>CM055124.1:185560337-186213251 GCA_029206835.1 Rana muscosa | reverse complement strand
TACTCTAAAAATGGCTGTATGACATTTCTCAGGGTGGGTTTTCTGATAATGAAAACAGTGGACAATGCCTGTTTAATGTTAAAATGTCCACTTGTAGTCACCACTGGAAGCTCGTGTGACAGGATGACTATGCAGGAGCATAATTAGGACACAGGGATAGGATGTTGCCACACTGGGGGACATTTACTAAAACTGGAGGACTGAGAATCCGGGGCAACTTTGCATGGTAGCCAAGCAGCTTCTACCTTCAGCTCGTTCAATTTAAGTGGTTCCAAGGTCAGAATGTTTTTTATCTTAAAGCATTATATGCATTATGATAAAAAACCTTCAGCCCCCCTAATACTTACCTAATCCTTACCTGAGCCGACCTCGATTCAGCAATGCTGCACGAGAGCCTCGGCTGCCCGAGATTCTCTGCCATTGGCTCCCTCTGCTGCCAATCAAAGCCAGCGAGCCAATGAGGAGAGAAAGGGGGTGGGGCTGAACCATGGCTCTGCGTGTCTGAATGGACACACAGAGCCGTGGTTCAGCTCAGATGACCCTATAGCTAGCTGCTTGTTGTGGGGGTACTCGCCAGGAGCGCTGGCTGGGGACCCAAGAAGAGGAGGATCAAAACCATTGCACAGAGCAGGTATAAAATGTTTGTTGTTTTTGAAAAAAAAAAAATTACTTTAGTATCACTTTAAGCTTTGACTAAAAAAAAACTGAAGCTGATTGGTTTCTATGCAGAGCTGCATCATATTTTGGACTCCCCAATTTTAGTCTTTCCAATCTCCCCCAATGTAACAGGAAGTGTCTGAACATTAGATTAACTAGATAACTTTTTTTTCAATCTGATTACCAATGTAACTATGCAACATGGCTTTCATTCACTAATCATTATTTTAATCAAAGTTTCAGTATTAAAAATGTTTAAAATTTGTTTTAAAATTGTACGTGTTAAAGCTTGATTGAGATCTTCATATTGAATTTTTTGCATATATAACCTCTGACTACAAGGGCAATGAAATAACTCTTAATTAGATTCCAGACATTCTGTTTTAAATTGCCTATGTCCTTTGTCTTTACAGGTTTGGTTAAACTAGGTGTACACTGCATAACGGGACAGAAAGTGGCAATAAAGATTGTAAACCGAGAAAAGCTTTCAGAGTCTGTCTTAATGAAGGTAGGTCACTGCTGAGCATGCATTTTCCACATTCTATATTAGACTTATTATCAAATAGTACTATAGCATTTAATTAAAAAGCAAGTGTCCATCATTTTAGAAATAATTCACTGATCAAAACAACTTTGCTGTCAGCAATGTGTAGGACGTTAGCTTGGATATCAGTTGGACAGGATGGGAAGTCTAGTTGCTCAGTGATCACATGTTCTTGTGTATGCAGTCACTATGGGGGGTTATTTACTGAAACTGGTGCACACAGAATCTGGTGCTGCTGTGCATAGCAACAATCAGCTTCTAACTTCAGCTTGTTCAATTAAGCTTTGACAATAAGCCTAGGTTCACACTGAAGGCGGGTTTGAAATCGTGTGAGTTCAGCTGAACTTGCACAATTTCAAACCCACACTTCAGTCTGACATCGGGAATGATTTCAGAGACATCTGTGTGGGTTTCTGCACAAATGTCTATTGAAATCTCTCCCAAAGTAAGGTGACCAGATTTTTAAAATGAAATCCGGGGCCATATTTTTTTTTTTTACAAGTAATGGCGGCAATCAGCGACTCTCTGCCCGTCGCCACTGCCTGCCTCACAGCCTGTCAAGTCTTACTCTCCAGGCCCCAGCTACTACTGGGTCGGGAGTGGAGGAAGATCACTCCGCCAGGGAAGGCAAGGAGATAAGCAGGCAGGCGGCTGGCCTGGACTTGAGTCAAGGCAGAAGAACATGCGAGCGAAGCTGAATGGGCATGCACCCGAAACAGAAGAAATATTCCCTCCGCTCCGACCAGCACATGATCATCAGAAAGGGGCACAGATAATGGAAAAAAATACACCCCCTAAGCTAGTAAAAGTGGCAGAGTGGGGGTGTGTAATTCAGATTTTTTTTTTTTATTCTGCACTGACTGTCTTTGAAATTGCCCCAGCCCCTGTTCAAATCCAATCTGGGGACAAAACCGGGAACAGACTTGGTCCGGGGAAAGTGTCCTCAATCCAGGGGACTGTCCCCTGAAACCGGGGATGTCTGGTCACCCTACCCCAAAGTCGCCAAAAGTAGTGCCGGAACTACTTTTGTGATTCAGTGCGGCGCCACAAAGTCGGCATCGCACTGATTTGGACGGTGCCGTTGCTGGCAATAGGCAGCTATTTGACATGTCAAATCGGCCCGATGTGACCGGGGGCTAAAACCTAGAAGCTGATTGGTTACTATGCAGAGCTGTACCAGTTTTAGTAAATCTCCCCCCGTGGGTCCGTTTTCATTTACTCTCACTGTTTAGAGGTTATTTGAACATGTTTGTGTATAATCCACATTCAGCAATATTGTCCCAATATTTTTTTAAACTTTGCGTTGTTGTTACTATACATGGTTTCCTTTGGTTTTATTTGATAAATGATTGACCTTATCATTCCAGATGGATGCCTGATACTGAAAATTAGTTTTGACACCAAAAATTGGGGAAAATACACAGTGCTGTACATGTTCTTAATCTAACCCTTATGGCCCATACACACGATCCGAAAATAGGAAAAAAAATACCACTTTCGAAGCGATCGTACGATAATCGGATCGTTAGTACAGAGTTTTCGAGAGCTGATCATGACAGTTCATCCGATAATATCCGATCGGACAAACACTAAAAATTTTCCCGTACGGTACCAGATTGTATGATCTTCGTTTAACCAGTACAGTTGTCGTTCGAAAATACAATAGAAATACACTACAACACATGACATCAGTTCCGATTTTTTATTCTGTCGTACGTGAATTTTCGTCACTTTAGTAACCTCTCCATTTTCGATATGCGACTAGCATGCAAAAAAAACCAGACGATCTGTCATCCGATTTTCGGATCGTGTGTACGGGCCATTACAGTGACTCTAACAGTTAACCCCTTATATTATTCAAACCCTAAAACATGCATTCAAAAGCATCAACAACATTGTTGATAGGGCCTTACCCTGAAACTCAAATATTCAATATTTACCCAGACACTATAATTTAACCCCTATTTCACCCTAAAAATTATTGCACAACCTTACCCTTAAAACTTAATGTAACATTTAACTGCCTAAAACACAAATCTTATGTTAACCCCTTAAACTTGGAACCTAATCCGGTTTTGACAGTTCCCTTTTCTCCACTGGAGCACCTTCCCCCAACATAGAGCACCCCTTCATTACCTCCCCCAAAGAGATGAGTTCATGGCATCCTGAGCTAACAGAAAGCAGGTTGAATAATACTGGTCATTATTCTACCCAGGAGTGGACAGGTGTTGGACCATGGGGTGGTGAGTCTGTGGGGGACAGCACCAGGAACAAGGCAAATATTTCAGAAAATGCAGCATTTTTTATTTTAACAAGTGCTGGGTAGGGAAAAGGTTTGGGTTCAAGGAAAATCCTGCAGGTTAAAGATTCACAGACCTTGCAAATCTATGTTCAGATTCATCCAGAATAGTTTTTTTAAGCCATAATGCACTGCATAGTCTTTGAACTATAACCAGCAGGCATATTATTATTATTACACAGGATTTATATAGCGCCAACAGTTTGCGCAGCACTTTACAATATTAAGGGAGACAATATAGTAACAATACAAAAGGGTTAGGAGGGCCCTGCTCCTTCGAGCTTACAATTTAATAGGGAGGGGCTGGTGAAAAAAAGGTAGTAACTGTGAGGGATGAACTGATAAGGGAAGTAGAAGATTCGGTTGTTAGCTGAAGGCAGGATAGACCTCCCTGAAGAGAAGAGTTGTATTATTGATCTTTATGGAGAAGTCAGGGGAAGGGGCACAGGCCGGAGAAAAAATGATGAGCTCAATTTTAAAACAATTGAGTTTGAGGAAGTGGTGTGACATCCATGCTATGTCAGTTAATAAGTTAGTAATGGGAGAGGAGACTGAAGGAGTGAGGTGAGGAGAAGAGAGATAGATTTGTTTGTCATCAGCATAGAGATGGTACTGGAAGCCATGGGAGTTTGTCAAGTGACCAAGGGAGGAGGTGTATATGGAGAAGAGAAAGGGTCTGAGGACAAAACCTTGGGGTACCCCTACAGAAAGAGGAAGTGGAGAGGAGGAAACAAAGTTATAGGTACCACTGAAGGAGTGCTGTTATAGGTAGGAGGAGAACCAGGAGAGAGCAGAGTCTTGAAGGCCAAGAGAGTGGAGTTTTTTGAGGAGGAGGGGAGGGTCAACAGTATCAAAGGCTGCAGAGGTCTAGTAGTATGAGTATGGAGTAGTAGCCATTGGTTTTAGGAGTTAGTAGATAATTAGTGAGTTTCAGTAGCGCAGTTTCAGTGGAGTGTAGTAAGCAAAAGCCAGACTGTAAGGTTGTTGTCAATGAGGTAGAAGCTCAGACGGTTGCAGACTAATGCCTTGTACACACGATCTGGCTTTTGCCGGTCAAATTACTTCGGAATTCCGGCAGAATTCCATCAGAGAAAAATAGAACATGTTCTGTATCTAAACTCCGACGGAATTCCTCCGAATTTCCGATGAAAAAACTCCAATGGGGCTACACACGATAGGAATTTCCGATGGAAAAAGTCCAACTGACTTTTTCCATCGGAAATTCCTATCGTGTGTACAAAGCATAAGTGTTCTAAAAGTTTTTATGCAACTGTAGTAAAGAGATGGGTCTTAAGTTGTTCAAACTGGTGGGGTCCAGTGAGAGCTTTTTAAGTATGGGGGTGATTAGTGCATATTTTAAAGGGGAGGGAAAGGTGCCAGTAGAGAGGGAGAGTTTAAAGATGTGAGTGAGGGATCATAGGATAGAAGAAGATGGTGACCGTAGTAGTTGTGAGGGAACAGGATCCAGGGGACAGGTGGTAAGGCGGGCTTCTGAGAAAACTTTAGCGACCTCTTTGGTAGTAGCAAGGTCAAAAGAAGAAAGTGTTGAATGTGGTTTTGTACAGGGTTAATGAGATAGAAGGCTGTGCAGTGGAGATGCCTCCAGGAATTGCCTCAATCTTGTTTTTGAAATGATTGGCAATCTCGTGAGCAGTGAGCGAGTTCCTGGGTGGAGATGGTGGTGGAGAAAGTAGAAAGTTAAAAATAGAGAAGAGACGACGAGGACTAGAGGACAGAGTATTAATGGCCGTGACAAAGTAAGCTTGTTTGGCAGCATGGAGGGAGGAATTGTATTTTATGAAGGCAGATTTATATAGGCTTGCTAGATTTGGTTTTACACCACAATCATTCCAATGCGTGGCTAAGTCTCTTAAAGTGGTTGTAAACCCACTTTTTCAACTTGCACCTACAGGTA
Source organism: Rana muscosa (assembly GCA_029206835.1). Lineage (NCBI taxonomy): Eukaryota > Metazoa > Chordata > Amphibia > Anura > Ranidae > Rana > Rana muscosa. Next base: position 186,207,836 of record CM055124.1, on the reverse strand, counting down.
AGCCTAGATTAAGGCTTACCTGTAGGTGCAAGAAATATCTCCTAAACCTACACGGTTTAGGAGATATTTACTAAAAATGACAGGCGCCGCTGTCTACGGCGCATGCGCGCCGTAGACAACGGCACATTCATTGGGTTAATCCCATTCACAAAATCGGCTACTTCCCAGCAATCGCTGGGCGTAGCCGAATGTCACAGCTCTCGCGCGCATGCGCAGAGTGACGTCTCCGCCGCTCCGGCCAATCACAGCGCTGGAGCGGCGCTGTGATTGGCTGGTGCGGCGATACCCGGAAGTAAACTTCCGGCTATCGCCGCAGCAATGGATGCGGCTGAAGAGGGAGACGAGGACTGCTTTGGGGGGCCCCGATCTAAGGTAAGTGATGCATAATGAGCTATTATGCTAGTCATATTAGCTCATTATGTCTTTGTCTTGCAGGTGGTTATTAAAAAAAAATAAAAAATATCGGGTTTACAACCACTTTAAGATTTCTGGTGTCAGTCTGCCATGGTTGTAATGGTCGGGGCCTGATACTTTGTTTAGTGAGAGGAGCAAGAGAATCCAGTGTGAATGAAAGTGAACTGTTGTAGAAAAACATGTGCAAGACAGGGGTGAGATTGTGTCATGGAGGTGGCCAGTTGCAGAGTAGAAAAGAGAAGGATTAACGTTCAAAGGTTTCTGTAGTTAATTGTTTTCTGCTTGGAGGAACAGATGTTTGGAGACAAGGGCATTGTTAAAGTGATGAGGTTGTGGTCAGAGAGAGGAAAGGGGGTGTTGGTGAGGTTGGAGAGGGTGCAAAGATGGGAGAAAATAAGGTCAAGAGTATTACCATCAGGGTAATTGGAGGACAGTGTCCATTGTGTTAGGTCAAAGGAAGAGGTTAAGTTGAAAAGTTGGGATGTAGCTGGAATGTTAACATTAGTGGGGATGTTAAAATTACCAAGAATGTTAGTGGGTATTTCAAAGGAGAGAAAGTGGGGTAACCAGGCTGAGAAGTCATCAAGGAAGCATGACACCCATCCAGGAGGCCGATAGATCACTGCGATCCTTAGAGAAATGGGACAAAACAGACAAATACAGTGTGTCTCAAAAGAAGAGAAGAATAAAGGGGGAGGGCTAGGAAGGACTTGAAAGGTGCTCAGTAGGGATAGAAGCAAACCAACTCCACCTGGTTAAGCCAGCCCCCTCCCTATAGAAAGGTGTGGGGCACAGAGCAGCTGTAGTTAACCGCTTGCTGCCCACCCACATTAGTGCATCTCGTACCTGTACTTCGAAGCCTTTCCACCGGGTTGGGCGCGTGAGCCCTCTGCCGACCCGTGCTGTGATTGGACACAGCACAAATTTGGTAGCTAATTATAGCAAATGATTTTGGCCGAAGTCAACTGATTAGCTGGGACTAATCACAAACCGAGCTCTGTGTTTACAAAAACGATCTGTCTTTTGCAGGGAGAAAAAGCAGACAGTTAAGTAAAAGCAGCACACATTACACATTGTTAGTCACACAGTTAACCCGTTGATTGCCCCTAGATGTTAACCCCTTCCCTGCCAGTGTCATTAGTACAGTGACAGTGTACAGTATTAGCACTGATCACTGTATTAGTGTCACTATTAATGTCAGTGTCAGTTAGTCAGTAAATATACCTCCCAGCCAGCGTCAGCTAATGCTAATGCCACATTGCCCACCACACAGTTTCAATATATGTCGCTGATCACTGCCATTGCCTGTATAGTGTCACAGCTGTGTAAATCCCAGGACATATACCATCGTTTGTAGATGCGATAACTTTTACACAAACCAATTAATATACACTTATTGGAAAAAAAATTACCAGAGACATGCAGCAGAACAAATTTTGGCATGAATTTATGAAGACATTTTTTTTATTGGATATGTTTTACAACAGAAAGTAGAAAATATTGTGTTTTTTTTCAAAATGTTCAGTCTTTTTTCATTTATATCACAAAAAGCAAAAAAAAAAAAAAAAACACGATGGTTATCAAATACCACCAAAAGAAAGCTCTATTTGTGTGGGGAAAAAAAAGATAAACATTTTAATGGTGTGCAGTGTTGCATGACCAAGCAATTGCCAGGCAAAATAGCGCAGTGTTAAAAAGCAAAAAATGCCCTGATCATGAAGGGGGTAAAACCTTCCCGAGCTCCAGTGGTTGAAGTGAATTGTAAGGAAAGCATAGGGAAAGCTGCCAACTGCATAGGAAGTGATTACGGTCAGTTAGAAGACTGTATGTTAGATCTTTGTGCAATCAACCCTTTTTCTGCTATGTCTGTTCCCATTATTATGGGCTTTTTTGCTCTTAATTCTACTTTGCAGTTTGAGGTCAGCAGTCACTTTTAGCTGTTGTCTTATCCGTAGTATTTTTTTTTTATCACTGTAAAGCTTTCTTAAGAAAGGGTTAGTTAGTATTTTGGAGTTTTCTGTTGTAGTGGAGTGTTATATTGTTGTGGTTTAATTTTTTTTTTTACATTTTTAATTTATGTTGGTGGGGCCTTTTTTAAGTTTGTGGTGCTCAAAGCAGAGCATTCACTTGTTACTGACCATCTGTCCTTGGTGGTGTCCCAGCAAGCCACTGCATCATTTGAAATAAGAAAAACCTAAGTGCAAGAACAGTGTGCACCTAAACTTATATTACATTCACGACATCCCCTTTTACCTATATAAAATAGAAGTTAGGCAACCACAAGTTAGACCTATTATCCCTAATAAAACGGCCCTGCTGCTGACAGTATTTTAATTTTCCTAGTAAAACACCTGCTTATGCCCTTTGTCTCTAGTACAATTTGGTCTATTGTCCCATCCCTGATTAAAACTGTCCTGCTGCTGACCTGTTTTGCACTGCTGTATCTTGCGCATTGTCTTAAAGTGTTTGTTAACCTGAAATACCTGGCTGATCCTGTCTGGCTATACCCTTCCCCCTGGACGATGACTGCAATATATCAGGGCTGCTGGCATAGGTGTGCGCAGCCTATTGCATTAGGGTGTGCACCCCAAAGCTCAAACACACACTACTCACTACTACTCACATCACTCACCATGTTCATTCAGAAAGGGAAGGGGCTGATAAATACATATTTACCGGCCCCTTCCCTCACTAATCCTAAAACATCTCTGCAGCAACACCCGGCAGGAGAGGAGAGGAGGGAAGCCATAAGTGCTGCAGAGGGAAGGAGTGGGGAGCCAGGGCAGTAGGGGGAATCTGTGCTGCACAGGGTGATTAGGGTGTGCCTGGGCACACCTGGCACACCCTGTGTGCACGCCTATGGCTGCTGGGCTCTGACACCGTTGTCAGTGTACGCGCCACTGTCAGCCACAGCCCTGCTCTCCTGTGTCTCATCTGTCCTCATCCCCCCTCCCGCTCCTGCTGCTCTCATATCTGCATCCTCTCTGTGCTATAATAATAAGTGTTCCTGTGCCTGTGTAATGTAAAAAACCTGCCGATCTGTACCTATATGACCACGGCTCCCAGCGCTCAGCTGACTGTCGGCTCTCTCTCTCCCACTCTTTCCCGGCTGATGTCAGCGGGAGGGCTCGGCCCCACCCACTATAACTGTGAGCTGAAAGAGAAGAGAGCTGACAAGTCAGCTGAGCGCTGGAAGCCGAGCTTATATAGGTACAATCCGGCAGATTTTTTACAATACACAGGCACAGGGACACTTATCATTATGGTTCAGAGGGGATGGGAAGATTTGAAAGAAGTGGGTTAACAACCAATTTAATTCTAAGTAGCAAAGCCCCAGCCTGTGCTCCTTGTCTTGTAAATTTGGGCCTAGCCTTGCTATTTAAAACGATCTTGCTGCTGGCTAGTTTTACACTGCTGTGACATCAGTGATCTCAATTTTTTTCTCTTTCATTTATATTTTTATTGAGTTTTAAAAAGATTTTTACAGCACAACTTGAGAACTGCATTCCTTACAATATGAAATAGTACAAATTCTGTGGTCTCCCAATTCTTGTAGTAAAGCACGTACCTGTGCTCATTTTCCACAGTACGTTTTAGACAATTATCCCTTATTTTAAATATCCTGCTGCTGGCCATTGTACACTTCTTTATCATCTTAAATTTCACAGTAGAATTAAAAATGGTACAGTTTGCAAACTGTACAAAAGAAGCATTGTTGAAATGTTATATAAGAGGAAATTGCAGAAATTAAATGGTGTAAAAAACCAAAGTGGTTTCTGAGTCTGCCAAAGACGTATTGCAATGGGAAAGTGGGGTGTACCACTTATTTTCTGGGAATATCAAATGCTACAATTTTAAACATAAGTAGGAACAAACTGAGCATTGTTTGGTGTGGTATAGGGGGGGCCAGAGAGGAGTGGGTCATATTGCGCTGGAAAGGAATTGTTTGTATTCCTCAGTAAGGGCTGGTTACACTTGTGGCTCTGCCTTGCGTTTTTACCGCACCCCAACCGCAAGTTTAAGAAAGGCCTATATCCAGTAACAAAATTTGTTTCAAATTTTGGGTTTTTTCTCTTAACCTTTTGCTGCCCACATGAAGCATATGCACGGCCGAAAATAGGGTAGGCTTTAAAGCTCACATGTTGCAAATGTGTGTCCATGGATGGCTGAGGTTTCTGTGCTGAGAACACACACTGCACACTCCCAGCACAGTGAATGAGCTGCCATAGACAGCTCCTGATCTCCAATAATAATTGGGAGCTGGTAGGACCATCTCCCTATACTGTGACCACTGTGACAGCCAATCACAGTGGTCAAAAGATTGGGCAGCCTTTCTGCCCTCTGACCATGAAGCCCCAGTTAAAGGGACAACGAGGCTGGGTGGAAAGGGGATAAGAGAGCTGGTAAGATCTTCCATTATTTGATATCTTCAGTGTGGCTGAGACATTTCTATTCAGGGTGGGCAAGGGCACTTCCATAGTTAGGAAAGCAAGAGCATGCTGCATTGACCATGTTAACCACAACGATTTTTGTGCGCATTAGGAGGCAAATGTATTTTATTTGAGAAAACCAAAAATGCAGGCTTTTTTAGGACAGGGTGGTCAGTAAATTTCTGAGTGAGTGCAGACTTGTATCTAGATTGCTTGCAGAGCTGAACAGGCCCAGAAAATGAGAAGCATGTTTTCTGGAGCAGAGCTGCATCCCTGACATGTACATTATATGGAAAGGAAGGGTAAATGGAACATGGTGTTAAGGGTTCTTGTACCAGGGGGTGACAATTGCAGTGGCGGCTGGATGGAGTTTTTTTTGTTTTGTTTTTGGGGGGCAAACAACAAAGCCACATGCCCTCCCCAGGTTGGCCGGTGGCACTCCCCCGCCTGCTGTAGGTAGGTCAGTCAGTCGGCCATCCAGCCTGGCACTTACCCCCTCTAGGTTGCGGGCTGGCAGCAGAAGTTGGCGGGCAGCGGCTCCTGTGTCAGCAGGCGGCGGACAGCGGCTCCTGTGTCCTCTCCACATCTTCTACATCACGAAGGCTTCCGCCATGCATCTCCTTCCTCCTCCTAGACGTCCAATAGGATCGCCTGTCCTTTCAGCCAATCGGGTGACAGATTTCAAGACCCGCTTCCTGATTGGCCGGAAAGAGGATCAGTGTGGCAATAGTGAATATTCATTCTCTTATGTCACACAACTGAGTGGGCTCGGAGTGCAGTGCTCTGCGCCCTGAGCCCACCCTTTTTTGAAGCCTATTACAGCTTCTGCCTCAAATCACCTGCTTTAAAACAAAACACCCCCCGATTGAAATCCATGGTTTGGCGCCCTGTATGTAGATTAGGGGGCCGACGCATGGATAGGGGGGCGGTGCCCGTGTGTCCCTTATGGACGGGCCGCCACTTGTAGAGAGTTTGTTTTTCACTAATGCGTTGGCAAAAGTGTATGTTAAGATCTTCCTCTACATATTTAAAAAATCATAGCTGGATTTGGAAAGGCTCCAGTAGAAGCAATTTGTAAGTGACGGAGAGATGTTGGCATAAAGGCCCAGTAGGCCCAGTAAACAGGCATTCACATTGAACTGGGTCATGGGGACACTGCAGGGATGATTTTTACCAGAAGCAGCCACCTGAAAGTAATGGGATAATCACCATTACACATACCTAATGTGTTTGGTCCTATATTATAAAACAAAATAACAGCCCAGTGTAAGTGTTTAGCATATAACATAAAATGTTACAATGACTGGTTCATACAATCAGCCGCAGAATGTAGCTAAAACATGAGCTGAGAGTGTTAGCTGACGGAAATAGAGAGGAGCAATTTTCATATATAAGGTCATATATGACATCTGACACATCACTATCAATATATTTTCTTAAGGGCAAGTCAGTTTATATATGCTAAACCTTCTTTTATCTGTACAAGATGTACATAGTCACTGCGTAACGCTTAAAAAGCTACACAGTGCTGGCATGAAAAAGATAACTGTAGGCAGTCATTAAAGTATAAAAGCATAAGGCATTAAAGTATATCAAAAGCCATAGCTTTTTTTTGGATAGAGTGAGGAATGGTTAAAATCCCTATCAGGGTTCAAGGGAGAGGAATGATGGAAGAAAGAGAGGGAATGGGTCAGAAGGGGGGGGGGGGGGGGGGAGGAGAAAGGGTAGATAAGGTATTGGAAATAAAATATGTCATGTATATCCCTATTGGAAGGAAAAATGTTTCTTTTGTATATGATAAATAAAAAAAATAAAAATAAAATAAAGAAATGTAATGGAAAACAATGTAATGTGTAACGCGCGAGGCACCGCTCCTCTCTCCTATTGGCCCAGCGGCCGGGAGAGGAGAGGAGCAGGGAGCCACGGCCCGGACTCCCAGAAGTGGGAAAGGACACCTTTCAAAGAAAGGTATCCTGTCCCGTCCCCCCCTGAAAGGTGCCAATTGTGGCACCGGAGGGGGGGAGGAATCTAATGAGCGGAAGTTCCACTTTAGGGTGAAACTCCGCTTTAAGTTATATTAGGGGGTTTTTTTTGTACTTGCCCGATGCCTGCGGTAACTTTTTTTTTTCACTTTAGCTGTCAGCAACAGTACAAAACATTAAGTTATTTTACAAATGAAATACATTTATTTATTAAAAAAAAAAAAAAATCCCTATCTGGTTTTATTTTTGCTTTATGTGTCATTTGGAGAAATTTGGAAAGTGAAAAAATTAGACAGTTGTAACCAGTGTCCCCACTGGAAGATTTCCGCTCTTCTCTTCTAGTTATAACTGTTCAATGTGGAATTTGCTATCACTTCTGTTCTGGGGACAGTGGTTACCAGGACAAAGAGGGTGAATCTACTCAGCAGGCACACAGACAGCAAGAAAAACCTGCCAGGTGTTTTAACCGTTCCAACCCTATTGAAAAGGCTTTTCGGAAAACAGAATAAATTAAAGAAGATTTATCATTATATTTTTATAGTTATGTCCCATATGTTATGTCCATACACGTAATACTTTGTCCAAGTGCTTTCTAACCACAGTTGTGAGGCCTAAGAGGCTTCGCCCCACCACCACCTTCTGCCCCAGCTAATTTGACAACAGCTTTGATGGGGATGGCTGATTCACAGCTCCAGCGTGTCTTGGTTCTTGGTTATGATCACTTTCTTAAGACAAACAATGACAAGAGGAATACAGTGGGAGGGGGGATGTGTCAGCCTCTGCATTCATCTTGCCGTTGCTTGTCTTGGGAACGGGCTTGCAGCTAATGCCCTGTACACACGACCGGGTTTTCCAGCGGCAAAACTGCGAGGAGAGCTTTTGGCCGGGAATCCCGGCTGTGTGTATGCTCCCTCGCAGTTTTTCTGACAGGAAAACTGCCAAACGCGCCAGACAAAAAAAAGAGAACCAGCTCTCTTTTTTCCCGCCGGGATTCCCAACGGACTTTTATCCGTCAGAAAACCCGGTCGTGTGTAGCAGAAAACGGCCATTTTTGCCAGTTTTCCTGTGGGGAAAAACTCAAATGGAGCATAAAACATGATCGGATTCCCGAGGAAAAGCTCTCATCTGAGTTTTGCCGACGGGAAAACCGATCGTCTGTACGGGGAAAAGTAGAGAGCAGGTTCTCGGTTTTCCCCTCGGGATTTCCGACGGACCTTTTCCCGTCGGGAATCCCGGTCGTGTGTACTAGGCATTAGACAAGCTGCAGCTTTGAGTCAACCATCTCCTTCATAGCTGTTGTTGGATAGACTGCAGCAAGAGAGGAGGGGGGCAGGTCAGATCTAGGGTTAGAAAGCGCTTAGAGACATGGGACAGATTACTACATGTACTTTGTTCTATAGGGGTCAGAACAGTAAAAATTATAATGATAGATTTTCTTTAAACCATATCCTTAAAGTAGAACTTTAGGCAAAAAAATATTTTTCATTTTGGATAGAGCAAAGGAAGGGTTATCACCATCTATGTCCTATTTCAAAGATCTACCTTAACTTCCTGTCCCATAGCCAAACAGGAAGAGAGAGGAAATACTTGCAAATTAAGGGAATTTCTTGGGGATCCCCAGGTCACCAGAACTGGTGTCCCCATTGGAATATTTCCCCTCTATTACTTTTCTGAGGACAAGCCAAATTTTAGGATTTTTTTTTTAACTTTCAATTTCAATGATAATGGTAAACAGGAGAAATAGAGAGGATGAATCTTCCTAACGGGGACACAGACAGCAATAAAAACTGAAAGGTGTTTTAATCCCTCTCCACTCAAAACTAAGTTCAAAACTAAAGAAAAAGTTTTGCCTTTAGTTATACCTTAAAATAGTAGTTATATTTTCAAACCTATTATAAGTAAAAGTATCTGCTGGTTCAGTGCACAATTGTCAGCCTTTAAAATAAAATGGCTACATGTTATATGAGCTACAGGGAAGCTTCTTGTGTCATTCAACAGCTCACTTACCACAAGAAGGATGCTTTATACTACACAGAACGTATTGGTATGTACATGATAGTGCTGTTATCATTTCCATGTTTTAAATCATGGTGGATTGTAGATGGAAATACATAGTTCCCTTTAATTCCATTGAGAATCATAGGACCTCTGCAGATTTTGCCCATCTGTTCCTTTTCTTAGCCTGAAGCTTTATTTCTTTCTAGGTTTGGCCCATGCTGCTTGCTTCTTCTGTTAACACCGTACTCTTCCATGTCAGCTTCGCCCTACCACTGCATCAAATGCTTTGGGGGTTTGCAGTCAAAAGCTGCTTTCGTAATTGTTTCACCTGTTCTTCTAAAATGATGAACAAGCCCCATTTCTGCTGCTGGGTCACTAAATTGGGCATTTCCCTGCTTGGTTCTTATTTTCACATCCTCATTGCTAATTGTTCCGAGTAAATATGGCTGCCCCTGTGTTCAGACATGATTACAAATTATACCAAGAAACAACGTTTTTCCAACATTAGAACTTATCAGATAATTTACATCAAGTTGATCTGCTTTACATATTTATTTACGGTAACAAAATCATTGAAATGGTTATACATTCCCTTTATACCTGCACTTTGGCAGGAACACCAGAAAAGCCTACAGTAAATCTTATAGGGCTTAAAGTATATCTGTAGTCAATTTTTTATTTATTTTTTGGGGTTTTGGATAACATGGAAAAGGATTAGAACTCCTGTCACAGTTTTTCTGCTCTCCTGGGCTCAGAATGATTTCCTCTAATTTTCTGCCCTGGGATTCTGGGAATAACCTTTTCATCAGACAGGAAGAGATGGAAATTCTCCAACAGCATCACAGACAGAAGTTAAATAGGGAAAGGCTAGAACCTCTGTCAGCTCTTTATTGTTCTCTGTTTTAACTTCCTTTCTGGTTAACCACTTCCCACCCACCTATATACTGCAGACGAGTGGCCACTGTAGACAAAGCGATGTATCTGTACGCCACCGCCTAATTCCAGGTTCAGGGCGCATGCCTTCGCGCCCCCCGCGATTGTACACAGCGGTAGCCTGTCTACATGTGTCGGCCAATGATTCATGACTGGGACCTGCTGATCCGTTGTGTACAATCACAGCCCATAGCCCTGTGACAATCAATGCAGAGCTCTGTACAGAGAGAACAATTTCTGTTTCTCATCCCTGCAAATCAGGGATCAGAAACTTAGCGATCTATAACTTAAAGCAGCACACTTTACACATCCCCAAAGTTAGGCACACATTTAACCTCTTGTTCGCCCTAGTTTTTAACTCCTTCCCAGCCAGTGTCATTAGTTTTGTAAAAAAGTATAGTAATATATATATATATATATATATATATATATATATATATATATATGTAGCGGGGTGCTATATTTAGGGGGAGTATCTGAGTGGTAATTAGGTTCAGATACACTAATTGTCAGGTTTCTTGGACCATTTCTGTCTCTGGGAGACAGTATTGGTGTGCTGTTCCCTGTGGCCTACAGGTGGCGCTGTTGTCGTAGGCCAGGGTTGAACCACTTATACAAGGCTGTTCCTTTTTTTTGTCCCCTCTCGGTAGTATTGACGGCAGGGCGGGGAACCTGCTGTGCCTGTCGGGAGAGAGTACAAAAGTGGGCGGCCATCTTCCAGAGGGGGTTCGCGCCCAGGCACCTTCAGCCTGGGTGGTGCGTGTGTCGTCTTCGGGTGCCCTAGGCCCGGAGGCCGAGTTCCTGTTCCATCCCAGACACCTTCAGTGTGGGGTGAGGTACTATTTCGGAGGCCCGGAGCCCAGCGCCTTCGGCTGGGTTCCGCCGGGGATTGAAGGCTCCCAGGGTGCCACCTTGCGAGGGGACCCGTATCCAGGATCAAGGAGGCCAGGGAGGTGACCCCTTCTGAAGACCCGGCGCAGAGTCGTGGTGACAGTGGGGGCCTCTGGTAACTCTCCGGAGGGATGTTCTTCTTGACATGGGCCAAGTTTCTTCAAGAAGGAGCACATGTTCTGTAGGTCATAGTGGCAGTGACTCTACGCACACCAGGTCAGTGGCAGTGACCAAATAGGGCAAGGCCCTATTCACCAGGTCAGTGGCAGTGACCAACTTCAACAAGTCAGTGGCAGTGACTTTCATATTCATCCGGTCTGTGGCAGAGACCGTGCGCCCAAACCTGTTCGTGAAATCAGAACAGTAAGAGAAACCAAATCAAGTTTGTGCCTGGACCTCCTCCCACTTTATCTGACCTGTGTCTCGTATCAACCTGTCTGCTCTCATAGAGACTATTTGTTATCCGTGGTGAAATAAATACAAAGGTTGGACTTTCAGTTGGTGTGGACAGTTACTTTACTGGGGAGAATTAAGGACTTGTTTCTGCCTAAATGCAGAAGTGAGATCAGCTCGGGAGGATTCTAACACCAGCCGCAGGCAGGCCCGAAAACTAACACCGCCCAACCTCCCCATTCAGGAGGGTACGGCTTATAGTGCGGTGTGCCTCATTCTTTCCTGCAGAGGAGCCAAGTAAAGAAAAGCAGGTAAAGTCTGGGGTGAGTGCGCTAGATATATATATATATATATATATATATATATATATATATATATATATATATATATATATATATATATTGTGAGGGGGTTAGCTCGGCAGCGGGTGTGTGTGACCCCCGGGATGGGCTCCCCACACAAAACAGGCCCAGCAAACGGAGGTTGTGGTTTTCAAAATCAAAAAAAGGTGCGGTTTATTTTCTATTTACAGTGACATAACACAGCAAAGCAAAAGAAACATAACCAAAATAAATCCTGGTCAAGTTGACCTCTGACTAAACATACAGGTTTCCTAACTAACAACTGGGATCAGCCTAGTGCTGTCCTAGTCCCTAAGTCCCTGGTTTAGTAAAAGTCCAAACAAATAGCCACACAGGCTTTGCCTCACCGCACAGGGGTTCACTCTCCCTAGACAGTCCACACAGGTCTGGTTCCAGGCATGAGCTAACATCTAATGAAGCTGGGAGTTCTTATAGAGGCCTAAATGAGCTGACAAGCTTCAGCTGGCCTCATCAACTCCCTGTCTGTACGACGCCCAGCCCTCTCCCTAGAGGTATGAGTCATCCATGAGCCCACTAGCCTTATACAACTCTCCACCTAGTTGTATAAGTCGGCGTAAAGCCTGAATCTGGGCGAAATATATCTACCCCCCTGGATGCAACCAGGTGACTTTACCTTCCTGCTGTCACATACCCCCCCCTCTTGTTTTAACCTCGGGGTTGGAACACCAGCAATCAGGCATTCATGTACTCGAGACAAAGCATCCACATTCCCCATTTGAACGCCAGGGCGATGCTTTACTGTGAAGTTGAATTCCTGGAGGGCCAGGAACCACCTATTCACTCTTCTATTTGTTTCCTTGTTTTGAGCCATCCACTTTAACGGAGCGTGATCCGTAACCATGTCAAAGTGCCTACCTAGCAGGTAGTACCGAAGGGAATCTAGAGCCCACTTCACCGCTAAACACTCCTTTTCAACGGTGGCGTAATTTACCTCATGGGACTTCAACTTCCTGCTGAGGTAAATGACTGGGTGCTCTTCCCCGTTCCAGACCTGGGACAATACTGCTCCTAACCCCACATCTGACGCATCACTTTGTACGACAAAGTCTTTAGAGAAGTCGGGTGAGTACAACACTGGCTGGCTACATAAGGCTTGTTTCAAGAATTGGAATGCTGCCTCAGCCTCGGGGGTCCATTTAATCATGACCGACCCTTTCCCCTTCGTCAGGTTGGTTAGGGGCACAGCCTTAGAAGCAAAGTGGGGAATGAATCGCCGATAATACCCAGCGATTCCCAGAAAGGCTCGTACCTGCTTCTTGCTGTTGGGACGTGGCCAACTCTGGATGGCCTCGACTTTGTTGAGTTGGGGTTTTATTACTCCCCTCCCAATGGTGTACCCAAGATATTTGGCCTCCTCCTGCCCAATGGTACACTTCTTGGGGTTAGCCGTAAACCCCGCTTCCCGAACAGAGTCCAGGACTGCTTGCACTTTTGGCAGATGTGAGGCCCAATCTGTGCTATGGACAATTACGTCATCCAGGTAAGCCGCAGCATACTTCCGATGGGGCCTCAGCATCTGGTCCATTTTCCGCTGGAATGTGGCCGGCGCATTCTGTAACCCGAACGGCATTCTTTTATATTGGAATGCCCCGTCTGGGGTTACAAATGCGGTTTTCTCTTTGGCCGACTTGGCCAGGGGGATTTGCCAATACCCTTTTGTGAGGTCAAGAGTCGTCATGTATCGGGCTGTTCCCAGCCGGTCGATCAACTCATCTATACGTGGCATGGGGTAGGTGTCAAATTTTGTAACTTTGTTCAACTGACGAAAATCGTTACAAAATCGCCAGCTCCCATCCGGTTTAGGCACCAACACGATGGGACTAGACCAATCACTTTGGGACTCCTCTATCACCCCTAAGTTCAGCATTTTCTGTACTTCCTCCCGTATTGCCTCCCGTCGAGCCTCTGGGATCCGATAGGGTTTTAACTTCACCCTTTCACCGGGCGGGGTAATGATGTCATGCTCTACCCCAGATGTTTGTCCCGGCAGCTCAGAGAATACCTCCTTGTTGCGAAGCACAAACTCCTTAACCTCCTGTTGTTGGGGTTGTGACAAGGTGGCTGCTATTCCAACCTCAGGAATCACGCAACCAGTTTGAGCTGGTGACCAAGTGTCTGCGACTAGGGACTCTCTATCCCTCCAGGCTTTCAACAGATTAACGTGATAGATCTGTTCGGGCTTTCGCCTTCCTGGTTGTCTGACCTTGTAATTCACTTCGCTCACTTTTTCCATTATCTCGTAGGGGCCTTGCCATTTGGCAAGGAATTTACTTTCAACCGTAGGGACAAGTACCAATATCCTATCCCCCGGGGAAAAGGTACGGGTCTTGGCTCCACGGTTGTACACTCTCTGCTGTGCCAACTGCGCTTGGGCCAAATGTTCCTTCACGATGGGCATTACCTGTGCAATTCGATCTTGCATCAGGGCGACATGCTCAATCACACTCCTGTGGGGAGAACTCTCACTTTCCCAAGTTTCCTTGGCAATATCCAACAGCCCTCTTGGGTGTCTCCCATACAGTAACTCAAAGGGGGAGAATCCCGTAGAGGATTGGGGCACCTCCCTAATAGCAAACATCAAATAAGGAAGTAAACAGTCCCAATCCTTTCCATCTCTATCCACCACTTTCTTCAACATTTGTTTTAGGGTTTTGTTGAATCTTTCAACCAGCCCATCGGTTTGGGGGTGATACACAGCTCTTTCATAACCCGGGACATAAAGGGTGTACCTTGGTCCGTAAGCAGTTCTTTACAAATACCCACCCGGCTAAAAACAAGAGATAGCTCTTTGGCTATGGTTTTGGCCGAGGTATTTCGGAGAGGGATCGCTTCTGGATAACGGGTGGCATAGTCCATTATAACTAATATGTACTGGTGCCCCCTAGCGGACTTGATTATAGGACCTACCAAATCCATGGCGATCCTCTCAAACGGGACCTCAATGATGGGTAGAGGGACCAGCGGGCTACGGAAATGTGGCATCGGGGCCAACCTCTGACACACAGGGCAGGAGGAACAATAATTTTCTACGTCCTTCATCACCCCCGGCCAATAGAATCTCTGTAATACCCTCTCTCGGGTTTTCTCTGTCCCCAGATGACCTCCAAGAATGTGCCCATGGGCCAACTCCAACACCAACTTCCTGTAAGGTTTGGGCACCACAAGCTGCTCAACGGTTTCTTCTGCCCTTTTTGCCACCCGATACAGTAGGTCCTTCTCTACGCTGAAGTATGGGTAAGTGCAGGTATTATCTGGGTTCACTAACTCACCATCTATTTTCACTACGTTTTCCCGTGCCTTTATTAGGGCGGGGTCTTTCAACTGTTCTGTGGCAAAGTTTTCCCTGTGAACCTCAAGATCAGAAAACTCCACAGACGGTAGGTTTTCGTCTGAGGAGGTGGGCTCCTCTCCAGTTTCTTGAGTCTCCCCTGCCAATACTGATAAGGGAAATTCCGGAGAGTCCTCACCACTCTCAGGGGAGTTCTGGCTATCACATTCCTGGTACATAGGGGCACCTGTGAGGGGCTCAGGATCATCCCACAGTTCCCAGAACTTCGGAAAATCCCTTCCCACAATGGCGTCATGCGGTAACTGAGATACTAAGCCCACTGGATGAGAGAGGGTACCTTTGGGGGTCTCGAAACACACTGTAGTCACTGGATACTCTCGGGTGTCCCCATGCACACAAATAACAGCTACCTTGCTATTCCCAGAGACCTCTGTTTTAACTAACTCAGCCTTTATCAGGGTCACAAGGCTACCTGAATCCAGCAATACCACAACATTTCTACCATTAACACACATTTTGCATAAATGTTTCTCAGTTCCTCGAATGGCAGTGCATGCGACTGTCGCACACAGTGACTGACGTCTGCCCGTCAGAAAGTTACACTGCATGGGTTCCTCCACAACCGGGCAATTGGCTGCAATATGTCCCGCTTGCCGGCAGCGGTAGCAAACGATCCTTCTTGCGGCCTCTTGAGCCGCTGATTTCCCAGGCTGTTCTCGCCAAACTTGGGGTAGAGCTCCCACCCTCTCACTCTCTCCACCCTCACCCCTTGGAATCCTCTTATCCGCCCCTGGGGATGGTCTGGTCTTAGGGTGGAAAGTCTGAGTGTCTCTGGAAGAGGCCGTCAGGTTCTCTGTAGCCAAGTATTTCTCCACACGATCCACAAGACCATCGGCCGTCTCTGGGTCTCCATGGCTTACCCACTTTTGGATGGCAGTAGGAAGAGCTCTCAAAAACCGATCCATTACAACACGTTCCACAATCTTTGGTGCGGACAAAGTCTCTGGCTGTAGCCACTTTCTGCTCAGGTGAATGAGATCATACATTTGAGACCTGGGGGGTTTTCCAAGCTGGAAAGTCCAGTTATGCACACGCTGAGCCCGGACAGCCTGGGTGACACCCAGCCTTGCTAATATTTCAGCTTTTAGCATCACATAGTCTTTTGCTTGGTTAGGCTCTAGGTCATAGTAAGCTTTCTGCGATTCACCAGTTAACAGAGGAGCCACCAGTCCAGCCCACTGCTCCTCAGGCCACTTTTCTCTTTCAGCGGTCCTTTCAAATGTGGTCAAAAATACCTCTGGATCATCCTCTCCAGTCATTTTTGTCAATAAACGACTCACCCCAAAGGACGCGGTATTAGTGGGACGGCTTTCCTTACTGGTCTGCGGACGTTGCTGCATTACTGCTTCCATCTGTTGTTGTAGTCTCTGCTCTTGCTTCTGCAACAGGTCTATGAAGCGGGCCTCAGATTGCTGCTGGGCTCGTTGCTGAGCCTCCAGACTCTGTTGCAAAGTTGCGTTTGTCTGCTGCTGGGCTGCAAGGCTCCTTTGCAAACCTGCATTTGTCTGCTGTTGATTGGCATTTGCTAGAGCCAGCTGCTTCAGTATCTCCTCCATGCTGGCTTAAAAAAAACTGCCACTGGTTCTCCACCAACTGTGAGGGGGTTAGCTCGGCAGCGGGTGTGTGTGACCCCCGGGATGGGCTCCCCACACAAAACAGGCCCAGCAAACGGAGGTTGTGGTTTTCAAAATCAAAAAAAGGTGCGGTTTATTTTCTATTTACAGTGACAAAACACAGCAAAGCAAAAGAAACATAACCAAAATAAATCCTGGTCAAGTTGACCTCTGACTAAACATACAGGTTTCCTAACTAACAACTGGGATCAGCCTAGTGCTGTCCTAGTCCCTAAGTCCCTGGTTTAGTAAAAGTCCAAACAAATAGCCACACAGGCTTTGCCTCACCGCACAGGGGTTCACTCTCCCTAGACAGTCCACACAGGTCTGGTTCCAGGCATGAGCTAACATCTAATGAAGCTGGGAGTTCTTATAGAGGCCTAAATGAGCTGACAAGCTTCAGCTGGCCTCATCAACTCCCTGTCTGTACGACGCCCAGCCCTCTCCCTAGAGGTATGAGTCATCCATGAGCCCACTAGCCTTATACAACTCTCCACCTAGTTGTATAAGTCGGCGTAAAGCCTGAATCTGGGCGAAATATATCTACCCCCCTGGATGCAACCAGGTGACTTTACCTTCCTGCTGTCACAATATATATATGTGTATATATATATATATATATATTAGTATGTATACACACACACACTATATTGCCAAATGTATTGGAACACCTGCCTTTGTACTCACATTAACTTTAATGGCACCCCAGTCTTAGTCCGTGGAGTTCAATATTGAGTTGGCCCATCCTTTGCAGCTATAACAGCCTCAACTCTTCTGGGAAGGTTGTCCACATGGTTTAGGAGTTTGTCTATGGGAATGTTTGACCGTTCTTCCAGAAGCACATTTGTTAGTTCAGGCACTGATGTTGGACAAGAAGGCCTGGCTTGCAGTCTTCGCTCTAATTCATCCCAAGAGTGTTCTATCGAGTTGAGGTCAGGACTATGTGCAGGCCAGTCAAGTTCCTCCACCCCAAACTCGCTCATCCATGTCTTTTCCACCAAATCATTTGGTGGAGTGGGGATTATGGTGTGGGGTTGTTTTTTCAGGGTTTGGGCTTGGCCCCTTAGTTCCAATTTCATGCTCCCAAATTTGTGGGAACAGTTTTGGGATAGGCCCTTCCTGTTCCAACATAACTGCTCACCAGTGCACAAAGCAAGGTCTATAAACACATGGATGAGTGAGTTTGGGGTGGAGGAACTTGACTTGCCTGCACAGAGTCCTGACCTCAACCCAATAGAACACCTTTGGGATGAATTAGAGAGGAGACCTGAGAGCCAGGCCTTCTCGTCCACATCAGTGCCTGACCTCACAAATGCGCTTCTGGAACAATGGTCAAACATTCCCATAGACACACCCCTAAACCTTGTGGACAGCCTTCCCAGAAGAATTGAAGCTGTTATAGCCATTTCAACATTGGACCCTACGGACTACGACATGCCATTAAATTGCATGTAAATGCAAGCGTCCCAATACTTTTGACAATAGTATATATATATATATATATATATATATATATATATATATATATATATATATACACACAGTATTTCACAAAAGTGAGTACACCCATCACGTTTTTGAAAATATTTTATTATATCTTTTCATGTGACAACACTGTAGAAATGACACTTTGCTACAATGTAAAGTAGTGAGTGTACAGCTTGTATAACAGTGTAAATCTGCTGTCTCCTCAAAAAAACTCAACACACAGCCAATAATGTCTAAACCGCTGGCAACAAAAGTGAGTACACTCCTAAGTAAAAATTTCCAAATTGGGCCCAAAGTGTCAATATTTTGTGCGGCCAGGGCCGCCATCAGGGGGGTACAGGCAGTACACCTGTAAGGGGCCCGGATGGCCCCCCCTTTTTTTTTGTAAGGGGCCCAAAGGTCCCCGAGGGCCCGGAGTTCCCCAGGGATCTGAATGTCAACCCCCCTTTTTTTATTTATTTTTTATTAAAAAAAAATGTATTATTTTTTTTTATTAATTGTTTTTTTTATTTATTTATGTTATTTCTTTTTATTTTATTTTTATTTATTTTTTAATTGTAAGGGGCCCAGAGGTCCCCAGAGGCCCGGAGGTCCCCAGGGCCCCGGATGGCAACCTCCCTTTTTTTTAATAAAAATTATTATTTTTTTTTTATTTATTTTTTTTTAGAATTTTTTTTTCTTTTGTAAGGGGCCCAAAGGTCCCCAGGGGCCCGTAGTTCCTCAGGGTCCCTAATGTAAACCCCCCTTTTTTCTTTTATAATTTATTTTTTTTATTACTTTTTTTTATTAAATTTTTTTTTATTTATTTACCCCACCTTTTTTTTGTGTTCGTCAGCACCCAAAGCCCCCAAAGCCCCCCCGAACTCAACAATTCGCGGCGGCAGCACCCCCCGCTTCTCTTCTCCAGTGGGCCCATGCCTGAAGCTGTGTAATGGGCCCCAAAATTCCTGATGGCGGCCCTGTGTGCGGCCACCATAATTTTCCAGCACTGCCTTAACCCTCTTGGGCATGGAGTTCACCAGAGCTTCACAGGTTGCCACTGGAGTCCTCTTCCCCTCCTCCATGACGACATAACGGAGCTGGTGGATGTTAGAGACCTTGCGCTCTTCCACCTACCATTTGAGGATGCCCCACAGATGCTCAATAGCGTTTAGGTCTGGAGACATGCTTGGCCAGTCCATCACCTTTACCCTCAGCTTCTTTAGCAAGGCAGTGGTCGTCTTGGAGGTGTGTTTGGGGTCGTTATCATGTTGAAATACTGCCCTGCGGCCCAGTCTCCGAAGGGAGAGGATCATGCTCTGCTTCAGTATATCACAGTACATGTTGGCATTCATGGTTCCCTCAATGAACTTTAGCTCCCCAGTGCTAGCAGCACTCATGCAGCTCCAGACCATGACACTCCCACCACCATGCTTGACTGTAGGCAAGACACACTTGTCTTTTTACTCCTCACCTGGTTGCCGCCACACACGCTTGACACCATCTAAACCAAATAAGTTTATCTTGGTCTCATCAGACCACAGGACATGGTTCCAGTAATCCAAGTCCTTAGTCTGCTTGTCTTCAGCAAACTGTTTGCGGGCTTTCTTGCGTATCATCTTTACAAAAGGCTTCCTTCTTGGACGACAGCCATGCAGACCAATTTGATGCATTGTGCAGCGTATAGTCTGAGCACTGACAGGCTGACCCCCACCCCTTCAACCTCTGCAGCAATGCTGGCAGCACTCATATGTCTATTTCCCAAAGACAATCTCTGGATATGATGCTGAGCACGTGCACTCAACTTCTTTGATTGACCATGGTGAGGCCTGACCTGAGTGGAACCTGTCCTATTAAACCTCTGTTTGGTCTTGGCCACTGTGCTGCAGCTCAGTTTCACAGTCTTGGCAATCTTCTTATAGCTTAGGCCATCTTTATGTAGAGCAACAACTTTTTTTTCAGATCCCCAGAGAATTCTTTGCCATGAGGTGCCATGTTAAACTTCCAGTGACCAATATTTGAGAGTGAGAGAGCGATAACACCAAATTTAACACACCTGCTTCCCATTCACACCTGAGACCTTGTAACACTAATGAGTCACATGATACCGGGGAGGGAAAATGGCTAGTTGGGCCCAATTTGGACATTTTCACTTAGGGTGTACTCACTTTTGTTGCCAGAGGTTTAGACATTAATGGCTGTGTGTTGAGTTATTTTGAGGGGACAGCAAATGTACACTATTAACAAAGCTGTACACATTACTTTACATTGTAGCAAAGTGTCATTATTCCAGTGTTGTCACATGAAAAGATATAATACAATATTTAAAAAAATGTGAGGGGTGTACTCACTTTTGTGACATACTGTGTGTATATATAGTTTGTAGACGATAATAACTTTCACTGCAAAAAAAGGCCTGGTCATGGAGGAGGCAAAATCTTCCAGAGGTCAAGCGGTTAAACAATGTCCCCAAAACAGGAAGTGAGGGGAAAACTTCCTAACAGTGCCCAAAATAGAAGTAACTCCTAACAGTGCTTTTAACCCTTCCCTGCTCAATCAAAAAGAAGAAAAGGGTTTTGGCTGTAGATACACTTTACCTGTTATACTAGTTAAAGGATCAGTTCACCTTTTGTAACATGCTACATGTTAAACCAATATTCAGGGTGTAACATATAACATGTTACAGATCCAAATCGTGCCAAAAATATAAAAGATTGAGCTATTACAAAAATTGCAAAAAATATACTGTGACCAAACACTAACTTATTTCAACATATAAAAAACATCAGAAAAATCAATACAAAATCAATAAAAATCAAGTGTCTATACCAGGGGTCTCAAACTCAAATTACCTGAGGGCCACAAGACAAGTTTTCATATCCCATGGGGGGCCGCATGCAAACATTAAAACTTCAAAAACAGCAGCACTGGTGTCACTGAACAATACACACTGACCACTGCACACTGACCAATACACACTGACCAATAACACACTGACCACTGAACAATACACACTGACCACTGCACACTGACCACTACACTGCACACTGACCACTACACTGCACACAGAACAATACACACTGACCACTACACACTGACCACTACACTGCACACTGAACAATACACACTGACCACTACACTGCACACTGACCACTACACTGCACACTGACCACTACACTACACACTGACCAATACACACTGACCAATAACACACTGACCACTGAACAATACACACTGACCACTGCACACTGACCACTACACTGCACACTGACCACTACACTGCACACAGAACAATACACACTGACCACTACACACTGACCACTACACTGCACACTGAACAATACACACTGACCACTACACTGCACACTGACCACTACACTGCACACTGACCACTACACTACACACTGACCACTACACTACACACTGACCACTACACTACACACTGACCACTACACACTGACCACTACACTGCACACTGAACAATACACACTGACCACTACACTACACACTGACCACTACACTGCACACTGACCACTACACTACACACTGACCACTACACTACACACTGACCACTACACACTGACCACTACACTGCACACTGAACAATACACACTGACCACTACACTGCACACTGACCACTACACTACACACTGACCACTACACACTGACCACTACACACTGACCACTGCACACTTACCACTACACTGCACACTGACCACTACACTGCACACTGACCACAACACAGTGACCACTACACACTGACCACTACACTGCACACTGAACAATACACACTGACCACTGCACACTGACCACAACACTGCACACTGACCACTACACTACACACTGACCACAACACACTGACCACTACACTGCACACTGACCACATCACACTGAGCACTGCATACTGACCACTACACTGCACACTGACCACTACACTGCACACTGACCACTACACTGCAAACTGACCACAACACACTGACCACTGCATACTGACCACTACACTGCACACTGACCACTACACTGCACTTCACATTACACTGCACACTGACCACTCACCATTAGGGCACAGCACATCAGGGCACAGAGCCCAGCACATCAGGGCACAATCAGGGTACATGGGGCACATCAGGGCACATTCAGGGTACATGGGGCACATCAGGGCACATTTAGGGTACATGGGGCACATCAGGGCACATTTAGGGTACATGGGGCACATCAGGGCACAATCAGGGTACATGGGGCACATCAGGGCACATTCAGGGCACATGGGGCACATCAGGGCACATTTAGGGTACATGGGGCACATTTAGGGTACATGGGGCACATCAGGGCACAATCAGGGTACATGGGGCACATCAGGGCACATTTAGGGTACATGGGGCACATCAGGGCACATTTAGGGTACATGGGGCACATCAGGGCACATTTAGGGTACATGGGGCACATCAGGGCACAATCAGGGTACATGGGGCACACCAGGGCACAATCAGGGTACATGGGGCACATCAGGGCACAATCAGGGTACATGGGGCACATCAGGGCACAATCAGGGTACATGGGGCACATCAGGGCACAATCAGGGTACATGGGGCACATCAGGGCACAATCAGGGTACATGGGGCACATCAGGGCACAATCAGGGTACATGGGGCACAGGTCAGCATTTACTTGTTGTCGTTTTCTTCAAATGCAGAGTAGCGCAGGAAGCGTCTGTCATAAGTTCACTTCTCTCTCATGTCACGCTGTTGCTCCCCGGCGGCCCCTCCTCTCTTCGTCCATCCCAGATGATGTCACAAGCAAATAGGGATGGACGAAGAGAGGAGGGGCCGCCGGGGAGCAACAGCGTGACATGAGAGAGAAGTGAACTTATGACAGACGCTTCCTGCGCTACTCTGCATGCATCTCGATCTACCGTCAGGCGCCAGCAGTAGGCGATTGACGGGTAAATCGCTGCGGATCTCCGGCCAGTACATGCCTGGCAGTAGAACACTGACAATTTGCGCCCCCCCCCCTTCCGCGGCACCCCCGCGCTCCCTGCGGGCCATTTATAACCGGTCCGCGGGCCGCAAATGGCCCGCGGGCCGGTACTTTGAGACCCCTGGTCTATACTGTATGTATCCATTCAAAATGTGTATATACCTGTCATATTCCAACAAGATATTACACAGTGCACCGCTCCCAGTGACAGGTAAAGATAAATCCGCGTTCCACCAATGTAATGAATAAATGTGCCTCTTACCAGATCCACATGATCTCCAAATTATAGGAGATCATGATAAGCATGAGATAAAACGGTATCTTGTATATAGCCTCGTCCGGTGGATGTTCCGACCCCGGAGCAGATGGATCAAATAGCCTGAAGACCGACATCTCAGCCTCACACACTCTGATCCAGACTTGCTCTGCATCTTGCACTCGGTCCATGTATTGGATCATTTAAACAGAAGGAAGGCTCATGACGTAATATGTAAACTTAGGAAATTTATTAAGCTAAAATATTGCACTTACAACAAAATGGTAATAGTCAAGCAGGTGAGAGAGGATGATCTGACCGTGGAATCACCAGCAGTTCCGGACAATGGTAACATCACAGCTCCTGTCTCCTTCCGACGAGTTTCCCCATAAAAGGCTACGTCTGGGAATGGAGGATCGTTCCCAGACGTAGAAATAACTTAGTGTTGGCTCACAGACAATTTTTGTTACAGATGCAGTAGCAAAGAAGGTTAAATTGTAAAAAAAAGAAAGCATTGTAAAAAAGAAATAACAAAAAAGAAATTGTAAAAAAAATACAAAAAAAAAATTATTGTAAAAAATAAAGAAAATAAAAAATAAATAAAAAACTACTGACACAGACTACGCATCATCAGTGCTTCATATTAGTGACACTGTCACATGACATTAATAAAAAGTATCCGTAATCGGTATCGGCGAGTACTTGAAAAAAGTACTTGTACTCGGTCTTAAAAAAGTGGTATCGGTGCAACCCTAATTTGCATAGACACATCGGTTGCCAAACGAAGCTTCAGGACTTTTTTTAGAGCGGAGCTTGGTGCGTTTTTAAATGTTTATTGGTGCAGTGCATTTCTGAAATGCAAGGAAACGCACAGATGTGAATGAAGCCCCATTGTTCTTGTGTTGACGCACCAATTTCACTTTCAGGACCCTTGCAATCTGCACTCTCCATTTATTCCTATGGAGTGTCCAAGTAAAAGCTTGAATGAATGAATGGAGAGTGTGTAGTAGTGCATGAGTAGTCCTTGCCAGGAAGGTTTTGGCTAGCGCTTGTGTGACCTAGTCACTGGATCAGGGACCTGGGAGAGGGTAGTTACACTTCAAGGCCCCTTTCCCATGGGCTGTCCAATCAGGTCTGCCTGTCAGTTTTTCATTCGGACCTGATCGGACTATCCATTCACCCCTATGGAGCGGCGGATTTTAGTGGTTGACATGTCCAACATATTGTGACATCTGCCGCTATCCGATCCTGTCTGCAAAATCCAGATGGATGGTGGTCCTATTTTTCACCTGTCTGGCGGATCGGATCAGATACAATATAATTGGATGAAAATGGACAGGCGGTTAGTTTTCACCCGATTTCCCCATAGAGGAGAGCGGGACTGGTTCTGTCTCCACTCTGCACAGTGAGCGGAGACAGATCTGTCATCCACCTGCTCAGCGGGAATCAGGGGAATGATCCCCCGCTCAGCAAGCGAAGTCTATCTGGCAGAGGCGCCTGTGTGAAAGGGGCATAAGTTGGCAATTGCAGAAATAATAATATAATAGAATTGTATTTATTTTTTCACAATAGTCATATCTAAAGTTATAACTATTAACCTCCCTGGCGGTATTCCCGAGTCTGGCTCGGGGTAAGATTTCAGTACCATTAGCGGTAACCCCGAGCCAGACTCGGGCTGCATCGCAGGATACAGGGGAATTTACTGAGAAAAGAAAAACACACAATGGGAGAGTCCTCGAAGGGGGCTGCGCAACCCAGTAACATACAAAAACAAGGAAGGTTCCCCAGGGGTTTTTCAAAGGCAGCAAGAAGTTATATAAAGAGTAATAGTATAAAAAATATATTTTATTAATCCAAACAGAAAAATGAATGAAGTGGAGATATACAATAAATAAAATTTACATACTCTAGTTAAGAGCACACATGACATCATACAGCATCACTTAGGGCAAAGGACATCCCAGATAAAAACATGGTTTGCCAATTAAAATATACAATATTGATATCCACAGAATACCCCAATGCATTTCGACCATTTATTTTTTTCAGTCTTCTTCAGGGGGTTTTACGTTCTAGGGGAATATATCAGAACATCAAAAATAAGACATTTAACAGTATACAGAACATCGGTAAAATATTCCGAATTGTGCAAAATTATATTCATGTTCACAAGGTGTATTTACCATTAAGTGGATGAAAGAATGAGGGTGTGTTGCAAAAACCAGATGGCTGTGGGTGCCTTCACCCTGATAAATCCACTGTGGCCGCATGTCCCCCCCGGGGGGCGGGCGTGCGCATAGTCCATCTAGCTTGCAGGGGGCCACATATGTGGGCCCAGAGGGGAGGGGAGGACAGGGGGCAGGGCACCTATAAAAGGACATGCAGAATTGTCAGTAAACGATCATCAAGAATTATAGGAGTGTCAAGAAGTGCATTGGAACACTGGCTGATAATGAATCAATTAGTAAATACATATGGAATTAAAACTATCTTATTCATTAGGTCCTATAATGGGTTTCTGATGATGATAATGGGTGTTAAAAGTTTTACCGATTTTCTGTATACTGTTAAATGTCTTATTTTTGATGTTCTGATATATTCCCCTAGAACGTAAAACCCCCTGAAGAAGACTGAAAAAAAGAAATGGTCGAAATGCAGGGGAATTTACTTACCTTGTTCCCTGGATCCTGCGATGTCTCCCCGCTGTGTGTGTCTCCTCGCTCGATTCACACACAGTGCCCGAGTGCCGCCAAGCTCTGTTCTCTGTAACGTTGCGGCGCACGGGGGCGGTGATCGGCGCCAAATTTAAAAAAGTAAAAACACAATACACATACAGTACACTGTAATCTTACTGATTACAGTACTGTATCAAATAATTACACACCCTTTGTCCCTAGTGGTCTGTCCAGTGTCCTGCATGCACTTTTATATTATAAATACTGTTTCTTCTGCCTGGAAATTGGAGAATGTCCATAGCAACCAAAAAGTGTCCCTTTATGTCAAAAGTGGTTTTAGACCAGCTAGAAAACAGCGATAATAAATTAGAATCACTTGCAGAATTTAGCGATAGCGATTTGTGGGGAAATTCATCATCAAACACTGAAAGTAATGACAGCGACAATTCTGCAACTGAGAAAATGTCAGTGTTTTTGATTTGATTACATTATTGAATAATTTTTATTATTATATTATTATTTGTTATAATTATTTATAGTTATTTATTATAATATAATTTATGATTTTGTGTTTCAAACTTTATCATACCCGGGATGTCTACTAGACTCTGGTTTGGACAGATTTAAGTGAGTTATTCCTAAGAATTACAGGCCTACAATATAAAACGCCAAATTTCCATGCAAAATAATTGTACCGCTTTCAGCACCTAAAATCTGACAGAATCATACGGCCAGGGAGGTTAAAAATATGGTAACATTTTATTTCAGGGAATTAATCCAAGAGAAACTGAGTTTGATGAGCATCTGGCTTTTTTCTTCTTTTTTTTCCAACCTTACTATCTATGTAACTATAATTAGATTAATAACATTTCATAGAAAGATTATTTGATTTCCATACAAAGGTTTCTGTTGGTGCATAACACTTTATCTTTGTAAGCTTTTAAGTAGGGTCATGTATTGGTGAATCTGTTGGGCAATGCATTTCATTACATAGGATCATTTTTTTGCACTTTACTAAGAAATGTTCCATCTTTACTTCCATAAAAGTTTTCCAGACAAAAGAAATTGTTATTTTATTAGTTGTTACATATTCAGCTATACCATTTTATCATAGCATAAGTTCAGTAACTAAGCCCACAGAATAGATTTAGCTGTGGTCATTTTATCTGTTTGAAAAGCACAGTGACAATTTTTAAATGTCTTTTACCTATTTATGTATTTTGTTTGTGTGTTTTATAATTTTTAACATCAGATCGCATTTTATTATGATTATGTTTATTACTTTTTTTTTGCACACATAAGTGTATAGGATTTCTGCTCTATTCTACAGTTAAAAAGGAACACATTTTGCAACATGCAGGAAACATTGATGAATTGCTTTTTTTTTACATTTCATCTTACAAGTTCTTTTATATTGACCTCTGTGCTTCAATTTTTCTCCGGCAGGTGGAAAGAGAGATTGCTATCCTGAAGCTGATTGAGCATCCCCACGTTCTCAAGCTGCATGATGTCTATGAAAATAAGAAATATTTGTAGGTATTTACAGACATTCCCTTGCTTCCACCAGCTTGCGGAGCTTTGGGCATCTGTATTCCTTGGCATGAGAGAAGTGCATGCATTGTCACTGCTGTAGGCAGCCGCTACTTCTGAGCTTTGCTTAGTAATCTGGATGTTATGTAAATCACAAGCCTCTTGCTTTTAATGCTTTGCTGGGTTACAGAAACATATGATAACCGTTTGTTCTTCTTTTGTGAGGCTTACATAAAATATTCAAAAGTATTTCAGAGGAAACTTGGCCTGCCAAAACTGGTGCTTTCTCAATGTATTGTATTATATATATGACTTGTGGTTACTGGTAAACACGCCTTTTATTTGTATGGCTGTATTAACAAAACAACATATATGTATAATCAGGGCCGCCATCAGGGGGGTACAGGCAGTACACCTGTAAGGGGCCCGGAGGTCCCCAGGGGCCCGGATGGCAACCTCCCTTTTTTTTTTATTCGTTTTTTATTTTATTTATTTTTTATTAATTTTTTTGTAAGGGGCCCAGAGGTCCCCAGGGCCCCGGATGGCAACCCCCCCTTTTTTTATTTTTTTAGAAATTGTTTTTTTTTATTATTATTTATTTATTTATTTTTGTAAATAAAAAGAAATGTTATGCATTTTTTTTTATTTCTTTTTTTTTGTAAGGCCCCTTTCACACTGAGGCGTTGCAATAACACGCTAAAAACTATTAGCGTTATTACCGCATTTAAAAAAAAAATAGCGCTAACGCCTATGCGTTTTTACCACGGTTTTACAGCGGTACTCATTCATTTCAATGGGGATAGGAGTTTTTATAGCGCTATTTTATGCGCCCCAAAGATGCTCCAGGATTTTTTCCAACGCACAGCCAGCATAACGCCTCAGTGTGAAAGCCCTCAGGGCTTTCACATTGAGAATGCTGGGGCAGGATTATTTCAGGCGTTTTTACAGCGCTAAAACACCTGAAAAACACCTCAGTGTGAAAGGGGCCTAAGGGGCCCAGAGGTCCCCAGATGGCAACCCCCCTTTTTTTTTCTTGTTCGCCAGCACCCAAAGCTCCCTCGACCTCAACAATTTGTGGCGGCAGCACCCTCCGCTTCTCAATTCGTGGCACCCCCCGCTTCTCAATTCGCGGCAGCCCCCCCGGCTCTCCTCTGCTCCAGGGGGCCCATGCCTGAAGCTGTGTAAGGGGCCCCAAAATTCCTGATGGCGGCCCTGTGTATAATAATATACATACATCCAGATAGGATATGATTTTAAAGGTTCACTGCGTTGTTATTAAATACCCCCCATCCCCAGAAAGCAGCTAAACTCTGGGGCTCACTAAACATAATCTTATGACTCTGCAGCATAAGCCCCAATTTAAAGTGTTACTAAACCCACAACAGTAAAATCAGTCTATATATGCAGTAAAGCATGCTTTTATACTCACTGTGGAACCTAAGGGGTTAATCTAATCCTCCACCTTTGATCCTGTCTTCTCTGATCCTCCCCTTTTACTCTCCCCAATCCATCTGCTGATAGTACAGAGCCTTGGGGGCACTCTGCACATGCTCAGTTTGGTGTGTATTGTACAGAGTTTTTTTTGTGGGGGGGTGGGTGCATGTGATCAGCACAGGGCCAATCAGCACTGTCCAGACAGAGGGTCAGGGGTCCTGCAGCCTCATAGGACAGTCAGAGGAGAATGAAAACTCCCCCTACAAGCTTTAACCAGTGCTCGGCTGGACACTAATAGAACTCACAAGACTGCTATATACTGCTGATGAGAAAAGGTTCCATGTTCTGTGTACTGTGGAAGACCAGATATAGTGAATGCAGGGTCCTGGGTTTAGTAACACTTTAAATGGGTAATCCATCATCCCGAACTCTCTCCCTCTCCTCCTCCCTCCCTGCCTGTCAGCTCAGGGGTCTGTGTGTCAGCCATCTCCCCTCCTCTCCTACTGCCATGGTTGTAAAATCACGAATCCCAAATCCTGAAAGCCCCTCTTTTTCAGAAGGATATACTGTGCAGTATCTGTGTTTTAAAAATCATGCAGGGAAATACCTTATTTCAGAGCGCCGCTGTGCGCTCCTTCTCTCCTCCCAGCTGAAGTCAATAGGGAATCTCAGCCCCTCCCACTGTAGTTCTCAGATCGGGTAAGCTGAACGCCGGGAAGTCAATTGAGTACAAAACGATGCTCTGAAAGAAGGTATTTCAATGCAAAAAAAAAAAAAGAAAACAGCTACTGCACAGTATACCTTTTTGTAACAGAGGAGTTTCCAGAATGTGGGACTTTACTTTAATGTTACAGAGTTGTTCTAAAGTTCCTGTGAATGCAGCACCACTTTTTTTTTATTGCAGAGCACTTGTGGTACGCTGTGAAGCAAGTGGGTTTCAGTGTGCTGTCTTGGCAGATTGAGATGTCATATAAAATGAACTGTGCACGGTAAATGCGTGTATTTAATACATGCTAATGCAAAGAACTGTTGTGAATGGGCCTTTACTTATACCTAAGATATCAGATTCAAAATGGCAATCATCAAAAATTGTATCAAATCCGGTCTCTTCTGTATTCAGGTTCTCTGTAAGAAACGCTTTCTGTCAAAGGCATTTTCAGATGGCATGCCGCTGCATGGAGAAGGCTCTGGGCATGGTCATCTAAGGACATGGAAATGTTATTCATTGAGAGCACAGCACATTGCAGATTTTCAGTTGTAAATGTCTTTCGATACAAGTACAGATTTCTTCATACCGAGGAAAAGCCTTGGTTTAGATGTATTCTTTCTATAGCTGGAATGATAATTCTGTAAGCAAGAGGTACTGCTGTTATAATTAAACAAACCCCTCCTCCTTTTCTTTTGCATGACTTTCACTGATTGGCATTTGACACTATTAAATGGAAGTGTGATGATACCTGGTGTCACCTAATTTTTGTAATGGCATGCTTGATATTTTAAGTCTGTTTATAACTTTCACGTTGTGCTGATAGAGTGCAATGTGGACTCATCACTGCCACTTTATTGTCTAATCAGTAGCCATGAGCTTGGGCGTGTTTGTGTACTCTTCCTGTAATGGGCCAAATATTTGGGCTGAGGCAGGGGTCGGGAACCTATGGCTCGCGAGCCAGATGTGGCTCTTTTGATGGCTGCATCTGGCTCTCGCCTCTCAATCCGCAGATCGTGTGGTGTGCCGATCCGTGGATTGAGCCCATAGGAAAGGCCGCGGCTTAGGCCTAGCTCTGGAGCGGCAGCCATCTTGGTACACCCGGCGGCAGCCTAGGTAAGCAGCGCGCTGACGTCATCATCACCCGCCTCAACTGCTCGTGGATCTGCCTGCTTGTGTAGTGGTAAGCAAGCAGACAATCATAGGGGAGATGTGGATATTACAGTGGGGGAGATGTGGACATTACAGTGGGGGAAAAGTGGACATTACAGTGGGGGAAAAGTGGACATTACAGTGGGGGAGATGTGGATATTACAGTGGGGGGGGGAGATGTGGATATTACAGTGGGGGGGGGATGTGGATATTACAGTGGGGGGAGATGTGGATATTACAGTGGGGGGGGGAGATGTGGATATTACAGTGGGGGGAGATGTGGATATTACAGTGGGGGGGAGATGTGGATATTGCAGTGGGGGGAGATGTGGATATTACAGTGGGGGGGGAGATGTGGACATTACAGTGGGGGGGGAGATGTGGACATTACAGTGGGGGGGAGATGTGGACATTACAGTGGGGGGGAGATGTGGATATTACAGTGGGGGGGGAGATGTGGACATTACAGTGGGGGGGAGATGTGGACATTACAGTGGGGGGGAGATGTGGACATTACAGTGGGGGGGAGATGTGGACATTACAGTGGGGGGGAGATGTGGATATTACTGTGGGGGAGATGTGGATATTACTGTGGGGGAGATGTGGACATTACAGTGGGGGAGATGTGGACATTACAGTGGGGGGGAGATGTGGATATTACAGTGGGGGGATGTGGACATTACAGTGGGGGAGATGTTATTGTACTTTAAAAGTGTTGGTCTTACATAAAATGCACACATTTACTTGTATTTAATTTTAAACATATTGTATGGCTCTCACGGAATTACATTGTAAAATATGTGGCTCTCTCAGCCAAAAAGGTTCCTGACCCCTGGGCTAAGGCATTCCCCATCCTACAGTCGCACAAATACTCACCCCTTATATACTTATGGCTGCATGGCAGGGAATGCCCCTGGCGTTCATTAAATATGACATCTTCCTGGTGGGCTTGGTCACTTGGGTTAAGAAAAGCTTCTGAAAATGCCCAAGCCCATTTCTGCTAATCGGCAGGCTGGGGTGTGTTCCTAAACAATACTGTGCTTTACAGTCTTGTTTCAGCAATGAAGGTCTAGTGGTCCAGGATCTGACTGTGTTTTGCAGTAGGAGTGCCTGGGTCACAAGTGTTGCTGAACAGAGTTACACATTGCCAGACAAGGATGACATAAATGTATGTATTTTAACTATAAAAAAAGTGGAAAAAAAAAAACGCACTAATAAATATTGTGAGCAAAAGTGTAAGCAGCAAAACCTCCAGTGAGACATATACACAGTACACAAACATAAAAAATATATAGGATCGCGCTAATCAAAAATTATATTGGTAAAAATTATATGAAAACAGTCCACAAGTGATGTGATAATAAATTATGTAGAGTCCTAGTGTTAGTCTTCACAATCCACCACCTTGTAGTGACCTTAGACATCAGTGCCTCCAACAGCTGAAAAACATGCTTACCAGCTCCTGTGGACCCCTCATTGAAAGGGATCATTTAAACTTGTGGCTTTAGCCCAGCCAGGGCCTTTTTCCAGATCTGATTGTTCTCCTACACAGGATCACCCCTTGGCACCATGTTACATGTGAGGGGTTCTCCTTCATGTGCAGGTTACTTGGATATTAACCTATTTATTTTAACTACATGTTTAGCTGCTAGCCTGAAGTTCAGCTTTGAGGTCTGGATGGTAGTTAGACCTTAGAGACCTGTGTAAGTAGAGTGCATGTTCTACATTTAAGATACTATAACAGGATTATGGAACAGAATGCAGAGACAGCAGTCAAGATGATACAGCAACTCTATTCCTCTACAGGCTTGGTACCGTATATACTTGAGTATAAGCCGAGTTTTTCAGCACATTTTTTTGTGCTGAAAATGCCCCCCTCGGCTTATACTCGAGTCACCTTTTTGCGCCTGATCTCCCAGACTTTGGGGACCCGGTACTGGACGGCCGTAGGTCCTCTCACACCAAACTTGGCACACATGTAGCCCCACTCTTCCTCTACAAGTGTGCAAAGTTTATTGTCCGGGGGACCTACGGCCGGGGAGTACCGATTTTCCAAAGCCGGGCACCCCTTCCATAGACTCCCATGTTAAACGGTAATTTCTCTGGTGAATTTGGGGACCCGGTACCGGCCAGCCGTAGGTCCCCTGAACCAGAAACTTGGCACACATGTAGCCCCTCTCTTCCTCTACAAGTGTGCAATGTTTGTTGTCTGGGAAACCTACGGCCGGGGAGCAAAGATTTTTCAAACCATAGACTCCCATGTTAAACGTCAGTCTAGTCATGGACACAGTGAGGCATGGGCACAGTGAGGCATGGGCACAGTGAGGCATGGACACAGAGAGGCATGCACATGGACAAAGTGAGGCACAGTGAGGCATGCAGATGGACACCCTAGGCTTATACTCGAGTCAATACCTCTTCACAGTTTTTTGTGGTAAAATTAGGTGCCTCGGCTTATATTCGGGTCGGCTTATACTCGATGTATATACGGTATATCTAAAGTATATTTTTAGACTCCATGCACAATAGCACCTGTAAAAAACGCCAGAAAAACACTGGAACAAGCACTTTTTTGTGCTGGTGTTTTGCAGTGACTAGCGGGTTGGTATGGAACATTCTTAAAGCGGAGCTCCATCCCGCAATTTTTTTTTTCTAAAAGTCAGCAGCTGCTAACAGTGTAGCTGCTGACTTTTAATAAGGACACTTACCTGTCCATCTCTCCCGCAATGATGGCCCCCTCCCCGATGCCAATCCCTCGATCGGTGCAGGTCCCGCGTCGCCATCCACACTAAGGGAAACAGACAGTGAAGCCTTACGGCTTCACTGCCCGTTTCCTACTGCGCATGCGCGAGTCTCGCGTCGACTTGTGAATGGGCGGCTGCTCTCTGGGATTACACACAGTTCCCAGAAAGCAACGCGCCCCATTCACTAGAAGAGAATGGGGAAGAAAACAGACCGCGGTTATGGAAGAGGCAGATTACGAACTTCCGCATAGCAACAGGCATTTCGGGTGAGTATAAAAATAAAAAAAATTCTATTTTTTTTTCTATTTTTTTTAGGATTTTTTGTGAGGAAAAAAAAATTCTGGGTAGAACTCCACTTTAACAACCAATGACTTATCAGCTGCCAGCGGGACTCCCCACCGATGGCTGATCGTAAATAAAAATGTTGGATTTTTATTTTATTTTTTAAAACTACCTGGGCCCCTCCCCCCAATCCATACCAAGCCCTTCGGTTTAAGAGGAACCCCACGCCAATTTTGTTAAAATAAATCCCTATTAGAACCTTATCATAGCATGCAGCCTGGCAGACCAGGAAAGAGAGGGGGAGGAACAAGTGGTCCCCCCTCCTGAACTATACCAGGCCACATGCTCTCAACATGGAGTGGGTGCATTGGGGCAGGGGGGGCTCCCCCCTCCAAAGCACCTTGTCCCCATGTTCCCCACAACCCTGGCTGGCGGTTGTGGGGGGCCTGCGGGCGGGGGGCCTATCGAAAGCTGGAAGCCCCCTTTAACAAGGGGGCCCCTCCAGATTCTGCCCCCTATGTGAATGAGTATGTCATGGTGTAGATCCAATGTCAATCACGATTAACACCAGTTGCCAACCTGAAAAAAACGGTCCCCGATGCTAGCTCCTGCCGAATGACAGCTTCTCTGCCTCCTGCTGCTAAATAAACCAAGGGCCTGGTATAGACTGGGTGGGGACCCCCATGCTGTTTTTTTTCTCAAGCTTTATTTGCCGGCAATTCCTTTTGTTTACATTTAGCGTGGTACCCCGCTGACAGCTGTTGAGTCATTTGTTGTTAAGGATGCGGCGGCTGGCTTGCTGACTCACTGGTTGTTGAGGACACCGGCAGCTGCCCGCAACAGAAAAAACAAATGCTGAAAAATGCTGCTTAGCAGTGGTTAGCAGTGTTTAGGAGCTTGTAGGAGCTGTCGGTTTTTTTTCTGAAGGCAAATCACTCACAAAAACATAAAAATTATTTTTTTCTGCTCCTAGAAGCTGAAGTTTCAAAAATGCTTCTAGACTAAAATAGTGTGCATGGACACATAGAATAACACTATTCTATTAACTTCTTGAAGCATGAATAAAAAATGTTCAAAAGCTGCTGCTACTGTAGGAGTGTTTTTTTTAAGCTAGTGTGCATGGAGCCTTATAAGGTCACTGGTGATTTTAAGCATTTCTGCTTACTTAAAGTGGTTGTAAACCCTTACATATACTCAGTGAAGTGACTAGTCTAAGGCAGGGCTGGACTGGGACAAAACACACACAAAAACTGTATATAAACTATACGCAGTTGTGCAAAAAAAGCCCCCCCCCCTTACATCAGAGTCCCTAGAGAGCCCCCCTTACATCAGGGTCCCCAGAGAGCCTCCCCCTTACATCAGGGTCTCCATAAAGCCCCCTTATATCATAGTCCCCAGAGAGCCTCCCCCTTACATCAGGGTCCCCAGAAAGCCCCCCCTTACATCATAGTCCCCAGAGAGCCTCCCCCTTACATCAGAGTCCCTAGAGAGCCCCCCTTACATCAGGGTCCCCAGAGAGCCTCTCCCTTACATCAGGGTCTCCATAAAGCCCCCCTTATATCATAGTCCCCAGAGAGCCTCCCCCTTACATCAGGGTCCCCAGAGAGCCCCCCTTACATCATAGTCCCCAGAGAGCCTCCCCCTTACATCAGGGTCTCCAGAAAGCCCCCCTTACATCAGGGTCCCCAGAAAGCCCCCCTTACATCAGAGTCCACAGAGAGCCCCCTTACATCGGGAGGTCCCCAGAGAGCCGCCCTCACTTACATCAGGGTCCCCAAAGAGCCTGCCCTTGGTGTCAGTGGAAGGAATAGTGCCCCATAGTTGTTGTCAGTGGAAGGAATAGTGCCCCATCATTGGTGTCAATGGAAGGAATAGTGCCCCATCATTGGTGTCAGTGGGAGGAATAGTGCCCCATCATTGGTGTCAGTGGGAGGTATAGTGCCCCATCATTGGTGTCAGTGGGAGGTATAGTGCCCCATCATTGGTGTCAGTGGGAGGAATAGTGCCCCGTAGTTGGTGTCAGTGGGAGGAATAGTGCCCCATTGCTGGTGTCAGTGGGAGGAATAGTGCACCATAGTTGGTGTCAGTGGGAGGAATAGTGCCCCATCATTGGTGTCAGTGGGAGGAATAGTGCCCCGTAGTTGGTGTCAGTGGAAGGAATAGTGCCCCATTGCTGGTGTCAGTGGGAGGAATAGTGCACCATAGTTGGTGACAGTAGAAGGAATAGTGCCCCATCATTGGTGTCAGTTGAAGGAATAGTGCCCCATTGTCTGTGTCAGTGGGAGGAATAGTGCCCCATCTTCGGTGTCAGTGGGAGAAATAGTGGCACATTGTTGGTGTCAGTGGAAGAAGTAGTGCCCCATCATTATTATCAGTGAAAGAAATGTTATTTCAACATTTATATCAGTGGGAGGAATAGAGCTTTGTATCTGTGGAAGAAATCCCCAAGGACCAGATAAAGGCAGGCAAAGGGCTGCAATTTGGAGACCACTGTTTTAAACAGATATAAAAGGCCTATTTACTGTAAGATGTTTGTGTTATACCTTTTTCTGTCTTAGCAGCGGCCTTCATTTTTCAAAACAAAAATGGCCTAAGGGATACTACTAGCCCTCCATATCCATGTATAGGGTCTGTTCAGGCTGAGACATTTGCTTAATGATAGATTTCAACAAAGAGGAAAAATAAAGGACACATTTATGACCCAGACTGTTCCTATAAATACCAATAACTAGCAGGAACCCAAAGGGCAGACGTGTAATATGTAAAATATATTGTCTAGGCTTGTTGGCCGTGGAGTAACTGGAACCTATTCTGCATATAATCGTGAAACTGTCAGGCAAAAAAATAAATACTGCTTTGATTGATGCTTGCAAATGTAGGAAAGGAGGGAGACTTTA
The DNA here is from genome assembly GCA_029206835.1 of Rana muscosa. Classification (NCBI taxonomy): domain Eukaryota; kingdom Metazoa; phylum Chordata; class Amphibia; order Anura; family Ranidae; genus Rana; species Rana muscosa. The sequence goes on along the minus strand of CM055124.1, from coordinate 186,171,330 downwards.
AGAGATTAATGACTTCTGCGTAATGCCATGGAACTCAGATGATCCTGTCCAGATGAGATATTGCAATAAATATGTGTTTACATTGTTCTTGTAATATATAACACTAGATTCAGACATTGGTGGTGCATTTGAATCAGGTAATACATTAATGATGTTCCATGTAAATCAATATGTGTGTCTTTATTAAAGCTGAACTCTGGAACACAAAAATGGCCTTGCAGTGGGGTCCCCACCCACTGCAAGGATAAGGAGGGTATAGGAAGAGGCTTTATGATCTAGCCTTTGCCCCATTCCAGCAGGCTCCAGTACTGTCCTCTTCTCCCCGAAGTTTAGGCCTGTGGGGAGTCTCGACATAATCACATACAATGCAGAGCTATAAATTCTGAAAAATGTAAGTTTTTCTCTTTATTCCAGTGTAGCACCCTCTAGTGTGCTACTAGTGTGAGTGCAGGGAAATTTGTGCCTGACTCGTGCTTAAATCTGTAAGTCTGTATTTGGGTCAGGGTTTATTAGAATTCAGGGCTGGGTGACTCATACATGCTGCTCTTTGGTGCCTCCCCCCGGTTCTGGAAAGTTGGAGGACATTTTGGAGGCTGGAATGCAGAGGCTAGGGGGGCTGTTCTGCATGTTTAAGGAAGCTTAGCCAATCCCCAGGCAGTAGGCCTGGCAGGGAACTAAGTGAGCCCCTAAATATGAATGAGTCATGCCGGCAGAGGAGTTGTGTGGAAGATGGAGTCACAGTGCTGAGGAGACTGTTGGTGGCCCTCGAGGGACTCCTGCTGGGGAGGGACTTTACCTCAGGCTGGGGCTCAGATGCTGGACTGGAAGGATCCTGACAACAGGAGAAGTTTGTAAGGAGTCTTCCCTGAGAGGCATCAAGAGCAAGGAAGACAGTGTGAGTACTACAGCACGGTGCAGGGACCTACAGGGGGAGAAACTGCCACGTGTAGCAGGTCTCTCATAGTGTGGGGGGACCCCATTGCAAGGGTATTTTTTTCTTAACAAAAGTTGAGTTACTCTTTAATCATATACAGCTAATCCAGCATGTAGCCACTCTTACACCCACCACTATCTTGCGTAGGTATGATAATGCCAACGTATTTAACTCATGCATAAATAAGTACAGGGCAGACTCTCCGTGTTTCCCAGGCCATATGGACATGATTCTTTAGGAGTATAAATATGCCCCCTTTGTATTTAATACCTGTGTATTAAATACAATGTGTATAGTGGTAGGGATACGAGTGGCTACATGGTGGATTAGTTCTATATGTTAACTATTACTTAAAGTCATTGTAAAGTCTAGTTTTTTTTTTTTTTTTAAATAACAAACATGTTATACTTGCCTTCTCTGTGCAGTGGATTTGCACAGGGCAGTCCAGATCCTCCTCTTCTTGTCGTCCTATGTACGGATACTCCAGTCTCTGCTGTGGAACTCTGCAGCTCCTCCAGAGTTACCTTAGGTCTCTGTGCTGCCTCTCTGATTAATGCCCTCCTTGCCTGGTCCGTGAATTTTGGTGTGTGGCCGTCTCTTGGCAGGTTTTCTGTTGTGCCATGTTCTTTCCATTTGGTTATAATAGATTTGATGGTGCTCCTAGGGATCATCAAAGATTTGGATATTTTTTTATAACCTAACCCTGACTTGTACTTCTCAACAACATTGTCCCTTACTTGTTTGGAGAGTTTCTTGGTCTTCATGGCAGTGTTTGGTTAGTGGTGCCTCTTGCTTAGGTGTTGCAGCCTCTGGGGCCTTTCAAAAAGGTGTGTATATGTAATGACAGATCATGTGACACTTAGATTGCACGCAGGTGGACATCATTTCACTAATTATGTGACTTCTGAAGGTAATTGGTTGCAGCAGAGCTTTTTATGGGCTTCATAACAAAGGGGGTGAATACATACGCACATGACAATTATAATTTTTTTATTTCTGAAAAATAGTTTTATGTATATTATTTTCTAATTTTACTTCACCAACTTAGACTATTGTGTTCTGATCCATCACATATAATTTAGATTAAAAAAAACTTTGAACTAAAGGCTTTAATGTAACAAAATAGGTAAAAAGCCAAGGGGAATGAATACAGTACTTTTGCAAGGCACTGTACATCATTGTGACATCGAAAAAGCCCTGGTTCAATGATAATATATTGTTTTGAATTGGGCATGATGAAAAGAATAGAGGTATGCATTCAATTGTGGGACCCATTTTAGTGGGATTTTGCAATATTACCCTTAAAATTAAATCACATATTCATATTGATAAATCACAGTCCACCTTTGTCCTGTTACCAGTCACGGACAAAGTTAACACAAGGCTCCTGAGTGGAAATGTTTCCGGTCACACACATCTTGTCTTATGCCGCGTACACACGATCAGAATTTTCAACAACAAATGTTCGATGTGAGCTTTTGGTCGGATATTCTGACCGCGTGTAGGCTCCATCGGACATTTGCTGTTGGAATTTCCGACAACAAATGTTTGAGAGCTGGTTCTCAATTTTTCCGACAACAAAAGTTCTTGTCGGAAATTCCGATCGTGTGTATCCAATTCCGACGCACAAAAATCCTACGCATGCTCGGAATCAATTCGATGCATGCTCGGAATCATTGAACTTAATTTTTCTCGGCTCGTTGTAGTGTTGTACGTCACTGCATTCTTGACGTTCGGAATTTCCGAGCAACATTTATGTGACCGTGTGTATGCAAGACAAGTTTGAGCGAACATCCGTCGGAAAAAAATCCACGGTTTTGTTGTCGGAATGTCCGATCGTGTGTACGCAGCATTAGGCTACACTTCACTGGAGAAGCAGCGGAGACACGTTTGGACAGTAGTATTGTCAATCTAAGAAGATGTGTAAGATGCAGATTTAGATGGCCTTGACTAACAAATTAGACTTCAGATGGCACTTTTTTTTCTTAGTCGCATCAATAATTTTTCTCTATCGTTTATTGAAGGACACAGCTGAACTTCGTCACAGATGGGTTTGATGTCGCCATCTTCAGGAGCAGGACACTAGGTGCAACTTCTGGTAGTGAACACAATCCACTCCACTCCACTCCCATCTGCAAGACAGGATAGAGTTTTTCTAGTGTCCTTCTGAGGAGTAGGATGCAAAGAGTTTTTCTAATCCCTTTTATTTTTTTTTCCTTTTTGTTCCTGTTGATGGATTTTTTGTTTGATGAAGATGGTTTTGTCTTCATCAACTGTGGTGCTGGATGACCGGTCGGATATCATAGATCTGGGTAGTCCCCTCAGCATCACCAACAAGTGCATGCCATCCTCACTATATTGGGATTAGCTGTGTATTGGAAATGCAATATATTAATATATATATATACTATTGTGATCTATCATACATATATCTATCGCAACTATGTATTAATTGTATGTGTCCCTTGTTTGCTAGTCTTACCCTTAAGAGAATTCTAGGCCTGATGGTGCAATGTTATTATGAAAACAGACACAGTTTCTTAGTAAAAGAAATTACATTTATTTCCTAAAAATAGGAATGTTACATACTAACAACCGATATCTATACAGCCTATATCAACAGCACTAATGAAAATGATACTTATTCTCTCCTCGAGGCAAAGTCCTGCTTGCTGAGCTCCCAGATGTAATAGAGGACTAGGCTTTTGCAGGTCACATGTCTTAGGCCCCAAAATGGCCATCAGAGCAAGGTCCTAGCAATATAACCTATGGACATCCTTATGGCAGGGGTCCTTGCAGTCAAAACAGGCAGAATTCTGTGTACGAACCCTTTTTACAAAGCAGTCACCATTCAGACTCCCTCGCTTGCCAACCCATTTTAATTTTGACCCAATCATTGCTCACAGGGCAGTCCTTCCTCAGATTACATCACTGAGTATACCTGGTCCCTGGGGCAGAATTGCAGCCCATGCACAGTCCATTGTTATCAAACTCTTTGAAGCTTCCAACACACCAGGGGGCCTCGAGACAAGTCTTTCTAGAACACCATGGGATTGCAAGTGTCATTTCGTTGTAAAACCAGATGTGTGGAAATTTTCGGAATATACTAGATTGTTCTCCAACACTGTGACAACTCTGCTCTGCAGAGCGGCCAGCAGGGGCTTAATGCTTTGACGGAGGCATACGATGGTCAGACTGAGTTCTTTGACTGACAACCAGATCACTATAAGATCAGAACACCATGGGATTGCAAGTGTCATTTCGTTGTAAAACCAGATGTGTGGAAATTTTCGGAATATACTAGATTGTTCTCCAACATATGCCACTTTGCACCTAACGGGCGCATATTACCCTACTCCAGACATGGCTCCCATTGAACAGTCCATATGGTCTTAACGCCCACCATGTGTTTTCGAACCAGTACCTCTGGACCAGTAAACAGCTCCTATGGAACAGCCCATAACTGTCTTCCACCATGTGCTTCAGAACCAGCACCTCTGGAACAGTCCATAATGGTTTTACTGTGTTGCGCCTCTTAACATAGGCTTCAGAACCAGCTCCTATAGAACAGTCCATAACGGTCTTAACGTGCTGTGTTTCCCCACACGTGCCGCTTTGCTACTGGGTGACACACCAACATCAATCTTCCGTGACAGCTTCCCTGTCACCGTTCTGTATCTTCTTCTTGACATCTTCATGAAGGGATATAGTATCGGCAAGGGGTGTCCATTCATTCACCATTCACTCACACACTCAGAGCAACAACTCAATCAGCTTTCAGATACAGAGCTTTGAGGAGAACCTTACTTGGCCATATTACTAGCCTAATATATATTTTTTATCACACTATACCATGACATAAATCTACCCATTATCATAATATATGCATATATATTATCCATCCAGTTACGCCTTCCGCTCCCAACCTCCTATAACTCTTTATTGTAGATACGGGTCGGGTTTGGGCAGGCTTGCCCACAGTGGTCTTTCCTACCGCTGCCTGAAGCTATGGATGAGAGTTTGTTCCCTAGGAGATCGATGTCCACTCCACTTTGGACACCCATCCCAGCTCCTATCCCCCAATATAGTGCTGAATACATCCCTCCTCTTTCGGGTTACTTCTCAGAAAAAAGCGTTCCGCATATCTCTGGGAGCAAGCCACTGATATACCGCACTTGATTCAGAGTATATTCAGCACATATAGGATAATAGTTTTTTATCAACCACTATGAGATGCTGAAGCGCCATGTGGTGAACCCTGGTAGCCAGTGTTTATTCCCTTTGTTCAATGGAGCATGCTCCTGTGTGTAGTCACTGGCATTACCTGTGCAGGGTTTTAAACCTCTCAGGTGAGACATCAATTAGGTGTATCTCCCACATGTCCGGTTCTGGTGTCCCACATGTCCACTAACCGAGAGCTTCTCTATAGGACTGCTAAGATTGAGACACCACCCCTACGAGGAAGTTTTCACCTCATTGATGTGTCACCTGGTACCCTCTAGTCTGGCCAACAGACACCTTTAATTGTCAACCTCCTAGGTACCTGCACCATATTAATTCATTTATGTCAATACATGTCACACATTAAAAACATTTCCTTCTTTCAATTCCTCCTCCCATAAAAAAAAGGAAAAAACATATATTACACCTCTTGTTCTGAAGGATTGGATAGGTTATATTCCTTCCCCAACCTCCAACCCATTGCATTTGTATTCATAGTCCGTTTGCATTCATAAATGACAGAAGAGTCTTTGGCAAAATGTTTCACAAGTCTCGTTGTTGGGCAAAGTCCTTCAGATTCAGTATCAGCGCAAAAATTGTCCATAAGAAAAAGAAACACTCTATTTCAAGTATTAGTCTGACTCTTTTCTCTCCTGAATGTTTATAAGAACAAATTTTCGGTGTGGTACGGCACAGACAAACTGCCAACCACATGAACATCTTTCATCTCTGTTCCAGAATCCTCTCCAATCTCGCTCCATCCAGATTCTGGAAGTTAAGAACAAGAGCAGAATCAAATTCTTATCCATAATATCTACTAACACAGGAATTTAGTATTCCTGACTCCTGAACAAATTACAAAAGCAACCATGATTCCTTTCGGATGAACCCACTCTAAAATGGATCCCCATGGTATGAGCAAAAATCCAAACTAAAAAAATTTAAATAAAAGATGAACGCGAACGTTGTTTCTCAAAAATTCAAAATTTTAAGCATTCAAAAAGACAATGCATTATCTGTACTTTCTTATCTATGCACTACTCTGCCTTTCAGGTGGATAAATCCCAAACCTTTGGAATTTTTTCCACCTGAATGAAAAGAAAAACAAAGAGAAAAAAAAACTTTCGTAGCCAAAATGGCTTCCTACCAGCTCTTGTCCCAGACAAAATGTAGTCAGCTGCTAATTGAGGACATCGTCAATGACCACCTAGTCAGTTGCTAATGACCCCCTTTTCAAGTGGATTAAACCTAACAATTTTTCCACCTGAACGAAACCAAAAATAAAATAGATGAAACAATATAAAAAAAAAACAATGACAATAATAAAAATAAATAAAAAATAAAAAAATGGAAAAGAAAAAAATAATAATAAAAAAAATCCAAAATTAAAACTAATTAATAATAAAAAAATCCTAAAAAAAAATAAAAAATTACAAAGACAAAATGAAAGAAAATTTATGAGAAATAAATAAAAAAAATTAAAACTTAAAAAAAAAATGTAAAAAGTAAAAAAAAAAAACATTTCTTTTTCTTTAAAAAAAATTAAAAACAATAAAATTTTAAAATTTTAAATCTGGCCATCAACACACAACAACATGACAAGACACCCATCATCAAACAATGACAAACACTCAACTTTAATTAAAGACATCTATGGACTTTTCTCATGAGGGGAGTAAGTGCTCATTTCGATCTGGAAGAGAATTAGTTAATGGGAAAACAAAAAAAAAAACATCTGTACTTCATCCCAACATTTGTAACTTCATTTGTAACTCTTTACTCCATTATTGTCTGACTATTGTTTATTTTATTTTTTTCATTGTTTGCAAACAATTATTAATTAATGAGCTCATGGTACCATGTGAAAACCTAACCCCTGCTCTGCAAAATTTGCCCACTGTTGTTTTCACTTTGAAGGATCTGCAAACAAAACACAAACATTAGTATCCAAACCAGTTTAACCTCTTCCCTGGTCTCTAGAAAAAAACAAAACACAAGGATGGTTATTACACACAATTATCAAAACAATTGACTTTTTAAGTCCCCCAAGCATTTTCCCATTAATTGTAATGCTAGGGTAACATTTGCCATATTTTCCTATACTAAGCAGGCAGTATTGGAAAACCTTGCCCTATTACTCAGGAAAAAAAAATGGCAATGCCATTTGCGTCCAACCACATACAAGCCAGAATGGTAGATTAGTCCAGGGGGCAAACATTGGAATGTTATTAAAAAAAATTGAAACTAAGAGTATTTTAAAAACAAAATAACGATCCCGCGGCCTATCCTCGAAAATATATACATATCAAGGTCCTCTATAATATTCTGAACCTGAAGGGCAAACCTCTGTAACTCACATCTTATTCATAGCAAAGAAACATTAACCAGAAAATTCTCACTATCCCTGCAGCTCCCTAAGGGCTGCTACCATTGTTTCCCCCCATTGCTATATTTGAATGAACATGTGGCTCCCTTCATTTTTCATAATAATGCCTTTCCTGTCTTAATTGAGTATTATGGCCCCTATGCCTATTGCTACCCAATCTCACTGAATACACTTCATAACGCCTTGGGGTCGTTTTGGGGTGTTGAGATCTTTTTTTGATGTCATTATTAGCCGCCCAACAATATCTGGCGATGTGACCCCCCTTTTACATAAAAAACATTTAAGGGTTGGTCTCCCTGCATGGGTCCTTCTCTGAGCATAAGGCGACGGAGACTCACATTGTTGCATAACATTAACCTGAACAGACTTTACACTTTCATCGTCTGAGGAGTTTACACCTTCATCGTCTGAGGAGTAATCACTAGCGATGGACTCATCAGACGTCCCCCCTGATCCAACCCCAGAATCAATACGATCACTAGTATCTGCATCTGCCTTTGACCCGTATTCCCTATAACTGGACTCTTGACAGAAGTCTCGCAGGATATTGACAACATTTTGGTAGGATCTAGCATTCCTCAGAGCCATTCTAGTAGGATAGCTTATATAACACTTATTGGCCATTGAGTATATGAAACTTGCATCATCCTCCAATAAGTCAGGACAGTTGAACACTTTCGTATACAATGCAAGATACTCACTGCAGAACAATATTGGGTCATCTCCTCTCCTAAATTTCATTCGTTGTAAATCACTCATACCATTATCACGACTGTTCACAATACGCTGCAATTCTTTCCTCCGCACCTCTGCATCTGCTAAGTTATCATTAACCCGTACAGATAACTGGCCTACCAAAGGTCCTGGTAGCCATGCTTTTAGAAGAGAGCATGCATCCTCATTACTCAAATGGAATTTAAGCACTAGAGCCTCAAATTTATTGGACAGACTCACTGGTGATTCCAGGGTGTTAAATTCACCCAGAATCTGGCACAAAGTAAGTCTCTCTTGCATTGTAATCAAACTGTTATTCTGATTTGCAGCTATAGGTGCAATATCTGACTGTTTCATCACGGCCCTTTTCCTTATTGGCTGTGCAGATATAGGCCAATTGACATGTTCCTTTGTGCTCATTGAGCGATACCATGCATTTGCTAATTTTCTTTCTAAAGATATAACCAACTCTTCCATCTCTGACAACTTTATTTGCAATGATTCTACAAGTTTGCTCTTCATTTTACATTCCATGCTGCACCTCTGAACCTGCTCCTGTAGCTCACTGTTCCTTCCTGACAAGCTGATTATTTTTGCCTGCAATTCATCCATCTCACTACTGGAGGCTATTGCAATCTTTAGAAGGTTTTCACTGACTTCCTCTATGTCCTCCCCGAGACGTCTCCTCTCTGATTCCCACTTCTCTCCCATTTGCTCAGATATAAATGTAATTCTGAGCAACACTGCGATTTTATTTGCTAATCTTTCTTTCTTCACTTTTTTTTTTAAACTGTTTACCCAATCTGGCATTCTGTTGCTGACACTGAGACAATAGTACATCACACTGGCTTTTAAGAGGTTCATCTGTACATGAATGATAACTGGCAGAGGCATACTTTTTAACATATGTATACACAAGTTCCATTTCACGATTATACAATCTACACAATACACAATTCTATTAGTATTAACGTCCCACCATTGCACTGAGTAATGAGCCAAACTCAATTATCTTTAGCTCTTACAACTCACGAATACAAAAAAAACAATCGCTCTTCTAGCATTCAATATTCTTCATTCATTACCACTGTTACCTGATATCATTCAAAACAATTAAACTTTTGCATGTCCATTGGTATGCAAAATCTGCCTCTAGCTACACTGAACAGCTGCTTAGACAATAAACACAAGCAGCCACAGATCTACAGATAAAGTTGTTTACGCTAATTTTACCTATCTTTACAACCGCTGCTTACAATGGACACAGAAAAAAAAAACTGCTACAGAGCCATTTAAAATGTGTCACTTGTAGTTCTACCGAGCACACTCTTCATCAGTGCTCTCTTTTTAAATTGCAGGCCACATTGAACTTCTCTAGGAACAGCACGTGGGTAAAAATTTTAAACTTAAAAAAAAAAAAAAAAAAAAATAATAATAAAAAACTAAAAAAATAAATAAAAATAAATAAAAATATTTGTGGTTTATCCTGTAGATTTCTAACCAAGGTTGATCAGCCCTCTACCCACCAGGCCACTTACCCAGCTACACAGTCCTATAACAATTTGCATTAGCAATACCATAAACGTTACATATAAATATACAGTAGTCAAAAATTTCACCAGATTTTGCGCGAATCTTTATCCATGGTAAAGACGTCCTTCAGTCCTAAGTTATTTGATTCTTTCTAGCTTAAAAGGAAACTCGAAACAAAAAATACATTAGGGTTTGCAGATTCTATGCTGAAATACATTCAACATGCCTTTTTATAGGGTGACAAATATTGGAAACGCAATATATTATATATATATATATATATATATATATATATATATATATATACTATCGTGATCTATCATACATATATCTATCGCAACTATGTATTAATTGTATGTCCCTTGTTTGCTAGTCTTACCCTTAAAGGAGCACTATACCTTTTTTTTTTTTGCTTTAAAATAACAAACATGTTATACTTACCTCCACTGTGCAGCTCGTTTTGCACACAGTGGCCCCGATCCTGGTCTTCTGGGGTTCCTCGGCGGCTGTCTTGGCTCCTCCCCGCAAGGACTCCACACCTTAATGCGAGTGAGCTCGCATGGTGTGGAGTGATTGCGGGCGCGCTCCCGTGATACAGCGGCGGCCATAGCCGCCGACTGTATCACTCGGCCCCGCCCCCCGGCGTGCCGCGTCATTGGATGTGATTGACAGCAGCGCCAGCCAATGGCTGCGCTGCTTTCAATCTATCCAGTGTAGCCAATCGGCGGCCAGGCAGAAAAACGAAGAGGATGACGGGGACGAGCATGGGACTTTCGAGGGGCCAGGTAAGAAAAACGGGGGCTCGGGGGGGGGCGGTATTGTCGAATGTTTTTTCACCTTAATGCATAGGATGCATTAAGGTGAAAAAACATGTAACTTTACTACTCCTTTAAGAGAATTCTAGGCCTGATGGTGCAATGTTATTATGAAAACAGACACAGTTTCTTAGTAAAAAAAATTACATTTATTTCCTAAAAATAGGAATGTTACATACTAACAACCGATATCTATACAGCCTATATCAACAACACTAATGAAAATGATACTTATTCTCTCCTCAAGGCAAAGTCCTGCTTGCTGAGCTCCCAGATGTAATAGAGGACTAGGCTTTTGCAGGTCACATGTCTTAGGCCCCAAAATGGCCGTCAGAGCAAGGTCCTAGCAATATAACCTATGGACATCCTTATGGCAGGGGTCCTTGCAGTCAAAACAGGCAGAATTCTGTGTACGAACCCCTTTTACAAAGCAGTCACCATTCAGACTCCCTCCCTTGCCAACCCATTTTAATTTTGACCCAATCATTGCTCACAGGGCAGTCCTTCCTCAGATTACATCACTGAGTATACCTGGTCCCTGGGGCAGAATTGCAGCCCATGCACAGTCCATTGTTATCAAACTCTTTGAAGCTTCCAACACACCAGGGGGCCTCGAGACAAGTCTTTCTAGAACACCATGGGATTGCAAGTGTCATTTCGTTGTAAGACCAGATGTGTGGAAATTTTCGGAATATACTAGATTGTTCTCCAACACTGTGACAACTCTGCTCTGCAGAGCGGCCAGCAGGGGCTTAATACTTCGACGGAGGCATACGATGGTCAGACTGAGTTCTTTGACTGACAACCAGATCAATATAAGATCAGATGTGTTTTGTCATCCCCCTCACTTGGAGATTTCTTCGTTTGGAGAACTACACAGCCCAGGTTTGCCCTTAGGACGTAAGTATGACGCCTGTGTGGGGATGGAGCAATGTGGGTTTACACTATAGGCATTCCCTGGCCCCTGGATTCTATCCTGTGTACAGTACTTTGTACTTGTAGGTCCACCCTCCTCCTTTCCCACCTTTCCTCCTCCTTTTGGGCTTTTTTAGTAGGGCAAGTGTGTAATGCTTTGATGCTGGCACTAAAATACATAACTTTTTCTTCAAGTGGATGGCTGTTTGTATGAGTCATCTAGCCAGCAAGAAAAATGTGTATATCCAGGGCGCTCCAAGCATTTGAATCCTGACAGATAAAGTCTGTGTTGGAGAGGGTAGCAAATCTTCACACACTTTATTCAGCACTCAGGGAGACAAGCAATCTCTAATGGAAACAGAAAAACAAACAAGGCGCCTTGGTTTCTGTCACATACCTGAAGGGAGACTGAAGTGACGAGGTCGGCCTCTCTTGTATCTCTAGCCCTGGTTCCGCTGGAGGTGGAACAGAAGGAACCGTGGGACAGGAGGAACACGAGCGCCTGCAGATGTAGGCCCGGAAACCAGTAGCAGGGGGTGCGAGCCTGGATGAGCTGGAGGACCATCGGATCACGGAAGGCTGCTGTGCATCAAGGATCATCCGGGGTTAAAGAGGCACTCCGCTGGAACAGTGGCACTGGAACTTCAGAGGGTGTTGAGTTCCAGGAAGACTTGCAGAAGGAAGTCGCTGAGAGTCGCAAGACTGAAGTCGCAGACACTCGGAGGACGGTGCAGAGCCACACAGGAAGCAGATGCAAGTCACAAGGGTAGCCGGGTCAGATAACAGGCGGGCAGCGAGATACAAGGCAGCAGGCAGAAGCAGGGTCAATGGGTAGCCAGGATCAGGAACCGGTAATCAGACAAGAAGCAGAGTCCAGAAGCAGGGTCAAGGCAAGCCAGGTTCAGCAACGGGTATCAAGCAGGATAACAACAGAGTTCAGGGTATCAGGAAACAGCTGAAGGCCAGTCAGCAAGGGTCTGGGGTCAGGGCACTTCCTTAAATAGGCCGTCTGGCGCCAATTGGCGCTAGAAGCGCGCTCCTGTGCGTGTACGCAATCCGTTGCGCACGCGCATGCGCATTGGACGAAAAACGGATGGTTTTCTTACATTTTCTCAGACCCTGACCAAATGGGCCAAGCTGCTGTGCCAGGGCTGACTTCTGAGCAAGTCTTCCCCACTTATGTTGACTTACCAGAACAACTAGTGCGTTACTGTGGACTCCAGTCAGATGGTCTATCATGGTCGTACAGCATCTGCTCTGACTGAAGTGCTGGTCTGCTGACAAGGCCTCCAAGAAGATCCTTGCAGAAATGTGGGCAAATGTCTATTCAGCATGTCCCTGAACGACATCATTAAGAATGTCACCGGAGCAAGTGAAGCTTTCTCCCACAGACCCGGAAGCCTAAGGATTCCTGTTGCAAGGCAGGACTTTCCTTCTCTGCTCACAAATGTCTTTTTTGGCCAAGGTTCCTCCTCTAAGGACCACCAAAGTCCACCAAGTCTTCTATCTCATTCACCGCCATGAATCATTGGCAGCCCAAGGCCTCCAAGACTGCTGAAAAAACTGCTCTGGCATGAAGGTGCGCCTCCACCACAACACCTCATGGTGGGGGGAACGCTTTCTGTTTTTCACGCATGACTGGTTTGCTCACACTTCCTACAGATGGGTTTTGGGGGTTGTTTCTTCAGGCCACAAGACAGAATTCCAGTCCCTGCCACTGGATAGCTTTTTTTCCCTCCAACCTCTGTCTTTCCCCACAGGGTGTGGCCAACTTGCTCTTTGTGGTTCAGGAATCAGGAACTCCTGGATCAGTAAGTCAAAGCTCCATTCTCCAAGTGGTACAAGGGCTTCTATTCCAATGTTATTGTTGTTCCAAAGAAGGAGAGGGTTCATCCAATTATGGACTCGAAGGTCTTGAATTTCTTCCTGAAGGTGGGCAAGTTCCGGATAGAGCCAGTGCGCTCAGTTGTTGCTTCCTTACATCAGAGGACCTTCTGGCTTTGATAGGCATCAAGGACGCCTAACTGTACGTCCTCATTCATTGTTTTCATCAAAAATTCCTTCTGTTCGCTGTGGGGGACTAATGTCCTGTACACACGATCGGTTTTACCGATGAAAACAGTCCGATGGACTTTTTTCATCGGACAAACCGATCGTGTATGGGCCCCATCGGTCTTTTTCCCATCGGTGAGAGAAAATAGAACATGTTTTAAATTTATCCGATGGAAAAAAAACGATAGCAAATTCCGATCGTCTGTGTGGAACTCCATCGGAGAAAAAACCCACGCATGCTCAGAATCAAGTCAACGCATGTTCAGAAGCATTGAACTTCAATTTTCTCAGCTCGTCTGAGTGTTTTACGTCACAGCGTTTGGGACGGTCGGATTTTTGACTGATGGTGTGTAGGCAATACTGATGGAAGTCAGCTTCATCGGAATTCCGATGGAAAAATCCATCGGATTTGAATCCATAGGATATCCGATCGTGTGTACAGGGCTTGAGTGTAAACTTTCAAATTGTAGCTCTTCCTTTCAGTTTAGCTATAGTTCTGTGCATCTTCACCAAGGTCCTAGCCCCTGTCTTGGCCCTTTTCTGCTTTACAGGGGGGGATAACGATTGTGGGGTACCTGGATGACTTGCTCCTACAAGCTTAATTAGCTTCGGACCTGATGTGCAACCTTCGCATCACGATCCAGACCTTCTAGGACCTTGGCTGGGTTCTCAATTTGTGCATATCGGTCTTGGCTCCCTCACTGCATCTGGAGTACTTGGGACTCCTTTTGGACATGTCCATGGCCAAGGTATTTCTCCCCCCAAAAAAACTTCAGAAGTTGCGTCTTTACATTTTTTGCGTCCTTTCCCTGAGGATGGCATCCATTCATTTTTGCATGAAGATTCTGGGCTTCATGGTGGCTGCATTCTAAGCTGGTCCTTATGCACAACACCACACCAGACCTCTTCAGTGGACCAGAGTTCCCGGGTCCAGTTTTCCCATCAGCATCCTGGAACCCTGGGCGATACACATTTCTCTGGCTTATCCAGGGCTGTCTGATCAGGGTGCAGTGAGACAACGCCAAATTGCAGACAGCAGTTTGAGTTCTGTCTGGTGTTGGTTCTCTATTCCACTGTGTTTTTTTTTGGGGCCCTCCTTAATGAATAAGAAAATTGGATTCTTGTACTCACCGTAAAATCTTTTTCTCTGAGTTCATTGAAGGACACAGGGCCCGCATTTTGGCTATCATAAAGTTAGTGTCCTGTTACTGTTGGCTACTAACTGAATCCTGTCTTGCAGATTGGGGGTTTGGCCACCACCACCTTAAGCGTGCTTTATTTGTAAAAAACAGTGTCCTGTTCCTGAAGGTGGTGGCATCAAACCCATCCGCGACAAAGTTCAGCTGTGTTCTTTAATGAACTTAGAGAGAAGGATTTTTTTTTTCCTTTTTGGTTCAATGTTTTTCATACTGTAAATGAATAAAAGCTGACCATTATAAGCACCTCTGTCAGTATTGTTTTTTTTTTTTTCAACCCTCTAAATGCCACCTTTGCTAGAGAGCTTGGTCTGGTAAAGGAAGTAAAAAAAAATAACAGACTTATTGGCCAGATCACCAGGTAAAAAATAATTAAAAAAAAGCCTAACAAAAGGAAACTAATGCCACGTACACACGATCGGAATTTCCGACAACAAATGTTCGATGTGAGCTTTTGGTCAGATATTCTGACCGTGTGTAGGCTCCATCTGACATTTGCTGTTGGAATTTCCGACAACAAATGTTTGAGAGCAGGTTCTCAATTTTTCCAACAACAAAAGTTCTTGTCGGAAATTCCGATCGTGTGTAGCCATTTCCGACACACAAAAGTGCTGCTCATGCTCAGAACCAATTCGATGCATGCTCGGAATTATTGTACTTAATTTTTCTCGGCTCGTCGTAGTGTTGTACGCCTCCGCGTTCTTGATCATCGGAATTTCCGAGCAACATTTGTGCGACCGTGTGTATCCAAGACAAGTTTGAGCCAGCATCCGTCGGAAAAAAAAAACCACGGTTTTGTTGTCGGAAATTCTGATCATGTGTAAGGCTTTTGCTGATGTTACATTTTTATTTTGGGGTTTATTACTGTATTAGGTCAGATAAAATAAAGATTCATTGTAAAATAAAGCTTTCATCAGCTAACTGACCACCTCATATACTGTACTGTAAAAAAAGATCCACTTCAAATGACATTTTTGGATTGAGCATTTTAGGAAAAAATTTTATGAAGAAAAATAAACGGAGTTAAAAGAACAAAATAATTATAAAAATAATCTATTTTAGTGAAGGTAAGATAAGCATTTCACATCATACTGCAAATAATATAACCCAGCAGAAACACATTTTGGCATATCATGCCATTACAGCAAATTATGCCAATATACAGTAACATAACTCATTGTAATATAGCACAATATTTCAACCTGCAACAACAAATTATACCACACCACAACAGCATTTTATATTAAAGAGCAACAACATATCAGACTGCAAAAACACATTATATCACCCAACAAAAGAGTATTATGCTGCAAATGCAATAAGCAACTTTAAATTATATTATGCGACAGAAGCATAATACAGTATATGACCGACTCATTCCCAGCCTCCTCATGTGCAGATTTACTCATAATTATCCAAAATCCACATCTTTTAATTTTCAGACTACACCAACCTTATATTTAGTCCCTACAAACCTCTAGACATACCTACCTCCTTCATAGTTCATCACCACCTGCCCCTATAACATTCAACCAGCAATTTTTAACCCAAAAAAATCTCCCTACACATGGGTGGTCATTGTAATCTCATTTGTTATATTGATGATCATTCTAAAAGCTCATGAAAAATTGGTGGTTAGTGTAAATGTCCAATTATTATGCAGGTCAATGTAACCTCTGGTCTTGTATATTGGAAAAGATGAAAAAAGGAGGAAAACAGGAAAGGTTACTTCAAAAAATATCAGCACAAAACGCAATCCAGAACAGGATTCTTCTGACCAGGACATGAGAAAACAGAAACACACATATTTATACAAAGGAAAAACAAAAACAAATGTCAATAAATTATACATAATAATTCCCACACCAAGTGAGGAAATCTTCTATCTTTGATCAATGTTCTTCCAACAGTGCATCCATTCACACCACCACTAAGAATGCACACTCACCGCCAATTCAGTGACCTCTAACTTAAAGTGGAAGTAAACCCTCCTATAATTTTCCGGCAAGGAAGCTGCCATCTTGGCCTCTGTTTAAACTTCAACTGCCATGATGCTGCACATGTGATCAGTTATGACACCAGCCATTGGATGGTTTGACAGTTTGGTTGAGAGCACAACCAATGTGACAGTTGGCATTCCCGGCATGCCGGGAATGTAACTGCTTTTTTAAACTGTTAAATCATTGGGTTTACATCCGCTTTAATAAAGGTCAATAAGCGCTGTGGGATTAGCCAAATATACCTCCAATTCGATCACACCATTCCTTAGTAGATCTTCTGAGACATTATCCTATCTTACAATATTGGCTCCACACCACAACATCAGACCACCAGAGAAATATAAACTAAGCGTAGTATTTTATTAAACAAATAAAAGCATAAAAATTATATTCCACTCACTTTTAAAAGTGTCCAACCTCTGCACTAATATAAACAACCTTAAAAGAAGATAGCACCACCGTGTCTCTGACTGGGAGCCGATGTGCATTCTAAACACCAGGCCGGACACAACGTCAGAACTGGACCCGGAAGTGAAGGCATATGTGGAGCCTCAACTAGTTTCACCAATCGCATCTTCAGGAAGCCATGGAGGTGCCATTTTCTCAGAGGAATTTATATATTCCAAAACCCTCTGATTGGTTATTGAATATTCATAATGGAAATCGGCTGTGTGCATAGGAAACACCAGGAAAAATCTCCAACAAAACAATATATGACCTAAAACCATAAAATATTCATTTATGAACCAGTCATTACAAATAAAAAAATAAACCCATATAAATCTCTTAGTTCATATTTTTAAAATACATGTGCCATCTAGTGGGAGTAGTTTATATTAGACATGTGCACACTGAAATATTTTGTTTCGGAATTTCATTTTCATCCGAAAAATTAATTTATTTAGTTACTCCCGAAATTCGTTTTTATATATTTAATTTCGTTAAAAAATGCATTCGTCTGAAAATCTGAATGAATTAAGATCGAATCTGTCAATTGAAGGCTTTTGGTGTCTGTTGAATGTTCTAAAAAGATTTGACGAAGCAGCTAAACTGTACGACGCAGCAATCGTACATTTCCAGTCTAATGCTCCGCCCACAAGCTATAGTAGAATTCTAATGTTGTATGACTAGTAATAATTATATTTATTCATTATTATTACTAGTCAACCAACATTAGAATTCTTCTATAGCCTATGGGCGGAGCATTTGACCATAAATGTCCGCTCGCGGCGATCGTATGTTTTTAGCTGCTCCGTCGAATCTTCATGTCTCTATAATGTCAAATCTTTTCTCTCTATGTCGAATAATCTTGGACTAATAGAGTTAGGCTAGGCACATTCAACCACAGGTTCAATAGACACAGATCGCTGTTGTCACTGTCATGTCAAATCTTCATGTCTCTATAATGTCAAATCTTTTCTCTCTATGTCGAATAATCTTGGACTAATAGAGTTAGGTTAGGCACATTCAACCACAGGTTCGATAGACACAGATCGCTATTGTCACCGTCATGTCAAATCTTCTATCTATATCGAACTGTTGTCACAACAAAATGAAAATAGAGCATTTTTTATGTCGGATCTTTTGGATTTCGGATTCTGCGCGTTCATTATCATTGGTTAAAACGAATGCAAAAATCCCCGAAATTCGAGCGAAAATGCATTCGGACGAAAACTTTTCACATATATAGAATTAATTTAATAATAGTATTAGAAAAGGAAGAAGCCCTAGGGCTAACGTTGCGCTAGAAAAATTTAAATTGATAAAGTGATCAGTGATCAAAAGACAGCAGCTAGCATAAATAGCTAAATACTAAAACTATACAAAACATAAAAAACAAAGGTATGCAGCGCTGAAATGAGATCTCCAAAATTGAATGTAGAGAACATAAAGTGAGTTGATAATCAACTAAGTTAATAATAAAAACACAAAAAATTATTAAGTGAATAGTAAATAGGTGCAATAGTGAACCATGAAGAAATTATTAAAATCCTAAATGTTGACAGTGTGGATAATAATAATAATTAATCCGTGAAAAAATTCATAAACAAAGTCCATCAAAAAGAAACCTCCTTAGTGCAAAAAATCAACGACAATCCAATGTGAAGTGAGGTGTTCCAAAAAAAAGAAGAAAACTTGCTCCCAGTGTGCACCAGTTTTAGTAAATCTCCCCCCACAGAGTCTAAAGTTATAAAAAAACTGGCCAGTCTGCCGGATAATCCTGTTTTTTAAGGTCGGTCGAGGAATCTACACCATTGAAATCTAAAGGCCGTGGGGGAAGCCTAATTTCCCTGTGCTGGGTGAGACTGTTGGATGCAGTCATGGGCATCTGGTAAGCAGGATATATATCTTTCTCACCCGGGTGTCACCATTGTATCCATTACTTCACGTTTGGGAGCAAGTTTTCTTCTTTTTTTTGGAACACCTCACTTCACATTGGATTGTCATTGATTTTTTGCACTAAGGAGGTTTCTTTTTGATGGACTTTGTTTATGAATTTTTTCACGGATTAATTATTATTATTATCCACACTGTCAACATTTAGGATTTTAATAATTTCTTCATGGTTCACTATTGCACCTATTTACTATTCACTTAATAATTTTTTGTGTTTTTATTATTAATTTACTTGATTATCAACTCACTTTATGTTCTCTACATTCAATTTTGGAGATCTCATTTCAGCGCTGCATACCTTTGTTTTTTAATAATAGTATTACATTTAAATCCCAAAATATGAAAAAAGACTTATTTTTTTTTTACAAAAAATGCCTATTTAGCAACTGGACTCCAAGAATATATAGACATTACATTCTTGGCATCAAACTTTATACTTTTGGATAAAAGTACTGCTTCTGTTATTGTTACTGTTGGTGGTTCTATCCTGATTGACATGTTTAGACATACTGTAGGTTAAAACTTTAGGCCTACATATTTGGGCAGTTATGTGATACAGATATGTACTGTAATTGTGCTTCTCAGTTGTGGCATTCATGTATTTAGATTTAGAGACCATACATGGGTACCCATTATGGTCTTAGAGGAACCCAAATTATTCATCAAGCTCCCTTATTCCAATGTTTTTTGCCATATTTACATACTCTTTGTGCTTTCAATGGTTTGCATCAGTTATTATAACTGTGAAGCGCTAGGTATGGAAGGTATGAGATATTAACATTTTTAGAACCATGATTTTAAACTGTACCAAGAAAATTCATATCAATAGACAAGATGCAAAGACCTCTCTGGGGGTGACTAAATAAGACCGCTTCCCTGCATACAGTGCTTCTGGGAAAAGACTTCAGCTAAACATCTCCTGCTGTGCGTACATCCTAATTAAGCATATTCCCTGTATTTAACATGTGATGTTAAATACTATTTGCATAATGTGGCTTTAGCCCCTGTGATGATTAAATATTTAACTCATGAGGTGCTGCTGGCTTAGGATGCTGGAACATCACAACCCCAATACATTGACAGTCCATGTAGAATCACTCTTTTCATTGGGGCTCAATGTAAATACCCCTTTATATTGGTGGTAAGTGGAAGAATAGTTCCTTTATATTGGTGTCGGTGGGAGAAGGGCCACCTATAATTGTGTCATGAAGAGAGGGACCTCCTATTATTGATTTTAGTTGGAGAAGAAGCCCCATTGATTGATATTCAGATGCTCCTTTACTCAAGCTGAAGTTACAGAGCAGAAGGTGATGCTACCGTCAACTCGTACTAGTGATACCACCAGAATTAAGCCTTGTACACACTATCAGATTTTTGGATGACCGTTCGTCCGTTTTTTTTTGTTGCATGCTAGTCTCATGTCAAAAGTGAAGAGGTTACTCACCACACGAAAATTTTCGTACAACAAAATACAACTTCAGAAGTGACGTAATGTGTTGAATAGTTTTGTATGTATTCTTTCGTTTCTGAGCATGTGCAGTCTTGCTCTTACGTTTTTTTTTCATGCGAAAACCATACTAATTCAACGAAAATCGGACATTGAGTTCACATCCGACAAAAAATGTATACTCTGCACATCCAGATTTTGTCTGACGAAAAACCAGAATCGTCTGTCAAAAGCACTGTACTAACAACGCGAAAAATCAGCAGATCGTTCGTCGGACGAAATTTTACTTCCGATTTTTGTATCGTGTGTACGGGCCATTGTGCAGATACTTTTGGGAGCAGAGTAATCTGCCCATGGAATACTTCCAGAAATATGACCAAGGTACTTTCAGCCATTACAGAAAGGTGTACGCTTCCATTCACTTAGGTGCAGTGGATTTGCGTGCTAATGTTGCGCGCACTGAGTTGCAAGGTGCTGAAGCACCAGGTGAGTAGTACGCAAAGTTTCTGAAGGGTTGGGGGCAAGATCGTTTTTTCAGTTACAACTAATAGTTAGGTCTTGTGGATATCAAGTTGGTTATGACTTTACGGTACTGAACTGGGAAGAAGTCAATCCCACCTATCTGTAACTTGAAAATTAAACCCCATTTATGTGCAAAATAAAAGAGAATGAATAAAACGAAAGTTACATCTAGGGTTTAGATCTGATTTAAGACTAATTTAATACAATAGCTTTATAACAGACATAATGCATTTAATATTTCACTGCCGGTCCTTTTCTGTTATCTATTTTTTAAATCTCTGGCACATTCTAAAAATCCATCTCTCTGTGATCTGAATGCGAGCATCTGTCTCGCCTTTGTTCAACTGGCAAAAACCGGAACAGTGAAAAGACAGGTAGAAAAACAGCTGTTATGCACATTGCCTTAGGTTTTCTTTGGTTTTATTCTTTTCACACATATAACTGATAATTATTACATTACTGCCCAGACAATAGTTGTGCTGCTTCTGACAGAAGAAATAAATTGGTGAAACCCCTTATTCTGTTAAAATATGTGTCTTTCCTTATATTAAAAGTTACTGTTATCCCAAAAATGGTTAAAACGAAAAAACTTTCTTAAAATTATGTCATGCTATTGTGTTTATGAAGTTTATTCCATTTGTCAAAATGCCAAGAAACTGAAGTTTAGATAAAAAATTGTCCACTACTGTCACGAGAAAACACTGCAAACAAGATCTAACCAGAATAGAAAAAGATAATTGTCCAGATGTGCAACAATGTACTAGTAGTATTTGCCGTTTATGAAACAGACAATGTAAGGCAGTCAATTAGAGGGTAGTATCTTTAGATAGGTGTCCTTAGATAGTAAACACCAAATACCAGTGTTGCCTACAACTGGGAAAAGATGATTCTAAATTGGGGGACTTGGAGTCAGAGTCAGTAAGTGAAAAAAGACATATCTGAAACTTGCAACTAAAAATAAAAGATTTGATGGGCAAAAGAACACAGATGATGGATGGGTGGATAATGGGTGTAAGTTTGAGGTGGCAAAGATGAAAGATGTAGAGAAATTTAAAGGATGCTGGAGTTATGCTGCATACACACGACCGTTTTTAATGTCATTGAATAAAACAGCATTTTTCTCGACGTGATTCTTCTCAAGCCTGCCTTGCCTACACACTATCGTAGAAAAAAATGCTTTAGTAAAGCGCGGTGACGTACAACACGTACGATGGCACTAAAAAGGGGAAGTTCCATTCGGATGGCGCCACCCTTCATGTTAGTAAAGTTTATTGAGAGACAATTCGCGCTTTTCAGCCTCATGCTTTTCAGTCCGTTACAGCGTGACGAATGTGCTATCTCCATTACGATCGCTAGTTTTACCAGAACGAGCGCTCCCGTCTCATATTTGATTCTGAGCATGCGCATTTTTTTTCACGTCGTTAAAGCCTACACACGGCCATTTTTCATGACGAGAAAAACGACGAGGTGAAAAACGACGAGAATAATTAGAGCATGTTCCAATTTTTTCATGGCCATTTTTCACGTCGTGAAAAATGCTCTAAAGCCCACACACGATCATTTTTAATGACCATTTTAAAAAATGACATTTTTCTCCTCATTAAAAACGGTCGTGTGTACGCGGCATCATACTTGATGGAGCCTTCTGTAATACATGGTAGAGTAAATGTAATGATATGGAGCAACTTTGGTCTGGTAAACCAGAAATGTACCGCTGTCTTTTACAGCATCATGCCTGTGGTCAGAACTGTATTGGTGCACTTTTCATCATGCAATGAAAAACTATATGAAGCAAATTCTAATATATGCAAAGCCTATATGGCTGTGTAAGCAAAACACAGATAACACACTACCTTGCATTGTGGTGTGCTGCACTGCAAAAAAAAAGGTCTGTTTTATTTCACATGTCGGTGCATTGACAGCCTATTCAGTTTAATGTGTTACCTTAATGCAGTGCACAATAATGTGTTAACCCAATGTACAAGGGTGCCAAGAAGCGAATGTACTCTTATAGGTTATCTTACACTAAAAAAAAAATTGTTTTAAATAGTGAAGAAAAATTAGAACCCCTGTCAAGTGTTTATTGATGCCATTTTCCCCACTAGGGAGATTAGCTGTATCTATTTTTCCTGTTGACTACGGGCACTGGGACTAGGGCTGAGTCAAATATACCTGGGCTCTGTTCGAGTCAGGTTCACAGAACATGAATAAAGTTTGGTGCCGAATCCAAACCCCACTGAAATCTACGGGAACTGAATGATAAAAAAAACATTACTGCCATTTTCTAGTCTAATAGGCAAAGGATTGTTAAACTAATGGCATGGGTGCTGGGCAGTGCCCTGGGGAACATGTACCAATGCCAAAAACCTTCATTTGGTGGGGAGCACCAATTTTATGAATACTTTAAGGCCAACATTAAAATGCTAAATTATTTTAAATGTAAAGCCTGGGGAATGCCCTTTACCTGCCTATGAAGTTGCGTATCTGTATGACGTATAAAACCTACTACAGCAAAACTGACATTTTCAAAAATATTAAATTGTTTAAACCTCAGGCAACTGACATTTTGGGTCACTTTATTTCTGTCTGTAAACAAATAGCCGAGGATTCCCTTTATCTATACCAGATCCTTATTATAGATTAAAAAATGATACGGTGTCCCCGAAAAAAACATAGTCTGGTATTAATTTTAAGTGGGAGCCACAGGTAAAAAAAAAAACAAGAAAAAAAGGCATTCTCCCCCCCCCCTTCACCTTTCGTTTCTATAGCACCAGCCTCTGCAACCCCCCAATCCCTTGTTGTGACAGCGAGCAGGGATCTTCTCCCCCTCGCTCCCTGTCAAAATTTAACAGAGTTCTGTGAATGTGAAAACTTCAAGTACCGATAGCCTTTGAGTCTGTTGACTTGTAGTTCTTAATTAAAGCGGAGCTCCACCCAAAAGGGTGAGCTCCGCTTATCTATTTCTTTATCCTCTCTGGTGCCACATTTGGCACTTTTCGGGGGGAATGGGTACCTGTCTTTGCCCACAATGTCTTTGACAGGTACCAGCTCCCACTTCTGGGTGATCTCACCACGGCCAGATCACCTGGAAGTTCGGCCCCCCTCCTCCTTTCCCCCACTGCCAGGCCACTAAGAAAGCATAGCGCGCTTTGCGCATGTGCAGTAGGGAACCAGCTGTGAAGCTGCAAGGCTTCACTTCCGGTTTCCCTTGCAAGCAATGGCAGCGGAAGCACCTGAGAGCCAATGGAAAAATTGGGTGGGGTGCGGACATCGCTGGATTCCTGGACCTGTAAGTGTCCTAATATTAAAAGTCAGCAGCTACAGTATTTGTAGCTGCTGACTTTTAATTTTTTTCTGAAGGAGCCTGGAGCTCCGCTTTACCTACCATGGCGCTGTTGGCCACAGGCCTCAACATAGGGGGAGACCTGGCCGGGGGGGGGGGGGGGGGAAGCACCTTGTCTCCATGTTGATGAGAACAAGGGCCTCTTCTCTACAACCCTTGTCTGGTGGTTTTCAGGGTTCTGTGGGCAGGGGGCTTATTGGAATCTGGACTGCCCTTTTAACAATAGGGCCCCCAGATATTGGCTCCCCCCATGTGTACATAGTACCCCCAACACATTCACAAAAGAAAAGTGAAAATAAATTCCCAGATGCTAAAGTAAACAAAGTGTTGGCGTCTCTTGGGTGACGTCATTGACCATATTTATTCAATGTTATTACCCAAATACAGCCTTGTGGCCAAATGTGGTTAACGATTTTATTCTAGCCCCCTCCTTTGTTTACATGACCAGTGATTCCCAGCCAGTAAATGAATAGGACCAGGTGGCATCACCGGTTGCTAAGTTTGCTGCAGGTGTCGGAACCTGTCACTTCTCTAGCAACCACTGACAGCAAGGAAGCTGTCATGTATAGTAGCGATATTCCCCAGCACTGCCATACAGGACGTTCGGTGCCCATTGAATGAGAAAAAGTAATTTTGGACGAATGCCCGAACACCCAAAGTTTGGTCTTAACGTTAAGCTCATCCCTAATTAGGACAGAAAGTGAGGGAAAATTCTAAATGCTTAGTTGTCACCAGAGATACAGTATAAGCAGTAGCAGTGCGTCCATAGTGGGCGCAGGAGCGCCGCCCCCTCTCTCTCCTGCGCTGTCACTTACAACAATACATAGGTTCATGCATTGCATGAACCTATGTATTGTCGCCGCTGCCACCTACTATTCAGATGGCCGGCCCCCTGGTGAGCGCTGGCCATCTGAATAACAGCGGCTGGTTGGTTTTTGGAAGTGCCTATCAGAGCCAGTGGCTCTGATAGGCTTCCCGATTACAGCCTGAGGGCTGCAATCGGCTTCCAAATAGTTAACCAGGGGACGCACGGGGGGTGCATTCCTTGGTTAACACTGACAGACGTCTCAGCCATTCAGGTTCACCGGGTCTGGTTACCGGTAACCTGATTGGCTGAAGCGACATTGAGGGCGGGAGAAGACATCGAGGACGGAAGAAGGACGGGGCTGACCCGAGGAAGGTAAGTGCAGGGCTGGGGACAAACTGGCTTCATTTGGGGACAAACTGGCTGCATTTGGGGACAAACTGGCTGCATTTGGGGGGAAACTGGATGCATTTGGGGACAGACTGGCTGTATATGGAGACAAACTGGCTGCATTTGGGGGCAAACTGGCTGCATTTGGGGACAAACTGGCTGCATATGGGGACAAACTGGCTGTATATGGGGACAAACTGGCTGTATATGGGGACAAACTGGCTGCATTTGGGGGAAACTGGCTGTATTTGGGGACAAACTGGCTGCATTTGGGGACAAACTGGCTGTATATGGGGACAAAGTGGCTGTATATGGGGACAAACTGGCTGCATTTGGGGACAAACTGGCTGCATTTGCTGGGAAGCTGGCTGTATTTTGGGGGGAAACTGGCTGCATTTAGGGGGAAACTGGCTGCATTTGGGGGGAAACTGGCTGTATTTGGGGGGAAAGTGGCTGCATTTGAGGGGGCAAACTGGTGGCGTGTTTGCACCCCCCAAAAATTTTGAACACCAGCCGCCACTGAGTATAAGGGAAATATTCCAATAAAGACACTAGCTCTGCTCTCACTTTCTGTTGTGTATCAAGGGCA
This sequence comes from Rana muscosa, assembly GCA_029206835.1. Taxonomy (NCBI): domain Eukaryota; kingdom Metazoa; phylum Chordata; class Amphibia; order Anura; family Ranidae; genus Rana; species Rana muscosa. The sequence continues at coordinate 186,145,071 of CM055124.1, read as the reverse complement.
GGAGGTGAAAGAAAATCTCCCCAATGGGACACAAGATGACAAAGAAAAAAAAGCCTTTCCTACTCCTGCCAATATAAAAAGAAAGTTTTGACTTTAGCTATATTCAATTTTCTAATTTCTTTCATTTATGATCTATTTATTTAGTCCCTGCTCCAGGGAAGTGTACGCTTTAATGTCACTATCATAATCACATAAGCATAAACACATTCTAATAGCATGTTTTTACATTGTGAGCACACACAAACATGCAGTGAACATACAAACTGCAACAGACAAGACCCCTGGAGCGTCTTAACCCCAAGACCCCAAGACATCACCACTAAACACTTCTGGGAGACTTTGCCATATATATATATATATATATATATATATACACACATACATAAATGTAATATGAATCTATATTTCTCGCAAATATTTTTGGCCTTGTAGATTTCTTTCTTCTACCTATTTTGCAATTTTGCTTTTAATTTCCCATGGGAATTAAAAACCAACTAGCGTCCATAAATAAATCACTGACAGGTGTAGCTTACATTACAGCTTCCTTTGTGTAATGAAACTCTTTTGAGGTTTACATTAACTCTGTGTAAAAATCAGTTTATATAATATTGCCTATGTCATGGATTTGTTGGCGACACAGTGACATACAAGTAGCATGTTCTGCAATACACTTATCAATTAACTGCTGACAAAAGGGGCAAAATAAGAGTCACGGTGTAGGTATGTGCTGAAAATACTTATGGCAATAAATGGCACAGGCGCCAATAACTCCAATATGTTATGAGGGAAGGTGGGAGTGAGGGGGGGTAATTGGGCAGATGTTTCCCCAATACTAATAAGATCACTCTGGAGACTCTGTGGATCAATTAAAGTATAACTAAAGGCAAAACTTTTTTTCACGTTGTGGATAGAGTGGAGAGGGATTGGACTTTTTTTTATGTTTACTAAGGATGCACAGATATATCAGCCGCCGAAAATACGGTTATCAGCGTTTTCCCGATCTAAAATAACAAACGATACTGATGATGGCATGCTGTGTCCCATTGACTTCAATGTAAAATCAGGTTTGACTTTAATGCAAAAATGCCTCCTAGTGACTTCAATGCAAAAACGCCCCCTAGTGACATAATGCAAAATCGCGTCTCATTGACTTCAACGCAAAAAACACAGCTAGTGATTTTAATACAAAATTGCATCCCATTGACTTCAATGCAAAATTGCCAGCCACAGTATTTAAATTAAACTTTTTTTTTTTTTTTTAACTGTCCGTTTCGGTTTAGTTTTTCAGCGCATCCTGAATTTTCGATTTCAGTTTCGACTTTGGAATTTTTTAATTTCGGTGCACCACTAATGTTTGCCCTTTATCTCTGAAAGTGAAAAATAAATTTTTGGTTGTCCCCAGAACAGTAATAAAAGGGAAATATTCCAATGCGGTCATTAGTTCTGACGACCCGGATAACAGCCAGGGATACCCTGACGACTTTGGAAGGATTTCCTCTCACTTCCTTTGGCTACAGAACATGAAGGAAAGGGAAATATCCCCAATGGGAAACATATAGTTAAAAAAAAACCTGACAGGGGTTATAACCTGTCTTTAGTTCTACTTTAACGCTATGTGTATACTGGTGTTTAGATCATGTTTGCATTGTATTTGGAGATTGAAAAAAAGGGGGGGGGGGAGGGGAGTTGGGACTTTATATGAGGCAATGAGTGGGTAGGTTCATCTGCCTCCATCCCTAATAATGTATTAAAAACAGGAAGGGTTTGTGGGACTTCATATAAAGCACTACTGCAAAGTAGGTATGCAAAAACATGTTTAATGATTCCTCGTCTATATACAAAAAATTTGTAGTAAAATGTGTAACATTGGTAACAGTAGATATCATCTTAATATTTTATATTTCATATATATATATATATATATACACACACATATTCCAACATGAGAAAAGAAAAAGGGGGTTCCCCTGGGTGGACTTTTAAGTCACTAATAGTATTAATTCCAAATATACGGGATATTGAAGTAAAAAATAATTTTTATTCACAATTATACATATTTATCAAAAAATGAAATATTAAATTAAAATATACAGTTCCAAAGATTGTCACCATATAGGTAAATACATGAAAACCTTCTTTACACCCGACGCGTTTCGGGGTAACCTTCTTCAGGGGTGTGTAGAGAAGGACAATTAGTTCATCTAAGCATAAAAATACATAAAGTTAATTACATGCATTTAGAACATTATTATCAAATATATACAAAAAGTTTTCTTTATACATGATGTATATACATGTAATCATTCACTTACGTATTATAAATGTAGTAGAAGTATGATGAATATTTCATTGGATGTGATTTTTTTACAAGCATTGATCATATATACTGGATGTGGCACAAGCATACATTTGCCACTCACCCCCCCCCTTTTCTTTACATATTCCAACATGATTCACAATTGTAGTGATAAATATATTGACATAGAGTCCATTGTTCAGGTTAGATGTAAGCATAAAATTGATAAATGATAATGATAAAATTGTTGATGAGATACATAGTCCTGGTGAATCTCAAACACATGAATGCAATGATGTAGCATATAACGGCTCTAAGCGATTTATCCACTCATCAGGAGCAATTTGGGGTAAAAATATCTATGAATGCAAATAAATGAATGCAAAAGGATCAGATAGTTTGCATGATGGGAAAGAAGGAAGGGAAGGGACAAGAATTCCCCAATCACTCTTACCTAAAAGTAAGCTAAATCTTTGAGAATTAGTGTTGACAACTGAGGGCGCCACAGGGACAGACATCAATTACTGTGGCAATAATCTGCACAGCCATGGTGGCACAAACAGCAGAAAGTAAAACATCTAAAGGACTGTAGTCCCCAAAAAGAAATTGTGTTGTATGTACTATATGACTGTTCCAGAGAGCACCTGTGGAAAAAACAATGTGTAAATATGTATGTAAAACTGCACAAAGGCAGAAGGTAAGACTGCAGCCCATAGGGGCATGTAATAATGTGGAAAAGTCAGGTGGAGAGTACAAACGCTTAGTGGCGTCCTCAGCTGTCAACACTACTGTACTGTATGTATTGAACTAATATACATTTAAGAATTGGAGGCATCTATCCTGCAAGCCCTAGTTGACTGTCCTCTTCACCTTCATGGGTTCTCTTCACACCATTCCCCCAAATGGCACGTGTAGCAAGCAAAAAAACCCCAACTACAGTTTAAATATGGATCCAATTTACTGAAAATCCTAATCAATCGTAGAAGAGATTGTAAAAGATTGCTTGATTAGCAATCACTGGGTATGGAACAGTAGATACATTCAGCATAGTGTTCATACAGAAGTACTTGTAGCTAGTTTGCTTCTCACTAGTAGGCAAGGAAACATGACAATGTACAGAAAAGGCAGGGCAGGCTAAAGTGAACAGCAATTGCAAACTTTTACAATTCCATCCTTATGCCCCATACACACAATCGTTTTTCATGCCGTTAAAAATTCAATTTTTTAAAATGGCCATTAAAACCGATCGTGTGTATGCTCCAGAGCATTTTTAACGACGTGAAAAACGTCGGTAAAAAAAAATGGCATGAAAAACAATCGTGTGTACGCGGCATAAAGGTGGCCATGCACCTGGTGATTTGTGATTGGTCAAGATAGGAGCAATTGCAAACAAGCAATTTATCATTGATTAAAATATTGGAGAATGCAACACACACACAGTATTTTTCTGCACTTTGCGACTGACTGATAATATGATTGATCAGTTATGCATATAAATGACAATAAAAAGCAAGTGTTTAATCGATCTGTATAATAATAATTTCTCCAGCACGCATGCAAATATATGTTTGGGAGATCAAAGAAAACTAACAAAATTCAGCTATGACTGATCAGTGTGGCAGAAACACAATCAAGAGCTCTCCAATCTAAAGCTGACCATACAGTGGTAGATTAAACATTAATTTGACAAATTTTGTCATTACACTGGATAATGCCATCAGAGACTCAACTAAATGTTTTGCAAAGGACTTCAAAATTTTTGTTTGCTTCTAACTAGGGATGAGCTCGGTGTTCGAGTCGAACATAGGTTCGACTCGAACATCGGCTGTTCGCGCGTTCGGCGAACAACGAACGATTTGGGCCGTTCGTGCCAAATTCGAGTGACGCGAATGGCCCACAATACACTGCGCCATTGCAGTGTAATCCCGGCGCTGTGATTGGCCAAGCATGCACTGTGACCCTGCATGCTTGGCCAATCACAGCGCCGGCAGCGAGGAGAGCAATGATTGGCCACAGGCAGGATGCCTGTGGCCAATTATAGCTGAGGGGGTTTAGTACACGCCCCACACTATAAAAGGCCGCCAGCGCGGCGGCCTTGTGTAGTGTGTTCCGGAGCAGGGAAAGTGAAGGATAGGCAGGGACAGTGTCAAATCTTGTCAAATCTATTCTTTGCTAAACCTTGTGTGTAGGGACAGAGAAGGATAGGCAGGGAGAGTGTCAGTGTCATATTCTTTCCTAAATCTTGTGTGTAGGGAGAGAGAAGGATAGGCAGGGGACAGTGTCAGTGTCATATTCTTTGCTAAACCTTGTGTGTAGGGAGAGAGAAGGATAGGCAGGGAGAGTGTCAGTGTCATATACTTTGATAAACCTTGTGTGCAGGGAGAGAGAAGGATAGGCAGGGGAAGTGTCAGTGTCATATTCTTTGCTAAACCTTGTGTGCAGGGAGAGAGAAGGATAGGCAGGGAGAGTGTCAGTGTCATATACTTTGATAAACCTTGTGTGCAGGGAGAGAGAAGGATAGGCAGGGGACAGTGTCAGTGTCATTGTTGCTAAGCCTCCTGCACATTATACACCTTAACTTAGCCTGTATTGCTGCTTTTTCCTGGTGTGTTACACCAACAGGATTTTGCGGCACTTACAGCGGGCGGAGTGTGCCTCCTGACCATATTACACCTTAACTTAGCCTGTATTGCTGCTTTTTCCTGGTGTGTTACACCAACAGGATTTTGCGGCACTTACAGCGGGCGGAGTGTGCCTCCTGACCATATTACACCTTAACTTAGCCTGTATTGCTGCTTTTTCCTGGTGTGTTACACCAACAGGATTTTGCGGCACTTACAGCGGGCGGAGTGTGCCTCCTGACCATATTACACCTTAACTTAGCCTGTATTGCTGCTTTTTCCTGGTGTGTTACACCAACAGGATTTTGCGGCACTTACAGCGGGCGGAGTGTGCCTCCTGACCATATTACACCTTAACTTAGCCTGTATTGCTGCTTTTTCCTGGTGTGTTACACCAACAGGATTTTGCGGCACTTACAGCGGGCGGAGTGTACCTTCTGACCATATTACACCTTAACTTAGCCTGTATTGCTGCTTTTTCCTGGTGTGTTACACCAACAGGATTTTGCGGCACTTACAGCGGGCGGAGTGTACCTCCTGACCATATTACACCTTAACTTAGCCTGTATTGCTGCTTTTTCCTGGTGTGTTACACCAACAGGATTTTGCGGCACTTACAGCGGGCGGAGTGTGCCTCCTGACCATATTACACCTTAACTTAGCCTGTATTGCTGCTTTTTCCTGGTGTGTTACACCAACAGGATTTTGCGGCACTTACAGCGGGCGGAGTGTGCCTCCTGACCATATTACACCTTAACTTAGCCTATATTGCTGCTTTTTCCTGGTGTGTTACACCAACAGGATTTTGCGGCACTTACAGCGGGCAGAGTGTGCCTCCTGACCATATTACACCTTAACTTAGCCTGTATTGCTGCTTTTTCCTGGTGTGTTACACCAACAGGATTTTGCGGCACTTACAGCGGACGGAGTGTGCCTCCTGACCATATTACACCTGAACTTAGCCTGTATTGCTGCTTTTTCCTGGTGTGTTACACCAACAGGATTTTGCGGCACTTACAGCGGGCGGAGTGTACCTCCTGACCATATTACACCTTAACTTAGCCTGTATTGCTGCTTTTTCCTGGTGTGTTACACCAACAGGATTTTGCGGCACTTACAGCGGGCGGAGTGTGCCTCCTGACCATATTACACCTTAACTTAGCCTGTATTGCTGCTTTTTCCTGGTGTGTTACACCAACAGGATTTTGCGGCACTTACAGCGGGCGGAGTGTGCCTCCTGACCATATTACACCTTAACTTAGCCTGTATTGCTGCTTTTTCCTGGTGTGTTACACCAACAGGATTTTGCGGCACTTACAGCGGGCGGAGTGTGCCTCCTGACCATATTACACCTTAACTTAGCCTGTATTGCTGCTTTTTCCTGGTGTGTTACACCAACAGGATTTTGCGGCACTTACAGCGGGCGGAGTGTGCCTCCTAACCATATTACACCTTAACTTAGCCTGTATTGCTGCTTTTCCCATTTCCCTGCAGGCCATTAGAATGTCTGGAAGGCAAACAAGGAGAGGCAGACAGTCAGGAGCCAATAAAAGAGGGTAAGCAGGCTCTGTGTCTAGAGACAACAGTGCTGGTCGTGGACGCGGTGCATCGCCATCAGCACGTGGCCATGGGACGCGCTTGTCCTTCTTTTTGGCAGCTGGACGTGTTGAGCCGCATCATGCCGAAGACTTGGTAGAGTGGATGACCAAGCCCTCCTCATCCTCCTCATCCTCTCTCACCCAGGCTCAGGGTACTGGCAAAGCAGCTGCCAAAGCGTCCTCTTCCCTGGTATCAATGTCATCATCAGTCACTCCTTCCCTAGACCAACCATGTCCTCCTGAGGAGTCCCCCGAACTGTTTGAGCACAGTGTTGGGTACATGCTCCAGGAGGATGCCCAGCGTTTCGAAGGGTCTGATGATGATACCCAGCTAGAGGAAGGCAGTAGCGTGAGAGCAGAGAGAGGGGATGCTCAAGAAGGACACCAATCTGGCAGTCATGTTCCAGTAAAACAGAACAAAACAAAAACAAAAAAGGCGCCACTTAGTTAAAACTGTTTTTACTTAAATAACACAGAAGTATTAAAGCACTCACTCATAGGTTGACTTTAGTAGGCACAATAAACGTCTGGTCTGTGGTCACATTCCGCTTGCCGGGAGTCTCAGTATTTAGTGATGACCTCCTCGTTTGTTTGTGATGAAATCCGGAATGTTATCCATGCAGGATGTTGCCAGAAGATTCTTCCCACGGAGCCAGAAGGAGGGCTGGAACACAAACGAAGGGTCCAGCTGAGACGCAACACGACATTCAGCGGGGTGACGTCAGGACCGTCATGCAACGCGTTTCGATGTATAATGCGGAGAGACGTTCTAGGTCCCTGCGCGCATCTTTTTCAAGCAAACACAGCTCAAAGGACTTATTTGGTAACTTCTCATATATACATTGTCTTTTTTAACTTGTAAGCGCCAATATTGTAATTTATTTTGTCATGTTCCAGTAGCTGCAGCATACTGCCAGATTGGCTCCAGTGATGAGGAGGGAGGGGATGATGAGGTCACTGACTCCACGTGGGTGCCTAATAGGAGAGAGGAGGAGGAGGAGGATGATGAGGAGGCACATCTCCAACGAGGCAGGATGCCCTCGGGGGGCCAGCGTAAGGGCAGCACACCGACGGAATAACACCGCAGAGCTCCGCCTGTGCAGGGCGCTGCCTCTGCCCGTTATTCAAAAAGTTCTTTGGTGTGGGCCTTTTTTGAGTCGAGTGCATCAGATCGCACAGCTGCTGTTTGCAACATATGCCTCAAGCGTATATCGCGTGGCCAAAACATCACCCGCTTGGGCACCACATGCTTGACCAGACATATGTTGACCTGCCATGCAGCTCGTTGGCAAGCCTACCTTAAAGACCCACACCAAAGAACAAAGCTGACCTCTTCTTGCACCGCATCAGCTGGGATCTCCAACCCCACCATACCTTCAGTCCTCTCTGAAACCTGCTCTAAGAGGAATGAAGGTGTAGAATTAGGTGTGTCACAGCCAAGTACTTGCGGGCACTCTGCTAGCAGTACACCGACGTCCGATTCTAGCAGGCAAATTTCCCTGCCCCAGCTGCTGGACCGTCGAAAGAAGTTCACTCCCAGCCATCCACATGCCCAGCGGTTGAATGCTAGCTTGGCTAAATTGCTAGCGCTTCAACTGCTGCCTTTTCAGTTGGTAGACTCGGCCCCCTTCCGTGAGTTTGTGCAATGTGCGGTTCCTCAGTGGCAGGTTCCCAAACGCCACTTTCTCACGGAAGGCGATTCCGGCTCTCTACCGGCATGTGGAAGGCAATGTCTTGGCCTCGCTGGACAGGGCGGTCAGCCGTAAGGTGCATATTACCGCTGACTCATGGTCCAGCAGGCATGGACAGGGACGTTACCTTTCTTTCACGGCCCATTGGGTCACTCTTTTGGCAACTGGGAAGGATGCAGGACAAGGTGCAGTAGTGTTGGAGGTTGTTCCACCGCCACGCCTCCAAAATGCTACTACTGGTTGTGACACACCTCTGTCCTCCACCCCCTCCTCTTCTTCTTCCTCCGTGGCCTCTTCCTGTGCTTTGTCCTCGGAACCAGCGGTGCTCCGTAGGCGTTCAAGGGGCAACGCAAGTACGCAGGCAAAAAATGCCATGCCGTGCTTGCGCTGGTGTGTTTGGGGGACAGGCGCCACACTGGGGCAGAGGTTCTGTCTGCTCTGCAGGGGCAGGCCGAGAGGTGGTTGACGCCACGCCAGCTTAAGCCAGGAATGGTAGTTTGCGACAATGGTACCAACCTCCTCTCCGCTCTACGACAGGGACAACTGACCTATGTGCCCTGTGTGGCTCACGTCCTTAACCTGGTGGTGCAGCGGTTCTTGGGCAGGTACCCGGGCTTACAGGATGTCTTGAGGTAGGCCAGGAAAGTCTGTGTGCATTTCCGCAGATCTTATAATGCCAGTGCTCGCCTGGCTGAGCTGCAAAAGGAGTTGAACCTGCCCAAGAACCGCCTTATGTGACATGCCCACCAGGTGGAACTCAACATTGGCTATGCTGCAGCGGCTGCACACGCAGCAGAGGGCCATCAATGAGTACCTGTGCGACTACGGCACCAGGACAGGGTCAGGGGAGCTCGGGTTTTTTTCACCACGCCAGTGGGGCATGATCAGGGATGCATGCACTGTCCTGGCACCATTTGAGGAGGCCACGAGGATGGTGAGCAGTGACAGTGCATGCATCAGTGACACTGTACCTCTTGTCCACCTGTTGGAACATACGCTGCGTGGAATAATGGACAGGGCACTTGAGGCAGAGCAAGGCAGGAAGAGGAGGACTTCCTTGCCTCTCAAGGCCCCCTTTACCCAGACAGTGTTCCTTCTGTCCCACCCATCGCACAGGAAGAAGAGGAGGAGGAGGAGGAGGATTGTGTCAGCATGGAGGTGGAGCCTGGCACTCAGTATCATCAGCAGCAGTCTTTTAGGGATGATTTACAGTCCCAAGAATCCAGTGGACTTGTACGTGGCTGGGAGGAGGTGGCTGCAGATCATGTCGTCCTTAGTGACCCAGAGGACTCCGGACCGAATGCCTCAGCTAACCTACGCTGCATGGCCTCCCTGATCCTGCAAAGTCTGCGGAAGGATCCTCGTATTCTTTGGATCAAGGAGAGGGACCATTACTGGCTGGCCACTCTCCTTGATCCACGGTACAAGGGTAAGGTTGCGGACCTTATCTTACCGTCGCAGAGGGAGCAGAGGATGAGACAACTCCGGGAGGCCTTGCAGAAAGGTCTGTGCAACGCGTTCCCAGAGACTGGGAGGTTACAAACTCCTGGTCCTGGACAACGAGTTGCTGAGGCTTCGGTCAGTCAAAGAAGGAGCGGTGGGGAAGGTGGCCGTCTGACCGAAGCGTTCAGACAATTCTTTAGTCCGCAGCCCCAAGGTATGATCGGTTCCAGCAACCATCGCCAGTGTCTGATATACATGGTGCAGGAATACCTAGGGGCAAGGTCAGACTTGGACACCTTCCCCACCGAAAATCCTCTGGCTTACTGGGTCTTGAGGATGGATCACTGGCCAGAGCTTGCACAGTATGCAATTGAGCTACTGGCCTGTCCTGCATCCAGCGTTCTTTCAGAACGCACATTCAGTGCTGCTGGAGGATTTGTCACGGATCACAGGGTGCGCCTGTCCACCGACTCTGTTGATCGACTGACCTTCATAAAGATGAACCAGTCTTGGATCACCACCAGCTACCAAACACCTGAAGCTGATATAACAGACTAATTTATTTTCAAATGTCACATCCCTTCAAGACTGATGCTGATGCTGAGAGACTGTCCTGTTATGTTGACTGACTATCCTCCTCCTCCTCAATGATCCGATTGACGATGATAGCTTGGAAGAACATTTTTGTTTCTGGGTGCCGCCACCAGTGGCTAAGGCCCAATTTTTCAGCCCCTGTTTAACAGGGGCATGTAATTACAATTTTTTATGCAATGCTTTGCAGCAGGGCTCATTCCTGCACTCCAACTAGAGTATCTGGGAGAGGTTGCAGTGTCGTGGCACCAGCACCAGTGGCTAAGGCCCAATTTTTCAGCCCCTGTTTAACAGGGGCGTGTAATTACAATTTTTGATGCAATACTTTGCAACAGGGCTCATTGCTGTGCTCCAAGTACAGTATCTGTGAGGGGTTGCAGTGTTGTGGCACCAGTGCCTAAGGCCCAATTTTTATGCCCCTGTTTAACAGGGGCATGTAATTACAATTCTTGATCTAATAATTCACAGCAGGGCCCATTCCTGCGCCCACCAAGACTAACTGTGAGGCCTTACAGTGTTGTGTCAACACCACCACCACCACCACCACCACCAAAGGCCCAATTTTTCAGCCCCTGTTCAACAGGGGCATGCAATTACAATTCTTGATCTAATAATTCACAGCAGGGCCCATTCATGCGCCCACCAAGAGTAACTGTGAGGGCTCACAGTGTCGTGGCAACACCAACATGTAAGGGGCAAATTTCAGCTGAGTATATACGGCAGGCCCCTACTTTCAAACATCCAACTTACAAACGACTCCTCCTTGCAAACGGAAGGATACAACAGGAAGTGAGAGGAAATCTACCCCTAGGAAGGCAAATTCTCTCCTGTAAGAGTTAATATGGGAAAAAAAGTGTCTCCTCTCCACTGATGCTTTATCACCAGTTCTTGTTTCAATAAAAACCCCAAATTTTCAAAAAACATTTGTCATTAGGACAGAAAGTGAGGTGAACTGTTCTGAACAGGTGCACACTGCACAGACAGCAAAACAAATGTTACAGGGGTGATAACACTTCCCTATGTTTTCCAAAAAGCTTAAAAATAGATTTTTTGCCTGGAGCTACACTTAAACAATGTACCTGTTCAAAATTACAAACAGATTCTACATAAGAACAAACCTACAGTCCCTGTCTTGTATGCACCGCCTGTATACGGCTGTTCAGAGTATATAGGGCCTTTTTTATTTTGTGTGCGGGGTTCCTCTTAATATCCATACAAGACCCAAAGGGGCTGGTAATGGGCTGGGGTAGGGGGGGTGGGGTGTGTGATGGGGTAGCTATGCCATTTTTCTTAAAGATTTTCATCCATATTACCGGGACCAGACATTACATTAAAGCCGCAAGCAGTTTTAAATGGCTTTTTTTCCTTTAGAAATGTCATTTTGTGCAGGGACAGTTCTAAACACCGTTTTTAAAACTTCTTTTTGCATTGATACATGTCCCCTGGTGCAGAACCCGGGTTCCCAAACCCTTTTTAGGACAATAACATGCATAATAGTCGTCATAATTAGCACTTTAGATTTCGAACGTTCGCATCCATTGTATTTAATAGGGTTCTAAAGTTCGTGCGAACTTTCGGTCCGTTCGCGGGTTCTGGTGCGAACCGAACCCGGGGGTGTTCGGCTCATCACTACTTCTAACATTCGATTTTGGAATAAATGTAATTTCCTCAACAAAAATGCATTAACTGAATCTTGTTCTTTAGCCCCCTTTCACACTGAGCCGCCCATATTGTCGGTGCTAAAACGCCGCTATTTTTACCGCTGACGCTATGGGCGGATTTGTGGCGCATTTCGGCCGCTAGCGGGGCGCTTTTAACCCCCGCTAGCGACCGAGAAAGGGTTCAAACCGCCCACAATGCGCTGCGCATTGCGGGCGGTATTGCCGCACTTTCCCATTGATTTCAATGAGCAGGAGCGGTGGAGGAGCGGTAAACACACCGCTCCTTCACCGCTCCAAAGATGCGGCTAGCAGGACTTTTTTTACCCTCCTGCTAGCGCAACGCTCCAGTGGGAAAGCCCTCGGGCTTTCCCACTAGAGTGAATGTAATAGCTGTTTAGGGGGGTTTGCATGCGCTATTTTTAACGCTATAGCGCTTGCAAAACGCTCCAGTGTGAAAGGGGTCTTAGAAAAAAACTTTTCCTTGCCTTCTTCAATTTTTTGTCACATGGTGTATGGCCAGCTTAAGTCAGTGAAACCAAGGGTCTCTGGTTTGCGATTCAGTGCAATCAGAGTAGTTCCAACATATGTGTAGCGCCCTGCTCCTATTGAGTAGGCGCTATGTTTAAATTTAAGTTATCTGAGCTGTAGTTTGGCTCAGAATGATTGTGTTAAATTGCTGGTTTCTGTTCCAGTCCAGCTGTGCTGCACATTTTCCACTTGATTGTAGATGTTGCGGTCACCACAGGTCAAGGTTGGAAATGCAGCAGGCTGGGTGTATTGAGTATTCTTTACCCAGAAGAAGCCCAGTGGGAGTGGTCCCCCCGCTGTGCATTCTGGGAGAGGGTACTTAATGGACAGACACAATTTTCCGGGTCTCTCCGACCTGATAGCCCTCCTGGCCTAAGGTGTGTCGAAGCAGCTGTTCTGCCTCGGGGCCTGCTGGCCCGAGGCTTCGTTACTGATAGTAGGCCCAGGAGTTTCTGGGGCCTACTGGTCCAGGAGTGTTTCGGTGCTGTCTTGCCTGCGGGAAGAAACCAGGGGAGGACTTTTCTCAGAGAGGACCGAGCAAAAGAGCTGGTATCTCAGGAAGAGCCTGGAGACTCAATTGAAGGACGCATCCCGGCCCATCTACCTCACAGTGTTGCCGGCTTGGCTGAAAGAAACTGGTACTGTGTGACTGTACTTAGACTTTGCAAAAGTTCTGGATCATACAATCCTGTGGCAGGGGATTGAGCAGAGACTACCGTATATACTCGAGTATAAGCCGACTCGAGTATAAGCCGAGGTACCTACTTTTACCAAAAAAACTGGGAAAATTTATTGACTCGAGTATAAGCCGAGGGGGGGGGGGGGGATGTGCCCATTGCCCAACCTTACTGTGCCCATTGGCATCTCACTCTGCCACCTCACTGCCCATTGTCACCTCACTGTGCCCATTGTCGTCTCACTGTGCCCCCTTACTGTGCCCATTGCCATCTCACTGCCCACTGTCAACTCACTGTGCCCCCTTACTGTGTCCATTGCCGCCTCCCTGTGCCCGAGTCAGTACCTCAAAATCTTGTAATTCCGCGGCGGCGTCCATTGTTCAAATCTCGCGCCGTTCTCCCTGTCCCTTCCGTGATAGGCGTTTCCAGCAAACACTGTGTTGAGTGTTTGCGCCTATCACGGAGGTCCTCTCATTCGCCGACTCCGTTTCCCAGCAGGCACTGTGTTCAGTGCTCGGCCAATCACGGACGTCGGACAAGAGGACCTCCGTGATAGGCGCAAACACTCATCACAGTGTTTTCTGGAAACGCCTATCGCCGAAGGGACAGGGAGAACGGCGCGAGATTTGAACAATAGACGCCAGCCGCAGAATTTCACGATTTTGAGGTACTGACTCGAGTATAAGCCGAGGGGTATACTTTCAGCCCTAAAAAAAGGGCTGAAAAACTCGGCTTATACTCGAGTATATACGGTAAGTCTCTGTCACAGACTTGAAGAATAGACAATGTGTGTTCTTCCAGTCTGTGGCAGAGACTTTTGACTGAGCACCGCACCGGCTGCTAGGTCAGTGAAAGAGGCCTATCCGGTGGTTGCTAGATCCAGGGTGGAAACTGTTTGTCCTCTGGATCAAAAGAAGTACCCGTGATCCGCAAATACAAGGTACCTGATTCTCCCCTGATCCTCCATCCCTCTAACTGACTTTGTTTAATAAAACCATTGGAAAAGAGACTATGTGTTGGTGCTGACATTTGTGAACAACTCTTCAATGGGACCCCTATGACGGACACGGTGGAACAGTAAGGTAATGGCAAATGCCCAAAATTAAACCAGCAGCTCCTGCGGGGGTAGTGCTACATATGATTGAATTATTTTATCAATACCTGTGTTGTCACCATGAGACCAAGGGTCTGCCATTTTCTTTGCTAGCCAGGAAAGCCTTTTCTGTGCTACCCTCTGATCCTGGTTTACCTTTTAAATTAAGGGTTCAACTCTCCTGGCTTTGGGCCTATGTTGTGCCTCATAGAGGTTACCCCCTTCCAACATCACTACCCTTGTCCAAAAAAGTGTGTTAACAACTTAAAGTGGTTCTAAAGGTTGTATTTTTTTTTCTTTTTTTAATAACAAACATGTTATACTTACGGGCTGTGATTGACAACAGCAGGAGCCAATGACTCCCGCTGCTGTGTGAGTCAATGAGGAGATAGAGATTCGGGAGAGCCATTGCTCTCATGCACATCGCTGGATCAAGATGGGGCTCAGATAAGTATAAGGAGGGGGGGGGGGGTGCTGCACCCAAATGGTTTTTTACCTTAATGCAAAGAATGCATTAAGGTTAAAAAAAAAAACTTCTGCCTTTAGAATCACTTTCACTACTATGCTGCTTATATTCCAACATAATTACTTGTAGCGCCCTCTAGTAGTGTGCTAGAGAGCTTAGGTAAATTTAAGCAGGCCTGGCTGGTTGCTAGGAAAGCAAAAGAAGGAGAGAGAAGCGCCAAGCCAATCCTTTAAACAGCCTAGGAATGTATTCATTATATAATTATAAAACAACACTTAAAACTTAAGTGAAAGATGTTGGAGCGCTGGCAGAGTGCTTGTTATGTACAGAACGTACCTGATCGTAGAGCCTGACCTTGTAGGAGGAGACCTCTTACAGCCCTGGCTCAGGAGCCACTGGAGTGGGAACAGTGAACTCGAGAGCGCAGTGAGGTAGGAGTGCCTGCGGTAGGTGTAGTGGTAGGCACCGTGGCAAGGTGGTGATCCTCCAGGGATGGCTGGATCTGTAGGCAGCAGAGCAGGTGGTTGCAGGTCAGCGACCCGGGAGCTGGCGGATACTGGAACAGCGGAAGCTGGAGCAAGGTGAGATAAGCTTGGTTAGGTGCACACAACAGCAGACAGCAGGAGGGTCAGACAAGCCGAGTCAGAGCAGGTAGTCAGATGTATGGATCAGCAGGCTTAGACGTAGTCAGGAACACAGGCAAGGTTTGGCAGCAGGTAGGCAGGTGAGAGACAGAGCAGGGTCAAGGCGAGCCGAGGTCAGAGTTGGAGAAATATCGGGTGGTCGAGCAAGCTGGGTCGGTACTGGTAACAGGTAGCAGGTATGCAGGTATTCAGGTTTAGAAAGCTGCAGATCAGACAGCAATGCACTGTTGTAACTGCTGGCCTTTTAAAGGCCTAATGGCGCCATATCGTTTAGCACGCACACGCGCGCGCAATTGGCGCATGCGCAATTGGCGCGCACCGACGCACAGGTACCGAGGGAAGCGAGGATTGTCTTTGATTTCTGGCAGGTCCCTGACAGTGCTAGAGCGGGTGGGAGCTTCCACATGCAGTGTCACAGGAGCACAGGAGGACTGCCAGAAAGTCTCTATTTAGGGATCCACAAGCGCTGTGTGTTAGCCGCAGCTGGAGCTTTGATAAGCCTCATGGAGATGTCAGCTGTGTGTCTCTTGGTGGGAGTGGCCCAGGGCTGCAAACTGGGGAGCCGCCCACACGCTGTCTGGCCAATCAGAACGTGTTTTGAAGGCACGGCCTCGCCTTCTTCATCAGCTGATGAAGAAGGCGAGGCCGTGCCTTCGAAATGTGTTCTGATTGGCCAGTGCTCCAACATTTTTCACGCAAGTTTTTAGTGTTGTTTTATACTTATATACTGAATAAATTCCTAAGCTGTTTAAAGGATTGGCTTGGTGCTCTCTCCTCCATTTGCTTTCCTTTTGTTCACAGTGATCGGGTTCCTCAGCCCGCGCCTGAAGCAGCCTCACTCCCTTTACAGCCTCCCTTTAGAGACTTTTTTAGAGAATCATTTTTAGGGGTTCATCTCCCAGAACTTTCAATCCACTCGCCATTCACATGGTTGCACCTTTATGTATCAGCAGGCAGATGCATGCCCTTTCATTTAAATTTTAAACTTTAATCTTTTTCATAAGATGGTTTAGCGCTGAACATTATAGCAATATTGTGTATGTGTTTCCTGGCTGGTTGCTAGGCCTGTTTGTTTTCGTTCTGGGCTGGGTGTGACTCAGGGTAGGGCTGGGTGACTCACAGGTGGTGTCATCAGGATCTCCCATTTCTTTCCAGAGGCTTCTAGTGCTTTCCAGAAAGAAGGGTGGGAGGATAGGTGGAGTCACCTGGGGTATTTGAGGAGTCCTGACCAACCCCCAATCTGGATTGGCAGATTGTAGGCCTTGCTTTAAGAATTGGTGTTTACAAGTTAAAATCATGTTTTCCTGCTAGAAAATTACTTAGAACCCCCAAACATTATATATATATTTTCTAACACCCTAGAGAATAAAATGGCAGTTGTTGCAATACTTTCTGTGACACCGTATTTGTGCAGCGGTCTTACAAGCGCACTTTTTTTCGAAAAAATACACTTTTTTTAATTAAAAACTAAGACAACAGTAAATATTCTTTATATTGTGAAAGATGATGTTACGCCAAGTAAATTTATACCCCACATGTCACACTTCAAAATTGCGCCATTGTGGAATGGCGACAAACTTTTACCCTTAAAAATCTCCTTAGGCAATGTTTAAAAAATTGTACAGGTTGCATGTTTAGAGTTACAGAGGAGGTCTTGGGCTAGAATAATTGCTCTCGCTCTAACGAGTTGCAATATGATTGTACAATCTTCTTTAGATTTACATTAATGTGAGGGCCTGCTTAGCTGTTAGTAATTCCAAACACAATTGTACAGAGATTGTAAGTTCAGGTTCCAATGTGCATGGCCAGCTTTACACTACGGAGGTAACAGCTGCGTCTTTACTTACACTGTAAGTGCCCTTTCACATGGATATTTTGTTTGTCAGTTTTTTCATCCATCTGTTTTTGGATGAAATATGGACAGCAATGCATCTCTATGGGTTTAAATGATGATCATCTGTTTACATCAGTTTCTGATTAGGTCTCGTTTTTTTTAGGCCAGGTGTTATGTGCATCCCCGTGTTTGCAGTCTTATAGATGTGTATTGGGACATATGGCTGCACATACACAGCTGCTGTGCCCAATGCAACATCCATGGCAGAGTTCAGGGCCAGGTGAGACCTGTCATGCAGGTTATGAACTACTTGCTTTGCGCTTAAGAGTGTTTTGATGTTCTTCTAAAATCATGGCTACACGCCAGGAAGCTGTAACATGTAATGGGCCAATCATCTGCAGTGGGGGCATTCCAAGGGGCATGTATGCATATGGCTGCAGGGCTGGGAATGCACCCCTCACAGATGATTGGCACATTATAAGTGACAGCTTCCTGGCAAGCTCATGTAAATTTGGAAGAGCATCCAAACATGCTTAAGCTCATCGCTATCTGCTAATAACTCGGCAGACAGCTCATATGCCTCTTTTTTCACATACATATCATGCCTTTCTGTCACGGTTATGCAGTAAAGTTTGTCTCTCAGCTTACACCTTCTCCATGTGTTCACCTTAGGGGCCAGCCACTCTCGCCTGGCTGCTTAAATAATCTCTCCTCCAGGCATGGCTCCACCCCAGGCCCTATCAGGGAACACTATATTAACCTGTGCACTGCAAGCCAGCCGGGCTGATCAACATTGTTTGTTAAGCTATTGTGTGTTTGGGTTCCTGCTTGCCGTGTGCTACATCTGTCTCTGTTTTACCGATCTTGGCTTGTTCTTGACTATCCCTGTCTACTTGTGACCTTGACCTTTGGCGTGTCCTTTGTTTATCCCTGTCTGCTAGACGCCCCGACCTTTGGCTTATCCCCTCACTATCTCTTTTATCCTGACCTGCTGCTTCCCTTCTATCCTCTATAGCAGGGATAAGCAATTAGCGGACCTCCAGCTGTTGCAGAACTACAACTCCCATGAGGCATAGCAAGACTCTGACAGCCACAAGCATGACACCCAGAGGCAGAGGCATGATGGGACTTGTAGTTTTGCAACAGCTGAAGGTCCGCTAATTGCATATCCCTGCTCTATAGCCTACTGTGAGCGTGAGCTGGGGGCCTCTGGGGGCCGCGACCTGGATCCAGTTGCAGTCCAGTCCATCCTCACCACTAGAGGCTCTGGTGAACACCTGCTGGATCTTCGACTCCGTGCCCTGGGGTATCTTAGGCTCTAGCTCACTGTGGAATCCCTGTTTGTGCTCCAGTGGACCTGCCTTCCTTAACCACCCAGAGTTCCATCCGCAGCAGTCAGCCATAGGGTTCACTACCTTAGCGGTGCACTTCTGACCCCAACAGTGTGCATCTGTCACCTGGCTTCAGGTGACCTGACAGTTTGATCAGCCCGGCTGGCTTGCAGTGCACAGGTTAATATAGTGTTCCCTGATAGGGTCTGGGGTGGAGCCATGCTTGGAGGAGAGATTATTTAAGCAGCCAGGTGAGTGGCTGGCCCCTAAGGTGAACACATGGAGAATCTGTAAGCTGAGAGACAAACTTTACTGCATAGCCATGACACTTTCTCTTTCCCGTTCATTCTCAGCTGAGCAGAGGAGGGGGGTGAGCAGAGGAATCAAAGTAAGCAGCTCTCTTGCTTTCTGGTGCATACAGTATAGAAAATGCAGCAGATCACTTTTAATTAACAAATGGGTATGTGCCCCCTTCTTAACCTCCCTGGCGGTATGATTCTGGAAGATTTTAGGTGCTGAAAGCGGTACCATTATTTTGCATGGAAATTTGGCATTTTACATTGTAGGCCTGTAATTCTTAGGAAAGGATTCCACAGGCACTGTTCCAGAAGATGCTTGAAGATTTTTTTATAATATTTCTTCTGTTGCTTTCTCATCGCAGGATAAAAGGTCATGGCCTGGTCAGCCCTGTCCACACCTCCCATTGTATTGTTGTAATCCAACACGACCTGTGGCTTCATGACATCTTTTCCACCTTTGGTATGTATCATTAGAGTAGAGGTGTTGTGGATGGTACTCAGAAGGCACACGTTTTTTTTGTCCTGCCATTTCAGTGCCATCATTTTGCTTTTCTGCCAGGCAACTATTTCTCCTGCCCCAAGCTTTTTTTGGGCAAAGGTTGGCGGCATGTCACGCCGGTTAGGCCTAACGGTCCCATAGGCATCCGTTTTGTTCAGGATAAGGAACTCAAAGAGTTCTGGGGACATGTAAAAATTGTCTGTGGTGACACAGTAGCCCCGATTCAGCAATGGCTCAATCAAAGAGAGAACCGAAGCGGTTGCCATTCCAAAACTTCTGAATCGATCGCTGAATTTGGTCCCTTTCCCGGTGTACAGGACCGAATTCCAGATGTACCCAGAGCTGGATTCACACAGCATAAATGACTTCATGCCAAAACGAGCTCGCTTTGATGCTATGAACTGTATCCAGCTAAGTCTACCTTTTGTAGGCCATAAGACTTTTTTCGATACTTATATCTCTGCCTGACACATAGGTCTGCTGGAAATTCGTAAGAATAAGTTGGTAAATCTCCCAAATTTTTTTCAGCTTAGGAGCTGGGTGAGAACTCTCATCAAAGTCATCATTATTTGCAAAATGCAAATATTTCATGATAAGAGAAAATTTATATTCGGACATAACTGTGCCAAAAAAAGGCGTGGCCAGCAATTTGTTGGTGGTCCAATACCACTTCTGCAGGGGTTTCCCCACCACTCCCTGTAGAATTATAAGGCCCAAAAAGTTCCATATGTCCTCTCTGGTTACTGGCTCCCATTTTCTGCTCCTTGAAAAGCGATGATGGGTAGCAGCTTGTTGCTCCTGATAGCGATTCGTCTCCAAAACAATTTTGGAAATAACTTCATCCGTCAGAAAGAGCTCCAGGTATGCTAAGGGATTATTGTCTTCAACTTCCACTTTGATCCCAGGTGCTCCTGTAAATGGAAATCTGGGGGGCGCTGCGTGCTCCGTACCGCAATCAATTGAGCACCAAGTCCGCACATCGCTGGGCACAGTCGCAGGATCGTCGCTAAAATCACTTTCTGCGCCCGATGAAGAGCTTCCCCATGAATCGCTGTCACTCAACTCCTCTGACACCCATTCTGAGTCGCTGTCGCTGACTTCCAGCAGGTCATATAGCGACTTTGAGGTGAAGGCGCGTTTTTTGGATGCCATGGTCGCTGTGCAGTTTCCAGATACTAAGTACAGTAAAACTGCAGACAAGGGCACTGGAGGAAGCACTGGGGGGCAATCTAAGGTCAATTTATTTAATTTTTTATTGTAATCCAATAGGATTACATTGTATCAGTGTGTTTTGTGTTTTATACATTTGAATTTGCTGCTGGTTCCGCCCCCCTGCGTCGCAACGCTCGCAGGGAAGGGAATCCAGGGCACACAGTGCATCGGGCGGAAGATCCGGCCGCCGTACACTGCGGGAATACATTGCGGGATCCCAGAGACAAGGTAAGTCACCTCTTCCAGGATCCAGCGAGGCAATCCCGAGTGTGGCTCGGGGTTACCGCTTTAGGTACTGAAATCTCACCCCGAGCCACACTCGGGAATACCGCCAGGGAGGTTAAAGTAATTTTAAAGTCAGAATTTTTTAATAAAATAATAAACATGTTTATATATTTACATTTATCTGCTCTGTGCAGTGGTTTTGCACAGAGCAGCCCCAATCCTCTTCTTTTTGGGTCCTGGCTCCTCCCTCCTGCCGAGTGCCCCCATAGCAAGTAGCTTGCTATGGGGACACCTGAGCAGGCTCACTCATTATTACATTCAGCATAAATCCTAGGAAAGGGAGGCATGAGGGGAGTACAAGAACACTAAATTTCAAAAGAGCTATCTTTTCTAAACTGCGCTCCATGCTGCAGGTTATTAAATGGGACTAAATCCTTGAATCATTGAACACAGAGGAAAAATGGGGGTGCTTTAGGAACATATTAGCTAAAATTATTACTGAGTGCATTCCAATGGGTATAAAATATAGAAGAACCAAGGTTAAACCTGGGTGCCTGAACCAAAATGTAAAATGTCATATTAAGTACACAAACATGTCCTTTAAAAAGTACAAAGTGGAGAGGTCATTATCAGCATTCCAACACTACAAGAAATGCAATAAGAAGTGTAAGAACACAATCTGGGTGGTTAAAAAAGACTATGAGAGACACATAGCGGAGGAGAGTAGAAAAAAATCCCAAGAAATGTTTTAAATATATTAACAGTATAAAGGTGAGGTCAGAACACATAGGCCGTATAAAGGACGAGGAAGGGAAGAAGGTTACAGATGACAAGGAGAAGGCAGCTGTACTAAATGCTTTCTTCTCCTCGGTTTTCCCACAAGAAAAGGAAGGGTATAACAACCACGACAGTATGGCTAGTAACATGTCACAGGATCTACCCTTGTGGCTAACAAGGGCCAGAGTCTGGAAAGGTTTAGAGATGCTTAACATAAATAAATCACCAGGATAAGATGGCTTACACCCAAGAGTCCTTAAGGAACTCAGTCAGGTTTTAGACGCTATTCCTAATCTTTATGGACAGCATACTGACAGGATTGGTGCAAGCTGACTGGCGAAAAGCCCATGTGGTACCAATATTCAAAAAACGGCAGAGATCTATTGCTGGAAATGACAGGACTGTCAGTCTAACATCGGTATTATGTAAACTATTTATAGGTACTGTATATTGTAGGTTATATTAAGGGACCATATCCAAGAATTTGCTGATGAAAACAGTATAGTTAGCAGTAATCAGTATGGGTTTACGAAAGGTCGCTCTTGCCAAACCAACCTATTAACATCTAGACAAAGGTAGGCCAGGAGATGTGATGTATCTGGATTTTGTAAAAGCATTTGATACAGTGCCCCACAAATCCTTAATCTACAAACTGAGGTCGGTAGGTATAGACCATATATATGGTTTGTTCTTGGATAGAAAACTGATTGCGGGGGCAAGTGCAAAGAGTGGTGATAAATAACGTGTACTCAGAATGGTCTAGAGTGGTTAGTGGGGTACCCCAGGGCTCTGCCCTGGGACCAATTCTGTTTAACTTATTTATAAATGGTATAGGATAGGATAAATAGCTCAATCTCAGTGTTTGCTGACAACACAAAAATATGTAGGGCACAGAAGGATGTAGAAACTTTACAAGAGGACCTGAATAAATGAATGGAGTGGGCTACTAGATGGCAAATTAAGTTTAACATTGGTAAATGTAAGGTAATGAATGCACTTGGGGGGTAAAAGTATAAATGCAAGTTACTTATTGGGGGGAAAACCTCTAATGCCTTGTACACACGAGTGGAATTTCTAGTCGGAATAAACTCCGATGGGTTTTTCCGACAGAGTTCCGACGGAATTCCGCTCAAGCTGTCTTGCAAACACACGGTCACACTAAAATCCGACCGTCAAGAACGCAGTGACGTGAAACACTACGACAAGCCGAGAAAATTAAGTTCTATCCTTCCGAGCATGCGCCAAATTGTTTCCGAGCATGCATGGTTCTTAGTCCGTTGGAATTGCATCCAGACGAACGGAAATTCCGATAGAAATTTTTTTTCATCGGAAAAATTAAGAACATGTTCTCCATCTAATTCCGTCAGAATTTTCGACGGGAAAAGTCCGATTGGGCATACACACGGTCGGAATATCCGATGAAAAAATTCCGTCTGACTTTTTCCATCGGAAATTCCGAGCGTGTGTACGCGGCATAAGGGATTCCAGGATGGAGAAGGATGGTTCGAGTATTCCATCCAGTTCTGGTCACCAATCCTCAGAAAGAATGTGTTGGAACTGTAGAGAGTCTGGAGAAGGGCAACTTAATTATTATGGGGACTGGAGGACCTTAAAGGGGTTGTAAACCCTTGTTTTGTTTTTTTCAAATAACAAACATATCATACTTACCTCCACTATGCAGTTCGTTTTGCACAGAGTGGCCCCGATCCTCGTCTTCTGTGGTCCCCCAACAGCGCTGGCAGCTTCTCCCCACATCAGAAAACCCCCTAGGAGAAGCAATCTCCCTGGGGGTTACCGCGCGGGCGTGCTCCTGAGTCCAACATTCGCGTCCATGGACTCTGCCCGCCCCCCGGCGCCCACGTTATTAGATTTGATTAACAGCAGCCAGAGCCAATGGCTGCGCTGCTATCAATCTATCCAATCAGAGAGGGTTTCCGTGTCTCCGGTGTGGGAATGAACAAGCTCAGGTGAGTAAAACAGTGACAGAAGTTTTTTCACCTTAATGCATAGGAAAACAACCCCTTTAATTATGAGGAATGACTACATGCGCTAAATTTATTCTCACTGTAGAAGAGACGTTTGAGAGGAGATAATAGCAATATACCAATATCTCAACGTGATCCCAGCGTATATAAGAAACTTCTCAGTCCCAGGGAGTGTAAGAGGACACAGGGCCACATGATGAGACTGGAAGACTGGAAGACTGGAAGAGAAGCGGTTTAATCCTAAAGCGGAGTTCCACCCAAAAGTGGAACTTCCGCACATTGTACTCCTCCCCCCCTCTGGTGCCACATTTGCCACCTTTCGGGGGAAACAGGATACCTGTCTTTGACAGGTATGCTTCCCCACTTCCTCAGCCGCAGGTATTGATGTCACGACTGGGGCTCCCTCCTCCTCCCACTGTCGCCCGGGCCAGTAGGAGAGAGGAGCGGAGCCCTGCGCATGTGCAGTAGGGTTCCCGGCATGAAGCCGAAAGGTTACACTGCCGGGTTCCCTTACTCGCAATGGAGATGGCATGCACCCAACAGCTGATGGAAACATCGGCTGCGGTGCTGACATCGCTGAATTATTAAAAGTCAGCAGCTGCAGTATGTGCAGCTGCTTGCTATTAATTTTTGCAGTGATGGGCGGACCTCCACTTTAAGCTGCGTAGGGGTTTTTTCACTGTCAAGCCTCGTACACACGACCGAGTTTCTCGTCGAAAAACGACAAGAAACTTGCTGGCAGAGCTTTCTTGCCGAGTAAATCGGCCGTGTGTACGCGGCTATCAGGTTTCTCGTCAAGAAAACCGACAAGAATCTCAACGAGAAAAATAGAGAACCTGCTCTCTATTTTCTCGTCGAGATTCTTGTCAGCATGTTTCTCGACGAGAAAAGTGTGTGTGTACACTTACCTGTCCTCCGGGAAGCCCGCGCATGCTCAAAATGACTTTGACGCATGCGCGGTAGATTCCTAGGCATAGGTAGGGTGTAGCAAGATGGCGGCGACAGCATAGAATGTGACGAGCGCACGCTCGTCGTAGTCGATTACGTCACTGCGTTCGCTCTATTCAAAGAACCGCGGGTTCTTTGAAAGGAGCGTGTGTTCACTCGGCCGGGACAAGTTTCTTGTCCAAGAATCTCGTCAAGAAAAACAACGTGTTTTTTCCTGACGAGATTCTCGGCCGTGTGTACGAGGCTTCAGGGCGGTAAGAATGTGGAGCTCTCTTCCACAATCGGTGGTGTCTGCAGGAAGTATGGATAGTTTTAAAAGACACTTGGATGTGCATTTTAGCGAAAACAATATACAGGGATATTGGAAATTATTTTCTACACACACCAACACAGGTTGAAGGACTGATGTCTTTATTCAACCTCACCAACTATGTAACTCCCGTCCCGCCCCGCACTCTCCTCATTGGCTCACTGGCTGTGATTGACAGCCAGTGAAGAGGAAGAGACCCAAGAGAGCTGCTGCTCTTGTGCACATCACTGGATCGAAATTGGGCTCAGGTAAGTATTGGGGGGGAGCTAGGGGGGCTGTTGCACACAGGTTTTTTACCTTCATGCATAAAATGCATGAAGGTAAAAAAAATCTTCAGCCTTTACAACCACTTTAATTAGGAATCTGCATAAAAGAGTTTATGCCTTCCTATCTCTTTGTTAATTCCCCCACAGTATTGCACAAGTGAGTCAGCTTAAAAGCCAGGTAACAAGCATTTTTACAAGGAAAGCCCAGCAACAGCCTTCACGTTTCTCTTATGACAGCTTTATTTTAGGCAAAAAACGATTTAACTGGTTGCTATTAATAATACAGCGTAGTTAATAATCAGGTCCCCTTGACCCAGAAGGCCCAGTTATGTTCAAAACGTTTTGAGCTATTTTCTGTCATTATTGTTCACCAGAAAATCACTGCACAGAATGTCACTCTAAGCCATACATTCATTCTCACCTGTCACTGTGTGAAGGCCAGTGTTACATTAACTTCATTATTTATGCATAAATTGCAAGTCTTGGGACGTCATTGCTGGCAGGAGTAAACTGGTGAGGCTTAATGATCTGGGCCACCATGAAAACACTCTGATAAATCTTTCCCTGCGGTAAATGTGGTAAAATGTGCACATGATATAAAACCTCTTTATTCACAGAGCTGTCACGCTGCCGCCACATGAATTATATTGCTACGAGGGATGCTCTCTCAGACCTGCTCGCTCCTAACATTGTTGGCTTGTAAACCAAGCAATGAACAATGAAGATGTACAAAATGCAATAAGAGCAAGCAGATTTCACTTTATTTTAGTAACTTCAGTAGAAGAATAATTCTGATCTATTCATATTCCCTATCAATTGCTCTTCACTCTATTAAATATACTTGTGGATATATTTCTTCTCTCAATAGGGTACATACAAATGCCAAAAGATGAAAGAGCAAGAGTATAAAAAATTATCTGTAGCACTCACCATCCCAGCCCTGCTTACCTCCACCTGCAGGGTGAGACACACCATGCCACATGCCCAGTATCCTCCATTTTTGCAGAGGGTGAGCGGTGTTAACAGTTTTGGGTCCTGCAGCGAGTTACCTCCTTCCGTTGGTTCTCATCCCTAGAATGTAGGGAAAAGTCTATCTTCTCTCCTTAAATTGGTTTTAAAACTAACCTGCAAGACAAAGGCATAATGAGCTAGTATGACTAGCATACTATCTCATTATGCATCAATTACCTTAGATCGGGGCCCCCGAAGGCGTCCTCGTCTCCCTCTCCAGCCGCAGCCATCAGTTACTTCCGGGTATCGCCGCTCCAGCCAATCACAGCACCGCTCCGGCGCTGTGATTGGCCGGAGCGGCGAAGACGTGACTCCGCGCATGCGCGCGGGAGCCATCAAATACGGCTAAGCCGGATTTGTGAATAGGATTAACCCTATGAATGCGCCGTTGACATCGGTGCATGTCATTTTTAGCAAATATCTCCTAAACCGTGTAGGTTTAGGAGATATTTCTTGCACCTACAGGTAAGCCTAAGGCCCCTTTCACACTGGGGCGGTTTGCAGGCGCTATTGTGCTAAAAATAGCGCCTGCAAACCGACCCTAAACAGCGGCTGCTGTCTCTCTAATGTGAACGCCCGAGGGCTTTCACACTGGAGCGGTGCGCTAACAGGACGTGAAAAAAAGTCCTGCTAGCCGCATCTTTGAAGCGGTGAGAGGAGCGGTGTGTTTACCGCTCCTCCACCGCTCCTTCCCATTGAAAGCAATGGGAAACCGCGGTAATACCGCCGGCAATGCCCCTCTGCAGAGGCGCATTGCCAGCGGTATTAAACCTTTTTCGGCCGCTAGCGGGGGTTAAAACTGCACCGCTAGAGGCCGAATACCCCCGCAATTACGACGGTATAGCGCCGCTAAAAATAGCGGCGCTATACCGCCACCGCACTCACCGCCCCAGTGTGAAATGGGCCTTAATCTAGGCTTACCTGTAGGTGCAAGTTGCAAAAGTGGGTTTACAACCACTTTAAGAAGGCCAATCTCCAGACAGTATCAACTCCAACAAAAGAGTTTATTTTTCTTTTGCTTGTAATTAACAGGGAAAGTTGAATAGAGAAAAGAGTTAAACAGGGAGGCAGGTTCAGGCACACAACACTTATTTATCTTCCTCACCACTCAATCCCGAGTGGACCTTGTTCACCCGGATAGTCCCCTCTCACAGTACTAGCAGCCAGAGTGAAACACGAACATTTACTTTAGATTTGTCCCCTCCAAGGACAGGTTCAGGAGATCCTCTGCCACAGAATCCTTTAGTTCCTGAATCCAGAACACTTTAGCACCTGTAACTTTAGAGACCATAGGTGCCAATGAGGCACGTTACAGGAGCTCTCTTACAAATCACGGAATCCTTCCCTCTGATCCTCCGGACAGGTCCTCCCCTGGTTTTCATCTCTTTCAGAGGGGGTCACCCTCCCACGGGCACCCTGGGATTCCTGTGGTTTGGTTTGTAGGCCTCAGTTGAAGGTACCGGGCCTACCTGAAACGATGCAGCTTTGGGCTAAAGGTGCCCGGGACTGGACCAACTCACGCACCCCTGGCCGGCAGGGCCAAAGGGCGCAACTCCGAACACTCTAACGCATGGCGTCTGCCCTTTCTGTACCCCCTCCCGGCATGCACAGCAGGTAGACCACGCCCACTGCACAGCTGCCGAGAGAGGGCACCCAATCACGCCGCAATGCCACCTGTGGTTCGACCCGAGACCTGGGCAACAATGCCACCTACAGGTCAAAGGGGAACTATACACCCAGGCAACACCACAGCAGAGCAGAGTCCAATTTAAGGAAATCAAACAGCCTGAGCCAAACTACTGCTCAGACCACCCCCTAAATTCAGGCATAGCGACCCCAAATTTAGGGGTCCGCTACATATCAATTAGCAAAAAATTACTTTTAGGTAATTTGAGATTTAGCTTCAAGCAGAAAGTCCACAGAGAGGAAGTCAACACCCAAGAAACTGTTTGAGGGTTTCTTGCTTGTGTTTACTAGTCATTGGTGTTTCAAACATACACCATCACAGGGGTCGGTATCAGTGTCACGTACTAAACAAGCATTTAGCCTATGGGTTTTCCATACTGTTCTGGCAACTACAACCCTTTGGTTTTGGGTCTTGGTCTGTTCCAGCACTGATAGGCCAGTACATGCACTCCTGGCTTGTGTCCTCAGTATGTTAATCTGCAGCACTGCATGACTATGGTAAGACAGATGCAAACTGCCTATTGCCTTTGATACCATACACCCTACATCCCATAATAAATAACCAGACGACACCCATTTTGGAGTAAATTGGCCACACCGGCCATTTTATTCACATTTAACCATAACATTTATTTAATAACAATACTCTCCCAGATACATCGTAACCATGTTGTGGATCATTGAAGGCACTGACCAAATTTTCTTTGTATCAGCGTGGCCACACAAGGTCCCCAGTCGCAGCACACTGACTCAAGACAATACCACTCTGCACCTTCCAACGCTGATACCCATCTCCCAATGCCAGTTAAACCTTGGTTAACTGGCATCAACCGAGGATCCCATACCATGATGTTTCCCCACTTATGCCATATTGGTCTTAATTTCGAATGCCTCCAAAGATCCCCAACCGCTACACCCTAATTCCAAGAAATGACATATATACATTCCGAACAAAATTAGGGTGGGAGGGTGGGAGGTCCTTCTTCGTCCGGTGACCTGTGACTGACCACCGGACACATACCTCTCCTACCCCAAACATAAACTTACTTGGGCCACCCCTCTACCCTGACCAGCTACACTTCCCCAAACTTAACCCCTATAACTGCTGTTTTGCCCTGCTACCCTGTCATGCCAGCCCTACGCCTAAGCCTGTGTCTTGCTCCGGGCTTCTCTTCACTGTTCCCAGGCCTGGACACTGACCCACAGGGTTTATACACTGTCCTATGTCTCCACAGGAGGGAGTACCCATTTTGTGGACAACAACCAGCTAACAATAAGTCTCACGTAGTCCTACCCACTAAGGAGCCGCTGAGTGTTGGGTCCCCCTATAGTCTGCACAGCCAGGCAAAACGCATTTCCCACTTTTATCCAGACATAAGAAAACAGTCCATGGGCTTGTTATTTTTAGGTTTTATTAGGGATTTTAACTTGGATAGGGTAAAGGGGTTATGGGATGCCCAACTTGACTCGAAGAGCAATAAAATTAGGAAAATTTCCTTCTCTGGCACACTGCAACAACAGATACTTGACTGTGTTCCAGCCGGAACAGCAACAGCTTTTAGCAAAGTAATCCTCTCCTAGGAATCCCCTGAGTGGATTTTTGTCAAGTGACAACTTGTAGGAGCTCTTGGTCCCCTTAGTGAACAAAATACCAGCCCATCTTGCTACGATATCTGATCCCAGGACAAGGGATTGGGTAAGCAATAAACTGTCCCCTGAAGACTTGCCAAGAACTTGCATCTAGCAGACTTCTCCCTTATAGGCCCTGGAGGCAGGGCCGTCGGAACAGGACAGGCAAAACAAGCAATTGCCTGGGGCCCCGAGCTGGCCTGGGGCCCCAGCCTAGGATGCCTGCCTGTCACTGTCCTGGATTTCCAAATTCCGCCCTGGGTCGATATAAATCAAATGCACGATCGATCTGACAGTGGCTGTGGACCCCCCTAGCCTAGCTAGCTGGCACTGTCTCTTCTGGTTGCTACGTGACGCCCGCTTGGCTTGTAGCAACCAGTGATGTCACTAGCAGAGCAGGAGAGAGGCAGAGTTGTGCCTATCACAGGCAGCGGAGGAAAGATCTTCTAGCTAGCTCCGCCTCCGAGTCCACCCTCCTCCTCCTCCTGCTCTGTCCTCGAGGCACACTGTCCAGCCACTCAGCCAGGCACTCAGGCAGCGGCATGCTGCTGTGCTGAAGTCTGAAGAACACAGAAAGACGTGACAGAGTGAGACAGATTTCAGCCAGCTGTAGAAAGCAGGCAAGTAAGCATTGCTCACTCACCATTGTCAGCACAGCACTGACCAACACATCATAAGGGGTGGGCACTGCACTGGGCAGGACTGGAGCAGTAGTCAGCTCTGAGGGGTTCATGCTTGGACCTGTAGTTCTTCACTTTTGGGGGGGGACACATGATTTCCAGTCCCAGCATGAACCCTCCCTGCCCTGCCAGGATAGGACACACAAACACATCCTAGCAGGGCAGGGAGGGTTCATTGTGGGACTTGAAATCATGTGACCCCCCCAAAAGTGAAGAACTACAGGTCCCAGCTGAACCCCTCAGGACACACAAACACATCCTAGCAGGGCAGGGAGGGTTCATTGTGGGACTTGAAATCATGTGACCCCCCCCAAAAGTGAAGAACTACAGGTCCCAGCTGAACCCCTCAGGACACACAAACACATCCTAGCAGGGCAGGGAGGGTTCATGCTGGAACTTGAAATCATGTGACCCCCCCCCAAAAGTGAAGAACTACAGGTCCCAGCATGAACCCCTCAGGACACACAAACACATCCTAGCAGAGCAGGGAGGGTTCATGCTGGGACTTAAAATCATGTGACCCCCCCCCCGGGCCCCCCCAAAAGTGAAGAACTACAGGTCCCAGCATGAACCCCTCAGAGCTGACTCCTGCTCCAGTCCTGCCCAGTGACCACCCTTATGTGGGCACTGGGCAGGACTGGAGCAGTAGTCAGCTCTGAGGGGTTCATGCTGGAACCTGTAGTTCTTCACTTTTGGGGGGTCACATGATTTCCAGTCCCAGCATGAACCCTCCCTGCCCTGCTAGGATGTGTTTGTGTGTCCTCTCCTGCCAGGATAAACTGTATCGCTATGCTGTGGTTCCTGTAGGCTTTGCGTGAGTGCAGGGGGGGGGGCCTCCATGTCCATTTTGCTTGGGGCCCCCAAATTCCTTCAAACGGCCCTGCCTGGAGGTGTAGAGGTAGTCACACTGTCCTTGTCCTGCAGCTATGGACAGAACTGCTGTTAGGCCGTCTGCTGGGCTGGTTCCTCTCCAAACTATGCAGGCCGTCAATCGAAGTGGAATAATGCCCTTACAGAATGTCGTCAACTTACAAGTAGGCCTTAATGCACTATTTAATTTGGCAACTATGTGACAAATTACGTTTAATGTTGATGTAAAGTTATGCACGAAAACATGCATACATTATACCTTCTTGATGAAGATTAACTAAAGGGTCAATGGTTGAGAAGGACGCGGGTGTTCTGGTAGATCATAATAGCATGCAATGCCAAGCTTCAGTCCCTAAAGCTTTTGAAATACATTTTGCCTTCTTCTGGATCAACTGTGGGTATAGGATCAGTTATATGGAGCTTTCCTATTTTTTCTATTTAGTCTATTTATTTATTTATTTTCTCTCTAGGTTAAACTAAATTAATTTCTGTCTTATTTCAACCTGACTAAGTAACTATGTTTGTTTTGTATGTATGCACTGTGCTGTCTACGTGTGCGCTTACATTGCAATAAGCTTTTAAGCCAAGTTTTTGCATTAATATTTTCAAACGCTAGTTGAAAACACACATTACATAATGCAAAGCTAGTTATAATTTACTCAGAGTAAGCAGTGGGTACCATGCTGACAAGTAGTCTAATTTGAGGAGGTATCCCTGTTTGTATGAATTGCTATATGTGGTCAGTGATGGGTCACATTAAGACAGTGAAAAGATAGCACTGGACCAAGCGTGATGGCGTCCTAGCAAGAAACTCCACCTTACGTGTTGCATAGGATTCTGGCTAGGCTCTGACGTAAGGCATAAGGCTGAATTTATTGCTGTGACATCATCACACTGTGTGGGTGTTCTGCTGATAGGGGAGGTACAAGCTTCTGATTTACTCCCATGGCTGATCTGACTAATGGTGTTAGATATTTGGCTGTTGAGCATGTTTATGGCATCTATGATGTAAGGGCTTGTACACACTTGACAAAATTTCTAACACTTAACAAATGGTCCTATAGCATTAGTATGGGCATTAGACTCACGCTAATGAGCTTTAGTATGGGCGTTAGACATTTTACAAGCGTTAATGACAAGGTAAAAATGCTCCTCAAATGCCCTATGGGCAGTTTTGAAGCGTTTGATGAGCATTATGGCGCGTTAAAACCGCTCCACAAATGCCTATTCCATTACAGTAAATTAACCATTCTTAACGCCCTGCAACCGCACCGCAACTGCCTGCCAGAGCAATTGCAAGGTAGTACCATAGACTTGAATGGGGGGCCTTCAAAGGCTTCAAACACCTCCTGACTCAACCTGAGGCTTCAATTTTGAAGGCACAGTCCATATTCCCATCGCACACATTCCTGGAGTGAGCTCTTTACGGTACCGGGTGCTGTAGGGACCACCAGCTGGATACTGGAACCTGTGCGATAATTAGATATTCTCCAGCTCACCAAGGATCACCAATTTAGTTTTTATTCAAGAAAGATCACATCACAAAATAGTATAGTGCAATGTTTCAGAGCCACGCAGGACCCCTTCGTCAGGCATGTGATAAGTGCATACTGTTGTGCAAGAGAATTTAAGTGAACATCCACCACTCAGAACCAGAGAGTGAATGGCCCCTCCCACCCCATAGCAGCATATGACATCATCAGTCCTGCCAAAACCATTATATAAATGTCGTATATATGCCTGTATATATGCTGGGTATTGTCAGCTAAGGCTTAGAATCATGGCTGTCTGGCAGTACTGGGACTCATATAACGTAAATGTACTTATACTTTTCATATTAAAGAGGAGCATCTGCCTGATCGGCAGATCTGGCCGATCGGGAGAGTCATGTCGGCATTGCTGGTTGCCAAGCAACCAGCTGGGTAAGCCGATCTGTTACGAGATGCCAGGGGCACATACTCAGATGCACCCTGTACTTGCCATTGATCACCATGTATCCCGTCCCGCTCAATTTTGAAGCAACGCAACGCTAATGCCCCATACACACGATCGTTTTTCATGCCGTTAAAAATGCCATTTTAAAAAATGGCCATTAAAAATGATCGTGTGTAGGCTCCAGAGCATTTTTAACGACGTGAAAAACGGGCATTAAAAATTCCGGACATGCTCTCTTTTTTCACGTCGTTTTTCATGTCGTTTTTTTTAACGACGTGAAAAACGATAGTGTGTATGCTTTCACGCCGTGAAAAAAAACGCGCATGCTCAGAATCAAGTATGAGACGGGAGCGCTCGTTCTGGTAAAACTAGCGTTCGTAATGGAGATAGCACATTCATTACACAGTAACGGACTGAAAAGCGCGAATCGTCGCTCAACAAACTTTACTAACATAAAGGGTGGCGCCATTCGAACGGAACTTCCCCTTTATAGTGCCGTCGTACGTGTTGAACGTCACTGCGCTTTGCTTGATCGTTTTTTTTAATGATGGTGTGTACGCAAGGCAGGCTTGAGAGGAAACATGAAAAAAAACGAGGAGAAAAACGTCGGTTTAAAAAATGACATTAAAAACGATTGTGTGTACGGGGCATAACACTTTATGTTTTGATAGTGTGAACAGCCCTGTGTGCTGTCTATTGTATCTTGTGCATAGGCATTTGAGGGGTGTTTTTAATGCCTCTCAAACGCCTCTCAAACTCCTGATTTTAATGCCGCGTACACACGGCCGTTTTTAATGTCTTTGAAAAAAGCGATGTTTTTCTCAACGTGATTTTTCTTGTTTCCTCTCAAGCCTGCCTGGCCTACACACGATCATGAAAAAAAATGCTTGAGCAAAGTGCAGTGACGTACGAAATGTACGACGGCACTATAAAGGGGAAGTTCTATTCGGATGGCGCCACCCTTTGGGCTGCTTTTGCTGATTCTTGTGTTAGTAAAACTTGGTGAGAGACGATTTGCGCTTTTCAGCCTCGTGCTCTTCAGTCCGTTACAGCGTGACGAATGTGCTATCTCAACTACGAACGCTAGTTTTACCAGAACGAGCGCTCCCGTCTCATACTTAGTTCTGAGCATGTGCGTTTTTTTCCCCCTCGTAAAAGCATACACACTACCGTTTTTCACAACGTTAAAAAGAACGACGTGAAAAATGACGTGAAAAAATAGAGCAGGTTCTAATTTTTTTAGGCCATTTTTCACGTCGTTAAAAATGCTCTCGAGCCTACACACAATCGTTTTTAATGACCAATTAAAAAAATTATATTTTTAACGTCATGAAAAACGGTTGTGTGTATGCGGCATCAGTATTTTTAGTCTTTTTAATCCGTGAAACAAACGTTTTATGGAAAGCACTATGATTCCTTTGTTTCTCCCTGGATTATGCCATGGTTATGCTATGCTGCAAACAGAATAATAATTTGCCATCAGCCCCATATCAGATTTACTGCTACAGGGAGGCTCTCCTGTGCAGAATCATGTGTATATATACATGATTCTGCACTTCCGCCTAGGAGACGTGTGCGCCGCCACTGGCTTGCTTCTGCTGTGATTAATCACGGCAGAAGCTGATCACTGGATGTCCGCTGGCATCCACTGATCGTGTGTAAAACACACAGAATGGAGCTCTGCCTTTGTAAACAAGGCAGAGCTCTGTTCTGACAGGGAGGAAGGGATGGATTTTGTGTCCCTACAAAGCAGGGAATAAAATCCATCTCTTCCCCTAGTAAAAGCAGCACATACAGCACACAAAAACACTGCCTAGGCACACAGTTAACCCTTTGATCACCCAAGATGTTTAACCCCTTCCCAGCCAGAGTCATTAGTACAGTGACAGTGCATATGTTTAGCACTGATCCCTGTATTAGTGTCACTGATTCCCGTAAAGTGTCAAATTGTCCAGCACAATATTGCAGTCCCACTGAT
Organism: Rana muscosa; assembly: GCA_029206835.1. Classification (NCBI taxonomy): domain Eukaryota; kingdom Metazoa; phylum Chordata; class Amphibia; order Anura; family Ranidae; genus Rana; species Rana muscosa. The sequence goes on along the minus strand of CM055124.1, from coordinate 186,110,287 downwards.
TGCCTCCATTACTAGTATATAAAAATAAAATAAATAAAAATTCCATAACTATATCGCCATGCCATACCATACCACTTTCTGATCAGGCAATTTTTTAGAAACGGCATAGTGTTACTTTAACTGACAATTGCGCGGTCATGCAAAAATATGTAGCAGAATACATATTGGTCTAAATTTATGAAGAAATTTGATAGTTACATTTTATTTTTTTATTGAATATGTTAAACCACTTGCCTTTCGGACTATAGCAAAAAGACGGCCAGGCGGCTGTTCAGTTATCCTGACTGGACATCATATGACGTCCAGCAGGATAAGCTGCAAATGTGCGCCCGTGGGGGCACGCAGCGCGGCGACCGGTGGTGCGGCATATCAGTCTGACACACCGCATCACCGATCTCGGTAAAGAGCCTCTGAAGGAGGCTCTTTACCATGTGATAAGCCGTGTCCAATCACGGCTGATCACAGTGTAAACAGTAAGAGACGTTCATCGGCTTTACCTCACTCGCGTCTGACATACGCGAGTAGAGGAGAGCCGATCAACTGCTCTCCTGACAGGGGGGATCTGTGCTGATTGTTTATCAGCACAGCCCCCCTCGCGGATGCCCGCCCAGGACCACCAGGGATGCCGCCAGGACCACCAGGAATGTCCACAATGAATGCCCACCAGGTATGTCACCCTGGACCACCAGGGATATGCCAATCAGTGCCCAGACAGATGCCAATCAGTGCCCAGACAGATGCGTGCCAGTGCCATCAGTGATGCCTATCAGTGCCATCTATCAGTGATGCCTATCATTGCCCATCAGTGCCACCCATAATTACCCATTAGTGCAGCCCATCAGTGTCGCCTATCAGTGCCCATCAGTGCCGCCTATTAATGCCCATCAGTGCTGCATATCAGTGCCACCCATCAGTGCCGCCTATCATTGCCCATCATCAGTGCCACCTCATTGGTGCCACCTCATCAGTGCTGCCTTATTAGTGCCCGTCAGTGCAGCCTCAACATTGCCCATCAGTGAAAGAGAAAACTTACTTATTTACAAAATTTTCTAACAGAAATAAAGAAAAACGTTTTTTTCCCAAAAATTTCGGTCTTTTTTTATTTGTTTAGCACAAGATTAAAACCACAGTGGTGATCAAATACCACCAAAATAAAGCTCTATTTGTGAGAACAAAATGATAAAAATGCTGTTTGGGTACAGTGTAGCATGACCGCGCAATTGTCATTTAAAAAGTGACAGCGCAAAAAGCTGAAAATTGGCCTGGGTAGGAAGGGGGTTAATAGTGGTTAATAGCAGAAAGTAAAAAATATATATATTTTTTTCAAAGTTGTCTGACTTTTTTTGTTTATAGCGCAAAAAAAACAAAAACGTAGTGGTGATCAAATACCACCAATAGAAAGCATGACCGCGCAATTGTCAGTTACGTTTCTCAAAAAATGGCCTGGTCAGGAAGTCAGGAAATCTTCTGGAGGTCAAGTGGTTAATCTTTGAGGGGAGACAAACTCTTTTTGACCTCCTGTAGCTTAAAGTGGATGTAAACCCTCTCAGTGACGTGAATAGCCTCAGATGAAACACAGAGATGAAACAAATCTCCTTACATACGTTTTACATGTACAGGTATATCTGCTGTCTTTCCCTTTCTACTCTCCTTGAAAAGTGCAGATCATGTTAGAAATCCTTGTTCCCGTTTCAGCAGTGGGAGTGGAGTCTGGGCATATACTGTGTGACAGCTGATTGGAGGAAAGGCACCCCACCCCCCCTCTACATAGGCAGAGGAACAAGGGAACTTGCAGAGCACTACTGTGAATACACAAGCTCTCTGCTTATCTATCTCTAAGTTCCCTCCCCGACACAGATTTCCAGCTACTCTTATCTCCTTCATCGGAGAACTTGTCAGAAGTGACTCTGCTGATAACAGTGGAACGGAGCAGCAGAAATCAACAGCACTTAGAGCTTTGGAGAGAGATAAGTAAACACTACAGATATATGTGCCTTGGTCAAATTTCATGAATGGAGTTGACAACCACTTTAAGAGGTCCAACAGTATAGGTGAGCGCACATCCATAGGGCCCTGGTGGTATGAAGAGACACAAAGAAAAGTTGTGGAGTGACACAAAGATATTCACAAGGAGATATGTGCTGAAGCTTGCACTGGGGGAATTTACAGTTAAAGGCACTGTGGATTACTAAAGCACTGAAGTTGCTGGTTTTGGACTGTCACACATATGCAAATTTTTTATTATGCATGTTATAATTTGGACACGAGAGCACTGATATTGAAAAGGGTACTGTAACACACATGTGTTGTGTATGTGATTAAATTTGATTGTTTAATATTATTGATTGATAAGAGAGGGTGTATAGAATGTAGACCACTGCACAATTAGTTCCTATTTGTAATCTTAAAGCATTGCACTACCAATAACTGTTGGATGCCAAAGGGAGACCCAATTGAGCGAGGGCCCAACTGAAACGGCAACCTTTGCAACCTCTGCTTCTGCGCCACAAAAGCTAGCACTCTCTATAGACTCAAACACCAGGATTCTCGTATCATCTCTCTGTTGTACCGCACAGGAGCAAATTCCCATAATAGATATGTTGACTGTAGAACAAGATTATTTATGCTACTGACTTAACAAGGGCCTGAGTTCTAGGGGAGAAGGGAAAGGAATATAGTACTGATTACTGACATACTGAATTTCACTAAATGAGTTTATAATGCATTAAAATTTTGTCCTGAGGCGATCTGAGCCTGTTATTAAGGGTGCATTGAACTCTGATAATGAACTTCACACACAAGTCAACAGCTTTAGGAGAACTTTGAAATATACTGAAGATTGTGAGATCATTGAAGACTGAAGACTAACAAGCACATTGAAAGTCAGAGGGTTTTCCAGAGATGGGTAACAAGAGTGTTATTGAGTGAAGGGCTGGCATGAAAGCTTTATAATGAGTATTCTCTATACTGAGAGGTCTAAAGAGAGCGGTATAATGACAATCTGATGTATCCCTGTACGAGCGATACATCTATAATGAGCACAGGCTATACTGAATCACTAGTGTGAGAACGTCTTAACATGTTTCAGCGATTGCTTGGTTCACTGGGGATAATCCATATCGCAGGTAACGCTACCTGTCCAATGTGTTTTTGCTACATGTTGGTTCATAGTGTCCGTGATCTGAGTTTAGTGTCTTTTAAAATAAATTAAGGATTTAAATATAACATGATAGCGTGCAACGCAACAAGGGCTGTTTATAATAAAAAGGTGAATCCGCAGGTAGATTTTATTTGTCTACCTATAAGTTGCCCGTGTTGTAAAGCTATGAAGCTGTGGCATTTGGGTCGACTGCAAGAAAATCTAACATGATAGAAAACATAGAAAATAAAGTGTATCTAAAGCCCAAATTTAGAAGGGGTGCATTTTTAAGATGCTTTTTCATTTCAAGCACCATTATATGCATTGACATACCTCATTTAGACATCTGTCCATCAAGCCAATATGGTTACCTGCTGAGTAAGCACTATCAATAAACAGCTTAACTCTGGAATAAGACATGGCAGTTGAATCCAAAATAGTTTTAATTGTTAAAATGCAGTAAATTGGATGCTCACCAGTCTTTTGAAGTGTAAAGAGACCATAATCTACTAAGCCTTATGCCCACTATGAAGGCTAATAACTTACTATAGCAACATGAAGAAGGGAGGGGTCTATTTTAGGACTAAGGCTGGGTTCACACTGGTACGGCACGACAGTCATACAACTTTCATCCTACTTTGCTCTGCGACATCAGTCCTACATCGGTCCTACATTGGTCCTACATCCATCCGACTTGAATGAACAGGATACTACTTTGATCCAACTTTGAGATAGTCTGACTTGTCCTTTGACCAATCAAAACAATCCCAGTGTGAGATAAATTCCTTTTACTGCTGCTGTAATCACCATGTCGGATGTCAAAAGTTGGATGTTTAGGACAAGGATCCTACTTTGATACGACTTCAATGATATTCAATGGGCTGAAGTAGGATCAAAGTCGGACCAAAGTAGTACAGGGAGCATTTTCAAAGTCGGACTTACTTGTGTCGGACTAGTTAAGACGGCTCTCATAGGAAAACATTGATTTTCCCACGTCATGCGACATGAGCTCCCAATGTCGGAGCGTTTGTCGTACCAGTGTGAACCCAGCCTGAACCAACTAGCCCCAACATACAGGTAAAATGGAATATACCATTTACAGAGATGAAAATAACAAATTGTAGTTACTCTGAATTGTCACCAGATATCAGCAAGATATTATTAATTCATTCATAATGAAATTGAGTGCAAGTGATGGATACACAATACGTGTTCCAAAACAGGCGCATTGGGGTGTTATTCACAATGAATATCAATGCAACGGACGTAAAGTGCACTACGGTGCACTGCAGTGAAGCACATGTTACTGCAGTGAGATGATATAAATGATGAACTGGTAAATGCTTGGTGAAAAAACAGCAAAATAATCAAATTTATAAATAGACATTGATTATTATAGCGGTACTTATCATCCTTTTTTTTATTTGACTTGCTTATCAGTCTAGTACCTGACACCATAAATAACGATAAGCACCTGGCTTTATCATGATCGGGCATAATGCAAAGCAACAGTAATCATTGTGGTAGGACCTATGTTTATTTTCCTGGTTGGAACCAACATGGCACTGACATACTGAGGGAGAGGGTTGATTACACACAAAACCTTTTTACGGGTTTACTAAATTATGCTATGATTAGATACTGTGGCTAATTTAGAAACAAAATAATTTTTGTTGGGTTGCCACAGAGGCACTTCCTTTTCTACTAGGATTATGAGGATTGATTCTATAATTTTACCTACTGGACTGGCAGTATACTTTTTCTGCCAGGCTATCATGGATTGGTAGTATACCGTTTCTACTGGGCTTTCATAGATCGATAGCAAGCTTTTTCTGCTGGGCTATCATTCATAGGTAGTAAATATTTTCTGCATGGATATTATATATTGGTAATATAATTTCTGTTAGCCTTACATGTATTTTTAGTATACTTTTTCTGCGATTATAGTTTGGTAGCATATTGTTTTTTTGATAGGCTGTCCTAAAATAGTAATATTTTTTGCTTGGCTTTCATGAATTAGTAATATACTTTGTATGTTAGATTATCATGAATTGTTTTTTTTTTAACATTAGGTTAGCATAGATTGGTAATATATCTGGACCACCATAATGGTTCTGTACTGTTTCTACTAGGGCATCATGGATTGGCAGTTCACATTTTCTATAGGCTACATTTTTTAAGGGTTACTAGAGACTGATAGATTGATGCTTCACCCTTTTCCACAATGATTCCAAGCACTGAAATTTCTGCTACGGCATTAATCTTTGTCAAATAAACCATTCTCAACAAGGTTTAGGAGTGTGTCTATGGGAATGTTTGACCATTCTTTCAGAAGTGCATTTTTGAGGTCAGGCACTGATGTGGACAAGAAGGCCTGGCTCAAGTCTCCACTCTTATTCATCCCAAAGGTGTTCTATAAGGTTGAAGTCAGGAATGGATGAGTGAGTTTGGGGTGGAGGAACTTAACTGGCCTGCACAGAGTCCTGACCTCAACCCTATAGAGCACCTTTGGGATGAATCAGAGCGGAGACTGCAAGCCAGGCCTTCTCGTCCAACATCAGTGCCTGACCTCACAAATGCGCTTCTGGAAAAATGGTCAAACATTCCCATAGACACACTCCTAAACCTTGTTAACAGCCTTCCCAGAAGAGTTGAAGCTGTTATAGCTGCAATGGTGGGCCAACTCAAACCCTACGGACTAAGACTGGGTTGCCATTAAAGTTCATGTGCGTGTAAAGGCAGGTGTCCCAATACTTTTGGTAATATAGTGTATATATAGTTATATAGCTATATATATCTATATCTATATATATCTATATATATATATATATATATATATATATATATATATATATATATATGGATATATATATATGGATATATATATATATATAAGCCAATGGCCCTGGTACACCCTGAAAGATTTGACTTTTCCTAATCGTTATAAAAAATATATATATTTTGAATGACCAGGACAAACGATTAATTGTTCTCCTTTATTCGTAGTCCAGAACGGGTAATTTAAGTTGCATTAATCTGTCCCTTTCACCACCCATATTTTTTTATTTAATTAAAATGTCTTTTTGATGAAGGCAAGTTGGCATGATTCATTCCTCTTTCACATATTAGAGGAAAGATCCATTAGCACCACCATCCTCAATGTAGAATCTATGAAAAGGTGTCAGGTCAAATGGGTTCCACTGTTTAATGAGGCCAATCCTAATTGTTTGGGCATGCTTTCACATTGAGTAATATGTGGATTATAAATGATACATGCCCCCTCTTCTGTTTAATAGATTACCATTTTCCTCCATATACTGAAGAAGTCTCATGTTAAGCCCTTAAAACATCTTAATCATTTGAGGTCACTAATGCTCATAAATATGTTTTATCTTATTAAGGCATAAGGTTATTAAAATACTGAAAAAGCTAAGCTGATTTCACATTACAAAACACTAAGGCCTAGTCAGAATAATAAGTTCACTTTTAAAAGATCCAGCTAGCACAGTTAACAATTGTCACTTATTCACAGCCATAATATTTGTCCTAGAATAGATGAAGAAGATTGTTCCTTCAGGTATATTCAGTGACAAGGTATGACATTCTGTTGTTGTACCAATAAATGCACTACATGTTTGATACAAAAAAAAAGTGCAGGATATGGGCAATAGAAGTGTGTCTACAGTAGAGTGAGCTATTGACAGTTGGATCACCAGGTATCTTTTAGCAACTGAGTACTTATTTATAAATGCTCGTTCACCAGTTAGATCAGATCTTCATCCTCCATATTAAGAATGATAATCAGGCCAATCATGAGGATATATCCACCCATTCACAGTTCTTGCATAATTTTGCCATCATAGAAACCAGCTAGCAATTTTGCAATTCCTGGCCTTTGAACTTTGGGGAGATGGTTTAGAAGGGCCCATGCGGGGGTATTTGGGTGAGCCACCCTCTTCACTATCAAAGGTTCATATCCCAGCAATTATACTGACAATGTAATTAGCTGTGATAGGGAAAGCATAGAAAGTGCTAAGGTTCTTAAAGACAGATTAGTGTAGGGCTTGAAGGCACAGGATAGACTCTTCAAGTAGATATAAACCCTTACTGAACATCCTTTAGGTAGCAAACTGCTATATATCTTGAGGAATTTGAGGGTTTACATCCTAATGCAGCTGATGTTCAGCTTCTTTACAGCCTGTCCCTGTCCACATACACTACACCCACAGCAGGTTGCATGTGTCTTTCACAGGGCATATTTCCTAATTTTTGTTGGTTACTATTTACTTTTTTTTCACAGTCTGTTCCTGGTCACATGCACTACAGGCATAGCAAATTGTGTGGGTTTTTCCAAAGGCATTATTCCTAGTTTTTGTTGGCTGCAACTTTATTTGAAAGCTCCTTAAAGTGGTTGTAAACCCACTTTTTAAACAAAGATCTACAGGTAAGCCTAGATTAAGGCTTACCTGTAGGTGCATGAAATATCTCCTTAACCTACACGGTTAAGGAGATATTTGTATGTAAATGCGGCGACGCTGACGTCACCCCATTCAAAAATTCGGCTAGGTCGCAACATTCGACGACGTAGCCGAATTCGACAGCTCACGCGCGCATGCGCGGAGTCACGTCTTCGCCGCTCCGGCCAATCACAGCGCCGGAGCGGCGCTGTGATTGGCTGCAGCGGCGATACCCGGAAGTAACATTCCGGCTATCGCCGCAGCGATGGATGCGGCTAGAGGAGGGACACGGACGACTTCGGGGGCCCCGATCGAAGGTAAGTGGTACATAATGAGCTAGTATGCTAGTCATACTAGCTCATTATAGCTTTGTCTTGCAGGTTAGTAAAAAAAAAAAAAAAAGTTAAAAGGGTTTACAACCACTTTAAAAACAGTGTAATATGTCTGTGCAATGTGCATCAGCTCAGAAGCTTATTTTTACTTGGGGAGGCAGGGTGATTTACAGGCAAGAGGTTGTGGGAATGTTGTCACCCCATAGCAAAAAGTGCCCAGGCAAGGACCTTTTTATCAATATCACCAGCTGCTAAAGCATAAATGAAACTACTTTAACAAACTATGATTCAGTTCTTTCAATTGAACTGCAAGGGTACATTTAAAACACCTCCCGTACTCTTTGTCTCTAGTACATTTTGGACAATTCTCCCTGATTAAAAATGACTTGCTTCAGAACAATTTTAAGCTGCTGTATCCTCGGTGTTATGTTCGTTTTTGCAGTAAAGCTCCAGCCTGTACTCTTGATCACTAGTAAATTGGACCAAACCTGGTACCTAAAGTTTTGCACTGCTGCAATCTCCTAATAGGTGGCCATAGATATGTGCCCCTCTGTTTGCTACTGCCTTATGCATTGTGCAGGGGCAGGCAGTCTATGTGCATAGCTTTTCCCCCTGAAATATTGTGTGGTACCTCTACTGTGCTGGAGATCCCGAATAGGTCAGGAGAGGTGGCAGATGCAAGTAATAGTAGCAGCATGCCAACCTGGGATATTGCATATGTTCTGGAGTGTAGGAGGGGGGTCTTCTGATTCAAAAATGTCAAAGGATGATGACAGTGAGGAGGAGGAGATATAGGTGACTGCGCTGTCAGTGTCAGGTAATTCTGCAGAGATTCAAGATTTAGTTTGGCCCTTCTCAGTATGGCCCTCATGACCCTCTTTCCTGCTTGACATGGCATTACCTATGTTTTTGAAACACCTTGTGAGACTTCCCTTCTTGCATTGGATGTTCTGGCAGATGCATCAGGAGAAATTTGTGGAGGGGAGTGGGTATAGAAGTGTAGCACACGGACCTTTTTCTCACCTGGCTCACTTGTAAGATAAGGCACACAGTGCTATATGCCCATACCCTCCTGTTTGAAGAGGTTAAGCGGTGTTCACAATTGTTGGGTTCCGCAGCGAGGTACCTCTTCTGGGCTGGTTCTTTTCCTTAGAGTGTAGGGAAAAGTCTGTTGTTTGTGTATCAATAAGGCCAATGTCCAGACAAGGTTAAACCTTAATGGCTGAAGGTTCATTTTCTTTATGCTTGAAATCGGACAGGAAAGTTGAAAGTGAAGAATAGAATAACAGGGAGGCAGGTTCAGGCACTTGATATCACCACTCAATCCTAAGTGGACTCTGCTCACCTGGATAGTTCCCTCTCACGGACCTAGCAGCTGGAGTGATGCACGAACTTTACTTTCCTAGGGATACAATCGGAACCCATTTGCCTAGTTCCAAACTTCCTGGCACTTGTAGCATAGGGACCTAGGTGCAAGTTGAAGCACGCTACAATGCCTGTGGCGGACTTGTGGAATCCCTCTGTAGGTGACCAGGCCTCCTCCTTCACCGGTAACCCTGGCTCCCTCTCCAGAACGGGTCACCCTCGAGTGCTCTGGAATTTAGATGGTAGGCCAGCTAAAGGTGCTGGGCCTACATGAAGAGTTGCAGCCCCAGGCTAAAGGTGCCTGAGACTGATCCACCCATGCGCTCTCCCATGGCCTGGAGGGCCACGAGACCCAGACGGACTGCTCCTCGGTACTGCTCCTCAGTACCCCTCCTTCTCCCCCTAAAAATGGCGTCTGCCCCTTATGTATCCTCTCCCAGCATGCACAGCGGGCCGACCACGCCCCCCGTACAGCTGCCTAGAGAGGACACCCAAAGGTACAGTAATGTCACTAGTGGTTTAACCCTGACCTGTTATGGCAGCGCCACCCACAGGCCACAGGGAACTGTACACCAGCAGCACCACTTGGCAAAAGAACAAAACCTAACAATTGAAGCCATCTGGGTCTGGCTACCAACCCAATCAACCCCTAAATTTAGGTATCTAGCTCCCCTAAAAGTAAAGGGGCGCTACAGAAGAAAAGGGGAATGAGGAGGAGGAATGCGGACCTTTTACTGTCAGCTTGTCTTACTGAGGTGCTGCTCTGCAGTACAGAATCATGTGTTTCCTCATGCATTTGGTACCAAAATTACTGTTACTTTTACCGTGACTTATATGCTGCAAGCAGAAGCTGCAGAGCTAAATCGGCAATAAATATGTTTAAAAAAGGGCTATGCTTTCCATTTTCTGCCTATTCAACCGTTCATGCACTGTCCTGATGCTAGCCAATTTCAACCAAACACAGTCGGGAAAGGTTGGGTTGTGGTTTTGAAGTGTTTTTGTGCACTCCATGTTGACCTTTTATTAAACGTTTATGACAGTGCAGTGTGGTAAGAGTAAACTTTCCCTTAGCTTTTAGACTGGTTGAGGCTGCCAAGTCTACTGTTCAACTTAGACCTATTACCATTGGATACAAAGGCATTGCAGCCGAAACACATTAAAAAGTTTTTTTTTTTGTTTTTTTTCAAGTTAAAATTAATCAGATTAGGGTGCTGCTGCTGTATTTAAGACAATTTAGAGTTAAAAAATCAATTACATATCCAAAATATGTGATGCCAAAATATGGTGTTGCTAATGCTGCCCGTGAAAATCATACTGTTCCATAACACCAAATACTGTAATTTAACCATATTTAAGCCCTGTTGTTCTGGGAGGACGTCATATGACTTCCTTCCCAGAATGTGCCTCACATGCACCTTGCGGGCCGCGGTCTGGCGCGATCTGTCACCCGCTGTGTTCATCGGACATAGCCGATGACAGATCACTGTACCAGCCCTGAGCAAAGCACTGGTTCACGTAAAGGGAACCTGCACCAAGAGAAATATTAAGGTTCCCATTTACTGACTTATTTCTGAAAGTACTAATTGCCTTGCAATCATGATTGATCTTCTGACTTAGCACATAGTACTGACAGTACTTTTTGAGCCAATGACCTAGAACACGCATGAAGCCTGTCGAGTCAGATCAAATTATCTATTTCCACACTGGTACCAGGGGCACTGACTTAACGTTATTGTAAAGCTTTGTTGTTTTTTTAAATAACAAACATGTTATACTTACCTGCTCTATGCAAGGGTTTTGCACAGAGTGGCCCCGATCCTCCTTTTCTGGGGTCCCCGGGTGGTGCTCCTGGCTCCTCCTCTTCTCGAGTGCCCCAACGGAGAGCCGCTTTCCATGGGGGCACACGTGTGGGCATGCTCCCGAGTCCTGCTGCTGTGTCCATTGACACAGACAGCAGGACTTGGCCTCCCGGCTCCCGTGTAACTGGATTTGATTGACACCAGCGGGTGCCACTGGCTCCTGTTGCTATCAATTTATCTAATGAGGACCCGAGACAGGGGCTGGAGCTGCGGTGCTTGTCCCTGTCGTTGGAACGATCGGGCTCAGGTAAGTAAAAGGGGGGCTCTGGGGGGCTTCTCCAGCACAAAAGGTTTTTCACCCAAATGCATAGAATACATTAAGGTAGAAAACTGTGAGGGTTTACAACTAATAAGGTCTGAATTGCTTTAGATTAGCAAAACAGTCAGATAATATGGTTTTTCAGCAGGATAGGTCCATGGTGGTAGTCTCTATATTTCTCTGCACAGGTTTCCTTTAACACCTGATCCTAAAGCTACCACACTCCTTAACCTAATCACTTTAATAAAGGTAATACTTATGCTGCTATAAACTTCTCTTATATTGTGAACCATACACCGCTTGCAGAGGCATTTCCAGGCTAGGGTAGTGTGCAATCACCATTCAGGGAACTTTTTTGAAATATAACTATTATAAGTACTTCACTGTTGACTGTTTACCCCCAGAGGAGCTGCTTGTTGTGATGGGTTTCCTGTTCTGTCACAAATCGATGAACTGCTCTGTCCTCTCTAACACACCTGGTTAGATAGTGGGGTACTGCAGAGGTAAAACAGTCATAAAAAGCACCTAAAAAAATCCTGAGATGTGATACAATACTGTATCCACAAATCGGGGGTACTGTCTCACTGACTGGATCGGTGGTGATATTCCCCTCAACTCCTAAAACACTGACGATACCGGCACAAAAGGTTGGGGAGGACCCCAAAGGAGTTCTTTTTGGAGGAATAAAGCAGTCGCAGTCTCACCCTCTGTAAATAACTTTAGTGTATGAAATAGTAACACAAATTATATAAAAAACACAGACTACACGGAAATAAAAGGTTAAGAGACAATGATGTCACTTAAAAGCACACACTCCTCAGATACACTCACACGGTCTGTACAGATATCATAAGGCAAGTAGACATGTAGTCATACAGTAAGAGGCCAGGCGAGGTGGAGTTGCAGGAAACCAGAATGGTGTCAGCCTGGACCAGGCTGTACACAAACAGTGTGGACTTCTGCTCACACCATGGGCCTTGGGGGCCTAGTCTGTAACTGATACTGGAGAACTAGGATGTAAGTGACAGTCTTCCCTACCCCTGGTCCAGCTAGCAGCCAAGGGGAAAGGGTACAGAAAGTTTGCCAAATATCAGGATGGGTACTGGGTGTCACAAGATCCCCTCATGATGGGGATGGCAGGGGGGAAGGAGGTATGGAACCCCTATAAACCAAGTAACAATGCTGTGTTGGCTCACAGTTCCTTTTAAAAGGATAATGCAGAAGAATCTGTTCCTCTTGGGCTCCACTCACATTGGTTGGATATTAGAAACCAGAAGTTGTACAGTAAGAGGTCAGGCATGGTGATATAGGCAGGGAACCACGATGATGTCTGCCTGTAACAGGCGATACACAACGGTGTGGACTTCTGCACACATCATGAACCTAAGGCCTAATCTGTAACTACTGGTGGGCCTCTGCGGGTGTGATATGTAGATCTTCCTTGACCCTGGGCAAGCTGCAGACACCAGCTTAAGTGTTAAGCTGGCCATACATTATACAATTTTCTTATTCAATTTCCCTTAGATTTACCTTCAACTATGTAGTGCAAGTGCTTTCCTGATTGCATACAAATTGAAAGTGTTGACCTCATATTATATGGTTTTGGTAAATCTAAAAGTCTTAGTATACTATCACCACTGTATTAGCATATGAAAATAGACACCAGGCTACGTGACTGTAAATAAAGTAAGTATATTACTGCAAGACAAAATAAATGAAATGCTAAAAGTGATAAACAGGTAAATAAATCCGCTTGAATGCAATGAACTAACTGACATGAATACCAGGCTATAATATTACAGTTAATCCAGAGCACAGTGGTACTAAGCAATCTAACTAATATCAGCAGCACCAGTAAAGGGCAGTGTAAACATTGAACTGTATAAATTAATGAACAGCATAAACAGCAATGAGCAGTCTCACAGTATCTCCTCTGCAATAAATCACTAACAGTTGTATCAGAGCGCACTCTGTATATATCCCCTTAAGTGTACATAGGGATATACAGTCATGGCCGAAATTGTTGGCACCCCAGAAATTTTTCCAGAAAATCAAGTATTTCTCACAGAAAAGTATTGCAGTAACACATGTTTTGCTATGCACATGTTTATTCCCTTTGTGTGTATTGGAACAAATCAAAAAAAGGGAGGAAAAAAAGCAAATTGGACATAATGTCAAACAAAACTCCAAAAATGGGCTGGTCAAAATTCTTGCCACCCTTTGCATTGTGTGTCTGTGTGTGTGTGACACTAAGCATGGACAACAGAAAGAGGAGAAGAGAACTGTCGGAGGAATTGAGAACCAAAATTGTGGAAAAATTACAACAATCTCAAGGTTACAAGTCCATCTCCAGAGATCTAGATTTGCCTTTGTCCACAGTGTGCAACATTATCAAGAAGTTTACAACCCCTGGCACTGTAGCTAATCTCTCTGGGCGTGGACGGAAGAGAAAAATTGATGAAAGGTTGCAACGCAGGATAGTCCGGATGGTGGATAAGCAGCCCCAAGTTCCAAAGAAATTCAAGCTGTCCTGCAGGCTCAGGGAGCATCAGTGTCACCGCAAACTATCCGTCGACATTTAAATGAAATGAAACGCTATGGCAGGAGACCCAGGAGGACCCCACTGTTGACACAGAGACATAAAAAAGCAAGACCACAGTTTGCCAAAATGTACTGGAGTAAACCAAAATCCTTCTGGGAAAATGTCTTGTGGACAGATGGGACCAAGATAGAGCTTTTTGGTAAAGCACATCATTCTACTGTTTACCGAAAACGGAATGAGGCCTACAAAGAAAAGAACACAGTACCTACAGTGAAATATGGTGGAGGTTCAATGATGTTTTGGGGTTGTTTTGCTGCCTCTGGCCAGTGTCAGAAAGCTGGATTTGCGTCCGAGATCTTGGGTCTTCCAGCAGGGCAATGACCCCAAACATATGTCAAAAAGCACCCAGAAATGGATGGCAACAAAGCGCTGGAAAGTTCTAAAGTGGCCAGCAATGAGTCCAGATCTAAATCCCATTGAACACCTGTGGAGAGATCTTAAAATTGCTGTTGGGAAAAGGTGCCCTTCCAATAAGAGAGACCTGGAGCAGTTTGCAAAGGAAGAATGGTCCAAAATTCTGAGTGAGAGGTGTAAGAAGCTTATTGATGGTTATAGGAAGCGACTGATTTCAGTTATTTTTTCCAAAGGGTGTGTAACCAAATATTAAGTTAAGGGTGCTAAGAATTTTGACCAGCCCATTTTTGGAGTTTTGTGTGACATTATGTCCAATTTGCTTTTTTTCCTCCCTTTTTTTATGTTGTTCCAATACACACAAAGGGAATAAACATGTGTATAGCAAAACATGTGTTACTGCAATACTTTTCTGTGAGAAATACATGATTTTTGTGGAAACATTTCTGGGGTGCCAACAATTTCAGCCTTGACTGTATATGTATGTTTTTCTGAAAAGGATACCTCTGTTAGGTTTTGTATATGGCTGACTTGCTACTTAAGCCAGTTAACCTCCCTAGCGGTAATCCCGAGCGTGACTCGGGGTTGTTTTTTTATGCTAGGATCGGTAACCCCGAGTCACGCTCGGGGTAGACATTGCAGAGCCCGCAGCGGAGTTTCCCTACCTTCTCCTGGCGATCCAGCGATGATGTCCTCTGCTGTGATCGCCAGCGAGATCTCCGGCGAGTGTCAGCACTTTCGACCCCATCTGACTTCCTAGTTCCGTTCCCTGCGAGCCGCAGCGGCGCATGGGAGCGGAACTGGGCGGCAAATTCAAAAAGGTAAACACATAGTATACATACAGTATACTGTAATCTTACAGATTACAGTACTGTATGTAATAATTACACACCCCCATTGTCCCTAGTGGTCTGTCCAGTGTCCTGCATGCACTTTTATATAATAAAAATCGTTCTTTCTGCCTGTAAACTGGGGATTGCCCATAGCAACCAAAAAGTGTCCCTTTATGTCAAAAGTGGTTTTAGACCAGCTAGAAAACAGCGATAATAAATTAGAATCACTCGCAGAATTGAGCGATAGTGATTTGTGGGGAAATTCGTCATCAAACACTAAATCTAATGACAGCGACAATTCTGCAACTGAGCAAATTTCAGTGTTTTTGATTTGATTACATTATTGAATAATTTTTATTATAATTAGATTACTATTTTTGATAATTATTTATAGTTATTTATTATATTATAATTTATAATTTAGTGTTTCATATTTATCATACCCGGGATGTTTACTAGACTCTGGTTTGCTCAGGTTTAAGTAAGTAATTACTAAGAATCGCAGGCCTATAATACATAACACCAAATTTTCATGCAAAATAATTGTACCGCTTTTGGTACATAATTCCAGAAAGAATCATACCGCCAGGGAGGTTAATGGTGGGGTCCAAACTGTGTGGTGGTGCACTTATTACCGTCTGTTTAAGAGTCATGCAGCACCCTGGTCTGTGCAGCTCCAGTCTCCAGCAGTTAGAGGAAGTTCTTAAAAGCCCAGGAAAAAACTTGCTCAACTCGCTTCCTATTACAAAGTGTCCTTGGCTCCTGTAGTTTACTGCCCTCTTCCCTTTCACAGTGCAGATCTCCTTCTAGACTACATTTCACAGTGTCCTGTGTAGTTGCATCATCCAGAAAGGAGAGGAGGAGCCGCTGCATTAGCAAGCCTCCTTAACCCTCACAGGCTTACTGTTCTGCAGAGCCAGGAGGAAGGGGAAGAATGGGCAAAGGAGTGCACATGCAGCCACTCTACACAGACAGTCACAGTGAGAAAAAAGAGTCACGTGCTCCTCCTTTCCCTGCCAAGTATCAGCTACACTTGCTATCTGCCTCTTGTAAACCTCTGCATAGCAGCATACTGTGTAAACCAATAAGGTTGCATTCTTCTGCATAGTGCTTTCGGTCCAACACTGCTTACAGGAGGAGTGTCGTCGCTTTTGGTTAGAGTTGGTTAGAGTTGGTCTTTAACGTTAAGACCCGAGGTGCTTCATTGAGGCCAGGTTCACACTTGTGCGACACGACAGCCGTCCTACTTTGGACTTGACTTTGCCCTGCGACTTGAAGCCGACATACGCCCGACTTTCAATGAACGGGGATCCGACTTGGATCTCTGCCAACACCAGGCACTGTGTTTGGTATGAATCTTGAGGGGGAACTCCACGCCAAATTTTAAATAAAAAACCGGCATGGGTTCCCCTCCAAGAGCATACCAGGCCCTTGGGTCTGGTATGGATTTAAAGGGGACCCCCTATGCCGAAAAAACAATGTCGGAGCGTTTGTCGGACCAGTGTGAACCCGGCCTCAAAGTCCCAACCTTCCTGTTTTATTTAATGTTAATTGACAGATTGATGGTCCTCTCCTTGCTATTCAATGTGGAGTGGTGTGAATTGCAAAATCATTATCTCAGCTGTTTGACTAGAGTTCAACTTTAACCCTTATACTGCCATGACTAACTATTGTGCAGCAGTAAAAGGCTGGACACTTCTACGTGTTGACATGTAATGTGATCTTTCCCAATCTTCCATCCCAGTTGCTTGGATGTGCTTATGTATTTAAAATCTTATTGTGTGATACATACTGTATTAGGCATCCCCATTTATGCCAGAGATATAAGGATCATTTTAGGTTTAACTTTAAAATGTTGAGCTATATAGGTTTTCAATGTGTTCCCTATAGTTTCGGGTATCATAACTTTTTTTTTACTGTTTCACAAGCCCGCGATATTTTGCTAAATCTATTTGGTACCTTTTAATCTTTTTTATTTCCTGGAAAATTTGGAGACTATATTGTATTTGTATTCACTAAAAAGTAGCTTATTTTTCACTGAAACTTTTGAGTTCATCAGATATCCAGCAATCCTGATACTTCCATCTTTTATTCTTTGGATCCTTTGCCTTAAGCAGCTATATCATTTTAGGGGGCTTTGATGAATTACCGTATATACATGAGTATAAGCCGACCCGAATATAACCCGAGGCACCTAATTTTACCACAAAAAAATGGGAAAACGTATTGACTCGAGTATAAGCCTAGGGTGTCCATCTGCATGCCTCACTGTGTCTCACTTTGCCTCACTGTGTCCATGTGCATGCCTCACTGTGTCCATGTGCATGCCTCACTGTGCCCATGCCTCACTGTGTCCATGCCTCACTGTGTCCATGCCTCACTGTGCCCATGCCTCACTGTGTCTATGCCTCACTGTGTCCATGACTAGACTGACATTTAACATGGGAGTCTATGGAAAGGGTGCCCGGGTTTGAAAAATCGGTGCTCCCCGGCCGCAGGTCCCCCAGACAACAAACTTTGCACACTTGTAGAGGAAGAGTGAGGCTACATGTGTGCCAAGTTTGGCCTGTGCCCTGTCCCCAAAGTCCAGGAGATCAGGCGCAAAATGGTGACTTGAGTATAAGCCGAGGGGGGCATTTTCAGCACAAAAAAATGTGCTGAAAAACTCGGCTTATACTCGAGTATATACGGTAAATAATGTACTGTACATTTTAGAATTTGTTTGAAAAAATTAAGTTTATGAATGAAAAATACAAAATAAAGAGTTCTCATTTCAGCCCTATAAATTCTAATTATTTTCCCCATTGTTCTTTCAGATACTTGGTGCTTGAACATGTATCCGGTGGAGAGCTTTTTGACTACCTGGTTAAAAAGGGGCGACTAACTCCAAAGGAGGCTCGAAAATTCTTTCGACAAATCATATCTGCTTTAGATTTCTGTCACAGCTACTCCATATGGTGAGTCAGAGTTTTTGCTTTCCATTGACGTGCACAACGCTTGCCAAAGGTTACTGTTATTCACTTTTATAGCCCAGGAATATAAGCTGAGGGATAAAAGAAGGAAGGAAAAGAGTTTTGTCAGAGTTATAAGGAAACAAGCAGCTGAAACAAATAGTCAACATCAAGTCAAGCTGAGGTGCAAAAAAGACAGTGACAGAATTAAAGTAGATTTGTGATACTGTAAGAACAATATGTTGCAAAAAATGGACCAGAGGATATAGGAACTGATCTTGTTTTTTAATTATGATGAATTATTATAATTACATTATTATAGGGTCAATTCACACAAGGGCAAAAGTCTTCTGGGGGTTCATTTAAGGCATACATGTTAACATGCATTAACGTTTGCTGCGTTAAGGCAGCCCATTAATTTAAATCAGCAGCCTAATGTACTGTATAACAATAGACCTAAAATGGCACCCGCTCGCTGCATTTCTTTGTATAGCACCGCACTGCAATGCACAGTAGTGTGTTACAGTGTCATAGTGTGCTGCAATTCAGATGACAGATGGGGTGCTAATCAAAATGAATGGCACTGCAGTTACCGCAGAGCAGTGGTGTGAACAGGCCCCTAAAGAAAACCTGTGTTGAGCAAAAGAAGGAGGTTGTCATTGCTGATTCCTCCTTCAAAAATGCTAGTTGCCTGGCTGTCATCTAATTGTTTCAATATTTCCTGAGTCACTGACCTGGAATTAGCATTTGGATCAGGAATTCTGATTTTGCTCAGACTTCATTTAAAGTGAAGTATACCTATACTGTATGCCACTGGGACAAATTGTGAGGCTGAATCTTACCATCAGGGACACAGACCACATTAAAACCAGATCCTAACCATTCCACACTCTATTCAATATTTAAAAAAATGTAGGCCATGCATACACTTTTGCGCATACTTGTTCTGCATAAGCGGCTGTTTTGCGTGAGTGAATGACGTCAGCTGCCACTATAGTTAACATGGTATAGATGATTTATCAGCAAAATCGAAACATTTGTTCTCTGCGTTTCACAGAGTAGGACTGGGATCAGTCCCCTATCGGGCTTTCCCCTTAGTGTAAAGATCTTCTCCCACTTTTTTAATAACTGTGATGGCTCAAGTGTGGATTTTCAGTCTGGCTACTGTTACCGGCCCTATTTAAAAAGTCTTCAGGAGAATCCACTAGAGTGCAAAGATAATCAGATACTGCATCATACATTCTCTAGGTGAATACTTCGAATATATGAAGGACTCAGATGCTGGTGCCACCAGTAGCTTGGATGAAAATCCACTTTTAACCTGTCAAGGCACAGGAAAATCTTGCATTGGTTTAGACACCAGAGAACATTCAAATGGATACTGAAATCTTCTCTGCTTCACTAAAAAATAAGTTGCTATTTAATATATTTCTCAGGAAAAAAAAACATTTGCAAAATATGACTGCAATACATATGTAGACGGGGCCTAACCAGTGTACCCGAGAATTGAGCAAACACACGTGGATATTTATCTTTTGCTTATATTGTAGAATTTGACTGCTTACAGAATCAAGACAATTTATATTAAAGGCACCACATATGTTGCAGGTCATATACTTCAGGCAGAGGAGGGCACATTTTATTCACAAGGCCCTTTCCAATAGTAATATATTATACAGCTACATTCCACTTAATGCCAGAGGACTTCCCTAGGAGGAACTATGATATTCCTTGTTTACACTGCAATCCCCGGATGTCTTTGTTCGTTGCAGATATCTGGCTGCCAGTGGGAAACTGTTTCAGGAAGCTGATAGAGTAGACACCCTGTAAGGGCAAACCTACTCTTTCCCCTTCTCAACAGGTACCTCTCCCTAATGCTACTACTACTTTCTTCCTAACTAGTGGGGGCTCTGTCCCTATCTTACTTCCACACTCTGGGCACACACATTATTTATAAAATTCTGTGTCAAGATCGCTGCTCAAGTCTTGTGGGATTTCAGTATCTGTAAAGATATGTCGTACCCCCCAAGACTGCTGCCTGGAGCCCATAGCAGGGGTCAATAAGTCCTCAATAGGCAACAAATACAAAAAATTCCGCGCTGCCTACAATGGTGAGCAGCTACAAAAACCAATAGACAAAGGGTGAAAACAAAAATACATACATGAATTGTAGCGCTAAACTAATAAAAATAAATAAATGGTGAATGGACACCAAGTGAATGAACACTGTGCTCAGTGATGGATCAGAAGACAATCGTCCATACAAAAAATCATATAAAAAGTCTCTGATAGGTGAAGACAACGGAAAAGTTCATTGCAAATATATATTGGTGCTCCCACAATCTTGAAATAAACAAGTGAAGTGAAGATAGCCACCACCGATATAGGAGAGGCTTACCGGAAACAGTTGACCCCAAAAAACATACGTTTAAAGGGTCAATTAAGCATGGTATACCACTGTGAAAGCTGGATCCTCTGCTGTAGTTCCCAAAACGATCTCTCACGACAGACAAATGCAGGAGGGTGAGCTGATGCTAAGTGCTTGGGCGATGGTTACCCAATGATGCCAGAAAAGGAACCTTTCTCTTCATGTGTTCACCTTAGACCTCTAACACCGGTGTTCATTCACTTGGTGTCCATTCACCATTTATTTAATTTTATTAGTTTAGCGCCACAATTTATGTATGTATTTAAGTCCTCAATAGGCACCTGCCAGCCAGGAGGAAACAGCATAGTGCCACTTTCAGGTTGGAGGATTTACTGCAGCCTTCACTTATCCCTTCAAAGATCCTGCAAGTACAGAAAAATACTTGTTGATTTATCAGAAATGCACTCAGCTCCTAAGCCTCATTGTGGGGCTGACAACACACAGCTTTTTTTGTGTACTAAGTGGTGCACTTAGGCCCCCCTCCAGCCCCCCCCCCCCCCAGGCCTTTTGCTAGACTGCTAAACCACTCCCACTTACATATCTCCATAAAATGCACAGATGTGAACTACATCCATAGGAAACCATGTTAAATGGACTGTAGTGTGTTTCTGCAAAACTGAAAAGGCACTAAAAGAATGCATAGGTGTTAACCAGGCCTTATTTGCATCAAACAGATATAACAGAATGCTTCCTATAGTATATTTAAGAGACCATAATGCCGCGTACACACGATCGTGATTCACGGCATGAAAAAAAATGAAAAACGAGGGAACGGCATGTTCCCCCACACACGACCGTTTTTCCCGTCATTTTTTTCTTTGTCGAGAAAAACGAGCGTGTGTGGACTCCGTGGCAGTGATTCCTTATGGGAAAACTGCCGCGGAAAAAAATGCTGGAAAAAATGATGAGAAAAATTAGAACATGTTCTAATTTTTCTCATCGTGATTAATGCCGTTTTTCCCGTCGGGAAAAACGGCAAAAAGCCCACAGACGATCGTTTTTCTCGTCCAAAGGAAAAAATGTAATTTTTCCCGACGGGAAAAATAATCGTGTGTACGCGGCATCAGGCTCGATTCACACCTATGCATGTTGCTTTTGAGCGTTTCTGCAGTGCTTTTTGCGGTGCTTGCCGCGTTTTCTGACACGCATTTTTACAGTGATTTTACCGTGATTTTGCCACGATTTGCATTTTGCGTTTTTTTTTACACTGTATATAGCTGGTTGCTAAGGAGGGGGCCAGGAAGCCGGCAGCGCGTCCTTAACAACCGATGAGTCATTAGTTGTCAGCGGGCTGAATGTAAAAAGTAATGCCGGCTAAAAAAAAAATTGAAAAAAATCTGTGTGGGGTCCCCCCCCAGGTCCATTCCAGGCCCTTGGGTCTAGTATGGATTCGGAGGTGACCCCCCTACACCAAAATTAAAAAAAAAATGGCGTGGGGGTCAGTAAACAGTTTTTGACAAGTCTTTTATTAAAAATCTTCTTCTCTGCTTCTTTCTCTATCTTCTCCCGCATCTTCATCCTCATGTCTTCTCCTCCCCCTGCTTCTTCTTCCGCTGTTCTTCTGTCTTCTTTGTCCGGTGTTCTTCTTCCTCTGCCGCCGCTCCTGCTGCCGCTCCTCCTCCAATGCTGTGTCCCGCTGATCTGTGGACGCCGATGTCCTGCATTACTTAAATAACGGGGCGTGGCAATCGGATTACGTCATCCTGGCCACGCCCCCTTGTGACGTCACGGACCCATCCTGCCCTGGGCGGTGACTTCACAAGGGGGTGTCGCCTCTGGATG
Source organism: Rana muscosa (assembly GCA_029206835.1). Taxonomy (NCBI): domain Eukaryota; kingdom Metazoa; phylum Chordata; class Amphibia; order Anura; family Ranidae; genus Rana; species Rana muscosa. The sequence continues at coordinate 186,087,929 of CM055124.1, read as the reverse complement.
ATACAATCCGATTGCCACGCCCCCACCATTATTTAAGTAATGCAGGACATCAGCGCCAACAGATCAGCGGGACTCAGCATCGGAGGAGAATCAGCGGCAGAGGAAGAAGAACAACGGACAATGAAGACAGAAGAACAGCGGAAGAAGAAGCAGGGGGAGGAGAAGACCGGAGGATGAAGATGCGGGAGAAGATGGAGGAAGGAGCAGAGAAGAAGAAGAAGATTTTTAATAAAAGACTGTTTACTGTATTTATTAACACTACACTACTTTTTTTTTTGTGAATGGGTAGGGGTACAATGTACCCAATACTCATTCACATAGGGCAGGCGGGATCTGGGGGCCCCCTTGTTAAAGGGAACTTCCAGATTCCGATAAGGGAGGGGGCGCTCGGATAAGGGTCTGGTATGGATTTTGGGGGGACCCCCACGCCTTTTTAAAAAAAAAAATGGTGTGGGGGGTATACAGTGTAAAAAAAAAAGAAATAAAAAAGACGCAAAATCGCTGCAAAATTGCGGTAAAAACGCGGGTACTTGCGTTTTGGATGCGGGTCCATTGAATTCTATCACATGCAAAACGCTGCATTTTGCGGGAAAAAAGTCCCCGGCCCTTTCCAAAAATGCAGAGGCACAAAAATGCATTGATGTGAACATGTTCCATAGGAAGCCATGTTAAAAAATTTCCCTGCATTTCTGCAAAATGCACAAAAAAACGCATTAGTGTGAATAGAGCCTAAGGGAGCTAATAAGAGATGTTTATTGTCAGAGTTTACAACATACACTTTAAACATTTTAAAATGTTTTAATTTTTGTTGCCATTGCTTTTTTAGTGCTATTGCTCTATGCTTAGGGGCATATATACTGTATAAATCAGTCATTCTTACATTCACCAAACTTTCAATACAGATGAATATTTTGAGCTGTGTTTTTAATTATAGTGATTTATTCACCACCATTAAATGTTTAGTCATGTTCACTGCTTTGTAAATATGCCTTTTAGGCCCGGTTCACACAGGGGTGACTCCGGTCTGTGCTATGGAACCGTTCTAATAAGAGTGACCTGAGTCGCTCCGACTTAGAAAAAGGTTCCTGTACTACTTTTGGGGGCGACGCATGGCGACTTGCATTGACTTCTATACAGAAGTCATTATGCAAATCGCCTCGGCGGGCGTCTCAAGTCGTCTTGAGATCGCGCCACCTAGGTCGCCCCCGAAGTCGTGCCGCCCCTGTGTGAACCGGGCCTTATTTAGTCTGGCTCACTGATATATAAAAAATTTAACATTTTAACGTTGCTCACAATCTGACAAAAATTGGGAACCTCGGTTTTGTTTTTCTCATTTACATTTTTATTGCTACATTTCTGCACACATTTCAGGTTCATAATACAAGAATCTGCTATCTTATTTCTTGTAACATCTTTATTAAAGGATAATAAAATTAGACATTTCTGTGACACTTTTGTGTTTCTGTTAGGTTAAAGCTGTAGTAAACTCTGGCGCATAAATCATCCGCAACTATAAGGCCACTAGTTTATACCTTTTTAAAACACATCGCAATCTGATTTATCCCCCTATCTTGTTTATTATTTCTTTTCCAGTGCATTTTCTTTTCTATGTATCCCAGCTGAAGCCGGCACCATCTTAGCTCCTGTCTGCCGCTTCCTCCCTGCAGCATTCTTTTGCCCTTTCCTCTGTGTCTTTGCTGTGATCTCACGCATGCGCAGTGGATCTGCTTGCTCCATTGATGCTGAGTGTCCAAGTTTTACCCTCCGTGACATAGCAAGTCACATGGAGTGTATCAGGAAAATCTAAATGGGTCTACAAACTTACGAGATTACCTGCTGATGATGCAGGCCTGGAAACAGGATGAATAGACTGATGGCACACAGAACATTCCATAAATAGGGGCCAAAATGGGCATACGCTGGTGATGTTATTGGATTACATTTTTCGCGATTTCTCCTAAAGTTCACAAGTTGGAACAATACGAAAGGCACTAATATATAAATTGATCCAGACTGCTTTACATGGGGAAAACAATTGAATGAGAGTTTGCTGCCACTTTAATAAACAGTAAAAAATATGTACAACTCAAATTAAGGCTCCATGTACACAGAAGCTGATAAACTGCAGTTAATGGGCGTTTTGACGTTTTTTTAAAAAGCCCATTAACTGCACTCTATGTTAGCCTATGTGTTCATGTACACATAACGTTTTTTAGCTTTAATGAGCAGTGGAGTTAATGGGCTTTTTTCTGAACACAAGAAATTTGCGTTCAAAGTGCCGTTTTTCGGCAGAAAAAAACAAAAAACGCCGAAAAACGCTCATAAACGCTCATAAACGCTCATAAACGCTGGCCGCGAGCGTTTTTTAGCAATTTTTGGTCCATTGAAAATTTTTTTTTTTTTTTTTTTTTTTTTTTAAAGCTAAAAAACGCTACACTGAAAAACGCTAATAAAAGCTAGTAAAAAAAACGCTGATAAAAGCTAGCTTTTTCTGCTGCTTTAGGCTCCATGTACACAGAAGCTGATAAACTGCAGTTAATGGGCGTTTTGGCGTTTTTTTTAAAAGCCCATTAACTGCACTCTATGTTAGCCTATGTGTTCATGTACACATAACGTTTTTTAGCTTTAATGAGCAGTGGAGTTAATGGGCTTTTTTCTGAACGCAGGAAATTTGCGTTCAAAGTGCCGTTTTTTCGGCAGAAAAAAACGCAAAACGCCGAAAAACGCTCATAAACGCTCATAAACGCTGGCCTCGAGCGTTTTTTGGTCCATTGAAAAATATTTTTTTTTTTTTTTTTTTTTAAAGCTAAAAAAAGCTACACTGAAAAACGCTAATAAAAGCTAGTAAAAAAAACGCTGATAAAAGCTAGCTTTTTCTGCTGCTTTAAAAACGGCCGTTTTTGAGCTTCTGTGTACATGGAGCCTTAAAAACGACCGTTTTTGAGCTTCTGTGTACATGGAGCCTTAGAGAGAATACTGCTATGGGAAAAAAACGTTATTCTACTTCTAACAAATATGGTGAAAAATAATGCGAATCTGATCCCAATCTTAGTAGTTGGGGAACACCTCCTAATATATTATGTCAGTATATACCCTATAAAAGCAAAAAGACAAAAAGTCAGGGCACTGAGGAGGGAGGACTAAACCTGGCGATAGATCTTTTTGTCTTCATTCAGTCCGCTGAATTGAGCTGGATGGAAGAATCCTCCCTGCTGGGATATTGTATTCTATGAGCGGAACCCTCCACTATCAGAATACACTGATCAGCGGCTGCAGCCATGGATTGAGAAAAGTTTTCCAGTATGTCCCTATGGCTGAAGTTGATCAAACGATCAACTTTAATCAAGCAGGGACAGCGGTTCTGCTGAACCGGCAGATTTTCCATCAGTGTATGACCAGCTTAAGGACTAGGTAAAATACACAATACGACAGTGGTGTACGAAGTATTGCACTCTGCATCTACGTCTAGTTCCAGAACAGATTCTGATATCCAGGTTTTTTTTTGAAAGAGTAAAGTAGGGATAAGGTTTTAAGTAGATTGGTTGACCCCTGCCTGATGAAAAGGTTCCATCTTATTCTGAAGTTTTGCTTTATATTTCTCTATCCTCTGAACACATTGTTTGTTCTGCTTGACTATTGCTTCATCTGTAAGCATCAGCTTTTTTTCCATTCCTGGAAATTACACATCTTGCTTCTGTAAGGAAGTGATTTATCAAATGTATATGTAGCACTACCCCCGAAGGAGCTGATGGTTTAGCTTGGGTCAGTACTCTGTTTGCAACCCCCTTAACTGGCTCAGACCCTCCCTTGGCACAACTGGTGTAACTGGCAATTGTGAGACCCACTGAATGCTCGGAACACATGTGTATATATATGTATCACAATGACCTGTAATAAGATTGTTACCTTTCTTCGGTAGCAGTCCCTCAGGAAACAAAGATACTTCAAACAAAATGTTTCACTTAACCAAGGGCAAACTTTACTTGGTGTGGGGAAAAGAAAAGAAGGAACAGTAATACACATATGCATACAGTTGACTCAGCAGGGCCCTGTAAGAGTCAATAAGGATAAAGACAAAGGGATTTCTAAAACAATGTTAAAATCTACTTATGATTTAAAGAAACAAGTATAATGCTTGCGAGCTCCCCCTAGTGGGCAATACCACCCTATGTCCTGCAGTGTTAGTTCCAGTCAGGTCTGACAAAGATCACTACACAAATTCCTTAATGGTGGGAATCTTCGCTAGCAACGTTGGTGCACATTATATTTGTAATCCAAAGGGAATGAAGAAGCAACTAAACTCTCACAATGTTTGTGGAAGTGAACCTTCAGTTAGTATAACTCTAACTCAAACTGCGTAGTTACCCCGCGCTGCACTATGTCCTAATATGCGTGTGGCGTACTATTCTGCTGCTGATGGGCCTTCAAGAGTCGATAGGCCTAAAACAGTCGTGGAATATAGGCAGGTGCCCTCTCACCAGAACAGGCTTAGACCACCTGGTTTGTTCCTCTGCTGGTGATTCGATCCGTGGCCTCTCCGCAACGTGCAGACTCCGGTCCCTCTCTCGGCAGCTGTAGATATCAGCAGACGGACGACTCCGGAATCTGGAAAGCGCGAGCGAGTCACACAGAAGAGGTCGCCCAGTTGTCTCGGTGATCCCCTCCCGCAAGGTTGTAGGCCCAGGCTTCAGGCCTAGTCCCCCGGGCAGCAGGCCTCACTCAGACGTCTTGCAGGAAGAAGGCGAAGATCCCAAGAGGCCGAACAAAGCTCCTCCCCTCCTTTAAGTAACTTCTCCCACAAGGCTCCGCGGGGATGCAATGCACTCTGGGAGGACAACTGCATTGTGGGTACCATAGTCTATTACCTACTCATGTCAATGGAGTCCCGTTCTTCTGGTATCTTAAGTTCCACAATGCATTGCTTCACTAGGTTAATGACAGTCTTATATTACACTACAAACCACCACTCCGCTACATATAGAAAATCTGAGCTTTTTATAAATTAGTTTAAAAAGTACATGGTTTAAACCGTTAAAGGAGAATTCTAGCGTGAGCTTTTTAGGCTGAGCTTCTCCTCTGGGTCACAGGAGTGCAATTCGTTTTGCACTCCTGTGACCCGTTTTCAGCAGAGAGCGGTCTGAAGTCCGCTCTCCGCTGACGTCACTGCCATCAGTCGGGGCAGCGCGTCATCACGACTTCCTAGGCTGCCCTGATTGATGGCAGTCTCAGCGAGCCACTGAGACAGCCTCTCCCTGCCCCTCCACTGCTCAGCTCTCCAATGAGCATTGAGAAGCAGAGAGGAAAGAGGCTGACTGACAGTCAGCCTCTTTCCTCTCGGGGATCTGTGAGAACCGAGCCAACGGCAGTGTTCGGTGGCTCGGTTCTCAGTGCACAGATGGCGAGGGACAGATGGTCGGATGCTCCTCGGTCTGATGCTCCATCCACCGAGGTAAGTATGAATAGCAAATAAAAAAGAAACCCATACTTCTCTTTTAAAGGATCCAACCTGATTGCAGGACCTTTAAGTTCAATAGCCAGTTGCAGAATCTTTTCACAAACGTTCTAAGACAGCAGACAGGAACAATATACATGGCTATGAGTGAGCACCCATATGATCACAGTGCTTCCAGTGTCTGAGAAGACCTCTGCTTTATAGTATGTTTGATGTACAAATACAAGCAGAGACCCGCTTAAGGTACTTTTAAAGCGGTATTAAACTCAAAACCAGAAATGTAATATATTACAGCTCACCAATCCTTAGATATGCTGGTTGCATTTATTTTATTTTCTTAGTCCTTTCCCCTATGTTGCCACCTGGTGATCAGACCAGTAACACACCTCCTGGCTCATACATGCTTACAATAGTGCAAGCTGTAATGGTTGCCATACTTAAACTTCATCTTTAATGTAACAAACCCTATATGACTGAGTGATTTTTTTTTTCATTAGGGAACTTAAAAACATTCAATTCCAATTTGAAGACATGACTCATTTTCAGACATCTGGCCTGCTTGGCTAAAATTCCAGCATACTAAATATTTTTTTTCCATGGAATAAAGGATGCCACTGCCTAACAATTTTTACCTGGGCCTGTGTGGGCTTTCCACATATCTCGACCGGATTGAATTCCTATTTAATTGAAAATAACTGTTTCATATTGCCATGATTTTGAGGAGTAGGAGCAACAACTAATGTTACATTTATACATCATTTGATAGTGCAGATGAATTCTGGGATTACAACTCCTAGGGGAAGTAAAATGTGTTAAGTACAAGGACAGGGCCTCAGGGCCCCTTAACAACATAATGCACAAACAAATTCACTGAAATGCATGTGCAGTACTGTGCATTTCCATGTATTAATGTATGCTGCGGTGTGAACAAAGAACATATGCCCGCAAATATGCCCGCACAGTGACCTGTGTTTCAACCCTTATTATTACCACCATAAAAGGGTCAGATGGAGTTTTAGTGGTAACTGTCATCTTTAAAATACAATCACAAGCTGACCAAAGGCCCATATTTTGTCAAGAGAAAAACATAAAGTCTGTTACCGCTGATCTCTAATGATAATGTTAGTTGCCCACTGAGATTGCAAAAGACACATCTTCATTGCAGATCCAAATTCAAGACTCAAAACATCCTGTCAACTGCTGTTTCCCCCGTAACACACATGCGTTCTCAGGGCATTCGGATCCCAATAAATCCAGCAGATGCTTATTTACATTTTACTGGCTGGAACCACTTACTTATAGATACTGGACAGCCTAGTACCACTTAGAATTTGCAATATACATTTGTCTTATAGGTATGTTCTCAAATTTGAATTACATTTTGAATTATAGAAAGTTTAAGGCATACAAATTTTATTAATAATATTATATTAATTTTATTATTGTCTTGGACTCAATTCATATCAAATTTATGGCTTAGCCCATAGTTAATAAATCATTTCTATCTCAGAAACAATTCTAGTGCCTTCCTGTCTTTAAGCCAAATGGGCCAGTTTCTGAAATTTTCCAAACCTACTAATGAAGTTTCATCACCATCTTGATGGGTATATACAGTATCCTGTAAAGACTGTTCTATTTACATTCCCTATATGTACCTTCCGAATATTTTAAATTAAATGTCCTCATGATTACCAATTGAAAGTCTTATGTGGCCTAAGGAATTACCATGATAAATAGATAAAATATATCTATATAGAAAAATACCCAGAATATGCTAGCACATCCTAAATAATTAATTGATAATCCGTATATGGATTCCAGCATTAAAGTCAATGAACCAGCATGAGAGCCAATTGTTTTCTGGAAGGATGTCAATGGCAGCCTACACTATTAGGATGGACTGATATACAGTGGGTATGGAAAGTATTCAGACCCCCTTACATTTTTCACTCTTTCTTATATTGCAGCCATTTGCTAAAATCATTTAAGTTCATTTTTTTCCTCATTAATGTACACACAGCACCCCATATTGACAGAAAAACACAGAATTGTTGACATTTTTGCAGATTTATTAAAAAAGAAAAACTGAAATATCACATGGTCCTAAGTATTCAGACTCTTTGCTCAGTATTTAGTAGAAGCACCTTTTTGATCTAATACAGCCATGAGTCTTTTTGGGAAAGATGCAACAAGTTTTTCACACCTGGATTTGGGGATCCTCTGCCATTCCTCCTTGCAGATCCTCTCTAGTTCGGTCAGGTTGGATGGTAAACGTTGGTGGACAGCAATTTTTAGGTCTCTCCAGAGATGCTCAATTGGGTTTAAGTCAGGGCTCTGGCTGGGCCATTTAAGAACAGTCACGGAGTTGTTGTGAAGCCACTCCTTCGTTATTTTAGCTGTGTGCTTAGGGTCATTGTCTTGTTGGAAGGTAAACCTTCGGCTCAGTCTGAGGTCCTGAGCACTCTGGAGAAGGTTTTCATCAAGGATATCCCTGTACTTGGCCGTATTCATCTTTCCCTCGATTGCAACCAGACGTCCTGTCCCTGCAGCTGAAAAACACCCCCCACAGCATGATGCTGCCACCACCATGCTTCACTGTTGGGACTGTATTGGACAGGTGATGAGCAGTGCCTGGTTTTATCCACACATACCGCTTAGAATTAAGGCCAAAAAGTTCTATCTTGGTCTTATCAGACCAGAGAATCTTATTTCTCACCATCTTGGAGTCCTTCAGGTGTTTTTTAGCAAACTCCATGCAGGCTTTTACGTGTCTTGCACTGAGGAGAGGCTTCCGTCGGGCCACTCTGCCATAAAGCCCTGACTGTGGAGGGCTACAGTGATGGTTGACTTTCAACAACTTTCTCCCATCTCCCGACTGCATCTCTGGAGCTCAGCCACAGTGATCTTTGGGTTCTTCTTTACCTCTCTCACCAAGGCTCTTCTCCCCTGATAGCTCAGTTTGGCCGGATGGCCAGCTTTAGGAAGGGTTCTGGTCATCCCAAACGTCTTCCATTTAAGGATTATGGAGGCCACTGTGCTCTTAGGAACCTTAAGTGCAGTAAAAAAAAATTGTAACCTTGGCCAGATCTGTGCCTTGCCACAATTCTGTCTCTGAGCTCTTCAGGCAGTTCCTTTGACCTCATGATTCTCATTTGCTCTGACATGCACTGTGAGCTGTAAGGTCTTACATAGACAGGTGTGTGGCTTTCCTAATCAAGTCCAATCAGTATAATCAAACACAGCTGGACTCAAATAAAGGTGTAGAACCATCTCAAGGATGATCAGAAGAAATGGACAGCACCTGAGTTAAATATATGGGTGTCACAGCAAAGGGTCTGAATACTTAGGACCATGTGGTATTTCAGTTTTTCTTTTTTAATAAATCTGCAAAAATGTCAACAATTCTGTGTTTCTTCTGTCAATATGGGGTGCTGTGTGTACATTAATGAGGAAAAAAATGAACTTAAATGATTTTAGCAAATGGCTGCAATATAACAAAGATTGAAAAATTTAAGGGGGTCTGAATACTTTCCGTACCCACTGTAAGTTCTATGTAGGATATTAAAGTTTACCTGTACTCGATGCAGTTAAACTTACTGTGTTGTCCCCCAAGTCTTGGGCAGCCCATAGATAAGTCAGTTTTTTTTCATTCAACCAGCGAGTTGAACAAAAAAAAACTGTCTAGATTCCCCCATTCACACATTCAAGGTTGATGGGAGAATCCTCCCCGCTGAACTATTGTATTCTAACAGCGGGGAGACTTCCCTGCTATCAGAATACACCGATGAGCATTTCAGACTATAGCCTGCAGCACCGATCAAATGGGGAAAATTAGACAGGGTGGTTGTACAGAGGTCAATCTGTAGAACCAGCTGAATTACGATCCATGTATGGCTGGCTTTATACTCCCCTGTCACTGATCCAGAATGATCTTGGCTGTGCGGCACTGGTGTGCTCGATTCTTTGGAGAGTTAATTCAGGGTACAAGGCCATACTCCAGACTTTTCTAAGATTTTGACAAAAAGCTATTTGATCTTATTTTATCAAACAAAATTGCAGCACTGAAGAGGCTCAAGGCCGATATCTCACTGAATCAACAACATGTGAGTATTAGACTGTAAGGGGGATGAGGGTAGGGTCAGGGTAGAGGACTACAAAAAAGGGTATAGTGAACATGTGGCAATTTATCTACAAAGTTCACAGAAGTGGGATTAATGTTGGCTTCAAAGTGAATTTCAAGTCTAGATGTAACTAAGCTTAAAATTGATCACATTACCTTCTAACCAGTGGCGGCTGGTGCTCAAAATTTTTGGGGGGGCGCAAACAAACTGAAAAAAACCCCAAAACAATTGCCGCCACTGTGCCCATTAAACGCAGCCACTGTGCCCTAACACCACCAGTTTGCCCCCTCAAATACAGCCAGTTTGTTTCCATATACAGCCAGTTTGTCCCCATATACAGCCAGTGTGCCCCCATATATATATAACCAGTGTGCCCCCATATATACAGCCAGTGTGCCCCCCATATACAGCCAGTGTGCCCCCATATACAGCCAGTGTGCCCCCATATATATAGCCAGTGTGCCCCCATATATATAGCCAGTGTGCCCCCATATACAGCCAGTTTGTCCCCATATATATAGCCAGTGTGCCCCCATATACAGCCAGTTTGTCCCCATATATATAGCCAGTGTGCCCCCATATACAGCCAGTGTGCCCCCATATACAGCCAGTTTGTCCCCATATATAAAGCCAGTGTGCCCCCATATACAGCCAGTTTGTCCCCATATATATAGCCAGTGTGCCCCCATATACAGCCAGTTTGTCCCCATATATATAGCCAGTGTGCCCCCATATACAGCCAGTGTGCCCCCATTTTCAGCCAGTTTGTCCCCCATACACAGCCAGTTCCCCCCAAATGCAGCCAGTTTGTCCCCCATATACAGCCAGTTCCCCCCAAATGCAGCCAGTTTGTCCCCCATATACAGCCAGTTCCCCCCAAATGCAGCCAGTTTGTCCCCCATATACAGCCAGTTCCCCCCATATTCAGCCAGTTTGTCCCCCATATACAGCCTGTTCCCCCCCCCCAGCCCTGCACTTACCTTCCTCGGTCCGCGCCGCCCTCGATGTCGCTTCAGCCAATCAGGTTACCGGTAACCAGATCCGGTGAACCTGATTGGCTGAAACCTCCACAGTCTTCTCCAAGGAACGCACCCCCGTGCGTACCTGGGAGGAGTTTTTGGAAGCCGAATACAGCGTGAGAGCTGTATTCGGAAAGCCTATCAGAGCCGCTGGCTCTGATAGACACTTCCAGAACACACCCACCGCCGGCCACCGCTCTAATTCATATGGCCGGCGCTCACCAGGAGGCCAGCCATATGAATAGTGGGCAGCGCGGCAGCGGTGACAATACACAGATTCATGCAATGCATAAATCTGTGTATTGTCTTTCAGTGGCGGTGCGGGAGCAAGAGGGGGCGGCGCTCCGGCGCCCTCTATGGACGCACCGCCACTGCTTCTAACTTCTATTCTAACTACTCTGTAGAAGGAAGATGCTATTCTTAGGGCACCTGATCTCCCGAATGGCCAGTTTCAGGGGAGGGGAGAGAGCACCGACAACAGCTGGAATGCCTGGGTGGTGACATTCCCCATAGGCTTACTATAGGACATCCGTTGTTGGCTGTCCCTCCTCTCCCCTGAAGCCAGAAGCTAGAATCCAATCACATGACCCAACTGGAGCACTAAAAAAATGGTAAGTATATACATCTTCCTTCTACAGCAGTGGTTCTCAACTCCAGTCCTCAGGACCCACTAACAGGCCAGGTTTGCAAGATAACTGAAATGCATCACAGGTGATATAATTTGCTGCTCAGGGATTGCAGGATTTTAGTCTGCATCTCCCCAAGGTAATACTTAAAATCTGGCCTGTTAGTGGGTCCTGAGGACAGGAGTTGAGAACCACTGTTCTACAGGGTAGTTAGAATAGGATTTGGGGGGGGGGGGGGGGGAGAACCGTTTTAAGCTTAGTTAGAACTTGCTTAGACTTTCACTTTATAGGTTAAGTTCAACTGTTATTTTATTTATTTATGAATTGCAGCTTCCCTATATACCAATAAATGATTATCGCATCCTCCAGTTTCTCCTATAGAAAACTCCTCCATGACTTCCTGGTATTCATCCTTTGGGATGGCAAAGTTGTTAGTGGACTAAGAAAGTACTTCAGCAGCTGACCTCGTTAACTCTGCACCTGCCACTACTTCCCTTCCCAACCTTCTGTCTAGTAGGGATGAGCTCCGGCGTGTTCGCATTGAACACGTGCAGAGCCCGCCAGGAAGTAGGAACGCGCTGCGCTAATCACAGGCAGGGAGACATTTCCCGATCTCTGCAGCCAAGCATCGGGACAATGTCTCCCTGTCGGTGATTAGCGCAGCCCGGTTCCTACTTCCTGGCGGGCTTTGTACGTGTTCAATGCGAACACGCCGGGGCTCATCCCTACTGTCTAGTTACATGTTGCGCTCATTGTCAGTGAGCACCATTCTCACTGAATACATAGCCAGCGTCTTTCCCTAATGATTGATGATTTTGTACCTTACCTTCTTCTTGCAAAGATCGTTCATTTGGCAATGTGTGCAGGTGCTGAGCGATCACATAACAGCCTTTGTGGAGCAGAGCTGTAGTATTCAGGAGAAGTGTTTCCCTGGAAATCTTTAAAGCTCACCATACACTTTACAATCTGATTGTAAAATCTTCTTTAGATCTACCTTCAACTATGTAGTGCAAGGTCCCGCCTAAATGGACACAGAGTGATTGGATAGATAGGTGTGTTTTGGATTGGATTGGATAGATAGGTGCATTAAGATAAAATGCTGTGTGCAGCAGCCCCCCTCATCCCCTCTAATACTTACCTGAGCCCCATCTCTGTCCAGCGATGTCCACGAGTGTCTCAGTCGTCCAGAACCAGATTGGCTGAGACACAACAGCAGCGCCATTGGCTCCTGCTGCTGTCAATCAAAGTAATTTAGACAATCAGGAGAGAGAGGGGGCAGGTCTGAATCAACACACGGAGCTGCAGCTTGGCTCGGTTGCCCCCATAGCAAGCTGTTTGCTGTGGGGGCACTCAACAGGAGGGAGATGCCAGGAGCACAGAAGAGGGACCTAAGAAGAGGAGGATCCAGGCTGCTCTGTGCAAATCCACTTCAACAGAGCAAGTAAGTATACCATGTACGTTATTTAATTTTTTTTAATAGCAAGACTTTACAATCACTTTAATTGTTGATGGCACCTCAAGCACGGAAGCTAACACACATTTTGCCTCATGAAAAAACATGCAACAAAATCAGCAGTAAAAAAACATGCAAACCGCAACATGGCAAAATGTCCCATGAGCTACTTTGAAATCAATGGGCCGCTGTATGCATGTCATGAGAAAAACGCGCCACAAAACATGCTAGGTGTGAATGGCGCCTGAACGTGAAATTGGTGTGTTTACATAAGAATAATGACAGCGGAGTGGCCATACACTATGCAGTATGATGCAATCTCTATTCAATTTCCTTTAGATTTACCAAAATTATTTAATAGAAGGACCTACCTGAACAATCTATTTTTTTTTTTATTAAATCGGGAAGCCCTGTGCACTACATAACTGATGGTAAATCTAAATGAGATTGCACAATCAGATTGTACAGTATGACCACCTTAACCACTTCAGCTCCAGAAGGTTTTACCCCCTCCATGACCAGGTGATTTTTTGCGATATGGACCTGCGTTATTGTGATATTTGATCACCTCTGCAGGTTTTATTTTGTGCGCTATAAACAAAAAAAGACCGACACAATATTTTTTACTTTCTGCGATAAACACATCCAATAACAAAATAAAAAAAATCAAATCTCTTAATCAATTTTGGCCAATTTGTATTCTGCTACGTATTTTTTGTAAAAAAAAAATCCCAATAAACGTATATTGATTGATTTGCGCAAAAGTTATAGCGTCTACAAACTATAGGATAGATTTATGGACTTTTTTTTATTGTATTTACTAGCAGGACTGCGACATTGCGGCGTACAAATCTGACACTAAGTGACACTTTTTGGGTGACACTAATTCAGCGATCTGTGCTTTAAAAAAATGCACTGTCACTGTATAAATGACACTGACAGGCAAGGAGTTTACATCAGGGGTGATCAAAGGGTTAAGTGTGCTCCTAGGGAATTCTTTCTAACTGTGTGGACTGACTGGAGGAATTGAGACATCCGTGTTCCTGATTAGCAGGAACACAAGATCTCTCTGACAGAACAACAGTCTGCCTTGTTTACATAGGCAGACCGCCGTTCTGTTTCTCCAGCGAACGATCGTGGATGGCCGGCTGGCATCGCGGCTGCTGGACCCGCTGATTGGCTCCTGCGGCACGCATTGCGTGCGCCCCAGAGCCGAGAAGAGAAATCGCGTACAGGTACGTGATTTTGCACTTAAGGGCCGCCCTGCCGCAGTATATGAATGTGGGGTGGTCCTTAAAGCGGAGGTCCATGCAAAATCTAAAATCCCTGCATCTATAGACACCAGGGATCTAACACTAATCTCTCTATTCCTGTAAAGAAAAAATGAGTGTACATACCTTTTTGGAAGCCGATCTGACCTGCTCCGACCCGATCTCCAGCGGCGGAAGCTCTGCAGAAGACACGGCCGGCAACAGCTGTGAAATGAATGGGAAGGGACATCACCCATAGAGTTACTATGGGGCTTTCGTTGTCGTCCGTCTCCTCTGCACCCGCCTCTACAGTGAAGCCGCGGCTGACAGCTCAGCGTGGGATCGGGTCGAAGTGGGTCAGATTGGCTTCCAAAAAGGTATGTATACTTATTTTTTCTTTACAGGGATATAGAGGTTAGTGTTAGATCTGTGGTGTCTATAGATGTAGGGATTTTAGATTTTGCATGGACTTCCACTTTAAGTGGTTAAAGGAAGAAGTAGGAAAGTAGGTGGTAGTAAAAAAAGAGGTGGCATAGTGATAAGAGAGGTGTGGTCCATAGAAGTAAAACACATCCTATTCTGTAATGCAATAAGGCAGAGGATGGTGGGATCTGAAGCTTCCTGGATGGTCACATGATGATACCGGAAGTGATGAGCTTAGATGCATTTTTTACAATTTTGAATAGAGAGGTGTAGGATCAGAGCTGCCATGGAGTAGGTAAGTGAGAGAAAAGCACATTGTGATGGCTTGGTCAGAAGATACATTAGAAAAGGCTTCTATTTGTAGCGACCCTCTCTCTCCCTCTTGCTTTATCGGTTATGTGGCTGTTGTCTAGGGGTCCCTGGGAGGGAGAGATGAGATACACCACGAACCATGTCCTCCATAACTAAGAGGTGAAGGCCAGAAATTTGGGTCCTGTGTAGGTGTCCTAGAGTCAAGTCCAGTACTTCGTTCCTGACTCCTTTGCTCCTAGTAACCCGAGTTCCACACAGTGAATAGGTCCAACTCAGTTTTATTCTTCTTTCCAAACAATAAATAGTCTCTTCTACTGAGTTATAATGGGGAATAGATTGAGGCACAATCCTTTCCCTTCTGATGCTAACCACTGTGATATCACCAGTGGCGGATAGTCACTGCCACTGACTATGTGAGGTAGAACGTGAATTACCTTCGCTAGCACGGCCCCTGTCAGGGGAAGGAGATCCGTCCAAGGGAGAAACAGGAGGCCTCTCTGTCACCAGCAATGCTGCGCCGGACTCTCCAGAGAAGTTCCGCACACCAGTCCTCACGAACTCAGACACGGGCACCCAAGGATTTAGGGCCCCCTCGGATTCCTCCACCCTCGGAGAACTCAGTCGAAGAAACTGAGCCCCAGGCATCCGCCATAGTACCTCACCCCAGGCTAAAGGTGCCTGGGATGGACTCCATCCCCGCTCCGGCCAGGTCAAGGGCACCTAGGCCCGGAACACCAGCACCCAGGCCGAAGGTGCCTGGGTGCGGCCGCGTCCTCCAACTCTGGACTCCCGAACTCTGAACCCCGTGGTAAGGGTGTCCGCCCTTTTATCCCCTCTCCCTTTGCGTCACAGCGGGTTCCTCGCCCCGCTGTACCAGCTCCAGGGGAGGACAAAAAGGTACAGTCTTGCGGTGTGAGTTCAGCCCCGGCCCAGGGCAACAGTGCCACCTGTGGGCCGCAAGGAACCTCACACCACCAGAGTCCTCCAAGAACCAGAAAAAGGTCTCGGATACCCTAGAAATCTGTGCATCTGGGTTACACTACCACCCAGATGCCTCCCTTAAATTCAAGTACCCGCTACATATTTATTATGAAAAATGAAATTCTGCCTGGAAAGGTAAACATAGCTTTTGAGTTTGTTTCTCAGCCCTCCTCCCTTTTCCAGAGTATCTGCTCTGTCTTTATGTTTGAAAGAGTCGAGGCAAATTAGAACACCTCCTATTCACCCCCGTACCTCCATGCTCTTCTGTCTCAGCGCTGAACCAGCTTCTCATCTGTCCCAACCCTGAACCCCCCCCCCCCCCCCGCTCTGCGCCGCAGCAAAAGTTGGGTGTGATTTTCATTGCACTGAATACTGGCTGTGGCTTAAAGGGGCACAGAGTGCAGGGGTTTAGTAGTAAGTGACGCAAAAGTTCAGGAATAATTTCAAGGAAGTTCCCCTGACCTCAACAGTAATTCCACAGACTGTCACCTGATTGTGGTTTTCTCAATTACAGTGAAATCCCTTCTTTCTGAGATTGGTTGTGGCAACCAAGTGAATCATCTTCCTCCAGATGGTGGACGGGGCTAGCAGCTCTGTGATTGGCTTTAGCAGTGGCCAATGACAGTCCTCCTCCGCCTGGAAACGGGGACCGCCCCCCCCCCCCGCAGCAGAACAGCACCCAATCTCTTTCCTATTACAAAAGCTGACAATCGCAGCTACAGCAAAGTTAGTGAACCAAACAATGTTTCCCATCTTTTACAATGCGTGGGGCACAGTGTCTCCCCCTCAGTGCGGCGTGGGGAAATATGAAATTGGAATGCATTAGTGTCTCACTGACACTTCCCTGCACTGCTCTGCTGATGGGGAGGGAGTCGAGTGCCGGCAAAAGAGGCTTCAAGTGCCGCTTGCGGCACCCGTGCCAGGGGTTGCCTACCCCTGTGCTATTGCTAGACTATCACTCTCTATTTTTCCTATTTACCATTATTACTGACTTTGGGTTGTCACCACAACAGAAATGGTGGGAAAATCTTCCTGGGGACACTAGTTCTGTTGACCTTGGCGACAATAAGGGATTCTGTCACTTTGGAGGATTTCCTCTCACTTTCTGTTTAGACTATGGGACAGAAAGTGAAGGGAAATCTCCCCAGTGGGACACAGATGGCAAAATACTGTATGGGATTATAACCCTCTCTTCAAATTAAAATTTTAGCTCCACCCTAATTTTAAGGATGAATTACTCCAAGGTGCCTGGAGCTACAGAAGTCAGTGTGGGCTTGTGTTAAAGTGTTTTTATTAACCCACAACAGTAAAATCAGTCTGTATATGCAGTAAAGCATGCATGTTATACTCACTGTGGAACCTAGGGGGTTAATCCTCTGCATTGTGTAAAAAGGCTGTTTAATCCTGTCTTCTCTGATCCTCTCCTCCTTCCACTGTCCCCAATATATTTCCTGATAATACAGAGCCAGGGGACAGGCTGCACATGCTAGTTTGGTGTGTATTGCTAGAGAGTTTTTTTTTCTTCGGAGCGTGCATGTGATCAGCACAGGGCCAATCAGTACTGTCCAGACCGAGGGTCAGGGGTTCCGCAGATAGGACAGTCAGTGCAGAATGAAAACTCCTCCTACAAGCTTTAACCAGACACTGATAGAAGTCACAAGACTGCTTTATACTGCTGATGAGAAAAGTTATTTAGCAGTTTTTATGTACTAAAATAATTGTATTTTCATGTTCTGTGTACTGTGGGAGACCAGATATAGTGAATGCAGGGTCCTGGATTTAGTAACACTTTAACCACTTTGGCTCCAGAAGGTTCACCCCCCTTTCTGACCAGGCCATTTTTTCCGATACTGCACTAAGCTGATTTAATTGACAATTGCGCGGTTGTGCGACACTGTACCCAAATAAAATTGATGCCCTTTTTTTTCCCACAAATAGAGCTTTTGGTGGTATTTGATCACCTCTGCGGTTTTTATTTTTTGCGCTATCAGCAATAAAATATATATATATATATATATATATATTTTACTTTCTATCCAATAAAAAAAATGTAAAAATCAAATTTCTTCATCAATTTAGGTCAATATGTATTCTGCTACATATTTTTGGTAAAAAAAATCCCAATAAGCATATATTGATGGTTTTGCGCAAAAGTTTTAGCGTGTACAAACTATGGGATCGATTTATGGACTTTTTTTTTTTTACTAGTAATGGCGGCGATCAGCAATTTTTAGTGGGACTGCGACATTGTGGTGGACAAATCAGACACCTAACTGACACTTTTGGCACTTTTTGGGGACCAGTGACACCAATAAAGTGATCAGTGCTAAAAAATATGCACTGCTATTGTACTAATGACACTGGCAGGGAAGGGGTTAACATCAGGGGCGATCAAAGGGGTCAATGTGTTCCCTGGGAGTTTTTTCTCACTGTGGGGAGGTGCTTTGACTGGGGGAAGACAGAGATCTGTGTTCCTGCTTAGTAGAAACACAAGATCTACATCTTCCCCTCAATAAAACAGCGATCTGTCCTGTTTACATAGGCAGATGGCCGTTCTGCCTCTCTCGGTATTGATTGCTGGGTTCCGGCTGCCCAATCACAGTGGGAGCGGGTCGCCAGCATGTGTGGGCCCCAGACCCGGAAATCAAAATCCTGTACAGGTATGTGATTTTGCGCTGAAGGGTCACCTTTCTACAGTAAATGTACGTGGAGCTGTTTGGAAGCGGTTAACCAGACACTGATAGAAGTCTCAAGACTGCTATATACTGCTGATGAGAAAGGGTATTTAGCAGTTTAAATAATTTTCATGTTCTGTGTACTGTGGGAGACCAGATATAGTGAATGCATGGTCCTGGGTTTAGTAACACTTTACGTTTAGTTACTATGTGTTAACAATATTCAAAGTGTGAATATCTATAGTCTGGCTACTAGTTTACTAAAGTCTCAATCAGGGTAATTAGGAGATGTCCTAGGACTGGGTTTAATAACACTATCACCATCTAGATGTCAACAGAGTGAAAAGGAAATCTTGTTCCATTTTGATCATGAAAGGTCATTTGTGAAAGCTCACAGGTTGGTTCTTCTCTGAATAAAGATGTATTGTCCTACTAATTTTTAAATACCTTGACCTAGCGTTAACTATATATGTTGCCTATTCCAATCTGTGAGCCACATTCATGTATAATAATTGTAGGTATGTGGTAGATGTTGTATAGGGGAAGAGACATGGCACTGGCTGCCACAGCGGGCACCAGGGCTGCTACACTGTTGGTTGTACCACTGATACAAATGTAGCTGAAGCACCACTTGTCGGAAATTTCATTGTTTAATACTTTTTCATTGTTGTGTACCTGATCAGCCACAGAGACTTGAAGCCTGAAAACTTATTGTTAGATGAGAAAAACAACATAAGAATAGCAGATTTTGGAATGGCGTCACTGCAGGTCGGCGACAGTTTACTAGAGACCAGCTGTGGGTGAGTACACATCTTATATAATGTAGTAATTGTGTTTTTAATGAACAGATATTGTTTATTTATTAACGTGCATGTGCGGGCAAAACTTTTTTATAGATTTTGGTTATAAATTAAAACCCCTGTCAGTTTATTTTTTTCAATTTTTTTGTCCTGGGAGGGGGGCAGTCTCCCTGTCAGAAAACAAAGGCACATTGGGGGGGTCACCTCACTAACATCACGTGTGTTAGTTAGTATGGGGATCTGTCCGTTATTTTTTTGTTTTGTTTTTCGTTCAGCCCGCTTGTTTGAATGAAAAATAAAACTTTATTTGTGTACCAGGCTCTAGGTAGTTATTACTTAAACAGAAGTCCCCACTCAAAAATAAGGCCCCATTCAAGTGCCTCCACTTAACGGGACTGCGCCTACTCCGCTGATTCCTGCTGAGCAGGCGGATGACAGGTCCGTGTACGCTCCGCTGTGCAGAGCAGACACGGACACAGTCCTGCTCTCCTCTATGGGAAAATCGGATAGAAACGGACCGACTGTCTGTTTCCATCCAATCCGATCCGCCAGACGGATAGAAAATAGGACCACCATCCGTCTGTTTTTGGTGGACAGGATCGGATTGGATGGCACTGCCACTCCATAGAGGACAATGCAGTGTCTAATCAGGTCTGCCTAAAAAACTGACAGGTGGACCTGATCAGACAGCCCATGGTAATGGACTCTTAGGCTACACAGAAGCATGGGTGAAGATAGTTTTGATGCGTTCAGAGGCTGCTAAACGCCACCTCTGGATCTGCAGCAGCACTCTAAGCTATGCAAAGTATACTTTGCAAGCCAGAACTCTAAGCTGCAGCCAGTTTGCATATGGCCACAACTCTTTAGATATACCAGGGTCCAGGGTTATTCAGAGGCTCTATTCGCATGTAACCTTTAAGATGAGTGGTTACATGCAAACAGCAGTGGCACTGGCAATTGATTTCCACAGAGTACAAATCTGACAGCTGCTGCTGGTCTCACACAGCCTAGGCAAGCAAGTATTTAGTACCACTGGTAAGATTCTGATTCTCACCAATGGCCACCAGTAGCTGCACCCATGTGCCCTTGTGAATGTAGCCTTATCAATACTTCTTTTTCCAGTAATAACTGTAAAATGTTAGATTTCCCATGGCTATTTGTCCCACAACAGTCAGGGCAGTAAGCAGATAATATGCAGTAATTCTGCAGATGTGGCAAATAACTTAAAATTAAAGGTTTTGGTTAAAAAAGCATTTTTTTTGACTGATAAAGCCTCTTATACTGTATATAAATGGGTATACAGAATGTGTAGGAGCTTTGCTTGGGCCTTTAGCCTGTTATATCTTTGATTCCTAAGAGTTATAATTTAATGACCTAACACAGGAAAGGTCTGAAATGTTGGAAGAGAGCCCGCCATGGGAAGGACAAAGTGCAGGAGATATACTGCAGGGAGATAAGAGGTGAATCCATGACTAATCTGTTGGAAGGCTGTATGCATTAGGTGAGGAAGCAGGTTAACAGGGAAAAAGAGCATTTTCTATGTTATGATAGCTTTATGGCAAAAGGTTTATTTTCCGGTAATATAACATAGAACACAGTTATTACAAGAACAAAGGGGCACACATACGTGAACTGTGTCCCTACTTATACCAGTAGGTCTGTTAGTCCCTAAATATGTCCTACTGTAGTCAAAGTTGGGGTACCCCTGAACTAATGATGCTTTTTCTTTTCTAGCTCAGTCAATAAACTCTGCAAGACAATATTTTAGGCTGGAAAAATCTGATAAAATGCGATACTGCAATACACAATTTGCACAATATAAAGATGGGAACTATCTGTGCGTTGTGGTTTGTTTAGGTTAAGTTTGTTAAGTTTCAAATTAAAGGGGTGTTCCGGGCAAAAAATAAATAATTAAAAGCCAGCAGCTACACATACTGCAGCTGCTGGCTTTTAATAAATGGAGACTTACCTGTCCTGGTGTCCCTCGATGTTGGCACCGCAGCTGATGTTTCCCATCAGCTGTCGGGTGCTGCCGTCGCCATTTCGGGTAAGGGAACCCGGCAGTGTAGCCTTTCGGCTTCACGCCGGGAACGCTACTGCGCATGCGCGAGGCCTGCTCCTCTCTCCTATTAGCCCGGCGGTCAGGGGTAGAAGGGGAGGGAGCCCTGCAGTGACATCACGGCCGCGGCCGGACTTCCGGAAGTGTGGAAGTATACCTGTCTTTAACAGGTATCCTGTCCCCCCTCCCCCCGAAAGGTGCCAATTCTGGCACCAGAGGGGGGGGGGGGAATCCGATGAGCGGAAGTTCCACTTTAGGGTGGAACTCCGCTTTAAGTTTGTGTCTGATTTTGTTGTTCATAGTTGTTCATTTGCAGCCTATTTAAAACATATGGACTGATTAATGAGCAAAATAAGACACTACAATGTACTGAACAATGTGCTTTGGGAGAAGAAGTGTGCATACATTGTGCAGTAACTGTGCATTTTCAATGCTTCAAGCTACAGAGACACCTGTTATAGGACTCCAGTCAAATAGAAGAACCCTCTTATTTTTTACACTCACCAGACACTTTATTAGGTACTCCTTGCTAGTACCGGGTTGGACCCCCTTTTGCCTTCAGAACTGCCTACATTTTTCATGGCATAGATTCAACAAGGTGTTGGAAACATTCCTCAGAGACTTTGGTCCATAGTGACATGATAGCATCACGCAGTTGCTGCAGATATGTCGGTGGCACATCCATGATGTAAATCTCTCTTTCCACCACATGCCAAAGGTGCTCTATTGGATTGAGATCTAGTGACTGTGGAGGCCATTGGAGTACAGTGAACTCATTGTCATGTTCAAGAAACCAGTGGTGAGATGATTTGAGCTTTGTGACATGGTGCATTATCCTGCTGGAAGGAGCCATCAGAAGATGGGTACACTGTAGTCATAAAGGGATGGACATAGTCAGCAACAATACTCAAATAGGCCGTGGCATTTAAGCCATAACACCACCAGCCTAACCCGTTGATATAAGGCAGGATGGATCCATGCTTTTATGTTGTTTAACCACTAGTCCACCGCCCGCCAATATATGATGGCGGGACGATGAGCCTCTCGTTCTGAGCGGACGTCATATGACGTTGCGCCTTCCCGATGTCCGCCGGGCACCCACGATTGCCCAGTAACTGAGCAGGATCTTGGATCTGTGTGTGTAAACACACAGATCCTGTCAGGGAGAGGAGACCGATGGTGTGTCCCTTGTACATAGGGACACCGATTGGTCACCTCCCCCAGTCAATCCCCTCCCCCCACAGTAAGAATCACTCCTTAGGGAACACATTAACCCCTTGATCGCCCCCTAGTTTTAACCCCTTCCCAGTCATATTTATACAGCAATCAATGCATTTTTATAGCACGGATCACTGTATAAATGTGAATGGTCCCAAAAAGGTGTCCGATGTGTCCGCCGCAATATCGCAGTCACAATAAAACTTTCAGATCCCACCATTACTAGTAAAAAATAAATAAAAAATAAAAATGCTATAAATCTATCCCCTATTTTGTAGACGCTATAACTTTTGCGCAAACCAATCAATATACGCTTATTGCGATTTTTTTAACCAAAAATATGTAGAAGAATACGTTTCGGCCTAACCTGAGGAAAATAAAATAAAAATAAAAAAAATAGGATATTTATTATAGCAAAAAGTAATAAATATTGTGTTTTTTTCAAACTTGTCTCTCTTCTTTTGTTTATAGCGCAATAAATAAAAACCGCAGAGGTGATCAAATACCACCAAAAGAAAGCTCTATTTTTGGGAAAAAAATGATAAACATTTCATTTGAGTACAGTGTTGCATGACCGCGCAATTGTCATTCAAATTGTGACAGCGCTGAAAGCTGAAAAATGGCTTGGACAGGAAGGGGGTGAAAGTGCCCTGTATTGAGGTGGTTAAGCCAAATTCTGACCCCACCATCTGAATGTTGCAGCTGAAATCAAGACTCATCAGACCAGGCAACATTATTCCAATCTTCTATTGTCCAGTTTTGGTGATCCTGTACGAATTGTAGCCTCTGTTTCCTGTTTTTAGTTGACAGGAGTGGCACCTGGTGTGGTCTTCTGTCGCCCATCTGCTTCAAGATTCAATGTATTGTGCCTTCAGAGATGGTATTCTGCATACCTTCTTTGTAACGGGTTACTGTTACCTTTCTATCATCTCGAACCAGTCTGCCCATTCTCCTCTGACCTCTGACATCAACAAGGCATTTTTGTCCACACAACTGCGGCTCACTGGATATTTTCTCTTTTTCTGACCATTCTCTGTAAACCCTAGAGATGGTTGTGTGTGAAAATCTCAGTAGGTCAGCAGTTTTTGAAATATTCAGACCAGCCTGTCTGGCACCAACAACCATGCCACGTTTAAAATCACTTAAATCCCCTTTCTTCCCCATTCAGATGCTCGGTTTGAACTTCAGCAAGACGTCTTTATCACGTCTAAATGCTTAAATGCCTAAATGCATTGAGTTGCTGCCATGTGATTGGCTGATCAGCAATTTGTGTTACCAAGCAATTGAATGAGTGTACCTAATGAGGTGGTTGGTGAGTGTAGAGATTTCCTCTCACTTTCAGTTCTATCCCAAGGCCAGGAAGTGAAGGGAAATCTCCCCAAAGTGACACATAAAGCAAAAAACTAATTGACAGGGGTTCTAACCATTCTCTATAGCCAAAACAAATGAAAAAGGGTTTTGACTATACATGCACATGAAAGATTTATGTACTTATATGTTATTTATAGCAGGTTATTTGAATTTCCTGGTTTCATGGGTGCTTAACTTTTGCATACAACTGCATAAGGTTGTTGGAAGCCTTCTAGGGTTTGTTGTAGATTTTAACGAACAGGATAACTGGATAAGAGAGCTGAAATGAAGGGTGTTTTGGGTAGAGTAGGGAAGGATTAGTTGGGTTTTATTGCTGTCTGGATTCCCCACTAGGAAAATTACGTAGATTTCCTGTGCCAGTATCAGTAGTCATTGAGCAAAACACAACAATGGAGAACCATACAACAATAAAAACCTTACATTGGTTCTAAACCCCTTCCCAGTTTACTCAAACCCCCCCAAATTTGTGCCGGAATTTCCACTTTAATTTACTGGGTCTAAACATTACCATATCATCTTTCAAATTTAAAGCTGTGAATACCAGTATTTGTAAGTTCCAGTCTATTTTTTAAACATCATTATTGATTTTTCAATTAGTGTCTTGGGTGGTATACCATTTCCACAGCTTAACTACTCAATATGAGGTCTAAAGAATGGTGTTGGCTTTAGCAACGCTAAAAAAATTACAGAGAATTCTGATTGGTTGCTAGAGGCAACACCTCACCCTAAGTTTAAGCATGCAATGTAATGTGTAAGTACCCTGTGTTTTGTTCTATATGTCTTCATGCCATTTACCTCAGACTTCCAATACTGTATATGCTTCAAAATTGTCAGAGGCAAATGTCATACATGTCACCTCCATGAATTTGTTGCATCAGAACTGACATGCTCACTGATGTTACAAGCCATGCATGTCTACATGATTGGAATATCCTGATATACATTGGGTAAACAGAGCTACTAAACAAGTTCTTCACTTTATCCTGCTGTTAACACCCCTCTTCTTTCTCTGTCTTTCCCTTTCCTGTTGTTTTTTTCATGCCTTACTCCCCTGTGACCAGGTCTCCTCACTATGCATGCCCTGAGGTGATCAAGGTAAGTGTAACTGACTTCTGGCTATCCTGCAATATTCCGCTTTCCTCTCATTTCTTTGTTAAAGGTAGTGGAGTAAAGGTAGCAATGGCTCAGGAAGCACCACTTCTGGGCCCATGTCCCTGGGATGACCAGCTCTGATGGTGATCCAAGAATAGCGGCCTCACTTGTTGCCCCACTGGAAGCATTTTAATGGCTTACTGGCTAGAAGAGGGTTTTGTGTTCACAAATTAGTTATATGGCAATAGGCATTTGTGTGTATGTTAAAGTGGTTGTAAACCCCATTCATGAAATATTAACTAAGCACATATATCTGTAGTGCTTACTTATCTCTCTCCAAAGCTCTAAGTGTCGTTTCTCCCTGGTGCTTCGTTTCTCTATTATCAGCATTAGTCACTTCTGACAAGCTCTCCGACACATGAGATAACATGAGCTCAGAATTGGTGTCGGGGAGGAAGCTTAGATGGAGATTAGCACGGAGCTTGTCTATTCATAATACAGCTCTGCATGTTCCTTCATTCCTCTGCCTATGTGGAGGGGGTGTGTCCCTTTCCTCCTATCAGCTCTCCCACAGTGTAAGTGCAGTCTCCCCACCCTCTTCACTGTGCTGAGACAGACGAAGAGAAAGATTTTTAACATGATCTGCACTTTTCAAAGGGTGTAAAGAGGGGAAGACAGCAGATATACTGTACATGTAAAACTTATGTAGGGAGATTTGTTTCATCCCTGTGTGTCATCCGATGCTGTTTACTTCACTGGGTATATGGAGGGTTTACAACCACTTGAAATGAGATCCATTTTTATGGTGAGTACTGCTTGTGCCCCAATACACCTACCTTATATAAGCCATGACTTTTTTTTAATATTATAGATATCAGAGAAAGTTGGTTCTGTATTTGCTTATTAATTCCCTGAACCTGACCTGCTATCACTCCATGCTACCTGAAAAAAAAGTATAACCTTACCTTACAATACATACAGCTCTAAATAAGTGTTGTTAACAATATAAAGATCTTAAGGCTCGATTCACATCTATGCATGTTGCTTTTGAGCGTTTCTGCAGTGCTTTTTGCAGTGCTTGCTGCGTTTTTCGACACACGTTTTTACATCGATTTTACAGTGATTTTGCCGCGATTTGCGTTTTTTTTTACACTGTAAATAGCTGGTTGCTAAGGAGGGGGCCGGGAAGGCGGCCACCGCCTCCTTAACAACCGATGAGTTATCAGTTGTCAGCGGGCTTCCCGCTGAATGTTAAAAAAAAAAAATTGCCGGCTAAAAAAAAAAATCGCGAAAAAAACTGCGTGGGGTCCCCCCCAGGTCCGAACCAGGCCCTTGGGTCTAGTATGGATTCGAAGGGGACCCCCCACACCAAAAAAAATATAAAAATGGCGTGGGGTCCCCCCAAAATCCATACCAGACCCTTATCCGAGCATGCAGCCCGGCAGGTCAGGAAAGGGAGGGGACGAGCGAGCGCTCCCCCCCTCCTGAACCATACCAGGCCGCATGCCCTCAACATGGGGGGGATGGGTGCTTTGGGGCAGGGGGGCTCTGCAATGGGGACAAGGGCCTCTTCCCGACAACCCTTGCCCAGTGGTTGTCGGGGTCTGCAGGTGGGTGGCTTATCGGAATCTGGAAGCCCCCTTTAACAAGGGGGCCCCCAGATTTTGGTGTGGGGGGTCCCCTCCAAATCCATACTAGACCCAAGGGCCTGGTATGGACCTCAGGGGGACCCCACGCTGTTTTTTTTCACGTTTTTTATTTTTAGCCGGCATTTTTTTTTTTACATTGAGCGGTAAGCCAGCTGACAGCTGATGACTCATCGGTTGTTAAGGATGCGGCGGCCGGCTTCCCGGCCCCCTCCTTAGCAACCAGCTATATACAGTGTAAAAAAAAGGAATAAAAAAGACGCAAATCACGGCAAAATCGCGGTAAAAATTCGGTACTTGCGTTTTGGATGCGGGTCTATTGAATTCTATTACATGTGTAAAAAAAAATAATAAAAAAGATGCAAATCACGACAAAATCGCGGTAAAAATGCGGTACTTGCGTTTTGGATGCGAGTCTATTGATGCTGTGGATGTTTTAGGATGAGTGGGGGAAGGGGCCAGTAAATATGCCATTTACCGGCCCCTTCCCTTTCTGAATGAATATCGTGAGTGATCGGTACAGTGTGTTTGAGCTTTGGGGTGCACACCCTAATGCCAAAGGCTGCGCACACCTATGGGGCCTACCAATGGTAACCTTTTTCAGAACATGCAGCAAGTGAAGTGAAAACACCTGACCGGCATATTATTTCCAGGTCAGTAACTTAAAAAGTCCTAAAGCTGGCAGATTGCAAAAATTAACATTTTTAGAAGGAAAGGTCAGCAATGGCAGGTTACATGCTGCTGCTAGTACAGGTTTCCTTAAATACAAGGCTTATGGTAAATATAATCAGTAAGAATGAGGACAGCTAAGCAGCATGCCAGCATCATGTTAGAGATGAGCAAGTCTGCTCCATTCCTTTTGCTGAATCCTGTTTATAATTTGCTGGACCCAAACTTAGCGACAAATTCCACTGAAGTCTATCGGGGTAAATCTTAAAATGCCAGGCATTTTTGTAGAGCTAATAGGCAAGCTATTGTAAAAAAACACAAAAAAGGCATAGCATGCTCGGCACAGTCATGGGGGGCCAATGCCAAAAAAAAGACTTAAAAAATATCGTACAGCTGGGAGAGGCTTTTTTTCACATGGCTTTGAAGGTGACATGGAAAAAAAAAAACTCTTTAAGGCTGGGTTCACACTGCAGCACACTCCGGCTCACAGCAAGAGTCTGGTGCGTCCCCATTCACTGTTTCGGGTCTGATTTCAGCCCAAATTTTGGGCTGAATTTGGAGTTGAAACAAGCTAAAAGATGCACAGGAATTGCACCGGAGCCACTGCAGAGATGTGTGAATCGGCTCCGTAAAGAGCCGGGCACAATCTTCTGCTATGCAAATTGGCTGCAGGGAAACCCGCAGCCAATTCGCAACAGTGTGCACCCAGCCTAAAGGAGAAGTATAGCCAAAGCTCGTTTGGCTGTACTTCTCCTATGGGTCACAGGAGTGCAATTCCTTTTGCACTCCTGTGACCCGTTTTCAGCAGAGTGCGGGCTGAAGTCCTCTCTCTGTTGATGTCACTTAAATCAGTCCAGGTGCCGCGTCATCGCAACAATGGAAGTCGGGATCCGCCCGGTGCCTGGACTGACACCCCGCTCAGCCTCTCGGCAGGCCGCTGAGATTCTGAGCCCGCCGCAGCTCAGCACTCCAGTGAGCAAGGAGGAAGAGCTGCTGATTGACAGTCTGCAGCTCTCTGCTTGGGGGAACTGTCAGAACCGAGCCAGCGGCGATGTTCGATCACTTGGTTCTCAGTATAGAGGTTCCGGGGACAGATGCAGCATCAGACCAATGCTGCATCCACCTAGGTAAGTACAAATCACTAAAAAAATTAAAAACATACTTCTCCTTTAAAGATTTGGGGATGCTTTTATAGCTGGAAGTGGACACAGACTGCTCTCTGGTTGTTCATATTTGACTGTGGAGTTATTGTTTTTCTTTTACCATTAGTTTGGCTTACATACAACAGCAGCACTCTAATCTAGTTAGATTTGGTTAAAAAAAGGTCATTTTAAGAGGGCCACGAGGGACTTTGAGATAGGAAGTGGCCAGTGGTTTGCTGACTGTTCCACTTTGCTGATGCAAAACTGTCATGCTTTTCGCCAATGAAACTCTCATGAAGAAATAAGAGACTGCAGTTGATACAACAGTGTAAAATTGGCTTGTGACAGGACAGTCTTTTTAAAAAACGAGGCTAAAATTACACATAGACACAGTGCACAGGAAGGCTTTCATGCCCATTGAAGAGACCACAGATAATAAAGCAATGTAAAATTTGACAGCCACAAGGTTAGGTCATTATGTATTAGTGACCCATGGCACAAGCAGGTGTTTTAGCACAAGAATTAGGATACCACATTTGATAAAGCTGTGTAAAATTGGCCAACAACTGGGGAGGTTTAATCACAGAGAATAGGCCTCACCAGTCTTTGCTTAACTTTTAATTGTCATATTTTTCAATTGAGATAGTGTTGTAAATGTTCTTGCATTTAGTTTAGTTTTTTTCAAACAATGCAGCGGTAGGTTGTCCTCAAGGCGCCCCAACAGGTCATGTTTTCAGGCTTTCCATTATTTTGCACAGGTGATTTGATAAGGTTCACTGCCTTAGTAATTACCACAGCCGTTTCATCTGAGGGAAATCCTGAAAACATGACCTGTTGGGCAGGGACGTGTGGTGAGGTCAGTGACTGGTTTGGCACTGGCTAGTATCAGAGCCAGATACACACAGGTTACATACGCCGTGAACATTAGAGCGAGAGCAATAATTCTAGTACTAGCCCTATTCTGTAACTCTAAGGCCTCATGCCCACGGACGTTTTTACAGCCGCGTTTTTGAGCGTTTTTTACAGCTTAAAAACGCCTGTCCATGTTAGTCTATAGCTTCATGCCCACCTAGACGTTTTTGAGCTGCAAACAGCATAGACGTTTTTAATCTGTAAAAAAAAACCAGGACCAGTGCGTTCCTCAGCGTCGGAGTTAGGCAAAAACGCTCACTAACGCGCGGTCGCGTTTTTTAGCTCCGACGTTTTAAAAAAAAATTATAATTTTTTTTACAATAACAAGGACAGGCCTTTTTAAGCTGTAAAAAACGCAGCTGTTAAAAACGTCTGTGGGCATGAAGCCTAAACATGTAACCTGTAAAAACAAAATTGAGTGTCGCCAATGGAGATTTTTAAGTACTGAAGTCTGGGGTCTTTGTGACCCCAGGTCGTCAAGCTACCCAGCCCTGAGTCACTGAACCCTGACCCAGATTCACAATTTAGGCTTAGTCCTGAGCTAAAAAAAAAAAATCCTATACTAACACCCCTAGATCACTAGAGGGTGCTACATATGTTAGACACTTTATGAACTCATATGCACCAGTACGTTAGGAGCTTACTGGATTTTGGCCCAGATCAACAAGTATTTTTCTTCTATACATCTGCATGTATAGCAGAGATGTACTGTTCACTTTTTTTTATTATTATTATTATTTTGCCCAGAAATACACTTTAAGTCAGTTCCTTCCACCATTTACTATATACAAAAAAAAAAAAGGAAAAAAAGATAAAGATGATAGTGTCCCCTTAAAATTAGTCCCCACAAGTCTAATGACATCACTATGTGCTGTTTGATGACATCATCACAGGTAGCAGCTGAATCTGTAGTTGGTAATTTAACCTTCATTGTAGAAAGTAGAATTCAATTATAAATATTTTTGTAAAAAGTAACAAGATTCTTTTTAGTTATAGGTCATCACTGGTCAGTGGGCCACAAAAGGTATACAGATGGCCAAAAACATTTGGTGTTTGCTTCATTATTTTCACGCTGTAGTTGACCAAATGTAGCTGAACATTGAATTACACATGTGCCCATTTTGGCAGACATGATTAAGTCACATTGAAACTGGGCCATTATAAATTGGGTCAGCCAGTAAACTCAGTCAACATATGTGTAACAAAGTTGGCCAGCCAAGCTAACAGTGTAATTCAGTTATTCAGTCCAGCACCAAAATAAAGGTTTGACTGCATGATTATCTTTTGCCATGTATCGCCAGCTATGACAATAAACACTATTAGACTTATTCAATAAAGCAGAGAAAAAGTCAAGGAACCGTAATGCATATGTAGCCCTACCCCAATAGGGGGATAGGATGAGTCATCTGTTCTTTGCCTCAAACCTCTCCAGACTGGGTTGAGTGTACATACATACAATATCACAGGAAATCACTGAAAGTAATACTTGGTACCCAAAAGTTGTGCTATATCAAAGAAAACAGGCACCAGATCAGGTAGTAAAAGGAAAACGTAATATATTGTCACCCGATAGGGTTGGTAACTAGGCAAGCATAAAATGGAATAACAATGGTAATAAAACAATATAGCATACAAAGTGATTAACAGTAAGGACGAGGCAAAAGATGGCAGTTGGAGTCCTGATCAGCATAAACAGTAGCAAGGCTGCCTCAAGTGCAGCAATGAGCAGTAGTAAAGTTTATTCTAATGTGTTGGAACTATACTGCCAGAGCGCATTTATGGTGCTAGTCCTAGACCTATTGGGTACGATGGGTACACACTGTTCAAAAGAAAAGGAGGGTAGTAGCGGAGGGGGCAGGGGGGAACAAAGGGGGCTTGCAGATTAATTATTAATGGAGGCCAGGCTTTAGAGATGTTCTTCTGCTGGCTATTGTTGGGGTCCTTTAAGAGCATTGACAGTCCCAGTTAACTTGCATGCAGTATAGGTACAGTTTAGGTATGGCATAGTCTCAGCACTAGTTCAAGGTAGGATACATGAAGAAACTTTTTAAGGCTGCACTCTGCAGGAGTACTAATTTATTAATATCCATAAAAAAATACATATACAGGCAAAGAAGAGCACAGGGGGTGAATAGAAAACTCAAAGTGTTTCACACTAGTTTAGGGCTTACTTGTGACATGTTATGAGTAAGCGCTAAACTAGCACAAACGTGTCGACTTTTCTATGCACCCCCTGTGCTCTTCTTTGCCTGTATATGTGTTTTTATACAAATATTATTAAAGTAGTACTCTTGCGGAGTGCAGCCATCCAATGTTTCTTCTGGACACTGCACTCGATAGACTGAGGATAGCATGGGATCACACATCAGAGCAACCTGGAGCATTGCCCATCTGTATGCTGGTGCAAGGTAGATGTGGTGGTTCAGATGTGGTAAAGTTTCGCTATAATGTTGTATAGGGTTGGTATAGGGGTGCAGTCTAGATTTGGAGTGTAGTATTGGTCTAGCATGGATTGGGTACACTTGGTACTGCTCTCAGTGGCTCAGTCCCAGCTAGCAGTATCAGCAATGGGTGAATAGCCCTCTCACCAGTCCCTGGAATGCTATGATGACCTCTTGCTGTAGAAGGGGGGCCCCCCTTGGTCTCTTCCCCAAAGCCTCCAGTAATCAGGGATGGGAAGCAGAAGGTGAATGGATGCTCCATTCTCCCTGTGTCAGCAGTGCAGGAGCTACAATGCTGTGCTGCCCCCGGGTGTCCTCACTCCCAGTCTCAGGCTCAGATCTCCACTGGTATGGTCTCCCGCTGGCAGGCAAATATCCAGACAGCGGTGCTCTCTCTCTAACTCCCTCTGTGCCGAGGGGAAGAACTCTCCTGGGCAGTTTAATAAAAATCATCTCTCCACTCCTTACTGTACAGTGTCTACTGAGATCTACTGTATAGTGTAAGAGTTCTATTCATCCCATTATATGGCTGCCATCTCAATCTATAACTCCCAGAAGCCTCATCACTCTGTATAGAAGTCTTTGAGCTTGTTTGGCTTTAGCTCTCCCCTTGCTGGCGGGAGGAGAATGGTGGAACATAAGGTCAGTGTCTTATGCCACGTACACACGGCCGGCCTTTTGACCGGTCAAAATTCAGAACCTGCTTTCTATCTACGTCCGTCGGAAATTCCGACGGGAATAGTCCGATGGGGCATACACACGGTCAGAAAATCCGATGAATAGCTCCCATCTGACTTTTACCATTGGAAATTACGATTGTGTGTACACGGCATTGGTAGAGGGAGAGAAAAATAAAAAGCAATGTCTCATTCTCTATATTGCTGTATCCCAGCATCTGGCTACACATAGCATTTTGTTTTTAGCTGATTGAGGTCTGAAAGATGAAATGTATTTTGGTTCTGAATATTTTACTAAATGATCAAGACCCTCCTACCATTGGAAAAAAACTCCACCCTTACTGGGACAAAAACACAATTTTTTTAAATTGTTTTCCAATTTACCTGCTATAATGTTTAACTGATTGTTTTTTTATTAATTCATAGAATAATGTACTCTAAATATAATAGTAAAAAATGTATGTGATCTAGGCACTCTACTTGGAGTTCTCTTTTAAAATTTAGCCTGTACGTGGCCCCTCTTCCTTTCATATGGAG
This sequence comes from Rana muscosa, assembly GCA_029206835.1. Classification (NCBI taxonomy): domain Eukaryota; kingdom Metazoa; phylum Chordata; class Amphibia; order Anura; family Ranidae; genus Rana; species Rana muscosa. The sequence continues at coordinate 186,055,053 of CM055124.1, read as the reverse complement.
TTGGTTGCATAAGGGTCCTTTCACACTGATAGATTTTTCCTGCTTTTTTATCTTGCAAGAAAATTGGAGGAATTTTTTTTCCCTTTAAATCCTATGGGACTATTCACAACACTGCGCTGTGGGTGCAGTGCCTTTTGAAAAGTCCTGCATGCTGCAGCTTTGGTGCGGTTTAAAAAACCCTACCAAAAATGCAGCTTCCTATTGAAATTAATGGAAATTGCGTCAAAATTACAGTAAAAACGCACCCGCAATTTGTGTTTTTGGTGCGTTTTTGAGTCACATGTTCATTTTTCACAGGTTCAGGCAGCCCAAAAATGCACCAGAAATAAAGCGGTAACGCATCTGAAATGCAGCAAAATCACGGTAAAAATGCATATGCGTTTTTACCACGATTTTGCTGCAGAGCAATGTGAAAGGGGTCTTAGAATCAGGAAAAAAAGTTTATCTAAAATCAGAACCTTTCTTGGGCTGCTATATTTACGCCATGCTTTCAATTAGCACGTTATGGAGGGGACAGAGAGACACAAACAGAAAGCATGTGAGGGTGTCAGATGCTGCATTGTGGATCATCTGCTCTTGCAATGAAAAGATAAGTGAAAAACCTGTTACTATGCTGTATTTAGTCTATATTTCAGCACCTCCTCATTTTTTATTGGCTTGACTAGATCCGAGTTCCTTACAGAACACCTATAATTTGGTACAATGAACAATAGCTTTGGAGTTATATTTTTTTAAATGTAAGCATCACATAAAGGTGTTTATTTAACTGACCAATATGTTATTTGTAAGGATGAATGATTTTCCCATCTTGCCTATAATTTGTTCAGTTTCCAGCAAGGATCAAGAATAGGAGGCACTGTGTATTTTATGTGTCATGCAATGAGACACCATATGGTAGTAGAGTAACACTGATATGACATGCGGTGCATACTGGGATAGCAAACTGCTGAAGGCATGTGGCGTAGCTGTGCAGGTAATCAACATGTATACAGCACTAGTCCTTCTGAAGACACGGTGTCCACAATGCTGAACTGAGAGCACCAAAACAATGTAATTCCTACTTCATTCAGCCTTTCAGACCTTCAGCATTATAGACACTCTACTTTCTTTTTCGTACATCACGGGACACAGAGCGACTTAGTCATTACTAATGGGTTATATAGATTACCTTCAGGTGTTGGCACTGGCCAATTCCAAACCGGAAGTACCCTCCCCTATATAAGCCCCTCCCACCCGGGAGCACCTCAGTTTTTTGCCAGTGTCTAAGGTGTTGGCCAAAGAGTAACATGTGTTTTCACTGGGCTTGCGTACAGGTTCTTTTGGGCCTTAGTAAGCTGTTCCGGATCCCACCAAAAAAGCTTCATAGCTAAACGGTCGGTACCCGGGCCTTGCAGCAGAAGAGCAAGGTTTTGCCTGTAATGCTTCTCTTAGGAGGGCTGGACCCTGGGATCCAGAGCTCTGGTCATACCCACGACCAAGATGTTGTCTGTGCAGGGTGCTATACAGGTCCAGGGGAGTGGAATCCTTGGGAACCCGGTCCCTGAAGGTTTAATTACAATGCCTGCCGTGATAGGTGAAGTTTGGACTTCTGTGGACCAAACAAAGTCCTGCGGCGGGGATCAGGTAAGTGGGGGCCCCCAGGAACTTGGTTCTATTGGGGGACCCCCAAGCCTAATTTGTCTTTCTGTCTGTTACCTAACGGTATTCCCGCTAAATATCTGTGTTTGCCTGTAACTACTGAAAATGTAAAATTTTAATAGTAGTCAAGAAAAAAAAAAAAAAAAGGGACCGCGGTACCTGTGTTAAACCACTAGAGGCCGCTGTAGTCCATTTTTCTTGTCATGTGGATCTTTGGTTTTCTCAAGTCAAAAGATCCAGGCAGCTGGTAAGTTTCTCTGTGGGAATCCACTTCCTCTGCCCTGTTGCTGCGCTCATCCACCGCACAGGCCCTCCGGCAAAAAGGGCCCTGGCTCCTAGTCCCCTGTTTGATTTCGAAAAGGGCGCCAATGGCGCACGGGCACGCGCGCGGGCACGTGCACGCGCCTCCTATGAAGAAAAAGGGGCGGGGCGGGTGGATGACGCTCGATGCGCGCCGCGGCGCTTCTGCGCATGTGCGGGCGTCCCAGCATAGTTAAAAGACACAGTACAAGTGTCAGCTGGATGCAAACAGAGCTAGCAGCAAACAGTGGCACACAGAGGCGGTTGATGCAGGCATCCCCATAGAAAGGCACTTTAGTGGACACCAGCTGGTATATAGCAGCACCTGTGTTAGACTATTACCAGCAAAAATTGGTGTATGACGACGGGAATACCTCAGCTTTGTGCTTAAAGGATATGTCGTCCAGACGCTCCGGAAATAGATCTTCCAGGAAGCCAAAGGGGTCTCCATCGGGCTCTGAGGATATTGGGCATGCTTGTACTGCACCAATCTCCCCTGAGAATTCAGAGGTCAGTAGCCGTAGAAACCCCGCAGGAATGCCTGGTGCTGCGGCTGTCCCCAGTCCACCTGCTCCTGTATATATAACAGAGGAGGTTTTATCCTCAACTCTGGGAGGATTGGAAGAGAGATTAACAGCATTGATCGCTGCTTCCCTGTCTCAGGAAAAGCGCGTCCGATCTCCGTCTCCTCCTTCAGAGTGCCTGTTAGTGGAGGAACAGCCCCACACAGAGATCGACCTACCTGAAGGGGATCAGGATGAGGTTGATTCAGTTATGGAGGAATCAACAGTGGAAGAACCTTTCTCAGCATCTCAGGCTGAAAGATTATGGGTTCAGTCTCTGACTAACATGGTCCGATCAGCATTTAAAATGCCTCTGGCGGAACCACCATCCACTACGGTTTCCTCGCTGGGGTCGCTAAAAGCTCCCCAGGCTGTCTGTTCCTTCCCAATCCACCCTTTATTAGAAGGGCTTATTTACCAGGATTGGGAGCATCCTGATAAAATATTTGCTCCCCCCAAGAGATTTCCTGTGATCTATCCCATGGAGGATAAGTTCATAAAAAAATGGAGGGTCCCTACAGTGGACGCAGCCATCTCTTCTGTTAACAAATCACTGACATGTCCAGTAGATAATGTTCCAATGTTCAAAGACCCAATAGATAAAAAATTGGAGTCTTTACTAAAATCTGCTTTCTCTACAGCAAGCATGGTGACACAACCTGCGGTAGCAGCGATTGGAGTCTGCCAAGCAGTGAAAGATCAGTTGAAACAAGTCGTAAGGGACTTACCAGATCAGCAGGCTCTTGCCCTAGCTGACCTGCCTAGAGCCTTGTGTTTTGCGGTGGACGCCATAAAGGATACAATCCAACAGGCCTCCCGCTTTACGCTGTCTATAGTACATATGCGTAGGCTTCTGTGGCTCAAAAACTGGTCTGCTGAAGCTCCCTGTAAAAAACTGCTGGTTAGCTTCCCATTTCATGGAGAACGCTTATTTGGAGAAGATCTGGACAAATATATCCAGAAAATTTCTGCCGGTAAAAGTTCACTCTTACCGGTTAAGAACAAGGGTAGAAGTCCTTCTTTTAAGAGGCCTACTTCTCCAGTCCCGGGCACATCGGCTGTGAAGCAGTTCCGACGGCCTCCGCGGTCAAATTCAGGGGGCAGAAATCAGGGACAATCACAGGGTAACAAAAAGCCCTGGATCAAGAGAGGTACAAAACCCCCCCCCAAGGCATGAAGCGTTGCCCCCACTCAATCGGGTGGGGGGAAGACTTCAGTTGTTCACAGAGACCTGGCGGGACACCATCAGAGACAGATGGGTGCTCTCCGCAGTAAGTCTGGGATACAAGCTGGAGTTAAAAGGCACTCCTCCTGCCCAATTTATGAGGTCAAACGTGCCAAGAGATCCCCAAAAGAGAGGATCCCTCCTTCTGGCACTAGAACAACTATTGCTCCAAGGTGTAATCATGAAGGTTCCCCTGGAAGTAAGCGGATTCGGGTTTTACTCGAACCTTTTCACAGTCCCCAAACCAAATGGGGACGTGAGGCCCATATTAAATCTAAAAGGGCTAAACAAGTTCCTAAATATCAGGACTTTTTGGATGGAGTCGATCCAATCGGTGGCCACCGCCCTACAAGGGCAGGAATGGTTAGCCTCGATCGACATAAAGGATGCTTATCTGCATATTCCCATCTTTCCGGCCCACCAGAAATTTCTACGCTTTGCAGTAGAAGGGCGCCATTTTCAGTTCAGAGCCTTACCTTTCGGTCTGGCCACAGCACCACGAGTGTTCACAAAAATTCTGGCCCCATTATTGGCCAATCTAAGAACACAGGGTGTAACGATAATGGCATATCTAGACGACCTGCTACTAATAGACCACTCAGTGGAAAAGCTGGAAGTAGCTATTCACAAGACAATCAAGTATCTGGAATATCACGGTTGGATTATCAACCGGGACAAGTCAGCTCTAAGACCAGTCAAAAGTCTGGAATACTTAGGGCTAAGGCTGGATTCAAATCAGAGAAAGATTTTCTTACCTCCAGAGAAGGTGTCGTCTTTAAAAGATTTGACCCACTTAGTGGGTACAAAAAGAAAACCATCCATACGCCTCTGCATGAGGCTGCTGGGAAAGATGGTGGCTTCATTCGAAGCGGTACCCTACGGTCAATTCCATTCAAGGAATTTGCAAAGGGCCATACTGTCAGCCTGGAACAAAAAAGGTTCAGGCTTTAGACTTACCAATGTCCCTGTCCCCTTCCGTTCGCAAGAGCCTCCATTGGTGGTTGGTGCCCCAGAATCTGGAAAGAGGGAAACCCTTCAGTCCGGTTTCTTGGAAGGTGGTCACTACAGATGCCAGCCTCATAGGCTGGGGGGCAGTACTGGAGCAATGGTCTCTCCAGGGCAAGTGGTCAGAAGCAGAAAAGGCCCTGCCCATCAATCTCTTAGAGATACGAGCAGCCCGGTATGCCCTAGTAGCATGGACATCCAAACTCCAAGGGTCCCCTGTCAGAATTCAATCAGACAATGCCACGGCAGTGGCATATATCAATCACCAGGGTGGCACCAAGAGTCGTGCAGCCCAGAGGGAAGCAAATTGCATCCTGGAGTGGGCAGAAAGATATGTCCCAGCCATATCCGCGGTTTTCATCCCAGGAGTGGAAAATTGGAGAGCGGACTTTCTAAGTCGCCAACAATTATGCCCGGGGGAATGGTCTCTTCACCCCGAGGTTTTCCAGGCAATATGCCAGCGGTGGGGAACACCGGATGTAGATCTGCTAGCATCCAGATTCAACGCAAAGGTGGACAGATTTGTGTCTCGCACAAGGGATCCCCTAGCTTGCGGCTCGGATGCCCTAGTGTTCCCTTGGGATCAGTTCAAGCTGATATATGCATTCCCACCGCCACAATTGTTACCGCGATTACTCCGCAGAATCAGGGTAGAAAAGAAACCAGTGATTCTGGTGGCTCCAGCGTGGCCCCGAAGGGCATGGTACGCGGAGATTGTAAAAATGTCAGTGAGGAGTCCTTGGACCCTCCCACATCGTCCGGACCTGCTGTCGCAGGGACCGATATACCACCCTTCCTTACCAGCCCTAGGTTTGACAGCCTGGCTATTGAAGCCCACATTCTGAAAAAGAGAGGGCTCTCTAATTCTGTGGTATCTACCATGATCAATGCCAGGAAGCCGGTATCCAGGCAGATCTATTATAGGATCTGGAAAGCGTACATTACGTGGTGTGAGGCCAAGAAATGGCATCCACGTAAGTACGTGATAGGTAGGATTTTGGACTTCCTACAGTGGGCTGTAGATAGGAAGCTTGCCTTGAGTACTATCAAGGGTCAGATTTCGGCCTTGTCAATATTTTTTCAAAGGCCCTTGGCTTCGCATTCACTAGTCAAAGCCTTTATACAAGGAGTGATGCGTATTAGCCCTCCGGTTAGTATTCCCATATGTCCTTGGGACTTAAACCTGGTTCTGTCAGTTCTACAGAAACAACCGTTTGAACCATTGCAACACATTTCCTTGGTTCTTCTCACCAGGAAATTGATTTTCTTAGTAGCCGTTTGTTCGGCTAAAAGAGTATCGGAACTAGCCGCCTTGTCCTGTAAGGAGCCATATCTGGTTGTCCATAAGGACAGAGTAGTATTACGTCCTCATCCAGCCTTTCTTCCTAAGGTGGTATCGAGGTTTCATTTGAACCAAGATGTGGTTCTTCCTTCTTTTTTCCCCAAACCTAGCTCGGTAGAGGAAAAGTTATTACATTCTTTGGATGTAGTAAGAGCAGTTAAAGCTTATCTAAAAGCCACTGCTCAGATTCGCAGAACGGATTCTTTGTTTGTTCTGCCGGAAGGCCCCAGAAAGTGTCAGGCAGCATCAAAATCTACTTTAGCCAAGTGGATTCGACAGGTCATAATACAAGCCTATGGCTTGAGAAAGAGACCGCCTCCGTTCAAAGTTAGGGCGCACTCCACAAGAGCAGTTGGAACTTCATGGGCAGTGCATCACCAGGCCTCCCTGGCTCAAGTATGTAAGGCCGCGACATGGTCTTCGGTACACACGTTTACTAGATTCTACCAGGTAGACGTTAGAAATCAGGAGGATGTCGCCTTTGGGCGCAGTGTGTTGCAGGCCGCAAAAGATCCTCATGCCTGATGGCGCCCAGCTTATGTATCCCTCCCCTCATTTGGCATTGCTTTGGGACGTCCCATTAGTAATGACTAAGTCGCTCTGTGTCCCGTGATGTACGAAAAAGAAAAAGGGATTTTTATAACAGCTTACCTGTAAAATCCTTTTCTTGGAGTACATCACGGGACACAGAGCTCCCACCCCTCTTTTTGGGACACTTATTGCTTGGCTACAAAACTGAGGTGCTCCCGGGTGGGAGGGGCTTATATAGGGGAGGGTACTTCCGGTTTGGAATTGGCCAGTGCCAACACCTGAAGGTAATCTATATAACCCATTAGTAATGACTAAGTCGCTCTGTGTCCCGTGATGTACTCCAAGAAAAGGATTTTACAGGTAAGCTGTTATAAAAATCCCTTTTTTGCGCTAGTGTCAACCTAGGCAAAGTCTTTACATAGTGGATTTACATGTCATCATTAATGTGGAAACCAGCTAATACTTTCTGCACCCGAATTGGTTTACGTAGTACAGCCCCAATGCTTTTTCAAAACAATGACACTTTAGGTAAAGAATTACTTTTAGATTTCTAAAACTGCCAAAAAGGGGCGGTGTATGTAAACAACACTAGCTGCAGATCAGTAAAGAGCAGTCATTAAAATAATTTTAAATTAAATAGCTTACTGTGGCTATTCGGCTATTGTCAGACAGTGGAGCTTGCAGACGGTGGGAGCCAACAATGGGTGTGGACCTGTTTGTTTGTTTTTTCAGATCGGCACATTGGGGGACTTTTTTTTTTTTTTAATAATGTAATTGTCAAAAACTCCCATCCCCCATGTTGAGCAACTGATGATGATTCATCGGTTGTTAAGGATGGGGCGGCCAGCTTCCTGGCCTGCTCCTTAACAACCAGCTGTTGTTAAAGACACCGTTGGCTACCAGCTCTTAAAATTCCCATCTGAACTGTTTGTGGAAATTGCTGCTAAAAGGCCGAACAGCTGCTTTGAAAATTTGCAGTGAAAAAGGTCCCCTGCAGCTCAATAACTGGGGCAATGCATATTAGGCGGCCACAAGGCTGCCTAATTTCCCTAATTAAAGAGCTACCTCTGTGTTCAACCAATAATCTGCTGGCTGCAATCGATTGGGCGATAGGCCCAATCATATCTAGGATTCAACCAGCATAGGACCTACACAAGATATGAAAGCTCCCCTTATTGTTCCTGTCATTTGTTAACACAGAAGCCGGCAGAGGAAGTTGTCCAGCAGTGGTCCAGTACTCACTGCAGCTCTGATGAATGAAATCTATTGCAGAACATCACAGAGGAGGCTAGTAGTGAAATAATTCCTCCTTTTCTGTGTTAACAACAACAGCAACAATCGGGTGAGCTTTAGTATAGGGTGACCAGACATCCCCGGTTTCTGGGGACAGTCCCCTGATTGAGGACATTGTCCCCGGACCAAGTCTGTCCCCAGTTTTGTCCCCGGATTGGATTTGAACAGGGGCTGGGGCAATTTCAAATACAGTCAGTGCAGATTTAAAAAAAGAAATTCTGAATTGCACCCCCCTGCTCCACCGCTCCTACTAGCTTATGGGGGGGGGGGGTGTATTTTTTTTCATTATCTGTGCCCCTTTCTGATGATCATGTGCTGGTCAGAGCGGAGGGAACATTTCCTCAATTTCGGATGCATGTCCCAGCCGCCTGCCTATCTCTGTGCCTTCCTTGGTGGAGTGATCTTCCTCCGCTCCCCACCCAGTAGTAGCCGGGGCCCGGAGAGTAAGACTTGACAGGCTGTGAGGCGGGCGGCGGCGGCGGTGGGCAGAGAGTCGCTGATTGCCACCATTCCTAGTAAAAAAAAAAAATGTCCCGGATTTCATTTAAAAAATCTGGTCACCTTACTTTAGTATGTTGTGCAGGAGGTCTGGTCAGAGTCTGGCAGAACGCAACTCTCTCCCCCTTCCCAGATGAAAATACTGTGCCCTGGGCAGCTTCCCCATCTGCCCCCCCCTCCTTTCAGCCATGAGTAAACCTGACAATCAATCACTAAACATTCACTGCAGATAAATCCTTCTGTTTTGCTTGTGTTTTAATTGGCAGTGAATAATTTGCTACTAGGAAATGCTTTGTGAAAGACATATTCACTGCTTTATAAATATGGTCCTTCCATTTCTGCTCAATTAGCACTGTATGCGCCAATGTAAACCTATGGCATTGATCAACATAAAAAAAATCTAGTTACATGCATTGGATAGTTCAAGTTTCTACTGTACAGTGCCTTGAAAAAGTATTCATACCCCTTGAAATTTTCCCCATCTTGTCATGTTACAACCAAAAACGTAAATGTATTTTATTGGGATTTTATGTAATAGACCAACATAAAGTGGCACATAATTTGTGAAGTTGAAGGAAAATTATAAATGTCTTTCCAAATTATATCCAAATTTTTTCCAAAAAAGTGTGGCCTGCATTTGTATTCAGCCCCCCTGAGTCAGTGCATTTGTAGAACTACTTTTCGCTGCAATTACAGCTGCAAGTCTTTTTGGGGATGTCTCTACCAGCTTTGCACATCTAGAGAGTGAAATGTTTGCCTATTCTTTTAGGCCAAAAAGTTCAATTTTGGTCTCATCTGACCTTCTTCCACATGTTTGCTGTGTCCCCCACATGGCTTCTCGCAAACTGCAAACTGGACTTCTTATGGTTTTCTCAGTTAAAATCCTGCTTTAAACTTCTCCACAACTTTATCCCTGACCTGCCTGGTGTGTTCCTTGCCCTTTATGATGCTGTTTTTTTCCATTTAGGTTCTCTAACAAACCTCTGAGGGCTTCACAGTACAGCTGTATTTATTCTGAGATTAAAGTACACACAGGTGGACTCCATTTACTAATTAGGTGACTTCTGAAGGCAATTGGTTCCACTAGATTTTAGTTACTAATTAGGTGACTTCTGAAGGCAATTGGTTCCACTAGATTTTAGTTAGGGTGCTTTCACACTGGGGCGCGGGCGGCATCGGCGGTAAAGCGCTGCTTGCTTGCAGGAGTTTTTTTAACGTCCTGCCAGCGCCTCGCCTCAGTGTGAAAGCCCTCGGCTTTCACACTGAGACTGCAGGGGGGGGGGGGGGGCGTTTTTCAGGCGCTTTACAGGCACTATTTTTATCCCAAAAGCACCTGAAATATGCCCCAGTGTGAAAGGGGTCTTAGGGGTATCAGATTAAAGGGGCTGAATACAAATGCACCCCACACTTTTCACATATTTATTAGTAAAAAAATATATAAAACATTTATAATTTTCCTTCCACTTCACAATTATGGGCCACTTTGTGTTGGTCTATCACATAAAATCCCAATAAAATACATCTACGTTTTTGGTTGTAACATGAAAAAATTTGGAACATTTCAAGGGGTGTGAATACTTTTTAAAGGCACTGTATATGCATACAAGATCAAGGTAGGCAGTATATACTCTTTAGAGATTTAAGTATGTGAATATCCCTATAATAGTCGTTTTTCCATCCAGAGTTAACAAATAGTCATTCACTTATGCCCTGCAGATTATTTCTTTGCTTTCCTGTGCTGCATTTAATTTTGAACGATCACATTACCTGTTGTATTTACACAAGGCTATTAGAAAATAAGCTTTCTATGGAAAACTTGTTCTACAGTGTCCTAGCAAACTTCTACCTAGTTTATAGATACTGTATATTCACTGATCATTGGCTGAGAGCGCTGATCGGGTGCCAATCGGCAGACCTTTTTCAGTCATGCCTCTTCTGCTGGACCGGCTGCCGCACACTCGGGCCGAATGTTGGGTGGTTTCTATTAAACTGGCCGATGCTGACCCATATTCGTCCCTTAAGTCTTTTTATTGCTGTTTCTTGTAAGGTATGGGTTATCCTTACTAACTTCTATTGTTCTTGATAACATCTGTTGTTGAATCTTCCTACCGCCATCTAATGTATATATAGCTAATTAAGTAATTAATAACCAATAGGAGGATCCCCTTCAGGCATTGGGCTGTTATGTATCTTTGCTGCCCTAAGGGCTGGTTCATACCGGAATTGCACAGAAACATGGTACACGTTCCTATGTGATTTCTTTGCGTTCTCCTGCAGTACTATTTTCAGCCCATTCAAATGATCAAATCACACCAGATCACACAAAAAGTAGCGCATGTAGTACTTTTGAAAAACGTGCTGCACTAAATCGCATGGTACTGCAACACCGTGTGATCAGGTGCCCACACATGCACGGTGTTTTCTGCATTTGGGGTGCTGTTAACTATGTATTGGCACCTGCAGCAGATTGCAAAGGCAGTGGGGTTTTGAATGTGGTGCGGGAAACAAGCACAGAAAGGCCTAATAGGCCTAAATAATTATAGGCAGCCTATATTTATTTAGAATCACATTATGATAGATTGCTATAACTAAAACAATGTCACCTGATTATTAACATACTGTACATGTACAAAGCAGTTCCTATTTGCTGTTAACCTCCCTAGCGGTAATCCCGAGTCAGGCTCGGGGTGAGTTTTCAATGCTAAGAGCGGTAACCCCGAGCCAGACTCGGGCTGCATCGCAGTATACAGGGGAAGTAACTTACCTTGTTCCCTGGATCCTGCGATGTCCTCCCGCAGTGTCAGCGAGCCGTGTCTCGCTCGATCCTCACTGCCGAGTGCCGAGCTCCGTTCCCTGCGACGTTGCGGCGCACGGGGGCGGAGTTCGGCGCCAAATTCAAAAAAGTAAACAAATAGTATACATACAGTATACTGTGATTTTACAGATTACAGTACTGTATGTAATAATTACACACCCCCTTTGTCCCTAGTGGTCTGCCCAGTGTCCTGCATGCACTTTTATATTATAAAAACTGTTCTTTCTGCCTGGAAACTGGAGATTGTCCATAGCAACCAAAAAGTGTCCCTTTATGTCAAAAGTGATTTTAGACCAGCTAAAAAACAGTGATAATAAATTACAATCACTCGCAGAATTGAGCGATAGCAATTTGTGGGGAAATTCATCATCAAACAAAAAATCTAATGACAGCGACAATTCTGCAACTGAGCAAATTTCAGTGTTTTTGATTTGATTACATTATTGAATAATTTTTATTATAATTACATTACTATTTGTTATAATTATTTATAGTTATTTATTATATTATAATTTATTATTTTGTGTTTCAAACTTTATCATACCCGGATTTTCTACTAGACTCTTGTTTGGTCAGGTTTAAGTAAGTAATTACTAAGAATCGCAGGCCTACAATACATAACACCAAATTTTCATGCAAAATAATTGTACCGCTTTTGGTACATAATTCTAGACAGAATCATACCGCCAGGGAGGTTAAGTACACCTTGTATACACATTGCTGGAAATGTTTACACCTTAGATGTTATATGAGCTTCAGAGAATTTCTCATAGGAGTTTTGCAAGCAATATAGCACACATTTAAAAGCTTTGATTTCATTGACTGGACTGTAATCAGTAAAGGAGAAACTTCTCCAAAGTATAACGGCATTATTAATGTAGTAACTTAAATTTTTCTAAGTGTCCCTGTCCCAGGCTCTTCCCAGTCTTGTACTTAACTGTCCACTATCCAGAAAGATTTCTGCTGAGTGAGGGATTCCCATTCCATGCACATTACTAAAGCTTCTCTAGCAAACCTCCAAAGAATCCTCCAAAGAACCAAAATAAAAAAAAATGGTCCCCAATTTACCTGAATGGAATTTGACATTTAAATTTGAAGAATTAGAATCAAATGATATTTTGGCTTATCAGTTCATCACTAATCAAGATAGCATTTACTGTACTGAGAGAATCACAAATCATAGTTGGAACATACAAAAAAAATAAAATGCTTTTTTTCTTTTTGCAGGGTGAGAAGTATGACGGGCGTAGGGCCGATGTGTGGAGCTGTGGAGTTATCCTATTTGCTCTCCTTGTGGTAAGTCTTTAGAAGACATACTGTTCTCGTTCTTCTTCCCCTCTTTCTCTTTTGTCCCTTTCATTTCTTTTATTCCTTCTAATTCCCTCTTCTCCCCCTCTTCCCCCTTTTCCTTCTTGGATTCGCACTTCCCTTTTCATTTAGTTGTGTTGCTTCCACTTCTGGTTGCACAATATGTATACTCACAGCCCATGCCGGCGAGCCGGTGGGTGGTGGCAAAGTATGAGTTCTAATGTTCCCCCTAGTGTGGTTTTCTGAGTGGAATTGCTGTTTGCTCTATGAGAACTTTTTTCTTTATGTTAAATCTCTAATTTATATGGCATCCCTTATATCGGAAATAACTGGTGGTATAATAATTGATTCCTCTTTAATTTCTGTTCTTTTGATATGCTCCACCTGCATTGTGGACCCTATTCTTGAAAATTTTTCAATAAAAGTGTTAAACTCATGCAGAAAATGTATTTTCTTGCTATAAGGCAAAAAAAAGGTGTGCACGGCGGTAATCTATAGCAAGAAGTAATTACTAGCTGTCCTATTCTAATTTTAATTTTCCAAATGTTTTGAACTAATAAGGTGAAATCTAATTGGTTGGTAAGGGTTACTGAACATCACACTGATTATTCTTAGGGCCCGCGCACTGCTGAAACAGCATATTTTGTGCACGTTTCCTGCACTGCGTGTGAACGCGTTGCCCTTGCAAGACATTTGCAGGTTCCAACTGATTGTTAATGGCGCCACCAAACTGCATAGTACCACAGAACCATGCAGTTTGTTGCGGTGCAATTTGCAAAAGTAGTGCTTGCACTACTTTTTGCACATTCCTGTGCATTTTACAGATGGGCTGTCAAATTGAGGGACCGCATTAGAATGTGCATGTTCGAACATACGCGTTTCAAGTGTTAACCGGCCCTTACTGATTTATATAGAACTGACATATTATGAAGCAGTTTATAGAGTACAACGATACAATCATATCAGTCTCTTTCCCACAATAATGTCTGTACAAGAGTCATGCAAGAATGTTCATCTTTCCCCTAGTACCCTATTAGGATGGTGCACACAGCATTTGTTTACCACAATTTAGTAATGCAAGACATCCATTCATGCTAAAATCATTCATAAACACAAAAATAACATTTATTCTATCCCTCCTTTCCCTTATGTTCCAACAATGCAGCAAACAAATCTCTTGAAAGTGGCACTAAACTCAATTTTTTTTTTTTTATTAATTATTCTAAAATATCAAGTATACCACAACTCTGTTTTCAAAGACTCTTTCTTACCTTTGTATTCAGGCCTCTATTTTTTCCTTTGCACTCTTCCAATCCTCCACGCACACACGCACGAGTAAACCGAGCATCACCTTTATTTCTGGTCACATGCTCCGCTCTATGTCTACTACAATTCCCATAGTGCTGAATGCATTTGCTGGTAGATGTGTAGTCATTCTCATGAGCAAGCAGGATAATGTGGCTACATTCAAATACACAAGGGGGCATAAAGAATGAACATAGCCACCCTAGAATAGGATGCCTGAGAATAACAGAAACAAATTGTATTTGATAGATAAGACAGAGAGAGATAGAATGCACATTCTACTTGTAATTAAACATATTGCTTTTATTTTATTTTATATTAAATTTGAGTTTCGTGTCACTTTAAGGTATCGCTTGTTGAACATGAATATTAGACATGTAGATACATTTATTATGATAAATTGTATGATAAATGGTATGTATTTTTTATGCATTTGAGATAAAGTAAAATATTGACTAAAAAAAAGAAATAATCTTATTTTCATACGAAATAGAAAAAAAATATTCATTGTCATTCACTGTGGCATTATCAGTTCACATTTGGCTCTAAACTATTGCAACAGGGCTGATGTTGGAAATAAAAATGGACTGTAAAATTTAAGTGTTTTTACTGGCAGTTCATTCATTATTGGTGTTAGACTCCCATTCAGCTGCTCAGTTGAGATATCATACCTCCTCAATAGCGTTACAAGAAATATGTTGCCGGAATAAATTACATTTTGTATTCATGCATTCATATATTGATACATATTCTTGGGAAGCTACAATAGTAATATAATTTTAACCACTTCCATACAGGGCACTTATACAGCTTCCTGCCCAGACCAATTTTCAGCTTTCGGCACTGTTGCACTTTGAATGACAATTGCGCGGTTGTGCTACACTGTACCCAAACTAAATTGTTATCATTTTGTTCCCACAAATAGAGCGTTCTTTTGGTGGTATTTGATCACCTCTTCGATTTTTATTTTCTGCTAAAATTTTGAAAAAAGACCGCAAATTTTGAAAAAAAAAACATATATTTTTTTGTTTCAGTTACAAAATTTTGTAAATTAATACGTTTTCTCCTTCACTGATGGGCACTGATGGGGCTGCACTGACGGGCACTGATAAGGCGGCACTGATGGGCACCAATGAGGCGGCGCGGATGGGCACCGATAGGCAGCGCGGATGGGCACCGATAGGCAGAGTGGATGGGCACCAGTAGGTGGCACGAATGGGCACAGATAGGCAGCATGGATGGGCACAGATAGGCGGCACGAATGGGCACAGATGGGCACAGATAAGCAGCACGGATGGGCACAGATAGGCAGCACGGATGGGCACCGATAGGCGGCACGGATGGGCACCGATAGGCGGCACGGATGGGCATGGATGGGCACTGATAGGTGGCATGGATGGGCACTGATAGGTGGCACTGTAATGTGTTAATGGATGCCAATCGGTGCCAAACAATAATGCCTGCCAATTGTGGGCACTGATTGGCATCCATTAGGGGCACTAATTGGCATCCATTAGGGGCACTAATTGGCACTGATTTCAATCCCTGGTGGTCTAGGGAGGCATACCTTGTAATGGACATCCCTGGTGGTCCAGTGGCATCCCTGGTGGTCCAGTGTGGGCATCCTCGGGGGGGCTGTGCTGATAATTGATCAGCACAAACCCCCCCTGTCAGAGAAGCAGCCGATCGGCTGACAGACGCGAGTGAGGAAAAGCCGATTACTGGCTTTTCCTGTTTACATGTGTGGGGTGTCAGACTGACACCCTGCAACAACGATCGCCGCGATGCGCGCCCCCGGCGGCGCGCAGCGGTTTAAAGTCCTGAGGACATCATATGACGTCCAGTCAGGATTTTAAAACCACTTTGCCGCCGTCAATCCGCTATAGGGCGGGCGGCATGTGGTTAAACATAGTTTATACAAATAGTTACTGCATTTCTAAGAGCAATACAATAATGGTGCTACTGTAAGAGCCGGTTCACACAGGGGCGACTCGGGAGGCGACTTCAAGTCGCCCCAAGTCGCGCTGTTTTTAAAATGAATGGAAGTGAATAGAGCCGTCCTAATGTACACAACTGCAGTCGCTCCGACTTTAAAAAAGGTTCGTATACGACTTCAATCCGACTTCTAGGCGACTTGTAGGCAACTTGTACCCATTGATTTCAATGGAAGTAGCCTCAGAAGTCGGATCACTGTCTTAACAGAAGCAACTTTCTAGGAAGAGAAAATACATTTCTCAGGCAAACCCCTCCCTCCCACAGAGCTGATTCAAGGTTGATTGGCCACTGGAATGTCTCCTGTCCTGGAGGCGACTTGTAAGTCGCCCCATGTCGCGCTGTGGTGCAGGCTCAGGTCGCTTCCAGGTAGCTTCCAGGTCGCCTCCAAAGAGTCGTGTTGCCCCTGTGTGAACCGGCTCTTAATGGGAATGAGTGCGACATGATCAAAGGTCAGTCTGAGATGTAATACTTTATTTTGTTTAGCAGCCTGTAGAGCACAAATGCAGCCTGTAATCACTGTTAATGCACTTTCACCCAGCAATACACAGGCAGTGAATCCCTTGCACTCAGGTTCACCCCTGACCCCATAGTATGTTAACGAAACCTTCAGTGTCCGAATCATGGCACAAAAATATTGAGCTGAAATATGTGATGCTGCCAGAAATTGTTTCAGTTGAAAATATTAGATTGAGCGTTTGTACTTGATCCTGCCATGCCTGGTCTTCTCTAGTATCGCCTATGGCAGTGATGGCGAACCTTGGCACCCCAGATGTTTTGGAACTACATTTCCCATGATGCTCATGCACTCTGCAGTGTAGTTGAGCATCATGGGAAATATAGTTCCAAAACATCTGGGGTGCCAAGGTTCGCCATCACTGGCCTATGGCCTAATATTCATTTGTCCTGTTTGTAGGTGAAACCTTATCTAGAGCCATTTTAGGTGTAAGGCAGTTAGCTACCAGAATACTTTTGGAATGTGGAAGGAAAGCCTTACTAACATATGTGCCCCTTGCAAAAGAACCCTGCTAGAGGGTGAACCATGAAGGGCTATGGTGCTGCAAGCTTATATTGAGCATCACTGAGCTAACATTCACATATAGTTGTGAATCTTTAATTACAAGCCCCAGAATGAACGACTTTACAAAATGTATGATTATATTAAAAAAGGGTCCAGTCTCTATCTAAACTTATACATGCAGTGTAAAACTTGAAATCATGATTTATATTTATAATTAATTTGTTCTTTTTTTTGCATGTTTATTAAATTTCTTGTCTTACAGGGAGCGTTGCCATTTGATGATGATAACTTGCGCCAGCTTTTAGAAAAAGTGAAGCGAGGTGTATTTCACATGCCACATTTTATCCCACCGGACTGTCAGAACCTGCTGCGAGGCATGATCGAAGTGGAACCAGAAAAAAGGCTTAGTGTTAGTAACTTATTATTTCCAACCATCCAATTATTTTAAAAGCAGTTCTACTTTTTAACAGCACTGTACAAGCTGTGAAATTAATGCTCCTCCATGTTCATTTTCCTTCCTTCTGTATACGTTGCCCATTTTGGGTCGCAAATTCCTACCACGCGTTGCCAGGATCTAAAGCAGCAGTGATATATATATATATATATATATATATATATATATATATATATACATATATAATGCAATGAGATTCAAAACTGACAACCCAGAACTGGTATTGTAGAGTTTTAATTGCTAAAAAAGTAGCACTTGTTTTATTTTAGTAAGGTAAATTTGAAAATTGCATACAAAATTATCAATAAGTCCGGCCAGCACATGTAAATTGTACCTTATTTTGACATGATTTTAAGTTCCCCCTACAGCCTAAAAAAATGGTCAATTATGGATGTCAGTAGCTCGAACTGAAAAGTGCACACAGAGCAGTGACTTGTCCCCCTACCTAGCTTGACAAAAGCAGACCACTTCTGCTATCTCTCTGTATTAAATGTTTTTTTTTTGTAAAAGCAAAAATTGTACTGTCATATATAAAATATGAGTTTAAAAACCTACAGTATATGTGTAAATTTAAAGTGAAATTGACCCCAAATCAACATAGTTTACCTATAACTCTATAATACTCCTTACCCAACCCCTGAAATTTAGCCTTATCACTTAACCCTATTACTGACTCGATCCTTATGCTCACCTTATTATTAATCTATCACTAAAAAAATCTAACACTTAACTAAATGGTTAACCCTTACAACTCGTTATCCTAACTTTAACCCTTGATCCTAACATATGCACTAACCTTAACCTCTAAAATCTCAAACTTGCTCCATTGATGCAGAATGCTACTAAGTGCCATTGTTGCTACCTGTAGTGTGAGTATGATAAAAGCAACATTTCTAAAATAAATGCAACAATATTTTTGCAATATATATTTTTTTTCCATTTCCAAGAAAATTAAAATGATAAGGTTGATACAGGTGACACCACTTCAGGAGCTGGGGGTGTGTTTTTTTAAAGAAGACTTGACATTTCTTAAAATTCCAACTTTTGTTGTTAATTTATAAGATGTTTTAACTTTATTTGACAAAAATGCTATTTTCAGTGATATTGTTCTATAATCTAGTGTTTAGTGCACTCCATCCCCAACCCCAAATGTTTAGAGTCTGATTTAGATATGTCTAGAGTAGCGTTTCCCAACTTTTTTTAAGCTGGAAGAAACCTAAAATTTCAGGTCTCAGGTAACCCCTATAATAGTTTTCAGATCTACAGCTCTCTGTATGTTAGTGTGATTATTGAGTTTTAGGGAATGAATATTAAACATTAACTTTCTAATATGAAACCTGTGCTTAATTTTTGCTGTACAATATTAAATGCTCTGTGAATAATACATTGAAATTATTATTCAGCGCCAAAAAATAGTTTTGCATCGACATTCAAGGTATAAAAATACTACAATGTAGTGAGTGCTGCAGAACATATAGAATATGGGACTCACATTGGCATCAGGAGGAAAATAATGGCCCTTATATTGGTGTCATTGAGAAAATAATGCCCCTTACATTGACATGTGTGTTAGTGAGTGCCACTGACAACAATGTAAAGTTGGCAAACACTATTTCTACTAACGCCAACATAAATTGTTTCCACTGACACCAAATTAAGGGGCATGTTACTAAGGGCCTGCTTACATTTGCATTGCCCTCTTAAAAGCATTCCATGGTGGTTTGCTTTTCAGAGAGCAAAGGACAGGGGCTGGTAGGTGATATGTGTCTCTTGAAAGCCTGCAACATTATGCCATAATGTGTGCATTACACTTTGTTCACTTCATTTGGTGGCTATATTGGCCTTCAAATGCAATATGTGGTATAATTTTTGCAAGAGCTGCGAAACAAAGCATCATGGACACGTCATGTGTACCACCCCTTCTGGTTGCCATGTTAGCTTAATGTGGACAGTTAGGGATGGGAAGTAAAACCGCAGCTTAACCACATTATTTTACTATACCCACACAAGTGTAAACAAGGGGTGTCAGTGGGAATATTATGCCTTTGGTTTTGGTGCCAAGATAATGTCCCAGCATTGCTGTTGAGTAGTTGTTACCCACAAGAGGAGTGACAGCAGATTCAGTCCTACAACACTGTGCAGCCGGGATCACAAGCTCTGTGACAGAGGGACTCCAGAGTAGCAGCATCTTCAGAACAGGAGAACCGTTCAACCTTGTCTATTGCCAATCACATATATACCAAAGTGGTAAGATCAGGATGGGTTGAGTTGTCAGACAAAATATATCCAAAAATATGTCCCCTTTAAATCTTGTTCTTTTCCCTTGTATTATAACAATAAAATCCTAACAAGTTACACTTTTTGTCTTGCAGCTAGATCAGATCCAGAAGCATTCGTGGTATTTGTAAGTAGCAAAATTATCATGTTTAAAGCTAATTGTGTTATATACTTTCTATAGACAGATCTATAGTGTGGCCAAAAGTCCTTAATATTCAGTTGTCTCCACATGAGCACAGAGCATCTTACTGAGAGTCATTGCTTTCACTGGCCTCTAATATTCATATACAGTATTAGAAAATTGGCCATTGTGCTGGGAGAACTGTTATGTTTAATTTGGTCTGCGTTTTACATGTTCAGAAACTTCATTTGCAGGTATATTCATTTACTGTAAATAGTCAAGGAAAGGAAAGGCTTGAAATGAAATTATATTTTCCCCAAAAAATGGATCCATCCATAGGCACAAGTAAGGGAGGATGCTAAGCTGGTGTAGCAAGATGACATCTGTGCAGAACCGGGGTCCAGGGGATCTATCTCTAACAGGTGATTGCACAATGTGCAATTACATGCGAACACCTGTGGGCAGTGCAGCCAATGTCAGCCTGCCATTGCCTTGCACAGGCTGGGCAGCTGTGAGTGCATGGGAGTTTAACATTTTTGGACTCTTGTAACAACCAATCAGATTTAACCCTGCAGTGGAAAAATAACAGTTGAAGTATAAATCTGTTTGGATCTTGTGGAATTATGCAGACTTGCAGAGACAGGCCTTTCCTCAGACACAAGGATGAGTGGGAAGCGCCGCTATCTAAGTGCAATTAGTCTAAAAACAATTGAAGCCAGAGATAAATAAAAGGTGACACTCACATTTGGCGACATTGTAAAAACACGTATCCTGGTGGAAACTATGCAGAGCTCGGCAGGGTTGCAGCTGGGGTTCTATGATCAGGCTTGAGGAGCCACTGGGAGAGGACATCTGTTTGGCTGGGAAGGTGCTGTGGATGGCGGCAGGTCAGCCGCAAGATGAAGACAGCAGGAGATTGTGGAGTTCAGCTGGGGGGGGATGTACCAAGGGGATGGAAGTCCGATCAGCAGGCTGTGGTGACTCTACTGATGGAGATTCTGAGAATGGCGACTGATCAGCCACGTGGCAGTGGCGGCAGGAGTCAATCGGCTAGCTGGGTACAACACAGGGATAGTAGTCAGCAGGCTGGGATGGTAGAGATGATGCCCAGGAGTATACCAGGGCTAGAGCCAGAGCAGCGAGGTGGCAGTGTTCCAAAACTCAAAAGTTCCAAGAGGAGGACGTGGGTGGCGTGGAGGTGTGGCTATGTGTTTCAGGGCAACAAGGACGGCCCCTTTGTCAAACCATCTTTCCTCACAAACCACCCAATTCACTAGTTCACCACATTATACAGTTTGACTGAACAATTTCCTTTAGATCCACCAACAAGTATCTAGCACAAGGGTCTGCCTGACTGGGTGCAAATGTAGGTATTAGGTAGATCGTTATATAACATAGTTATTGTAAATCCAAAAGTGATTACAATGTGTATGGTGAGGTTAAGGCTAATTTTATTTAGCAGAAAACATCATTGCTGTCAATCATCCACTAAATCCTGCAAAGTCTATGGGAGGGAACATCATTTGTTATAAATGAAGTCATTTTCATATATTAAATAATTTCCCCTATTCCACCTTGGAGTTTATATGGAGGAATAGAGGACCAAGCAACCACTGGGTGCCATGAATGGTCCTGGTCATTAAAATGGTTAAATCCAATCAATCTGTGATGGGAAAAACAAATACTAAAAAATATTAAAAGCTGTTTCCTAAAGCAGCCTTTCATTACAGTAAAGACACGGTGGTTAAACAGCATTAAACTAATTACAAAATGCATTAGATAATAGTAATTTAGAAAGTAAATGCTTAATTAGGTCCATACATCCCCTTGGCACCCTGACACTGGAAATTTTAGGGGTTTGGCACTATGGATTCTCAGGAGACCATGATAAATTGTGGCCAAGCACACAGCTGCTTAACCTCAATCACATTAACCTTTTTGGTGCTGTACATGAAATTTTACATTGCAGATGTTTAAACGTAGATGTAAATCCACTAAACCTCACTAAAATCTCCTATACAGTACAATTTTACTATGTTAATGTCATTTCAAAATCATTTTTCTATATAAAGTCTTTCATTACAATGATATCTGATGATGCTAACATTAAGGCCCTTGTTAAAGAACTTCCTGTTTTAGAATGACAACACTGTCCCAGTCTTCCAGTTGTGCTTCTGCTTTGTCCCCCTGCCATACAGATTTCCAATGGAGACAGTAAGTAGCTGTTTTAAAACACATTACTTAGGTATGGTCCACTGTTGTCAAAATTAGAAAAAAACGTGTACCAGACCTTGATCCTTGTTGAAGCCTGGTATGGATGTCAAGGGGGACCCCATGCAAAAAAAAAAAAAAAAAAGCAGTGTGGGCCCCAGCCCCCCAAAAAAATGTATACCACATCATTACTTAAGCATGCAGCCTGGCAGACCAGAAAAGGGGGGGGTGCAAGGGTGTAAGCGTGTGTCCTCCTTCTGAACTGTACCAGGCCACATGCCCTGAATATGGGAGGTGTCCTTGCCAGAGAAAACCTCCTGGCAAAGCATCTTGCCCCCATGTTGATGAGGGCAAGGGCCTGATTCCACAACCCTAGGCCTCTACTTGTTCAAAATAAAAGTAAACAGTAAAGAAATACACTTGCACGACACCCGCTGAAAAAAATAATAATTACCGACTGATGGGCATGTCCGATCTCGCTGCTGACTCATGGTGAATGACATCTCCCAAGGCCCTGCAGCAAAAAGTAAACAAAGGAACAGGGTCTCCCTGGTGATGTCATTGACCAGATATGCCCATGTGTCCATATTTGGTCAATGATGTCATACAATCCTTGTCCTTTTTATAATGGATGGATATTCCTAGTCAGTAAATACAGTGGAACCTTGGATTACGAACATATTCCTTTTTAGGAGAATGCTCGTAATCCAAAGCACTCACATATCATAGCGAGTTTCCCCATAGAAGTCAATGGAAACGAAAATAATTTGTTCCACATTGAATTCTATGACATGCAATACTGCATGGAAATACTCGGAAAGGCTCGGGGACAGCTTGGCTGAACTCGGAAAACATCGGAAAGGCTCAGGAACGGAGTAATTCTGAGTTTTTCCGAGTATTTCCGAATGGCTCCGTTCGGCTTTGCTCGGCTCCGGCGCCCTGCACCTCTGGCCAAATGCGGTATTGCACACCGCTGTGGCTTGAATCCTGCTCGTTTTGCAAGACAGCACTCGCAAACCAAGTCAGGATTTTTTTTTTTTAATGCTCGTTTCACTGTAAGTAGAGCTGGGTGAGGTCACTGGTTGCTACGGCCATGGCAGGTGTCAACACCTGCTGCTTCCTTAGCAACCGTTGACATGAAGCTGTCATATACAGTATAGTAGCAATAGAAACAAATAGAAATAACGTTACTATATATGATGTTCGACTCCCTTCACACAGGCTAAAAGTGTGATGTTTAGATGCAGACCTGAACTTTAAGCCAGTAATACATTCTGATTTTATATATT
The DNA here is from genome assembly GCA_029206835.1 of Rana muscosa. Lineage (NCBI taxonomy): Eukaryota > Metazoa > Chordata > Amphibia > Anura > Ranidae > Rana > Rana muscosa. The sequence continues at coordinate 186,031,865 of CM055124.1, read as the reverse complement.
TGCACAAATAAATGCTTAACATGGCTTGTGACATAAACATTAAGAAACCAGTGCTCCTGCAACTACCCATTCACGACATTTGCATATCAGTCAAATGCTTAAAAATAATGCAAACATTTTAAATATATTTGGTGGAAGCTTACCAAACAGTTTGTGTTCTCTTGATGTCACAGTGTGATGCCACCCTACAGTGTGATATTGCCCTGTCACACAAAGTAGTCACCTATTAATATTTAGAGCCATTGCTAAAGTGTTATGTGAAAGATCCTGAGGTCATACACAGTTCTGCAAAAGTTACACTTCAATAATATCCGTTTTGACTGTGTACATATATAATGTAATTTAAATGTTATCTTTTATTGTTAAAACATGTTTTGGAATATAATAGATCATTAACCAAGTTAATGAAATGGGATTTAACACAGAATGTGTAAATATGTTTTAATTTAATTAATGCAGCATCCCCGGAGAAAGCCAGTAAGAGGATTTCCATCTTCTTTATGTTTTCTATAATCATTATCTTATGTCCATATTATTTTTTACTTTGTATTACATGCAGTGTATAAGATTTTAGAAGTAATTATAATCAAAGCATTTCCATAAACCTCAGAATGTATTATTCCAGAGCAGGGACTAAAGTAAAGCTCTTCCTGCACCACAAAGGTCGCTGTCTACTCCAGAAATAACAGTTATTTTATGTTTTCTTTAGTGAATAAATAACACTGGTGTCTTTAGTGTCTGCCAGTGAATGCTAACATTGCTCCATAAACTCTGTCATGACTTTTTCACTTTAACCACTTGCCTACATGGCGTCTTTACCCCCTTACCGCCAATTTTCAGCTTTCAGCGCTGTCGCGCTTTGAACGACAATTGCGCAGTCATGCAGCATTTACCCAAACAACATTTTTATCATTTTTTTCACACAAATGGTGGTATTTAATCACCACTCTGTTTTTTATTGTTTGCTACATATACAAATAAAAACCGAAATAAAAAAAATAAAAACGTTTTCATAGTTTGTTAAAAAATTTAGCGAACAGGTATTTTTTCTCCTTCACTGAGACTCCATTCACACAGGGGCAACACGACTTTCAGTGCGACATTGGGAGGCAACTTAGACACCACTTGAGTATGAATCACAGCGCGACATGAGGCAACTTACAAGGCAACTTCAAGTTGCCTCCAGGACAGGAGGCTTTCCAGTGGCCAATCAAACTAGAATCAGCTCTGTGGGAGGGAGGGAGGGGTTTGCCTGAGAAATGTATGTTCTCTTCCTGTATTGTTGCTTCTGTTAAGACAGTGATCCGACTTCTGAGGCGACTTCCATTGAAATCAATCGATACAAGTTGCCTACAAGTCGCCTAGAAGTCGGTTTGAAGTAGTACAGGAACCTTTTCGGAAGTCGGAGCGACTGCAGTAGTGTACATTAAGACGGCTCCATTCACTTACATTGATTTTCTCATGCAGCGCGACTTGAGGCGACTTGGGGCGACTTGAAGTCGGATCCAAAGTCGTCCCTGTGTGAATGGGCTCTAATGTGCGCTGATGAGGCTGCACTGATGGGCACTGATGGGGGCAGCACTAATAGGCTGCACTGATGAGGTGCAACTGGTGGCCACTGATAAGGAGGCACTGATCAGGCTGCACTGATAGGCGGTACTGATGGGCACTGATAAGTAGCACTGATGGGCAATAGAAGGCACTGATAGGCGGCACTGATGGGCACTGATAGGCGTCACTGATCGGTGACACTGATGAGGAGGCACTGATGGGTACTGAATAGTAGCACTTGTGGGCACTTACTGGCAGCACTGGTGGGCACTTATTGGCAGCACGGTTGGGCACTGATTGGCAGCACTGATGGGCACTGTTGGGACTGCACTGATAATCAGGACACTGATAATCAGAGCCCTGATTATCAGTGTACATGTCCCTTTTAAAGAAGCCGGTTATCGACTCTCTTCTCCTCTCCTCTTGCCATCAGCATGAGGAAAGAAATGCCCATTACCAGCTTCTGTTTACATCTGTGATCAGCTGTGATTGGACACAGTTGATCACATGGGAAAGACCTGCTGATAGGCTCTTTACCTCAATCTGTGATCACAGCGGGCACACGGTGGGCACGATCATGGGAGGCCGCCATCATATGATGGCCTCCTGGAATTAGCCGGCCGCGCTGTAGCCGTCATTCGGCTATAGTGCGGTCGGCAGGTGATTAAAGGCATAGTTTACCTTAACCATTAAACTACCTATGCAGATAAGGGATGTCTGTAGATAAAAACAAGCTTTGCAGCTTTGAACAAAGTTGAATAATGCTCTTGCTTCATGTGTAGGCCATTTATGTACCTCATAAAGCCTGACTGGAAAACTTCTAGGTTGTTGCTGAGGACATTGTTAAGAGATACCTAGCTGTTGCGGTTCACCTTCACTATCATAGGAGTGATCTCTTTTTCTGATTGAAACCCCCTCACATGAGCTTCCTTTTCCCTGATTCAGTAGTTATAAAGCTCAGCCTTTCAGAGCTCACTCCTATTGGTGAAGGTGAACAGTAACAGCTAGGCATCTCTTAGCAATGTCCTTAGCAACATCCTAGGAGTTTTCCAGTCTGGCTTCATTGGGTATGTAAATTATTGGGCATGTAAACTACACATATAGCCAAAGCATTATTCAACTTTGGTCAAAGCTGCAAAGCTTGTTATTATCTACAGACGCTCCTTGTCTGCATAGGCACCCTTTAAAAGGAATATATAGTCTTTCCAATGTATAAATATGCATATACGTCTTGATGTAAATAATTTTATTAGTGTATGTTAATGTTTTAAAAACCTAGCTTCTAAATATAGTTTGTAATTCTGTATTTACACGTGGCATCCATATGTAGTAGACTTTACATACAAATGTTCTGCTTCAGACTTTGTATTTGCTACCCAATGATTTTGCTTTATAACTATGCTAACAATGCAAGTCTATGAGCTGTTCAACTTCAAGCAAAACAACCAAAAAGAAAACAATGTACTCCCTGTGTGGCGGAGCATTTAGTAAAGCTGAATTCTAAGCAGATATTAAGAATGCATCAATTAAAGCAGTGGTGTATTTATTAGACAACATTAAAATATATTTTAAATACAGCTAGTGTAAGCACTATAATTTAATTTGTAGACCCCATTCACACTTCAGCATTTTGTAGCTTGAAGCTCAAAGCTCCAAAACGCTGCAGGAGAAAAAAACAATTATTCTCCATGGAGATGGTTCACATCTCCACTACAAGTCGCCTGAAGCTCAAAAACGTTCTGGAGCTTTTTTTTTTGTAGCTTAAATTGGGCAGATCGGTGTGTTTTTGAAGTGTTTTTTGTTCCATAGAAATGCATGAAATGATTTGGGCTTTTTTGAGCATTTTAGCACGTTTTGTCGCACATTTTTGAGCATTTTTCTGCTCAAATACAATAATTAAATAAAATAAAAAAAATATTTTAAAAAAATAATAATAAAAAAATTACATACATAAATAAAAAATTTAATTAATTAAAAAAATCTCAACCTTAATATTAACCTCACACCCTAATCATAACCCCTAATCCTAACAGATAACCCACATATTAACCCTTAACCCTAAAATTAACCCCTAACCCTAATCTTAACCACTAACCCCAATATTAATCCCAAATCCTAACCGCTAACCATAATATTAACCCCTAAACCTAACTCCTAACCCTAATATTGACTCCTAACCCTAAACCTAACTTGTCAAAGTAAATACATAATATTAAGTAAAGAAATAAATAAATGTTAAATAAATAAAAAAATTAACACCAAGCCTAACAGAGAACCCATATATTAACCCCTAACCCTAATATTAACCAATAACCCTAACTACTAACCCCAATATTGATCCCTAATCCTAACCCCTAACCGTAATATTAACCCCTAAACATAACTCCTAACCCTAATATTGACTCCCAACCCTAAACCTAACCTGTCCAAATAAATACATAATATTAAGTAAAAAAATAAATAAATATTAAATAAAATAAAAACTGAACCCCAACCCTAACCCTTAAAAAAGAAAAGTAAAATAAATAAATAAATAAAAGTGGATGAAAAAGCTGAAAAACATAGCAACAAATGATGAAACAGGTGATGTTTTTCTCTATTGGCTAATAAAAAAAAGCCAAAGCTCAAAAATGATTTAAAAAGGCTTTTACAAAAACACTTAAAAGCAGCCATGCAAACGCCCAAAAAATGCTCAAAAACGCAATACTCAGATGTAACCGTGGAGCTCGTAGTGTGCATGAAAGGGCTAACACTAGAGGCCAATCAGATGTGCTGACAAGAAACTTACTGGAAGGAGGAAAGAGCAAAGGGCTGAGCTCAGCTGTCTACTTCTGCTCCCTCACTGTCCAATCACAGGCTGGGGGCAGAGAGTTGACCAAGCTTTGTTGCATAACTACAGCAGAGAAAAGTCAGGTCATCTACCTGTCTGTAAAGTGTGGAAGGAATACGTAAATTTGAATTTCAGAACTGAAAGAATGCAAATACAATACTATGGCAGGTAAAACATGACTCAAATATGTATTTCAGCAATGTATTTGGCTGTTTAACTAGAGTTCAAATTTATTAAGCAGAAGCAGAGATATTCGATTGTGCCACTGAGATCTCTTTCTGGTGTCTAATCTGCAAATTTCTGTATTTCATTCAAATGTTTGTCACAAAAGTCTCATACAAATGATTTGACAATACAGCCCGAAGGTAGACTTTCTAGGTGAGTTTAAAGGAAACTTGAACTGTGGAAATATGAAAAGCACCTATTGCTGACCTCCTAGTGTGAGAAATAATAATCGATTGGCATTAATAATTTTTTTAGCTCACCAACCTGGAACAAGTGTGCAGATTCCCTCTGACTCCCTTGTATTGCATGCTTGTTCCAGGTCAGTGGCTCGAGGTAATGAAGCTGGAGACTGTTTTTATAAGGAGGTCGCCAATAGTAGTCTCCATATTCTTTTTAGCATAGGTTTCTTTTAAGTTCATGATTGGAAAACCCCTTTTTTTAAATAAAAAATCAGATCTTTGATTTTAATGTTTCTTTGATGCTTGTACGCCTAGGTGATTCTTTGGGGTATAATTAGATTTGTGCTGCGTCTGGAATACTTCAAATTACCTTTTAGGTTGATAAAAAAACAAATAATGCTGACCTAATTTATGTCTGTATAACAGCACAAGAATATTTATAGGAACAATAGAGCTCTGTGTGAAATCGGCTCAGGAACGTTCCCAGTCTGAGAAAATTAAGTGACCATATTGAGCTCTGGGTTTGCCTTCTGATTTAAGGACTGGCTCATACAGCTGGAATAAATGGCTCGTTCGTGCCACCTTGTTTTATCATTTTCCAATAACGATCTAATTTGTTTCTCAGCAAGTTATTGCTACAATAACACACGTTGAGGTGTGTAATTATTAGGGAATAGAGCACTTTGCAGCACTGAGTGGTACGACTTGCAGTGCAATCAAGCTGTGTGATTATTGGTCAATAATCACTGACCTTATAGGTTAAAGCTCCTATTGGTCAGCTTTCCCAGACAAATATTGTCTATGAAAGAGTTACTAAAGATTACAGTCACAATGTTTCTGTTGTCAGTAGATGCTGGTAATAATGTTCTATAATGTTCTATTTTCCAATGCTGAAAGGCTGGAGAGCATTGCCGTGAGTCACATATAACCGTCCTTTATGTGTGCAAACCTTTCACTAAACAAAGAAGCAAAGTCATTGATGCTGAGCAAAAATGGTACAATAGTCTATATTTTGCATTCTTCTGTTAACCTCTGTATACTTCAATTAAGCTAAATTTAGCATGAAAGTACATATAGGGGACATATGCTACCTATCCTTGGGGATTGGTTTTCACCTTGACAGTGTTTGACATCACCAAGGCTTTGCTGTTTTGTAGAGCCCTCTGGTTTCCTTCACCACGGTATTCTTAGTACACCTAATCCTGAGCCTGTGATTCTTCAGACCAGGGATCCCTGTTTCCACCCATCAGAATCTCAATTTATTTTATTTTATTATTTCAGGAATTACGACAATTTACGCAGCACTTTACATTAATTGTACATTCACATCAGTCCCTGCCTTCAAGGGACTTACAATCTAAGGTCTACTGCACATTCCTACATACACATACTAGAGCCAATTTGAAGAGAAAACAATTAACCTACCAGCATGTGGGAGGAAACTGGTATATCTGGCAGAAGCCCACGCAAGCACTGGGAGAACATGCAAACGCCATGCATCTCAAGGTTGGGATTTGAACTGATGACCTTGTGGCTACAAACACTAGATAATTTAATTAGGGCACAAACCTGGCATGGTGTTATTAATAAACACCTCTGGCCATTGAGAAGGGTGTTATACAAACCAGCACAAATAAAAGAGAACCCGTAGGAGTAGAAATAAGAGCGCTGCCACTGGTGACTTGTATTAAAGGATGCATGCAAGCCATGAAGCCTAAAATGTACAAACTAAAACTGTGTGCTTGCTCTAGGTTAGAAAATCACCAGATAGGGAAGATAGGAGCAGAATAGCCACGTAGCCTGCTCCTTTTACAAATGCAGCAGTAATGGCAACTTCCATAAAGCTAACCAACAGGTTTCCTTGAAATGTCAGGAGACTCCTACAGCCAATTACTGTACCATCTTTTTACACAATTTTGTTGTTGTAGGCTGCACAGACTCTTATATGTGACATACTGTACATAAATACATGATACGCACTGGTGCAATATACTGTATGTATGTATTTTGCTGAATTTTAGTATAATTTTCATTTGTTTGAATTTTTACACACTGCAGCTTATTTTGACATACCTTTAAATGCTAACATGTGACTCAAGCTTCAGAGTTCTGGACACCTTAAGTGTGCAAAGCCTCAAGCACCTTGCGTTTCTCCTGAATAACAGGCAAATGTTTAGATGTTGATAATGATAGTGTTTATTGCTGTGTCTGGGAGGATAGCAAGGCACGCAGACATTGCATCTATAAAGGAATCCATTTTTAAGGAAGTGTTAGGTAGGATACAAGGGTTTTCTATTATTATTTCTCTTTATTATCATGGGTGAGATGTAGTTCAGCGTTTGGTCACTGTGGGTCTTGTTTTCTCATTTAGAACAGGGTGTACTGTATGGAGCACAGAGCTGTGCTCTGTGCACTAGGAAAGCACAGTGAAGCACTGATTTGTCCTTTGTTCTGAGCTCCAGTGGCCATCTTGGGTAATAGTGCCTGCTATTGACATTGAAATCCCAACAGATTTGGGCAGCCATTTTGGCATGATATACATATATATGATGTGCCATGCCTTGTAAAGAGAGTCCTGCATGGCAGAGAGAAGGGGCAACATCATGTTCAGCCTGCAGTTGTAGGAAGGCCCTTATTGGAGAGCGGGTCATTGCTCTGCTGTATACCTTTAGTGGGCATGCTGAGGACTTTTAGTGGAAAGAACTGAGGTTGAGGTTCCCTGTCAAAGAAAGCACATGAAGGGAGAATGCTCCTGAGTGTGGACCCCTTATGGAGCCACTGTTTGGCCACAGGCTTATACAGCATTGAAGAGCTAGTGTAGCACTGTTAACTACTGTTAACTACTGCACACACAGCACCTCCTCTTTTTTAATCTGGAAAGCAGGCTATAACAGCCTGGGAGTAAACTATGTTCTGTTGAACTGTTATACGGGCCTGGAAATGGAACCGTTTTTACCATTCTGCAAACTACTTTGTCGGACGATATTGAGAACTGCTTATAATGGTGTTGGAGTTATTTGTAAAGTATTTAATGATTAAACTAACACCAACTGGCTTAGTCATTGTGAACAGGAGAGTGAGGTTATGGTGAACATGTTTCAGGGAACAGTGTGAGTTCTACAAGTTAACTCTTCAGGTAATAAAGAGTGTGTTTACCTTTTGGGTAACAAAGGAGTGGAATTGTGGAAAAGAAAAGCAGCCAGCTTGGGAGTGGAAGTGGTGGTGGCCAGGAGACGGAGGTTCCGTAGGAGGGGTGGACTGCTAGGTATGAGATTTGCCCTTCCAAGCGGCTAGGGTCTGCTGTGGACAGAACCGGTCCTAAGGACCCAGCCTGCAACTATGGTGTGCAAGGCCTCTTGATGTTTACAGTAATTTTTCTTCCTAGCCCATGGTTTGAAGGCGGTAAAGAGTTATGCGGCACAAGAGCTGGTGGGGAGAGATGGCACTCTATGCTGTCACTCTCAAAATGACTCTGACTCTGAAGTCTGTGCCAGGACAGGAGACACTGACAGGTCAAAATATGCTGTTCTTCCAATGTTGGGCCTTTAAGGCTCACTTGCACTTCAGCAATAAGTTTAAATAATTGCACCAAGCCGAATGACTCAATAAACATACTGTACAAGTGGTTCTTAAGAGGGGATATTAAAGTGTTACTAAACCCACAACAGTAAAATCAGTCTGTATATGCAGTAAAGGGAGCTTGTTATACTCACTGTGGAACCTAAGGGGGTTAATCCTCCACAATGTGTAAAAAAACTGTTTTATCCTGTCTTCTCTGATTCTCCTCCTCTTTAACTTTCCACAATCGATTAACTGATAGTACAGAGTCTTGGGGGCACTCTGCACATGCTAAGTTATGTTTGTATTGCTAAAGAGTTTTTCTTTTTTGCTTGGGGAGGGTATGTGTGATTGGCACAGGGCCAATCAGCACTGTCCAGACAGAGGGTCAGGGGTCCTACAGCCTCATAGGAAAGTCATAGTAGAATGAAAACTCCTCCTACAAGCTTTAACCAAACACTGATAGAAGTCATAAGACTGCTATAAAGTGCTGATGAGGAAAGGTATTTGGTATTTAGCAGTTTATATTTACTAAATTAGTTGCATTTCCATGTTCTGTGTACTGTGGGGGACCAGATAATGCAGGGTCCTGGGTTTAGTAACACTTTAAGGTGCAGTGATTTGCACACTACCGCAAAGATGGGACCATAGGCGTGCGCACAGGGTGTGCCAGGTGTGCCCAGGCACACCCTAATCACTTCCTGCAGTGCAGATTCCCCCTGCTGCCCAGTGTCCCCTCCCACAGCATGGCTGGCTTCCTTCCTCTCCCATTGGCTACTGCAGTGGGCACACATAGATGATATTTCAGGATGAGTGGGGGAAGGGGTAATGTAATTTACTGCCCCTTCCCTTTCTGAATGAACACAGTGAGAGATCGGTACCGTGTTTTTGAGCTTTCAGGTGCACACTCTAATGCAACAGGCTGCGCACCCCTATGGATGGGACTATTGTTACCTATTGTTTTCCATTGCTTCTCTGGCCAGAGGGGCATTTCAGCCAAGGATAGAACACTGAACACAAAAAAGAATTGGGTTGGTTTACTGGTGCAGCTGTACATGCTAGCCAATCATCTTCTGACTTCATCTTGTCCAATTAAGTTTTGACAAAAAAATCTGGAAGCTGATTGTTTTCTGTGCAGAGCTTCACCAGATTTTGCACTCTCCAGTTTTAGTAAATCAATCCTACTGTTGGATGCATTTCTGCATCCAACGCACTGTGAATAAAGCATTACAGCATGCTTTGTTACTTTGCACTGTGGACTTCCTCCCCTTCAAGATATTTCATGTCATGTATATCCATGCACATCATAAAGAAAAGGTAGTTCTATGGGTGTGGGAGGAAAGGCAAATGAACAGATAATCTGCCAAAATGTCACATATAATTTGGAAAAATATCACCTGGCCCCAAAATGTAGGGCTGCCCTTTCTTGCTCTAGTTTGGTAGAGCCTCCATCTGTAGAGAAAAGGCAGCTACACAGTCCAGCGAGAAGTATCCCTGCTCTATTCACAGCATTGTTAAGTAAATCTCAAATAATTGCGTAGAAAAAGGTTTAGTTATTTTATCTCGCTTTTGTAGTTATGTGGAGCTATTAGAGAACTGATTTAATAACTGCACACAGTAATAATCAAGTACTGTATATATGGACTTGATGAAAGAACAAAATGTGCATGCAGAATGCAAATGAGAATTTACATATCCATCAGAGTTGGGTCTGATTATTATTACACTCCTGAGTTTGAGGCTGCAATGTGTTGTTAGATTCCTACATCAGCACTGTATGCTATTGGGGAAGTTAGCTTTTTTTTGCTTTGCTTTTGGCAGAAAAAAATCAAATCAAATGTTTTTACCATATCCCTGTGTGAAATATTGCCGTTTCCTGATTTCCTGAACAAATTGAAGAAATTCTTTATATTTTCCTGTGTATATCATGATGCAGTTAACATAACATGTGACTTTCTGCTTTGGTGTATGGTCATAGTTTTATATATGTAGTCATCTGCTCTTCATTAGTTGATTGAGGATTAAGGTCATACTGAGGATTTACTGTATACAGACATTTATTTGCATTAGACTTGCTTTTCCCCCTACACAAGTCAATGCAGATCAAAGGTCCAGATAAGATAAGGTCAGAAAGAACTCAAAGATATCCATAGGAACAATATAAAGAAGTGTTGATGAGCACTGGGCAGTAATCAGAAACATGTCAAGGGCTCTTTTTTGACACCTGTATGTGCAAGGCTCAAAGTAATTTATAATAAACAGTGTGTAGATGCAATGAAATCTGCCTAAAGCAAGGTCACGGATCTCATAGATCTTATAGAACCCATATCAGACTTTTACTGTGGTCTGTGGCCAGGTGAAAAGAAACATCTGTAAGGTTATTATTACTGTAGTGTGTGTCTTTCTGTTCTAGTGACATATACCCGTCTCATTTCTTGACCTACTATCAGAGAGGAAGGGAGATGGGTAAATGTTAGTCCAACAAAGTCATTGACAGGGATGATAACTTGTAAGAACAATTTTACTTTTTTGTTTTTTTAAGTTTTGACTGTAGTGGAGCTTTACACATGCCCATACAAACCCAAATATGTTTGATGAACCTGCCTATTTTTGAGGTTGTCACATATGTGCTTAGACAATGGGATGGTGGATAAACCGGGACTTCATCCAAAATGTCTGCATGAATAATATGTTCATTTTCATTTCCAAATTTGTTTTATTTAGTCATGTCTTTATTACATCTGTTACATATGTATAAGATTGTGTAAGCCATCATGAAAGCCCATTACATTAGACATAGAGGGGCTACCATTGCTGACCTCCTTCATAAAAGTTCTGGTTGCCTAATCGCGTGTGGTCTCAATACTCGGAGTCACTGACCCACAACATGAATGATCACTGAAGGCAAAGTAAAGTCAAAACTTTTAATTTGCATGCTTGTGCCAGGTCAGTGACTGAAAATATAACAACTAGAGGTAGTCAATCAACTAGCATTTTTTTTTAGAGGGAAAGGTCATCAATGGCAGCCTACTCATTGAAAGAGATCTGTACTTTGGAAATTACGTAGGCTACCATTGCTCACTGTACCTTCTGGAAATGCTGATTGCCTGCTCTGTCTGTTGATCTCATGGCCTTCATTTTTGAGTCCCTATCTCAGAAGTAGTATGCAGATCAGTTGTTTGGAATTATTTGTTTACATTACTAGCTACATGCTTGTTCCAGATCAGGACTGAAAAAGTACAAAAACCCCAAAAATTTTATTTTTAGCAATGACAGCTTTCATATTTCTTTTAGTACAGGTTTTCTTTAAAGTTTTTCATTATTAATATATTTGAAATCTGATTGGGCATATATTTTGTATAATGCACCCTAAATTAGTGGTCACTTGCCTTGAACCTTATGACTAACTATTATTTTGTTCACAGAGGAGGCAAAAATGAACCCGAGCCTGAACAACCCACTCCCCGAAAAGTGTCCATCAGAAGGATTCACTCAGTAAGTGAGTTTGACCCGGACGTCCTGGACAGCATGCATTCCCTGGGCTGCTTCAGGGATAAAACCAAACTCAAACAGGAACTTCAGAATGAAGAGTAAGTATTCCTAGGGGAAAGCACCATGTTGTAGACAGGAATGATGAGCTAAAGCTTGAAAGTAAATTACCAAATGTGAAAATAGCAGATATTTATGTCCATAATTTATATTCTACCAAAAACTACTCAGCTCCAGGAAGGAATAGCATGTCTAGACAAGAATCTCAGGGGTATAGGGAATCACTCCCTGGGAATTCTCATTACTTTTATTTATCATTGAATCTTCCAGAATGTATCCACATCTACTGTAGGTAGTGAGTTTAATTTGGACAAACTCTGCATTGTGTATGACATTCTTGACGTGAGCCAGTGTTTGTATCTTGTCCCAGGCAGTCATGTTGACAGGCATAGGCGTGCGCAGCCTATTATATTAGAGTGTGCACCCCAAAGCTCAAACACACATGTATGTGTATATATATATTATATATATACATACACACATGCGCACTTTTAGAAATAAATTGGTACATGTGCACAGGTTTTTTTTGTTCAGTTTGCTAGCTTAAAGGTTCTTGAATCCATACAAGCGATGTCGATGCAAGGATACCCCTTGCAGGGACATTGTATTCTGACAGCGGGGACTCTCCACTGTCAGTATACACTGATTAGTGCTGCAGCCGATTTGCTGCAAGCTGCTAATTGAACAAGGTTTCAGGCTGGGTTCACATTTATGCGAATTGGATGCAGGTTTCTCCACATCAAATTTGCATGGTAGGAGATTGTGACCAGCTCTCTATGGAGCCGGTTCACATATCTCTGCTGCGGCTCCGGTGCAAATTGCACATGGGTCCTGTGCATCTTTTGGTCCATTTCAGGTCTGAATTCAGCCCAAAAATTTGGGCTGAAATCGGAACTGGAACGGTGAATGGAGATGCACAGGGCCCATGCTGTAAACCGCATGCGGCAATAGTGTGAACCCAGCCTTAAGCAGTCCTGTTTAAGAGAAACTGATCTAATGATTGGCTTCTGTCTTACAGGGATACATTGAAATTTAGCTAGTTCCTGCTGAACTGGACAAATCTCAATCGGTGTGTGCCCAGCTTTACTTTCTCCAGCAGGCGTTCTCCACTGCTGTGACTTGTCCCCTTCAGCTCCAATGTAAATTACTGGTTGTGGTCACACTCCAGCCTCCCCATCATACCATACAGGGTTAATGTCCCCGTATGGTATGAGATGATGTCAAAGCTTTGGGTGAAGGAAGACAGCTTGGAATCAGGTAAGACCACTTTCACACTGAGACGCTTTACAGGCGTTTTAGCACTAAAAATAGCGCCTGTAAAGCGCCTCTCCTGTCACTCCCGTGGGAAAGCCCTAATGCTTTCCCACTGGAGTGGTGCGCTTGCAGAACATTAGAAAAAGTCCTGCAAGCAGCATCTTTGGGGCAATTTAGGAGCGGTGAATACACCGCTCCCAAAATGCCCCTGCCATTGAAATCAATCGCCAACACTGCTGAAGCGCCTGCAAAGCAATTTGGCAGCGGCACTTTTAACCCTTTTTTGGCCGCTAGCGGGGGTTTATATCGCCCCCCTAGCGGGGGTTTAAATCGCCCCGCTAGCGGGGGTTAAAAGCGCCCCTATAGTGGGGGTTAAAAGCGCCCCGTTAGCGGCCGAAAAACGTAGCTAAAACCAGCGGTGCTTTACCGCTAACACGACCAGCACCTTAGAGTGAAAGTGCCCTAAGTGAAAAAGGATATGCCCTCCTCCCCCCACACTGCATTGATGAACATTCGCTATCCTGAAGTTGGGGCCGTATTATATTATATGCTTTTTATGCTAACATTTTTTGATAGGACTTCTGAGGTGCTACATAATTGTATTCCACATATACCGTATACTATATCTTATTAAAAAATAATGATTTTAATAAGATAAACGGTAAATGTTGAATACATCTATGTAACAGAAGTCCCAGAAATTCTCATCCTATTCAAGAAAGTTACTTTCCTTTCAGTAAATGGTCCCTGCAAGGTGCAGGCAGGGATACAGCACAGCATTGTATAGAAGAAGAAGGTCAGGAGTCACATGTGGAGAAGATTCAGGCTGCCATCCATCCTCTGAGATCTTCAGTCGGCCCCAGGGAGATCTGTGCTGTGTACTTTGGCAGGAATGATGATCTCTTCCTGCTCCGCCCACCTGTACTAGAGCTATGAAAGCCCCGACTTGTCCAGAGAGCGAGAGACAGTCTTCCCTCTTCAAGCTTTTTGTGGCAACACGAAGATAGGATGGTGGGCTCTGGTAACCCCTTACTCCTGTCAGTACTGCAGCCACAAGCTGTGGAGTAAGCAGTCAGGAATCAGATGCTGCCTCTAAAGTCAGCATCTCGGCATCTCAACTGAGAGCTGGCGGCGGAGTGATATGCAGCTGTCAGGGATGCGGTAGCCGGAACTATAGAGTCAGTATCGGAAAATGCGGCTGCCTGACTGCTTACTCCGCAGCCAGTGGCTGCAGTTCTCCCAGGATATTGGCATCCAACTGAGAGATAGTCCCACTCCCAGCACTACAGGATAGCAGGGATGCCAAAATGGAGTTCTCAAACACATTCTGACCCTGGGGTGTGCCTGGGCATTAGGGTGTACCCAGGCACACCCCGTGCACATGCCTATGGTGACAAGGCATATGCACCTTGCTTTATGGTCTACGAGCTCCCTCCTACTACAGACACTGTGAAACCAGAGATTATTATGGAGAATGAATGCTTTGCATCTGTTACAAAAGGAATTTTCATCTTTGGGCAGAGCGTAGCGTCAGTGGGAGAAGCTTAGAAAAGAACAGTTAGGATGCCTTACAGTCAAGTTGGAAAGACAGGAATTATTTCTTTAAAAATTTTGGTTATGCAGTATAAAAGCCATGAGACATGAGTTAAACCGATATTTAGGTTCTAGTATTGGAGACTTAAAGGATAAGTTCACATTTACAAAAAATAATAAATGCACATTTTTTTGCAGGTAAAAAAATATGAATTTTTTATTTTTTTTGTTAGGGACCTGTAAAGCATTGCACCCATGATCAGGAGATCGAGGGTGTAATGCCACGGTCCTGCATACTGTCTGTGTATATGTCTGCCCATACCTCCGTTATGGGCAGGCAGTTACACTCTGACAGGAAGCTCAGTGAACTACCAAGAGCGATCAACAGCGCTCTGGTAGTTCATTGAGAACTACAAGCCGACAGCCACAAAGGCTGTCAGGACTTGTAGTTTTCCCATTCACAGAATACGTTTTTTTTTTTTAGTTTGTTATAGCTAGCAGGGGAAGAAGATCCCCTGCTAGCTGTCAAAACAGGGACTTGTGGGACAGTGAATTTGTAACATGTTACATCATGTTACACCCTAAATATGGCTAAAGGCTTCAGGCTCCAGCCAACCTGCTGAGGCTTAAAGGGCATAAATTCAGTTATTAACTGTAGTCACAAGGAAACTGCATATCATGTTAACAGGAAAGTACTAAATTTGGTCACTGTTAAGTTAAAGTTTTTTTAATTCAACCCAACGGGCTGAAAGAAAAAACACTAAAGCCCTGTACACACGATCGGTTTTACCAAAGAAATCAGTCCGATGGACTTTTTTCATCAGACAAACCAATCGTGTATAGGACCCATCAGTCTTTTTTCCATCGGTTTTAAAAAATAGAACATGTTTTAAATTTTTCCGATGGATTAAAAACCAATAGCAAATTCCGATCGTCTATGGGCAAGTCCATCTAGTAAAAAACCCACGCATGCTCAGAATCAAGTCGACGCATGCTCAGAAGCATTAAACTTAATTTTTCCCGGCTCATCGGAGTGTTTTACGTCACCGCGTTTGGAACGGTCGGTTTTTTGACTGATGGTGTGTAGGCAAGACTGATGGAAGTCAGCTTCATCGGATTTCCGATGGAATAAACCATCGGATTAGAATCCATAGGATATCCGATCATGTGTACAGGGCTTTAGAGATCACCGTACTAACACAAGGGATGTTAGTGCTGCATTCTCCCCTGCTGTGCCTTTGTGTTCTGACAGGGGGACTCTCCCCTCTGCCAGAACACACTGATCAGCGCTGGCAGCCATTGGCTTGATTTTCCAGCATGTCACTTGATTGGATGCTGGTTTTCCAGCATGTCCTTTTGACAAAAAATGTTCATTAGACCGGCTTCTGACGAAAATACAGCTGTACCCAGCCTTAGCCTTTCATTCCTTGACTCTGTTGTCTCTGTAAAAGTAGTTTGTTTTCCATTCAGTAGGTGGCACTGTGCCACTGTACAGATGGAATGGAGGCACAGAGGAACATAGTTCTTATGCAGACTATGTAGGTGTCTCTGGGACAGTAGCTGCCTAAATGACCTTCCGCAGCCATCTTATGTGGGGCAGTCCTTTTAAATAGGAGTGCCTTGCTGGGTTTGATGCGCTTTTTGTGAGTAGACAGCTCTGGGACAAGACCCGACTGGTCATAGTTCAGGGAGAGGTTTCTGTATGAGGAGGGACAGTGTAAGGACACTTTGGGTAACCAGTCAGCCACCTCTCCATCAGAAACCAACCTTGATAAAATGGGCCTTGCCTGGAAAAGTGCATTGCTTCTGATATTATGTGAGAAGATGCTGCATTTCTGTGTCATTGCTGGATAAACTGCTGTTACAAATCAGTGCCTTACTGAATAACTGAAAGCTGCAACTGTGCATTTAAAAGAAAAGTATGGCCAAAGTTTTTCTGGGTCACAGGAGTGCATTTATTTCTGTACTCCGGTGACCCAGATGCAGCCAACTGTGGGTTAAAGGCTTCTGCTGGCTGACATCACACACCCGGTCCAGTCTCTGCAGATATCCTGACAATAATGGCAGCATTCACCCAGGTGTCTAACCAGCAGATGACTCAGTCTTTCAGGCTGAGAGTCTGACCCAGCTGCTCCTGTCCCCTTCACAGCCTGGCACTCCAGTGAGTGCTGGAGGGGCAGAGCAGAGAACTAATGATTGACAGTCATTGCTCTCTGCTCAGAGCGAACCGAGAACTGAGTGTCATGTGATCACTCACCTCTCGGTCTTAGAGCCAGCAGGGGACAGCAGCAGCATCGAACCAATGCTGTAGCCATATAGGCAAGTATGTATGTTATTTTTGTTTCTCCCACACTTCTCCTTTAATAAATGGACCTTTGTACTACCTAAAAATCTGCTTTCTGTTAATGAATTTCCCCTGACTGCAAGTGTTGCAATTTACCTTGTTAAAGTAGAACTACACTGCATCTGAACACCACATGCCAAAAATGCTTTTTAATTTATTTTTAATATTCAAAGAAAACTTGATAAATGCCTGCCTTGAAGCCCCAGTGTTAAAGCCTAAGTGCTTTCACACTGGGGCTGGAGCGCTTGCAGGACATTAGAAAAAGTCCTGCAAGCAGCATCTTTGGAGCGGTTTAGGAGCAGTGTATACACTGCTCCTCCACCGCCCCTGCCCATTGAAATGAATGGGCACTGCTTTTCTTTGGCCGCTAGCGGGGGGTTAAAAGCTCCCCACTGTTAATACGACGGTAAAGCGCCGCTAAAATTAGCCGCTTTACTGCTAACGTGGCAACGCTGTGAGTGTGATAGCGGTCTAAATAATAAGAAAAAAGCATTTAAAAAAATATAAAAATG
Source organism: Rana muscosa (assembly GCA_029206835.1). Taxonomy (NCBI): domain Eukaryota; kingdom Metazoa; phylum Chordata; class Amphibia; order Anura; family Ranidae; genus Rana; species Rana muscosa. Next base: position 186,014,330 of record CM055124.1, on the reverse strand, counting down.
AAGGAACACTATCATCATTTGAGTTACAAAGAATAGAACAGAATATGTAAAAAGGTAATCAAGGCCACACAAATTGAAAATGAGTGACAGGTTGCAAAAGAGATTAGGACAAACCCTCAAAAGTTCTTCAACTATATTAACAGTAAAAAGTTCAGGTCTGAGCAAGTAGACCCTTTAGATAAAGTAATAGAGTTTGTTACTGAGGGCATTGAGTAGGCAAATTTATTAAATACCTTCTTCAGCTCTGTGTATTCAAAGGCAAATAGGGAAACTCAAGTACTTAATGGGGACATTGAGTAGGGAAATTTATTAAATACCTTCTTCAGCTCTGTGTATTCAAAGGCAAATAAGGAAACTCAAGTACTTAATGGGGATAGTATTGACATAGCCCCAAATGATCTACAATGGCTCAAAACTGGCATGGTCCAGAAACATTTAGACAAAATAATGGTAAATAAAGCACCTCGATTAGATGGCTTACACCCAAGGGTCCTTAAAGGGCTGAGCTTTGTTATATCTAAACCATTGTTTCTAATTTTTAGAGACTCTTTAATGACTGGCATGGTACCCCTGGAATGGCGTAAGGCCAATATGGTGCCTATATTTAAAAATGAATCAGTGTCTTTTCCAAGTAACTACAGACCGGTTAGTTTAACTTTTATGGTTGGGAAGATACTTGAGAGTTAAAAAAAGACCACATGGAAGAGTTTTTGCCAGTAAATATTATTTTAAGCAACATTCTGCATGGATTCACAAAAGACTGCAGTTATCTAACAACTTTGATTTCTTTTTATGAGAAGGTAAGCAAAAACTTAGAAAAAGGAGTGGCTGTGGGCATAGTATACGTGGATCTTGCCAAAGTGTTTAACACAGTTCCCCACATGTGGCTAATGTGTGGCTTAAAGTCTACAAGTAAAAAAAAACAACAGTTTGTATATGGATAGAAAGCTAGCTAAAATACTGTATTCAGACAGTAGTGATTAATGATTTATATTGGTCTAGGTCAGCCATGTCCAAAGTCCGGCCCGCGGGCCGAATGCGGCCCTTGTTCCGGTTTAATGTGGCCCCCCTGGTAATTTGGATATATATATCTTTTGCGGCTCCCTGGGCTACTAAAGATATATACTGTGTTTATCGGCGCTACCTCAGAGGGGACAGGGAGGGAGCATAACAAGTGCCGTCAGATTACATACAGGAGAATCTCCTGTTTACTCAGCTGCATCTGTACTAGGAAGTCCTGTCTCCTGGGCTGCCATTGGACGACTGTTCTGTCTATCATAGAAGGTGGGACTTTGTAGTAAAGAGGCCACCGAGTAAACAGGAGATTCTCCTGTATGTAATCTGTTGGCGCTCGTCCCGCCCCCTCCGAGGCTGCAGATGGGCATGGATCAGGCTGCACTGATGGCGATGGGGAGGCTGCACTGATGGCGATGGGGAGGCTGCACTGATGGCGATGGGGAGGCAGCACTGATGGCGATGGGGAGGCTGCACTGATGGCGATGGGGAGGCTGCATTCATGGCGATGGGGAGGCTGCATTCATGGCGATGGGGAGGCTGCATTCATGGTGATGGGGAGGCTGCATTCATGGCGATGGGGAGGCTGCACTGATGGCGATGGGGAGGCTGCATTCATGGCGATGGGGAGGCTGCATTCATGGCGATGGGGAGGCTGCATTCATGGCGATGGGGAGGCTGCATTCATGGCGATGGGGAGGCTGCACTGATGGCGATGGGGAGGCTGCACTGATGGCGATGGGGAGGCTGCACTGATGGCGATGGGGAGGCTGCACTGATGGCAATGGGGAGGCTGCACTGATGGCAATGGGGAGGCTGCATTTATGGCAATGGGGAGGATGCATTTATGGCAATGGGGAGGCTGCACTGATGGCAATGGGGAGGCTGCACTGATGGCAATGGGGAGGCTGCACTGATGGCAATGGGGAGGCTGCACTGATGGCAATGGGGAGGCTGCACTTATGGCAATGGGGAGGCTGCATTTATGGCAATGGGGAGGCTGCATTTATGGCAATGGGGAGGCTGCATTCATGGGCACTGACCCTTATTTTGCTTCACAGTTCTTTATTTAAAATTTCGTTTTTTTCCTGAAACCTCCCTCTTAAAGTGAAGGTGCGTGTTATACGCCGATAAATATGGTATACATAAAATAACACTCCCGAGCTCATCCTTAGTCTTGAACGGCGCTCAGGGATTCGTTGGGGCCACAAAAGATCTATATCTATATCTAGATAGATAGAAATAACACGCCCGAGCTCATCTCTTCACCACACACAGCCACAAAGGCAAGAGAATTCTTGTTGGGCAATGTATATTAGTGCTCTGACAAACACACTTAGACCAAATTTTAATGGTTCAAAGAATGTCAGGCAAAAATGGTCGGCCCTCGCGCATGTTCACTTCATCAAATCTGGCCCTCTTTGAAAAAAGTTTGGACACCCCTGGTCTAGGTTATTAGTGGTGTACCCCAAGTTAAGTGTTGGGACCCTTACTTTTTAATATATTTTATAAATGATATAGGGTCTGGGATTAAAAGTACCATTTCAGTGTTTGCAGATGACACCAAGCTATGCAGTGGAATAGCGACTTCACAGGATCTCTCCAACTTACAAGCCGACCTCAATGCACTATTTAATTGGGCAACAGTGTGGCAAATGAGGTTTATTGTTCATAAATCTAAAGTTATGCACTTTGGGGGGTAAAAACATGCATGCATTATACATTCTAGGAGAAGTACAACTGGGGAGTCAATAATAGAGAAGCATCGGGGTGTTCTGGTAGATCAGAGACTTAACCACTTCCCGTCTGGCCTATAGCAAAATGACGGCCAGGCGGTGGTTGCGTTATCCTGACTGGACGACATATGACATCCAGCAGAATAACAGCCACCGCGCACCCGGGGAGGCGCGCATCGCGGCGATCGGTGGTGCGGTGTATCAGTCTGACACACTGCTACACCGATCTCGGTAAAGAGCCTCCGACAGAGGCTCTTTACCACGTGATCAGCCGTGATTGGACACACGGTGTAAACAGGAAGAGCCGTTGACCAGCTTTTCCTCACTCGCGTCTAACAGACGCAAGTAGAGGAGAGCCGATCGGCAGCTTTCCTGACAGGGGGGTTCGGGCTGATTGTTTATCAGTGCAGCCCCCCCGCAGATGCCCGCACTGGACCACCAAGGAAGCTGCTAGGACCACCAGGGAAGTGGGCAACATGTGGACGGCCAGGTATGTACCCCATGGCCATCCACATATTAAAAAATAAGCGCAATAGATGCCAATCAGTGTCCACAAATGGACACTGACTGGCAACATTATGGACGAAACAAAATATGTGATGCCCAGCAATGCCACCCATCAGTATCATCAGTGCCACCCATCAGTGTCCATCATTGTCCATCAGTGCCACCTCTCAGTGCCCATCCATGCCCATCGGTGCCCATCTATTAGTGCCCACCAGTGCCCATCTGTGCCACCCATCAGTGCCACCCATAATTGCCCATCAGTGCCACCCATAAGTACCCATAAGTACCCATCAGTGCCACCTATGAGTGCCCATCAGTGCCGCCTATGAGTGTCCATCAGTGCCGCCTCTCAGTGCCCATCAGTGCCGCCTATCAGTGAACATCATCAGTACCCATCTGTGCCACCTCATCAGTGCCACCTCGGTGCCAGCTCATCGGTGCCCATCGGTGCCACATTATCAGTGCCCATCAGTGCAAAAAAAATAACAGAAACAAAGAAAAACTTTATTTTTTTCAAAATTTTCGGTCTTTTTTATTTGTTGCGCAAAAAATAAAAATCGCAGAGGTGATCAAATACCACCAAAAGAAAGCTCTATTTGTGGGAACAAAATGATAAAAAATTTGTTTGGGTACAATGTAGCATGACCGCGCAATTGTCATTCAAATTGCGACAGCGCTGAAAGCTGAAAGTTGGCCTGGGCAGGAAGGTGCGTAAGTGCCTGGTATTGAAGTGGTTAATATTAGCATGCAATGCCAAGCTGTGGTTTCTAAAGATACTTTCTTGTATTAAAAGGGGTATAGAGTCCAGAAAAAGAGAAATAATTTTGCCCCTGTACAAACTAGCAAGACCTCATCTGGAATACACATTTCCATTTTGGGCACCAGTTCACAAAAGGATATTGGGGAACTGCAGAAAGTGCAGAGAAGGACAGACAAACTAATAAAAGGCATGCTCAGCCTTAAAGCGGAGTTCCCCCGCCAAATTTTTTTTTAAAGTCAGCAGCTACAAATACTGCAGCTGCTGACTTTTAAAATATGGACACTTACCTGTCTAGGGCACCCACAATGTCCGATCTGTCCCTTGGCTCCCGGGTGCAGGCGTCGGCATCTTCAGTAAGGGAATCAGGAAGTGAAGCCTTGTGGCTTCACAGTCTAGTTCCCTACTGAGCATGCGTGAGTCGTGCTGCGTGTCCTGACTGGTCTCTGCTGTCTTCTGGGACCTATGTGCCTCCCAGAAGACAGCAGGGGGGACGGAGGAGGGGCCGGACATGGCGTAGATCGCCGCGGAATCTGCAGCGATCTGTCGCCGGATGTGGGAGCAAATACCTGTATTAGACAGGTATCTGCTCCCCCCTCTCCCTGAAAGGTGCCAAATGTGATACCGGAGGGGGGGGGGGGCCGGGTAAGTGGAAGTTCCATTTTTGGGTGGAACTCCGCTTTAAGGAAAGATTATCTGAACTAAATTTATACTGTCTCGAGAAGAGGAAATTGAGGGGGGTGGGGGATATATTTAACATGTGTAAATACATAAGTGGTCCATATAGTGAACTTGGTGTAGAGTTATTCACTTTCAGGTCATTGCAGAGGACAAGGAGGCACTCTTTACCTTTAGAGGAAAAGAGATATAAACTTCACATATGAAAAGGCTTCTTCACAGTAAAAGCTGTGAAAATGTGTAATACACTCCCTCAAGAAATGGTTCTGACCTGCATGGTAGATTGATTTAAAGAAGAGCTGGATGCATTCCTGCACAAAATATAACTGGATACAAATTTTTTGAGGTAATAACAACAGGGGTAGTTGATCCAGGGAATATCCAATTGCCTCATGGGGGATGAGGAAAACTTTTTTTCCCACCACTAAAGTGAATTGGATCAGGCTTTATTAGGGTTTTTGTTTTTTCCTTGCCCTGGATCAACTGCGGGTATAGGATAGTGTATATGGAGGTTTTCTATGTGTGTGGGTGTTTTTATAATTTTTTTATTGGTTGAACTAGTTGGACCAGTGTCTTTTTTCAACCTGACTAACTATGGAAATAGGTAAATTTGGTCAAAGCTTCACAGCTTGCTTTTATCTTTAGACATCCCTTATCTACATAGGTCGTTTTTTGTTAGTCACTTTTTGAAAACAGCAGAGCCCCACACTGCCGTGTCATTCAATCACTGTTTCCTGTGAATAAATGAAGTACCGTTAGCCGCCATGGCAGATGGCTTGCGAGGGCGCTAGTGAGCACTCTCGTAATTCATTGATTAAGATAAGTGGTAAGTGTCTGCTCTTTACTAAACTGCAAGAAGAATGAATGCTATACAGGCTGCAGTGTAAAGAAATAATGCACATTTATTTACCTTTTTTTAATGGACTTGAATGAAGAGAGAAGTAGATCTAATATAAACAATAGCCTATCCACACAGGCCCTTGCTATGCCTGCCTTAGCCACAATATGGTAAACACATACAACATGCACAAGAAGAGCAGCAATCGACCATCTGAACTATCAGCGCTTGATTACCAGTGCTCAGGCTGGAGGATCACACCCCACAGGTCATCTATCCAGCAGAAGAAAGCCGTTTAAGCGGTATCAACCAAAAATGTAAATACTTTATTGGCTACATGATAAAATCCAATGGAAGGGCAGGCTTACGCGTTTCAGCTAAAAAGCCTTAGTCATAGCACAGCCCATGCCACACCAAGCAAGTATTTATACAATTGTACCATAGTTCTCTCCCACTGAAAAGGTGGAGAGAGACAGGTGAACACATTCAAAACAATTAGTAAACTGCCATGTTATAAAAACAAGTATATATACATACACAGTTATATCCAAAGAAACCACAGGTACAAAAATAAGACACCTATATATTTTAGGGAATATTATCTGTAGAATAAAATAACCTAAAAAAACTAAGACATAATGAACAAATAAATAAATAAACAACATCCCTTATGTTAAACACTTGCTATCTTATTGGAATATGGTAGTCACCTCTGAAAGAATAAGGACACTTGCACATGGTAGCTGTATAGCATATGCACGTATTTGCGTACGTACACATGTTTTAAAATTATTCTAGCTTTTTTTAATCAAGGTAGCGTGGCGTACATACGTAAAAATACTGCCCACCAACCACACCTTTGAGCCAGTCTTCCATATATTTAGTAGGATGGTTGCCTTCACTTTTCTCGGGGAGGCCTAGCACCCTTATATTCTTCCTGCGCAATCTGTTTTCCATGTCGTCGATTTTACTGACGCACATGCTCAGCTGATCTCTTATTACTTTCATCTCTTTTTCCATCGGGCTAACTTCATCTTCCAACTGGCTGAGTCTCTCCTCTAGCACCGTGGTCCGAGTGCTGATTCCCTGTACATCATGTTTAAGTACAGACATGTCCTCTTTAATTTCTTTCAGCTGGCCAAAAATTTCAGTTAATGATGATTTACAGTTATTAATTGCTTGGAAGATTGCTTTCACAGATGGCTCCTCCTCCTCCGCTGCTCCGGTGGTTACCTCCATTGTTTCTGTCGGTGCCTTTTTCTTTGCTTTCTTTGTCCCTGGGTTACTTACAGTGGTTGCCGTGGTTACAGTGGTTACCGGTGTCGCTGGCGCTGATGCTGGTGCCTGACCTTGGCCTTGGTTTTTCCTCGGGGTGTTTGGCTGTGACCCCCCTGATCCCCTTTTAGGAGTCTGACCAGCTGTTTGTACCAGGATATGCGTAAATTTCTCCAGCTTTGCTGCAGCCGCAGCTGCTGCCTGGCTTGCCTTTGTCCCCCGCGAAGGCTGCGTATGTGCCTGTTGCTGTGTCCCGATGCTCGTACAAGCCCCCTCTTTCTTCGTCATTACCGATAATGTCCCCGGCATGGCAAAAAAAAAAAGGGGGGGGAGAGAAAAGGGGCGGGGGGCAAGGGAGGACCGTTTTACTCCACTCCCTGCCCACTATTACACCTAGACCTCTGAAGATTTATGCCTCCTGCATCCACACTGTGGAAAGGGTACAGAGAGGGTACAGTGGGGCACCCCAATACTCCACCCCTTCCCCCAAGCAAAAATAGAAAGTTCTCACCCAGCCACGCTGCCACACCGACCATCCAGTCTCTGCCAGAGGGATGAGAGAGACAAGCCGACACTCCTCATGTAGTTTGCATGTGCCGTGTCCCCTTCCTGCGCCTGATGCTTATGCTGGTCCCGGGGTTCATAACCACCCCCGTCAGAAGGGAGTGGGAGGGCGGTGGGGATCTCTCACGCCACTGCCATTTCTCCCTATTGCGGCGTGCTGGTGTCCTGCAAGCCGCTCGTTTGGCTCGTCCAGCGTGACTTCCGGGTGACCGCCGCTCACAGAGCTCCTATGTGCCTGCGCCTGTTCCTATTCCTCTCCGGACGTCCAGGCGCTCCCCCAGCCGGGGGGGTGGAGGTTAGTTGGGGAGAGGAGCGTGGAGAGAGGAAGGAACTCTCTCACTCTCTCACTCCCGCGTCCCACATCCACATCCGGTCACGCCCCCCTCCCTCGTGGGCGGCGATTTCAACGTGGCATTGACACCTGCCCTGGGCCGATGAGCTGCATTTTAATAGGTAAAAATGTGCTGAAGAGCCTGGTATGGATTTGTTTTTTTTTCTGCATTTTTCATTGCTGGCATTCTTTTGTTTACATTCATCTGTCAGCAGGAAAGCCCGCTGACAGCTGATGAGTGATTGGTTGTTAAGGACGTAGCGCCTGCTTCTCCTTAACAACCAGGTATGCTTCATTGAATAAAAAGAAGATTGGTCGGACAGCATGGAAGGAAGAACTTCTGTAGAATAGTTACTTTATTGACAAGTTGCCAAAGGACGTAGACAGGACGTTACAGGAACATTGGTAGACCGGTTTCACACGGATAACGCGTGCTTGTTCACAACATTGTGGACAAGCACGAGTTATCTGTGTGAAACCGGTCTACCAATGTTCCTGTAACGTTCTGTCTACATCCTTTGGCACCTTGACAATAAAGTAACTATTCAACAGAAATTCTTCCTTCCATGGTGTGCGACCAATCTTCTTTTTCTTCAATTACTATTGACGGTGAGGAAATATTTATCCACAGTCCGAGCGGTGTTACACTCTAGACCAGGTATTCTTCACACAGAATTTGAATTGACAATTTTTCATCATTCGATCTAAATTTTAATCTTTCAGAAAATTTGGGATTTGTTAGAAAATGAAAATACAAAACTAAACTTAATGAATTTTAACAAAATTTGTTACTATTTCATTAGGAGATTTGGATACATCCGCATCTCTGACAAACCAAAAATGACAATAACCAACGAATTGCACGTCTGAAGCCCCATACACACTATCAGTTTTCTTGCAGGTTTTTCTCTTCAGGTTTACCAAAACCATCTAATATGAGGTCAAACCTTAAGAGTTTCAATTCGTATGCAATCAGGCAGGTCCTTGCACTACATGGTTTTGGTAAACCTGAAGAGAAAAACCTGCAAGAAAACTGATAGTGTGTATGGGGCTTAAGGCTTATTAGTGGTGTTCTATGTTGGATTAGATGGAATATGGGAAGTACAGTGTGAGCTAGAAAAGTTTTATTTATTATAAGCAATGGGAGGAATATGTGTATCACTTTTATTTGAACCATGAAAAGTTGTATAGCAAAAAAGTAATTATCGCCTAATTGGTATATGCAAAGAAAATTACAAATATGTTCTCTGAGTCCCTTTATATTGGGTCTTATCTCTATGTAGCCAATCTTTTTTTAAGATTTAATCATTTTTTTGAGTTAATCATTTAGCTTTGTTGATGCTATGACTATTAGTTTACCATAAAGAATAAAAAGTCAAAAGATAAGATAAATGTATATTCATTCCATTTTTTTAAATTCAGGAATGAATGAAGATATTAATACCTTTATGTAATCTAAAATAAACCCCATGGAGACTCATACAGCACATAAAGGAGAATAATGGATATAAATCCAAGGTCAGAACTGTTTGATTTTGTTCAGTATGGAATGGAAGCCCACAGCTGCTAAACAAAAGGGAGAAGCAGACATACCAAGTCCGATGACTTTTATCAGCACAGGGATATCTAAATCTCTCATCGGTATATCCAAGGGCCAGAACTAAAGGACAACAGTATGAGACTTAGACTTCAAATCGCAGAAAAAGAGGCATTGAGCTAGTTGATAATAACATACTAGCCTCATCTTACCTCCTTTATTCATCCGAGTGTAGTTCTCCTTGAAAAGTACATTAAACACAAGGCCCATTAAATTTAAATATGCAGAACTCTAAGTAGAGGTGATTGTGTTGGGACAGCAGCTTCGGTTTGCTGCTAGCAGAGTAGACAATGTCAATGAAGTTAATGTTTACGGGGCAAGGACGAAGCAGTGCAATTATTTCATACAATAGAATAGCAAACCTGGTGATTTCTGAGATATGATTGCATTTTACGCCAATTAATCTTATAGGCTGTAATAGATTTAAGAGCCAATTAGAACTAAATTGATTGCTCTTCTACACTTCTTTTTTAATAACTGGGTGGATAATGACTTAATCTGGCTTTAGGTTGAACTATCAAACAGTTAAAGTGTATTTAAAGATAAAACATTATTTTTAGCTTTGGATAGAGTAGGAAAGGGTTATTACCCCTGTCAGGTTTTTATTGTGGTCTATTGTGGTCTATATTCCCTGTCTTTGTATACTATTGTCAGTTGTCATTATTACAGAAAGTAAGGGAAAATAATTTCACTAAAAGAGGAATAAAGAGGCAATCTTCCAACAAGAAAACATGATGTGGTGACAGCTGTGTAAGGGGGGATTTCCCTTACTCTGGAGAGATTTGCTTTAATTTACTGTTGTGTCTAAAGGATCAGAAAGTATATCTCCCCAATAGGACATAGACTTGAAAAAAAAAAATGAACAGATTCTACAGGTTCTTTGTACTACCTTACTGAACATGTTTCTGTAACTGAAGAGTCTCAATATAATGCCCCGTGGCTAAGATTCTCATGCATGTGGGTACTGTCTGTACGTATGTTTAATTGGTTGTTCACTTCTCGTAGAACATGATTTAGCTGTATCTTAATGGATCTTGCAAGAAAATCTTGCAGTCTACATAAACACTATATCGATTGTAGGACAGTAAGACACATCTTACTGCCTCGGTCCACTTAGCATTTGCAGCAATTACATATACTTTGATACTATACTCAATATATTTAGATATTTTCCCCCTGGGTTAAAAAAATATGCAGTTCTTGTTGGGTTCTATTTGATGAACAAAGCTCCAAAGCTTCTAAATACTCAAATGTACCTGCTTTGGCCCAGGGATACTAACCAGGTTTTTGTCTTACTTGCCATTATAATAGTCTAAAAAACTACGAGGGGTCTTCAAAACTTTTTTTCAAAAGTTTCTTAACTTTTTTTTAACTCTATTTATTAAGAATTTCAAAAACAAATTACATCACTTTTCTACATAGTCACCTTCCTTTGCGATGCATTTTTCTTGTTTTTGGTTGAGCACAGCTTTCACAGGCATCTTCACCACAGCGTGACAATACTAAACTGCAAAGTCAGCCAGCTTGCCAGACAGACTAGTCACATGACACTCTCAGATACGACCAATTACTATTCCTCCCGCCCTCAACGTTTCCAATGAAACTTTTTGAAGACCCCTCGTATCTATATAAAGAGAAATGCATAATCTATAATGACATTAAGTTGGGAGCTGCACAAGAAACTCATGGATCTATGGTTAAGGCCCATAAAAAGGGTGAGCCTACCAGTGTATTAAAAGAAAAACAAGGAAATATCCATTGGTGTTCTTTCTGTATGCTTTCCACATCCATTCAAGCCAATATGCTCATGCTGTGATTTATACATTGAAATGTTTTTTTTTCTATTTATTGATTTGAAACATATTTTGCAGGGAAAACCAGGAGAAGATGATTTATTATCTTCTACTTGACCGCAAAGAAAGATATCCAAGCTGTGAGGATGAAGACCTCCCTCCTCGAAATGACATAGGTATGGACTTAGCTCTAATAGTGCATAACAAGAGTGAACCTTGTATAATAAATGCAAATCATACACTGGGCACTTTTTATTCAATTTTAGCCAGGCTTCGTTCACACGAACCACAGCACAGAAGGCAAGCTGATACCAACAGCTTTGATTATTTCACGGGCTGCTGGTTGTAGGTGACCTTGATCAGTGTGCCCATTTTTGTAAAGGAAACCTGCAGAAAGATACAAATTGAACATTGCTTAGTGTGTAACCATCATTAAAGATGTATCTCACATTTTAGGTTTTTACCTGTCCAGGAAAACATATTCCAAACACAGATCTAGTGTTTTATGCATGAAGCCAGCTAGGCAGGGGAGGTTTAATATATCATCCTTTAATGAGATAATAGTTCTGGGAGGACTTGCCATTTAGTGTGAGCATGGAAGAAAAGCTAAATGGTAAACTATCATCTGCAAGGGATAGCTGTCAGCAAGTACATTTTAAATGTAGTTTTCATTATTCCCCCTTAGCCTCCCATGTCTCTGCTTCCTCACAGCAAGTCTTCCCATGCTTATGCCCACAAGTCAACACCCAGTATCTGAGCAAGCATGTTCCTTGGTCATTGGCTCTGGATTTCCCCTCTTGTCTCATGTGCCATAACAATGAGCCAAATAGTAAGACGTATGACATGTGAAGGACCGAACCATGGAACAAGCATGGAAGCTGGTCAGTGGAGAGTGCAGTGAAGAGTGCAAAATCTGGTGTTGCTTTGCATGGTAGCCAATCACCATCTAACTTCAGCTTGTTCAATTAAGCTTTGACAAATAAACCTGGAAGCTGATTGGTTTCTCTGCAGGGCTGCACCATATTTTGCACTCTCCAATTTTAGTAAATCAATCCCAGTATTTGTATTGCAGAGCATCTACATGTTTTTGGGTCTCTTTAAGAAATGAAGGGGTGATTTTTCCATGGCCTTGCAGCACAGAGCTGTAATAGCAGTGTATTAAAGTATAAAACTATGACACTTTTAAACCTCACTATATATTTATTTAAGCTCTACCCTTTTTATTTGAACAAAACCATATTTCCAAATCCAACTGGACATTTTGCAGGTATTGTGATGTAACTAGAATGCATCCGAACAGTTACAGATGTAGCATCTTCCTAGCATAGGATACTAGGTCCATTTCATTTTTACCTTCTTCTGTAATTAAGGGAGCAGTATTTGTTTGATCTGGTCTGTTCAATGTTTAATGGGCTGGGAGTTTGATTGCTTCCCCCTGCCTTTAGAAGAAATTTCTAGAGCTTAGGGAGAATAATTCAAATAACCAGCATGAATATTGATAAGGGCCTAGTCAATCCCTGAGTATGTGTGCTCAGATGGTGGCTGACTGTAGTACTTCACCAAAAAAATCTGGTCTAGAGAAGGACTGTCTCGCTCACTGGGTTGTGTCTGGAGGGGCCTTGAAGGTGGTAGCTGTCCATGGTCTTGTGAGTAGGGATGAGCTTCGAGTTCGTGTCGAACCCATGTTAGACTCGAACATCGGCTGTTCGACCGTTCATTAAATTTCAAACATTATGGGCCGTTCGTGCCAAATTCGAGTGGCGCGTCAAGGCCCATAATTCACTGCGGCATCACAGTGCATTGCTGACTGATGATTGGCCAAGCATGCACTATGACCTGCATGCTTGGCCAATCACAGCGCCGTAGGTACAGAGAGCCGTAATTGGCCAAAGCCAAGGGTGGCTTTGGCCAATCATGGCTCAGAGGAGTAGGTACACGCCCCACACTATATAAGGCCGCCGGCTTGGCGGCCTCGTGTAGTGTATTGGCGTTGGTTAAAGGAAAGAGACAGAGAGAGAGAGACAGTGTAATTTGATTTGAGTTAGATAGAGCAGGCAGGCGAGTCAGTTAGCTGCAGTTACAGTGTGTAGAGGATATATGTATCCTTGGTGTTGTATATATATTTACACACTGTATTGAGTTTAGCTAGATCCGTTCCTGTTATTCTCTATACTGACAGGCAGGCAGGTGATTGTGCTAGCTGCAGTGTTTCACTTGGTGTACTGTGTCCTTTGCACAGTGTGCACCAAAAGCTTACCTCAATACAATTGCTGCTGTTCTGATAAAATTACAGGCAGGGAGCTGCAGTATTTTGCTTTAGTGTCCTTTGCACAGTGTGCACCTAAAGCTTACCTCAATACAATTGCTGGTGTTCTGATACAAATACAGGCAGGGAGCTGCAGTATTTTGCTTTAGTGTCCTTTGCACAGTGTGCACCTAAAGCTTACCTGAATACAATTGCTGGTGTTCTGATACAAATACAGGCAGGGAGCTGCAGTATTTTGATTTAGTGTCCTTTGCACAGTGTGCACCTAAAGCTTACCTCAATACAATTGCTGGTGTTCTGATACAAATACAGGCAGGGAGCTGCAGTATTTTGATTTAGTGTCCTTTGCACAGTGTGCACCTAAAGCTTACCTGAATACAATTGCTGGTGTTCTCATACTAATAACACAGGCCGGGAGTTCAAAATTACATACAGATTCTACGTTACAACAAACCTACAGTCCCTGTCTTGTTTGCACCGCCTGTATACTGCTGTTCAGAGTATATAGGGCCTGGGGGCCCCACGCCTTTCCTTTTTTTTATTTGGGTGCGGGATTCCCCTAATATCCATACAAGACCCAAAGGGGCTGGTAATGGGCTGGGGGGGGGGTACCCATGCCATTTTTCTCAATGATTTTCATCCATATTGCTGGGACCAGACATTACATTAAAGCCGCAAGCAGTTTTAAATTACTTTTTTTCCTTTAGAAATGTCATTTTGTGCAGGGACAGTTCTAAACACGGGAAACACGTGCCACTTCACAGGCATACTATAGACACCCCCCAGGTATGATATTTAAAGGAATATTTCACTTTTTTTTTTCACTTTATGCATCATTAAAATCACTGCTCCCGAAAAAACAGACATTTTTAAAACTTTTTTTTGCATTGATACATGTACCCTGAGGCAGGACCCGAGTCCCCAAACCCTTTTTAGGACAATAACTTACATATTAGCCTTCATAATTAGCACTTTTGATTTCGAACATTCAAGTCCCATAGTCTTTAATAGGGTTCTAAAGTTTGCGCAAACTTTCGGTCCGTTCGCAGGATCTGGTGCGAACCCAACTGGGGGGTGTTCGGCTCATCCGTACTTGTGAGTAATTATCTTGAATTTATTCCTGTGACTTTGTGCTTTTGGGATATAAGTGCCAGATGTTGCTTGGAGTGAGACTGCTCTCATAGTGTCTCAGATACTGGCCATTCCCCATCCTCAGCAGTGTAATGGACTGTGAGCTTAGAGAAGAGTGCCCTCCTGTATTGTGCAGTGTTCTTGAGATTACACTGGGTGCCAATAGCTGTGCAGTGGTGAAGGGTAACCAGATGCCAATGAAACTTGCCCTATGGTCTAATATTCATAGTTTCTTAAGGAGAATATTGTCATCTTACAGCCAATTGCTAATGGTTTTGAGTATCCCATGCCCTAATCCTTTCTCCATTACAAGTTCTACAAGCAATAAATCAGAACGACAACCGCTAGACTGTTTATTGGATCTGGAGTGAATAGCATGTTGCTTGGGTAGATGGTGGCCTCTGTACTGTTTGGGGGAGAACCAGTCAAAGTCAGTGACAGGGGTAGCACTACACAAATTTTATTTATTAGCACCAAATCTGGGGTTCAGAAGAGGTATAGCTGTTGAAATAGGTTTGGTTTGTCCAAACGTGGACAAACTGGGCTCAAATGTAAGCAGATGGAGCTAAACCATTTTAAAAGAAACTGAATTCTGGAAGCTGTGCTAAAAAATAGCAGGCAGAGAGCAAAGGACTGGTCACCAATATTGCCTGTGGACTGTGTCTCTGTGCGGAGGTGGCCTTCTTGGAAAAGGGAAAGTTTTTGCCTCCTCATGACAGCCTCCAGCACGGAGAACAGTGAGCAGCATTGTAGTGACACCACCAAATCCCACTCCAAATCTCCTAAAACTACAAGTTAAGAACAGCAGTGTCTTAGATTTTACACTGTATATATACAGTTATGTGGTTGTAGGCACAGGAGTGTCTAGGTAACCTCACATATCAGGAAGTGCACTGCTATTTTTCAGGAGGAATTACAGACAAAATGTAATTTTTTTTAGGATACTGTTTTAGATTAAATTAATACTTATAGATGTTCCCTGTTACATAGCAAATCTTTTTGAGTCAAGTTCCACTATAAGGCCAGTGAATATTTTACATATCTGCTGTGTGTACATTTAATACCTATCAAATGTGTTATTCTCATAACTGAATTTAATGTTTTCTTTTCTGGATATATAGGAACTACTTAGGTGCTTAATAAATGCATATAATGTATGCATTATACTAGCAGAAATGTGTCAGAAATACTGGATATAAAAAGACAATTTACCACAATCCTCCTGATAGTTTTTTTTTATTTTTTATTAATTATTTATTTAAGAGAAAAGGACATGCGGAAATACAGAGAGCATACTGATGCGTATCAAAAAACAGCAAACATTCCCCAGCACCCCATAAGTAGAACATATAGTAAAGATATGGAGCCCGCTATCAGAGGTGGGATTACAGCAAGTGTCAAGCTTACAGGAGCCCTCTGCCCCCCGCATGGCCGTATTTAGGTAGAGATAGAAACGTCAAGCCCGTTAGGAACAGACTTGATCAGGCCAACACTCTAGAGTTGGTATTAGGAGATATCAGAGAAAGTAAAGGAAAAGTAAGCAAGGAGTGCAAGAGGGGGAGGGAGAGATAAAAAAAAAGGGGGGGGAAGGGGTGTTACCACCCTCCAGTCACATCCACCCCACCTGGGGAGCATTCAGATTCGATCCTCTCAGGGGGACCGAGCCACTAAGAGTCCGTATTCCTGATAGTTGTTTTGTCACACTAGAAACAGTGTTAGAAAATTATTTGTTTTGCATTCTTTGGAAAAATACAAAGTATCTTATGTTTAAAGGGACAGTATAGTGTTTTTGTATATTTTTCCTTTGTTTATTATGTTTAGGATTAAAAACGACATGTTTAAAAATGAATTTCCTTTTTTACAGGTATATATGACATTTAGCATATGATTGTTTTATGTTTAACTATTTGTAGGCAGCAGGTAATATTTGAGGTCCTTTATACATGTCTACTTGACTTTACATAGCTGCTTGTTATTTATAGAGTTCAGTAGTTGAAGTTCAAATGAACATATACAGCTGAAAAACGAATGCCGCGTACACACGACCGTTTTTCATGACGAGAAAAATGCTATTTTTTAATTTGGTCATTAAAAACGATCGTGTGTGGGCTCCAGAGCATTTTTCGTGACGTGAAAAATGGGCATTAAAAATTTGGAACATGCTCTATTTTTTCTCGTCGTCTTTCACGTTGTGAAAAACGGCCGTGTGTAGGCTTTAACGACGTGAAAAAAACGCGCATGCTCAGAAGCAAGTTATGAGACGGGAGCGCTCGTTCTGGTAAAACTAGCATTCATAATGGAGATAGCACATTCGTCACGCTGTAACGGACTGAAGAGCACGAGGCTGAAAAGCGTGAATCGTCTCTCAACAAACTTTACTAACACAAGGATCAGCAAAAACAGCCCAAAGGGTGGCGCCATCCGAATAGAACTTCCCCTTTATAGTGCCGTCGTACGTGTTGTCGAACGTGTTGTACGTCACCGCGCTTTGCTCAAGCATTTTTTTCACGATCGTGTGTAGGCAAGGCAGGCTTGAGAAGAATCACGTTGAGAAAAACAATGACATTAAAAACGGTTGTGTGTATGTGGCATAAGAATCAGATGAGTCTGCTCATACGAGGTTTATGAGTGGAAGTCTGAAAGTAAACAGCTTTGGCTATGTTCTCTCTCTAAAAAGCCCTTACAGTATGTAAAAGTTTTAATATTTGTAAAAATTTTTTACTGCTGCCTGTGTCCCAACTTGGGAGATTCACCCTTCTATTTGTCCTGGCGACTGTGGTCACTGAGGAAATATATCAGGGCAAATCCAAAGATTTTGAGGGGGATCAAAAAAGTGAGGGGGAATTCTCCAATAGGGTTACCTTCTTGGCCAACAGCTCTCTAAGATGGGAATCCCTTTCACTTTGGATTGATTTCCTCCTACTTCCTGTTGCGTATCCAGGAAAGGAAACAAAGAGGAATCTTTCCAATGGGACACAGGCAACATATAACCTGATAGGGGTTTAACCCTTCCCTACTCTGTCTAAAACTAAAAAATATTTGACGCTCTATACAATTTAAAGATCTATGACATCTCATAGTGTCATAGGTGCACCATGTAATAAAGGTTTATTAGTAAGAATATAAAATATATAAACTAAAACATTCATTTAGAAATGTATAATCTTAAAAATGTAAAAGTAAACTGACCCAAAATCATTATAGTTTTTCTACAAACAATGAAAAATGCACAGACATGCAGCATGCAGCCAAATTGATAACGTAAACGAGCACCTTTTATAAGCTGTGTCCATTTTTCAAACTGCCCAGCCTCTATGAAACCCAGCAAGACACGCTCTCCAGTGCTCACTTCATAGTCACAAGGGCTGGGCACTCTGAAAGCAGGATATTAGGTCTGGCTCAGGCTGGCCATTATTCCCTACAAGATAGTCTTCCACAGGCTTTGCCCCCCCCCCCTCCCCCATAATCCTACCAGAGTATGATGCACAGCCCAAGTGACTGTAGCAGTAGGATGCAAATACTGCATCAGTCCTACACTAGTGACGCAGCTGGAAGAAGGCTGCTACCAGAAAAAGATGCTGCTTTATATTAACTGTATGTTGTATCCGCAAATTGCCTGACTACTGGGGAATTACTTTTGTCATTGTAAATATACTCATTTTTAAAAATAGATGATATATTAATGAGATCTAGAAAAAATCCACCAGTTTAAATTATTGTCTTTAATTTAGTATACCATATTTTCAATTGGTGTACATATTCTGTTATTATTGTAGTGTTTACCTTACATTTGAACAATAATCCCCTCTTGCGCTTGGGTGTTTCGCTAAACACGTGTGGTGTGATCCACTCTTTAGATTGAGGCAAAGTCTATAGTCTTGCAGCTCTCCTCAGAACAATGGGTATTCGTAAAACTAAAAAAGAAGAAAAGAAGGAGGGCGCACCAACCTAGTGCATTACCAATGTAAAATGTTTTATTAAAAGTATAAAAGCAATATTTGTACTTACAAACGAGCATATAAAAAGGCTTGTCAATTAGTCAGACTGCATCCCTTGACACCTGCAGACAGGACCTGATAACGAGGGTATCAGATGGTACCCCAAATGGCTGACGCGTTTCAAGGGCGTACCCTTTTCCTCAGAGCCTAGACATTTGATATAGATTTAAGAAATGGTCTCTAAGCAGCAAAAAGTAATGTAAGTTGGATAACAAAGATGAATTGAAAAAGTGTGTGGCTGTTTTAAAGTGGTTTTAGTGGGTCTTTTTATAATGGAGAAAGTTTGAGAGATATGCACCAGTTCCTAGTGTAATCTACGTATATACAGACCAGCCCACTACAGGAGATTGCAGGCTATAAGTAAATTTTCCTGCCAGTATGAACAGACAGTCAGTGAATTTCAAGATATGATTTCAGGTTGAAAGACCACTTATCTGCATTTGTCACACTGAGCACGATCCTGAAGTGGTTAAGTTAATATAAAGTAATAGTGAACTAAATTCATTCTATTAATGTCATTTTTACTTATCGGTGATACAGGGGCCAACTACTTTGCTCCAGGGCCAACCAAGGGCGATGCTTCATTTACTGCCTGTAAGATTGAGCTATCACATTGCAGTACAATGAGTAATTTTGTCAGATAATATTCACCTAAAGTATGCAATACAAAACCCGCCAACAGACGGCACCCAGACCCTGAAGAGATTGCAAATGATTAAGGTTATTTCTATTCTATAAAGGTATTTCTTCTGCTGATGATCAGCCTTAAAACATTTATAGTCACAGATTGTTATTTTCTCTATATCTAAGGCTTTCATCTAAAGTACACCATTTTTAAAGGGATGCTTCACCTTTTTCTCATAAACTTTGTTGAAACATTAGCTGCTTTAATATACTGTATCTGAGCACACCAAGAAGCTTTGAAATTATAACATCTTACTCCATGCTCTGACAGCTGTCAGCACTGGCCCAGGAGTGTGTAAAGTGTGCATTGTTTAAACTCGCCTGTCTGTTGTACAATTACCCCTTAAATCAACAGTGTTCAACTTTCTTGATATGGGGGGCCTCAAACATGGCCCCCAACATAACCAAAGGGCCGCACAAAAAATTCAGTGAATATTCAATGTTGGATACAGCAGACACGCAACAGGATATAGTCAAAGACTATGGGCATGATACAAAATATTGTCGGAGACTGTAAACATTATAAAAGAAATGGTCAGAGACTGAGGACATAATAGAGGAGATGGCCAGAGACTGTGGACATGGTAGAGGAGATGGTCAAAGACTGCGGACATTGTACAGAAGATGGTAAGAGACTGCGACATGGTACAGGAGATGGTCAGAGACTACGAACATGCTACAGGAGATGGTCACAAACTGCAGACATGGTACAGAAGATTGTCAGAGACTGTGGACATGCTACAGGAGATGGTCAGAGACTGTGGACATGGTACAGGAGATGGTCAGAGACTGTGGAGATGGTACAGGAGATGGTCAGAGACTGATGACATGGTACAGGAGATGGTCAGAGACTGATGACATGGTACAGGAGATGGTCAGAGGCTGCAGACATGTTGCAGTAGACTTTAGGGGACAGGTATAGACAGGAGACATATTCCACAAGACTGCTACAAATCATTGCAATAACAGGTTAACAGGGATATATAGATAAGTGTATACAGGGGCCCCAAGGGCCACACAAAAAGTGCCAAAGTGCCGCAGGTTGGGCACCAGGGCCTGAAACTGTAAATTCACCACATCTTCTGCATAACAACTAAAATTTCCGGTCAGGGCTGAAGTGTGAGTGCCCACACTGGGTGCTGAAATGAGAGAAGGTGCCGAGTGCCTGCTTTTGGCTTTGCATATCTTCTACTTTGGTTAATAAAAGTTCTCAAAATAAAGCCACAAAAGTCTCATGCTATAGGCAGTTGTTGGGAATGTTTGGAATTTTGAGCTTATTCTTCAGCACATGATATAGGGAAATGTGGTCACATCTTCAGATTAGGGCAGCAAGAATGCACGAGAACAGTGAAAAAAATATGAAGACTTGGTGGACATATCCTTCAATTGCACTGTGTTGGTAGTTTTTGTTTCTTTTAAATTGATAATGTATGTGTGGTCTCTTGCCTAATGCTTTTCATATTGCAGCCACCATATCTATGGATTGGTATGCTGCATTGTTGAAATGTTTAGATACATTTTACTGAGCTTTATAAGACATTACTTTTCCTTTCCAGCATTTTCTTTCACACAGTAACATCATTCCAAAGTTTTATGGTTATATCATTTAAAAGAAGAGAGCTGATTTGATGTCAGTTTGTGCCATGCACGTCCTATTATCATTACATTCTATAACACAGCTATTTTTCTGGCTTATAACAGACCCTCCACGTAAAAGAGTTGATTCTCCAATGCTAAATCGCCACGGAAAGCGTCGTCCAGAAAGAAAGTCAATGGAAGTTTTAAGTGTGACAGATGGGGGTTCTCCTGTTCCTGCACGGCGAGCTATTGAGATGGCACAGCACAGTCAAAGGTAGGATTCTGCTGAATTAAACAGCTCTGAACTAAAAGGATAACAGTTCCAGTTGTAGCTGAACAACCTTCACCAAACATGTGTGTGGGTTTGCATTGCTCTTTATAGACAGAGACCTGAATTAGGTTGCCAGTGAGTATTCAGGCAGTTTTCAGAGAGATCTAACCTACACCGTGAGATATGAGGGGCACACAACATATTGAGTGGGTGGAAGAGTCCAGAGCTCATAGCAAATTATTTATGAAATTACGAATGGTCATTTGTAATAATCTGAATCTTCACTCGTGATGCTTGTTAACATGGGCACTCGTTCACATCATAACTAAGTTTCTCTGGATACAAGTCAATGAGAATGGAAAAACAGCTCAGAAGCAGGTAATAAGCAACTCTGAAAGAACCTACAATGATCTCAAAGGTTTCTTAACCTGATCTCAAATGGAGGGTAAATGCACCTAAATGCAAGTTGCATTTACCTCTTATTGCAAGCCCTTAAAGTAGTTGTAAAGGCTGATGTTTTTTTACCTTCATACATTCTATTCTATCCCCCCACAGCCCCCCCAATACATACCTGAGCCCCCTCTTGATTCAGCGATATGCACAAAAGCCTCAGTTGTCCTGGGATTCCCTCTCGTCATTGGCTGAGACATTAGCGTAAGCCATTGGCTCCCACTGCTGTCAATCATAGCCAGTAAGTCAATGAGGAGGGAGCAGGGTGTTCGGGAGCGAGCACACACCAGTGCCTCCATAGCAAGTGGCTTGCTATGGGGGCACTGGTCAAGGTAGAGGAGCCAGGAGCGCTGGTGAGGGACCCGAGAAGAGGAGGATTGGGGCTGCATTGTGCAAAAAAAAATGCACAGAGCAGGTTAGTATAACATGCTTGTTATATTATTATTTATTTATTTTTTAAGCCAAACTTTTAATACCACTTTAAAGCGGAACTACACTGCATCTGAGCACCCCAAACAAAAAAACACTATTTAATTTATTTTTAACATTTAGAGCAAACTCTCCCATCAATGCATGTCTACATGTTTTATTATGGAGGAATCATTTGAGAAAAAAACCTTAGCATTTCTGGCCATGGTCATCTTGAGTAAGGGCAAATGATTCATGTAGCATTCACTTCCAGAAATCCATCTGCACTTAGCTCAGGTATGCCGACAGGAGGGTGTATTTAGCTGAGAAAGCCCATCTTCCACCTCCTGAAGACTCCTGGGATGTATAAAATTGTTTGCCTCGGTCTGGAAACCAGGAAGCAACTGAAGAAATGTAAAAAAAAAAGTTTCGAACAAGTGAATATGATATACTTTACTATCTAGTTACTAAAGCTCATAGCATAAGCATTATAAATTAGACATGTGCATTCGTTTTCGTCCGAATGCATTTTCGTCCGAATTTCAGCTATTTTCGTTATCGTTTTAATAAACGAAAACGAAAGCACAGAATCCGAAAACCGAAAGATCCGACATAAACAAATGCTTTATTTTCGTTTTCGTTGCTACAACAGTTCGATATAGATAGGAGATTCGACGTGACGCTGACAATAACAATCTGTGTCTATCGAACCTGTGGTCGAATGTGCCTAACCTTAACTATATTAGTCCAAGATTATTCTACATAGGAGAGAAAAGATTCGACATTATAGAGAGAAAAGATTCGACATAGGAGAGAAAGATTCGACATAGGAGAGAAAAGATTTGACATAGGAGAGAAAAGATTTGACATAGAAGAGAAAAGATTCGACATAGGAGAGAAAAGATTTGACATAGAAGAGAAAAGATTCGACATAGGAGAGAAAAGATTCGACATAGGAGAGAAAAGATTTGTTATTATAGAGAGAAAAGATTTGACATAGGAGAGAAAAGATTTGACATAGGAGAGAAAAGATTTGACATAGGAGAGAAAAGATTCGACATAGGAGAGAAAAGATTCGACATAGGAGAGAAAAGATTTGACATAGGAGAGAAAAGATTCGACATAGGAGAGAAAAGATTTGTTATTATAGAGAGAAAAGATTTGACATAGAGAGAAAAGATCACTGCTGGAATTGGGTGGGGGAAGTAAAATAAAAATAAAGTTGATGATGAATGTTATTGGCTGATTGTAACCAAAGAGGAGGAGCAGTAAAATAGCTAGAATGACGAAGATTCGACAAAGCATCGAAAGTTAGAAGATTCGACGGTGCAGCAAAACTGTACGACGCTGCAATCGTACATTTCCGGTCAAATGCATCCGCCCATAGGCTATAGAAGAATTCTAATGTTGGTTGACTAGTAATAGTAGTGAATAAATATAATTATTACTAGTCATACAACATTAGAATTCTTCTATAGCTTGTGGGCGGAACATTCGACCGGAAATGTATGATTGCAGCGTCGTACAGTTTCACTGCTCCGGCGAATCTTCTTTGAACATTCGACAGACACCATAAGCCTTCAATGACAGATTCGACCTTAATTAATTCATATTTTCGGACAAATGCAATTTCTAACGAAAAACAAAATAAATAAAAACGAGTTTCGGGAGTAACTAAATAAATTTATTTTTCGGACAAAAACGAAATTCCGAAACAAAATATTTCAGTGTGCACATGTCTATTATAAATAGTCAATGTTGGTTGATAGAATAAGGTTTCGCTTTAATTTGCTATAATAACTCTGCAGTGATGTGGCCATCCCTCTCTGCCCTTGATACAATATTTAGAGGACTGTGCCATTTGGGGAAACTCTGGAGGAAAGAGAGCACTTCTAACAGTTGGAAGTGTACACACAGAATTTTCAACTTAGAATATCTCCTGCCACAGCAGTTCACTGCTGATGACTGATGCTGAAGCAGATGGATCCTTCATTTAAACAAAAGGCTTTGTAATCTGTCAGGTGTATGAACAATCCTTCTGGTATCAACACTTAGGCCCCTTTCACACTGGGGTGGGCAGGTGCGGTGACGGTATAGCGGCGCGATTTTCAGCGCCGCTATACCATCGTATTTACTGTGATATTCTGCCGCTAGCGGTGCCGTTTTAACCCCCGCTAGCGGCCAAAAAAGGGTTAATACCGCCCGCAAACCGCGGCTACAGCCACGGTTTGCGGGCAGTATTACCGCGGTGTCCCATTGATTTCAATGGGAAGGAGCGGTAAAGGAGCGGTATACACACCGCTCCTTTCACCGCTCCAAAGATGCGGCTTGCCGGAGATCTGCAAGCAGCATCTTTGGAGCGGTGAGAGGAGCGGTGTGTTTACCGCTCCTACACCGCTCCTTCCCATTAAAAGCAATGGGAAACCACGTTAATATCGCCCGCAATGTGCCTCTGCAGAGGCGCATTGCGGGCGGTATTAACCCTTTCTCGGCCGCTAGCAGGGGTTAAAACCGTACCGCTAGCGGCCGAATACTGCCGCAATTCCGCGGCAATTCTGATGGTATAGCGCCGCAAAAAATAGCAGCGCTATACTGCCGCCGCACCCACCGCCCCAGTGTGAAACCAGCCTAAGCTGTGGCAGGAGGTAAGATAGTGGGGGTCAGAGGTTTTCTCTAAACAAAAGTGCTACTACCCTCAGGCGGAGAGAGCACAGATAACTGATGTAGCAATTAAGCAGACCCTGACCAGTAATGCTCCTCTGTTAAAAAGAGTGAATATACAGTACATTTGGTTAAAATTACTATTCCTGACTAGTTGTCCTTAAAGTGGTTGTAAATAAAAAAAAGAAGAGAGATCTTGTTCCCTTCGAGCAGATTAAATAGCACAATGCTTGTGCTGTCTAATCTGTCCGTCTCTAAGCTGCAAAAAACCTGGTCGATCCTGCCTGTTCCTGATCCATGATTACCGTGGTCAGTTTACATGAATCCATCAACACGCTGCTCTCCTCTGTCCTCCTCTCCCCCTCCCTGTCAGCTCCTGTGTGTGTGAGTCGTCTCAGCCCCCCCCCCCCTCCTCTGCCGCTATTAGTAGCTGCCAGTAAGGGTAAAGAAATATTACTAGCAACCCCTCTGTTCTATCAATCTATCCTACACTGTGTAAATGTTATTATAAAATGATGCCTGTAAATACCATATCTCAAATCTTTTATGGCTGGTCACATGACCTCATGCCGCTCTCCTCCCCCATTTAAGGGCTGCAGTGGGAGGGGCTGAGCGGCCAGCACAACAGTCAAGTGACATCCCCACCTGATGTCAGAGGGGGATCTCAGCACCTCATGCTGTAGCCCTTAGATCGGAGGAGAGCGGCCGGAGGTCATGTGACCAGCTATAAAAGAAATGAGATAAGGTATTTACAGGCATAATTTTTTAAAAACATTTACACAGTTTAGCAGATCAGAACATTCTCTGCAATCATCTGATTGCAATGATCTGCTCAACAGTTTGGAAGAGATAAAAAGTAATGTGGAATGGAGAGGGTCTCCGTCAGTGATTAAACCCCTAAAGAGGAATGCCCAGATCTGAGACCACACTTGTAAAGAAGAACTCAGCACAGGGATGGTGGGAACCCCTCATAATGGGCACAGCGGGTGTACAGACCCGGGAACTTGGCACAGGGATGGTGGGAACCCCTCATAATGGGCACAGCGGGTGTACAGACCCGGGAACTTGGCACAGGGATGGTGGGAACCTCTCATAATAGGCACATCAGCTTACAGACCTGGGAACTTGGCACAGGGATATTGGGAACCCCTCACAATGGGCACAGTAGGTGTATAGACCCAGGAACTCAGCACATGGATGATGGCAACCCCTCATAATGGGCACAGAAGTGTACAGACCCAGGAACTCAGCACAGGGATGGTGGGAACCCCTCATAATGGGCACAGCAGGTGTACAGACCCAGGAACTCAGCACAGGGATGATGGGAACCCCTCATAATGGGCACAGCAGGTGTACAGACCCAGGAACTCAGCACAGGGATGGTGGGCACAGTAGGTGTACAAACCCGGGAACTCAGTACAGGGATGGTGGGAAGCCCTCATAATGGGCACCATAGGTGTACAGACCCAGGAACTCTGCACAGGGATGGTGGGAACCCTGCATAATGGGCACAGTAGGTGTACAGACCCAGGAACTCTACACAGGGATGGTGGGAACCCCGCATAATGGGCACAGTAGGTGTACAGACCCAGGAACTCAGTACAGGGATGGTGGGAACCCCTCATAATGGGCACAGTAGGTGTACAGACCCAGAAACTCTGCACAGGGATTGTGGGAACCCCGCATAATGGGCACAGTAGGTGTACAGACCCAGGAACTCTACACAGGGATGGTGGGAACCCCTCATAATGGGCACAGTAGGTGTACAGACCCAGGAACTCTGCACAGGGATTGTGGGAACCCCGCATAATGGGCACAGTAGGTGTACAGACCCAGGAACTCTACACAGGGATGGTGGGAACCCCGCATAATGGGCACAGTAGGTGTACAGACCCAGGAACTCAGTACAGGGATGGTGAGAACCCCTCATAATGGGCTCAGTAGGTGTACAGACCTGGAAACTCAGTACAGGGATGGTGGAAACCCCTCATAATGGGCACAGTGAGGCTGCAATTGACGGGCACAGTTTTACCTAGCAGAAATGATACATAATCACCTGATAAATGGCTATTTACAGGCCTGCATTACTAAAAGTTAAACTTTTCAGTTTGCGCTCCCCAAAAAATTTTGAGCACCAGCTGCCACTGTTTACAACCACTTTAAGATGTTGGCAAATATATTACTAACATTAACCGTTTGACTGATCGGGAGAAGTGATGCACATGTAAAGAATAAGTGGAAGTGAATATATGGTTTAAAAGGGCTTTCCAAGTTAGTTGACAAAGCAGACACCAGTGGAGCCCACCGATCATTTCCTTATTTGACACATGGGATATGAAGTGTGGACTGTGTGGTCCTTTTGACCACCAACAGGAGGAGCTCTTTTAGCCTGGGTTCACACTTGTGTGGTGCAGGTCACTGCATGTGATTCAAATATGAATCCAAATTCAAAGCACATACTTCATTTTATATGGGCTCAATTCACACCACACTGCATGAAAACGGTGCAGGCATCTTTATTTTTTGCCTCACCAGAATCGGATTCCATGGGTGTTCACACCCATGTGATCCGATTCTTGCAATTGCAATGTTTTTTCAACTTGCTTTGGGGTGTAATGAAATTAGCATTGACACCACTGGCAGATCTCATGATAGAGTGAGATTTTAATGCGGTGCAGGAAACGTTTAGGATTCCCTGCACTTCCCTCACCACATATATGGGAACCGGGGCTAAGCCCTGGTTCACACTGGTGCATTTTGACATGCGATTTGGCATGCCAAATCGCATGTCAAAACGCCGGTATTTGCCGCAAATTGCGGGCAATGGAACCGTCCTAATCGGTGCGACGCCGCATCTGCGGCGCTGCACCAATTTCAAAAAGTCGTTTCTGTACTACTTTTTGCGATTTCGGGCCGCGATTTACATTGACATCTGTTCAGAAACCTGCACAGATGTCCCTGTAATCGCCGGCCGAAATCGGGACTGACAGGCAGGAGTGAAATCGTGCGAGTTCAGCTGAAATCGCACTACTTCACTCCCGCAGCCCCAGTGTGAACCTGGGCTTAAAGTGACAGCCCCTGACTCAAAGGGTATTGACCTATTGCATTTAGCCCAACAAGTTTGCAAAGACAACAGTTATCAAGTAAATATTTTATATAAAAAAAAAGCCTTAAAACATTAAAAATGAATGAAAGGAAAAAATATTGATTTATGCAATGTATTTCTATAATTCTGTTCAAAAGATAAGTTATTTATAGTACAGAGGCTGGTTCACAGAGTAATAGAATAATAGTTATTTGATTTAAAATTTACCGATACCAATGACAGAGAGCAAATAAGTCAACCCAATGTCAGCTACCGTAATATGATAAAAAAGTATGTGCTTGTGCTATTACCGCATAAGTAAAAGACAATAGAGGATTCTCTTATAGATAAAGACAGCATATTATTTTATAAGAAGAGAAATCACTTGAAACAGCTGGATGGAGCACGAATGAGCAGCTCCAAATCACAATACTTGACCTATATGTCTATCCCTCTGAAATCTAATCTTTTAAAGCACACAATTTAAAATATGGCAGCAAGGTGTCCGTTTCTTTGTTCCATGAGCAGTGGGTGATAGATCTTTCTTTTGCAGGTCCAGGTCTGTCAGTGGTGCATCAACTGGCCTGTCATCTAGCCCTCTCAGCAGTCCAAGGGTAAGTATTAAAAAGGAAATTCTTAATATTACAGATAATATGACAGCAACAGCGGTCCAGACTGCACTTTATCACATCCTGTTTGTGGCATATCATGCCATCACTACAACAACCTGCATTATCACACCATGACACCCTACATTACAAACATCATCAGCAGTTCTCTTACAATTTTAACAGATAGGTTCTCTCTTTTTTTTTCCTTTATGTTGTAATACAAAATTTTGCATGGCTTATCATTGTTACTGTAGATATGGTTATGAGTGTCTACAGAAACCAGTTTAAAATAAATTTATAAGATTCTTGAATTTAAGTTTTAAGTGAATAAAGATACCAAAGAAACAAAACTCTGGGCTATTGACATAGACACCCTTCAAATTTTGTGGATGTGGAATATTGGTATGTTAAAATAAACCTTTATTTGCATGTTTGATATAAAAAGGAATATATCATGAAGTTTATATGTAAATTTGTTTTTAATTGATATATTACTCTGTATAATGTAAGTTAAAATGATTACATCAGCTGCCCTCATAACCCCTCGCTAGGCACATATAACGTACTTTCCAGCAAGAAGGCAAGACTTGGAAGCTAGAAGCAGCCAGATAGTGTGTATGGGAGTTGTTATGTTTCAGGGCAGTGGTTGTTATCCTTGCTTCACCATTAGTAAGTCACTGACCAGACAACTGATATGTGCCAGGCCAGAGACTCATTAAGTATAGAGAAAATAATAAGAGCTGCTATCACAGTCGCTGAGTATCACTAGAATCTAGGGATGAGCCGAACACCCCCCGGTTCGGTTCGCACCAGAACCTGCGAACGGACCGAAGGTTTGCGCGAACTTTAGAACCCCATTAAATACAATGGACTCGAACGTTCAAAATCAAAAGTGCTAATTATCAAGGCTAATATGCAAGTTATTGTCCTAAAAAGTGTTTGGGGACCCGGGTCCTGCCCCAGGGGACATGTATCAATGCAAAAAGAAGTTTTAAGAATGGCCGTTTTTTCGTAAGCAGTGATTTTAACGATACTTAAAGTGAAAAAAAAAGTGAAATATTCCTTTAAATATTGTACCTGGGGGGTGTCTAAAGTATGCCTGTGAAGTGGCACATGTTTTCCGTGTTTAGAACTGTCCCTGCACAAAATGACATTTCTAAAGGAAAAAAAGTCATTTAAAACTGCTTGTGGCTTGAATGTAATATCTGGTCCTGGCAATATGGGTGAAAATAATTGAGAAAAATTAGGCATGGGTAACCCCCCCCCCCCCACCAGCCCCTTTGGGTCTTGTATGGATATTAAGGGGAACCCCGCACCCAAATTAAAAAAAGGCCCTATATACTCTGAACAGCAGTATACAGGCGGTGCAAACAAGACAGGGACTGTAGGTTTGTTCTTAAGTAGAATCTGTTTGTAATTTAGAACAGGTACATTTTTTAAATGTAGCTCCAGCCAAAAAAATCTATTTTTGGAATACATAGTGATTAGGGAAGGGTTATCACCCCTGTAACATTTGTTTTGCTGTCTGTGCACCTGTTCAGACCTGTTCATCTCTCTGCCTGTGGTTTTATTATGAGAACACCACAAATTGTATTCAGGTTCCTTTAAGTGAACACTGTGCAAAGAACAGAAGTACACTACATGAAATTAATGCAGCTCCCTGCCTGTGGTTTCATTATGAGAACACTACTAACTGTATTCAGGTAAGCTTTAGGTGAACGCTATGCAAAGCACACAGTACACTAAGTGAAACACTGACTGCAGCTAGCACAATCACCTGCCTGCCTGTCACAGTATAGAGAATAACAGGAACGGATCTAGCTAAACTGAATACAGTGCATAAATATATATACAACACCTAGGATGCATATATATCCTCTACACACTGTAACTTCAGCTAACTGACTCGCCTGCCTGCTCTATCTAATTCAATATAAATGACACTGTCTCTCTCTGTAATCTCTCTTTAAACAACTCCAACACACTACACAAGGCCGCCAAGCCAGCGGCCTTATATAGTGTGGGGCGTGTACTAAACCCCCTGAGCCATAATTGGCCAAAGCCACCCGAGTCATAGTGCATGCTTGGCCAATCATCAGCCAGCAATGCACTGCGATGCCGCAGTGAATTATGGGCCGTGACGCGCCACTCGAATTTGGCGCGAACGGCCCATAATGTTCGATCTTCGTCGATTGATCGAACGGCCGATGTCATTTCGCAAGTGGATATAAATAAAAACAGCAGTCTTTTAGTATAATAATAACATATATACAGTATCTCATAAAAGTGAGTACAACCCCTCACATTTTTGTAAATATTTTATTATGCCTTTTCATGTGACAACACTGAAGAAATAACACTTTGCTACAATGTAAAGTAGTGAGTGTATAGCCTGTATAGCAGGGTACATTTGCTGTCCCCTCAAAAAAACTCAACATACAACTATTAATATCTAAACCGCTGGCAACAAAAGTGAGTACACCCTAAGTGAAACCTGAATTTCCAGTGACCAGTATGAGAGAGTCAGTGCGATAACACCAATTAAATTCTGTATCCTCTGATTCCAACCAAAAGACAAAAATAAATAAATTAAAATCCTGAATCCTCAGAACCCTAAACCAACAGTAATAATTACTGTATTTATTGGCGTATAACACTCACTTTTTTACCCTGAAAATAGAGGGTAAACTGTGCCTGCGTGTTATACGTAGGGGGCTGTGGAAAGTTTTTTTCCTGAAACTTCCCTCTTAAAGTTAGGGTGCGTGTTATACGCCTGTGCGTGTTATACGCCGATAAATACGGTAAGTACAATTAGTGATCGGAGCACTTGTGTGCACACACTACCCATAAGTCATCATTCAGCAACAGATCTCTGCTGTGTAACACAGTTAGTAACACTGTTTAAACTGAGCATATAATATGTGGTAGAGTCTTACCTAGCTGGAAATTAAAGCTTACAACCCGATGTCTATGATTTAGTTACCACTGCCATACACTACACTACAGTTAACAGTTGTTAGTCTTAATGACTTACTCTATATAATTCAAAAGACTTCATTATCCACCTTTTTATATCATTCAATGTAACATATAATTTGTTTCAAGCCCAACATTTTTGGCAAGCTGGCACAGATCTTCATACATTCCTGAAAAAATGTGTGTGTATGTATATGTATGTGTATATATATATATATATATATATATATATATATATATATACACATACATAGCATACAATGGGCACATACTATAGCATGTGTTCAATGCAAGACTACATTTACTGTGCTAGCCGTTCCACATGTGTGATAATGTACGCAATGGAAAAATAGCCTTGAATTCTTTGCTGTTTACTGGCCTTTTTAAATATTGGCATTGAGGAAGGTTCGTATCTGTTATATATGTTGAGCACACAGCAATAGAACACCATGTCCTACCACATTGCTCCATCTCATTGTCAAACATCAATGCCCATTGGGCATTTTTCTGTCCCCCCTTGCCAGAGTCCCGTTTTCACTTTCTCCCCCACACCGCTGGAATCTGCTGATGGGGAGGATCCCCGTGCCATCTGGCAATCCAAAGCTGCTCACCGTCAGCCTGACCCGAAGACCCAGACACTGCCTGCTAAGACCAGCCTGGGAGAGAAGCCCCTCCACACCATTAAATCCAATCCCTTACCCATTACCATGACTGCCTCCTCCCCACCGCATGACTCCTCAACTTCACCTCATCGCTCCCCTTTATCCCCACCTTTCTTCCCTTCCTCACTGCCTGCTCGTTTTTTCCCTGGTACTAAATCCACCACCAAATCTATCCCTTTGCCGCAGGTGACCCCTCACCCTTCTCCCCGAGGTAGCCCCCTCCCTACCCCGCTGGGCACCCCAGTACATACGCCCAAGGACAGTCCGACTGGGACACCCAGTGGCACCCCTCCCTCCAGTCCTGGTGTTGGTGGAGTGGCTTGGAAGACACGGCTCAACTCTATCAAGAATAGTTTTCTGGGATCCCCACGCTTCCATCGTCGGAAATTGCAAGGTAGGTTAAATTGTTCTGCATCAGCTTGCCATCTAGTGGCACATTGTTGAATGAGCTGCAGTATTACAGATTAAATAAAATGGCTGTTGCCTTGTGCCATCTAACAAAAAGGTTCAAACAGATAAGGATAGAAAAAATAAATAAAGAAAAATAATATTAACTGAAATTGAGATGGTAAAATTTAAAGATAACATTTAGAATGATTTTACCATGTTCTACAACCCCTCTGGGGTTAATCAGTTTTAAAATAAAATATGTTCTCTGTATTTTAAAGCAAACCCATCAGCCTTTCTATATGTTGAAAAGTAAACGGTGAAAAAGTAAATGTTCTAAGATCAGATACATGATTAATACAGTAGAAGGCCCTAAGAGTTTCAGATTTAAAAGAGTTTCAGGTTCAAAATTCATTTAAAATGTTGAAGCTTTAATTTACCACTGTGGATATATGCATTTTGTAATGTGGTCAGCATTAGTCATTTTTGTAAACTTAACTGAACCCTCTATGGGTTAAATACATACGGTACTTAATATAAGTAGGGGTGCTACCAGAGAGGGCATAGCTAACAGTAAGCTGTATGTTAGATTTAAAGTAGAAATATAGGCAAAACTTTTTCTTCATTTTGGATAAAGTAAGGGAGGGTTATAACCCCTGTTGTATTATTTATTTTTTTTGCCATCTGTGTCCCATATCAGAGATTTTCCTTAATTGCCTGTCCCATAGCCAAACAGGAAGTGAGAGGAAATCCCTGCAAATTATAGGAATTCACTGGGGACCCCCAGGTCATCAGGACTAGTGTCCCCATTGGAAGATGTTATTACTTTTCTGGGGCAACCCAAAATTTGGGATTTTATTTTACTTTCATTTTTAATGATAATGGTAAAAAGGACAAATAGAGAGGGGGCACAGACAGCAATAAAAACTGACAAGTGTTCTAATCCCTCCCACTCCATCCAAAACAAAAAAAAAAGTTTTTGTCTTTATTTATACTTTAACCACATAAGGACCACCGCACGACGATATACGTCGACAGAATGGCAGGGCTGGGAACAAGGGCGTACAGGTACATCCCCTTTAAGATCCCAGCCATGGGTCGAGCGCGCGCCGCCGGAGGCGCGCTCGCGACTTGGTCCGAAGCTCTATGACCGCGCCCGCGGAACCGCCGGTGTCCCGCGATCGGGTCACAGAGCTGGAGAACGGGGAGAGGTAAGTGTAAACAAACCTTTTCCCATTCTTCCTAGTGACATGTCAGTGATCGTCTGTTCCCTGTCATAGGGAACGACGATCAGTGACGTCACATGCCAAGCCACGCCCCCCTACAGTAAGAATCACTCACTAGGGCACACTTAACCCCTACATGGCCACCTAGAGGTTAACCCCTTCACTGCCAGTGTAATTTTCACATTAATCAGTGCATATTTATAGCACTGATCGCTGTAAAAATTACAATGGTCCCAAAAATGTGTCAATAGTGTGCGATGTGTCCGCCATAATGTCGCAGTCACGATAAAAATCTCTGATCGCCGACATTACTAGTAAAAAAAAAAATATTAATAAAAATGCCATAAAACTACCCCCTATATTGTAGACGCTATAACTTTTGCGCAAACCAATCAATAAACGTTTATTGCGATTTTTTACCAAAAATATGTAGAAGAATACGTAAACTGAGGAAAAAAAATGTTTTTTTTATATATTTTTTGGGGATATTTATTATAGCAAAAAGTTAAAAATTTAATTTTTTTCAAAATTGTCGCTCTATTTTTGTTTATAGCGCAAAAAATAAAAACCGCAGAGGTGATCATATACCACCAAAAGAAAGCTCTATTTGTGGGGAAAAAAGAATATAAATTTTGTTTGGAAGTCACGTCGCACGACCGCGCAATTGTCAGTTAAAGCGACGCAGTGCCGAATCGCAAAAAGGGGCCTGGTCCTTTAGCAACAAAATGGTCTGGGGCTTAAGTGGTTAACATGTTCCTTTGCAAAGCGTCATGTTGTTTTGCACCCTCTGTTCTACAAACAGGTGTTTTTACCATGGAAAGGTAATGCCGCTGAACACAGTATGCAAAGCAGGATGCCCCTATTACCTTTATTGCTTGGGAAACTTTTCCTGTGTGCCTCTCTTATACACATTTCATTTTTTTGTTGGGGGGCCTGTCTTCAGGACTAAGCTCTGCTTGTTCTGTTTCAAATGAAGATATATCTGACATACTTAGTAGACCCAGTCTGTAGGGACAGTATGGACGCCTGCTGACTTGGAAACATCCACAGGCGACATACTCTTTAATAAAACACAGAGGTTGAATCCAACATATGCTGCGTACAAACGATCTAGTTTCTCAGCGGTGAAAACACCGCCGTGAAACCCGACGGGAAAACGAGGACCGGCTTGGTCCCCTTTTCCCCGTGTACACACGCCCATTTTTCACAACAGGTTTTCTCTTGGTCGAGAAAACCGGCCGTGTGTAGGCTCCCTAGCAGTGTTTCCCTATGGGAAAACTGCAGAGGAAAAAAACACTGCGATTCGTGACGAGAAAAATTTAGTGCATGTTCTAAATTTTCTCGTCGTGATTCTCAGCGGTTTTCTCTTCGGGAAAACTGCTGGAGAGCCTACACACGGCCGTTTTTCTCGTCCAAGAGAAAACATGACAGTTTTCCCGATGAGAAAACTGATCGTGTGTACGCTGCATTAGTGTTAGTTGAAGGATAAAAACATAATAACTTCCCTAAGCCTATGTAGTGGAAAGCAATGTTGAACTGCACAGTAGGGTGGACCAGGGAGTGTCCAGCTACTTATGCCTCTGCCTTTGGAAGCCATGCTTGTAATTTTCAGCCTTTCAATGCCTCGTGGGACTTGTAGTTATGCAACACCGGGAGGGCCACAGTTTAAGCACCCCTGAGCTAGGGACTGCACTAATTGTAGACAAAGCAGAAGGGAGAAACAGGGAAACATACCGAGGACACAATAATAAACAGGCTGTTGTGTTAGCACACTGCCAATAGGTCTTCAATTTCTTGGGAGAGTTCCCTTACTGGCTACTAAGTGGCACTCACTGGCCAAAGGGAAGGCAGTTGATGGTGATAACCTTGAAGTCAGGTCTTTAATAACAGAGTAATACTATTTCAATAGAGCTACACAGAGAAGGTTTTTCAGGCAGGCAAAAGTTGTAGAAGGCTTTGTGTAGCGCCTGCTAATAGGCAGGACTATTACAAATGACTGATTGGCACACTTTAAAGCTCATATACCTCCATGGTGATTTATTTTTGCCTATTGATTTTAGAAGGGGATCAGCAAGTTAGCGTCACCCTGACTGTGAAGTTACCCCCAGACATGGTAGCACCATTGTGTTAATTTGGTGCAAGTTTCATATTCATGTTTATGTCAATGAAGAGGGTAGGTAGAATGGAAGAACAGCACTGGCAGATGCTGCTCATCACAGAACAAAACAATGGCAACCAGGGAAGGATATCTGATCTTCCCAACTGATTAGTTCTGGTAGGTGTGATTGTGAGTGGTCATACAGTCACATTTTAGCTAGACATACACCTTATTAATCGGGAACATACAAAAAGGATTGAAAACTAAAGTAGGGCCTGTGTGTGGCCAGATGTAATAACAGAGCAGCTCTAAACCAGGACAAGAAGTTCTTTGCAACAGGAAGTTCAAAGATTTTGTTCTTTAAAATTACACTGTCCAGGGGTTACCAGAATTAAAATAACAGTACCCTGTGAAGAAAGTAGCATTTTACCTACCTGCCCATTTGCCAAAACTTTGCTCTGTAGGAGAGCAGCTACCACTGATCATAATACAGTTCCCTGGGCTGGTAGAAGAGTGTCATGGATATGCATTAATGTCTGTCTGCCATCTTACCTTCCTCCTCATGTGTTCATCTAGAGACCAGACCTCCTTCACCTGGCTTCCTTTATAATCTCCTCCCAGCCTGACTCCACCCCAGGCCCTATCACTGAACACTATATTAACCTGTGCACTGCAAGCCTGCTTTGCTGATCAACGTGTTTGTTAGGCATTGTGTGTTTGGGTTCCTGCCTGCCGTGTGCTACGTCTGTCTCTCTGTTACGTTATTGGCTTGTCCCCGACCATCCCTGTCTGCTCGTGACCCTTGACCTTCGGCTCGTTCTTCGTTATCCTTGTCTGCTTGTGGCCCCTGACCTTCGGCTTGTTATTCGGTTCTCTCTATCGTGTGCCGCTGCTTCCCCTTATCCTACGGGGCGTGAGCTAGGAAACTCCAGGGGCCGCGACCTGGTCCCAGCCTGCAGCGTAACATCCTCACCACTAGAGGCCCTGGAGAAGACCAGCTGGGTCTTAGACTCCGCGCCCTGGGGAATCTTGGCTCTCGCTTCCGTTGGGATCCCGGTTGTGCTCCTCTGGTCCCGCTTTCCACAACCACCCAGTTTCCTACCCACAGAAGCCAGCCATAGGGTTCACTACCTCGCGGTGCACTCCTGTCCCCCTACGGTGTGCATCTGTCACCTGGCCACAGGTGACCCTGACAGTTTGATCAGCCATGAACCCGGCTGACATCCCGCTTCCCGCGGATGATCCATTGCAGGGCATAGTTCGCAGACTTGAGACCCAGGAATCAAATCAGACCCAGGTGATGCGATTCCTCCAGGATCTGGCTTCTCGATTCGAGCAGCTTCAGGTCTCCTTGGGAACCCCGAATCCGCAACCCCAAGTACAACCAGCGGCTGTACCTATCGCACCAGTCGCAGCCTCACACTCACTAAGATTGCCAGCTCCGTTCCGTTTCTCTGGGGACTCCAAGGCCTGCAGGGGGTTTCTCAGCCAATGCACTATTCATTTTGAGCTTCAGCCTCAAAGCTTCCTATCTGACCGGGCTAAGGTAGCCTATATCATTTCCCTCCTCTCCGGTGAAGCTTTGGCCTGGGCTGCCCCCCTGTGGGAGAGGAACGATCCGGTGGTTTCCAGTCTGTCCGAATTCTTGAAGCTCTTTCGTAATATCTTCGAAGAGCCGGCTCGGGCTTCTTCAGCGGCTAGTGCTGTCTTACGTCTTCGCCAAGAATCTAGTTCAGTGGGGCAATATGCTCTTCAGTTCCGTATCCACACAGCTGAATTGAGCTGGAATAATGAGGCCCTGGTCGCTACCTTTTTACATGGCCTCTCTGACCGAGTGAAAGACGAATTAGCGGGAAGAGCCATTCCCGTCGGTCTGGACGATGTAATTTCATTATGCAACCAGATCGACATTCGTTTTCAAGAGAGGTCCTTAGAAAAAAGACGCCAGCACTCTCTGGGTCCTAGCCAGTCTGAGCTCCCCTCCCTTCATTCCGTGGAGCATCCTCTACCTGCTGAAGAACCTATGCAGCTGGGCCGGACCAGACTAACCCCCGAAGAACGTGCTAGGCGCAGAACTCTGGGCTTGTGCCTCTATTGTGGGGGCAAGGGTCATTTTCGTGACTCCTGCTCGCTTCGTCCGGGAAACGCTCGGGTCTAATACATTTGGAAGGTGGAGTATTGGACCCAGAAACATCACCTTCTCGCCTGCTCTTGCCGGTGTCCCTTCATGTAGGCACTTCTCCTCAGTCAACCCTTGCATACCTGGATTCCGGGGCTGCCGGCAATTTCATGGATTGGAGAACTGCTTCTTCTATGAAGCTTACCCTTTCACCTCTCACTACCCCATTGGTAGTCTCGGCAATTGATGGCACTGTTCTCCCAGGGGGCCCTATTCGCTTCCAGACGCTACCCATTAGGATGTCGGTAGGGATTCTCCACCAGGAGTGGATATCCTTTCTTATTCTACCCAAGGCCTCTACCCCAGTTGTATTGGGCCTCCCTTGGCTACAGCTCCACTCTCCACATGTGGACTGGGTCTCTGGGCAGATCCTGGCCTGGGGTTCCTCATGTTTCTCGTCGTGTCTTCTCAAGGTGACCCCCAAGGAGAGTCTTCCGGTTGCTGCCACTTCTGTTTCTTCTGATCTTCCCGCCGCATACAGCGATTACCGGGATGTGTTCTGTAAAAAATCAGCTGAGGTGCTTCCTCCCCACAGGTCTTTTGACTGTGCTATTGATCTTGTCCCCGGAGCAACTCTACCCAGGGGTCGTACCTACCCTCTGTCCATCCCAGAGACCCAGGCCATGTCGGAGTATGTAGCAGAGAATCTGGAGAGAGGGTTCATCCGGAAATCCTCATCGCCTGCAGGGGCAGGGTTCTTTTTTGTTGCCAAAAAGGATGGTACCTTAAGACCCTGCATCGATTATCGGGGTTTAAATGCGGTTACTATTAAAAATCGATACCCCTTACCCTTAATATCTGAGCTATTCGATAGGTTGAAGGGTGCCTCCATTTTCACCAAGTTGGATCTCAGAGGCACGTACAATCTCATTCGAATACGGGAGGGTGACGAATGGAAGACTGCATTTAACACTAGAGACGGGCATTACGAATATCTGGTGATGCCTTTTGGTCTGTGTAATGCTCCAGCCGTGTTTCAAAACTTTGTCAATGAAATCTTCAGAGATCTGCTGTACCAGTTTGTTGTCATCTATCTGGATGACATTCTGATCTTTTCTGAAAATCTGCTCGTCCACAGAAACCATGTCCGCACTGTACTTCAACGTCTTAGAGAGAACAATCTCTATGCCAAGCTGGAGAAATGTTCCTTTGAATGTTCTGAGGTCCTGTTTTTGGGGTGCTTTGTCTCATGTTCGGGGCTTCGTATGGACCCTGGGAAGGTCTTGGCTATCACCAACTGGCCTCTTCCTGCTAGCCTCAAGGCCACACAGCGCTTTCTTGGCTTCACTAATTATTATAGGCAGTTCATAAGGAATTACTCTTCCATTGCCGCGCCTATTATCGCTTTGACCAAGAAGGGTGTGAATGCCAGAGACTGGCCTCCCGAAGCTGTCTCTGCATTTCACAACCTGAAACAGGCCTTTGTTTCTGGCCCCCTCTTGAGGAGACCAAATCCTGGGAATGCATTTTTTATTGAAGTGGACGCTTCCTCAATGGGGGTGGGAGCTGTGCTTCTTCAAATCTTTGAGAAGAGACGCCAACCATGTGCGTTCTTCTCCAAAAAATTTTCTCAGGCAGAGAGGAATTATGCCATCGGTGATCGGGAACTTCTCGCTATTAAATTGGCGTTAGAGGAGTGGCGTCATCTCTTGGAGGGTTCCCCTCACTCCATAACGATCTTTACCGATCACAAGAATTTACAGTATCTACAGAATGCTAAACGTCTGAATCCTAGACAGGCCAGGTGGAGTCTCTTCTTTGCCCGTTTTAATTTCACGATTACCTACAAACCTGGTTCCTGCAACGGTCGGGCTGATGCGCTCTCTAGGTCATTTGACACTTTGGACGAGGAGTCCGCCCCTGAACCTGAGCCGATCATTCCCACCTCATGCATTGTTGCCCACTCTACCACCCTGAAGTCTAAAATTCCGCCTGGTAAGACCTTTGTCCCCACTGAGCTAAGAGCTAAGATCCTTCGTTGGGGACATGATTCCAAGGTGGCAGGGCATTCTGGATTCCTCCGATCCTTCCTACTCATCAGTCGTCACTACTGGTGGCCTAATCTCCGCTCAGACGTCAAAGACTACGTTAAAGCTTGTCATGTCTGTGCTCAGTCCAAATCCTCCACACAAGCTCCTGCTGGTTTCCTCATGCCCTTGCCTATTCCTAAGGAACCCTGGGCCCATATTGCCATGGATTTTATCACCGATCTCCCACTGTCTGAGAATAATACAGTCATTTGGGTGGTAATCGATCGATTCTCCAAGATGGCTCATTTTGTTCCTCTTCCTGGTCTTCCTTCTGCCCCTGCCTTGGTTCCCATTTTCATTCGAGAAATTCTCCGCCTACATGGGGTCCCTTCTCATATTGTTTCCGACAGGGGAGTCCAATTCACGTCTCGTTTTTGGAGAGCCTTTTGCAAATCCCTCAATATTGTCTTGGATTTTTCTTCTTCTTACCATCCCCAATCCAATGGACAGACTGAGAGGGTTAATCAGGAGTTAGAGGTCTTTCTTCGCACCTTTGTGTCTTCTCACCATGACGATTGGTCCTCTCTACTCCCGTGGGCAGAATTCTCCCATAACAATCATGTGAATACCAGTTCGCAGAAGACACCCTTTTTCACAGTTTATGGAAAACACCCTCAACTTCCTCTTCCTATGATCTGTTCTCCAGACATTCCAGCTTTGGCTTCGGTTCAGGAGTCTCTCAATTCCGTTTGGGGTCACGTTCATGATTCCCTCCGGGCAGCTGCTGAAAAATTCAAAGGCTTTGCAGACCGCCGCAGGCGTAAACCGCCTTCTCTTCAGCCAGGGGACAAAGTCTGGCTCTCTACCAGGAACATCAAGCTCCGAGTTCCTTCTCTGAAGTTTGCTCCACGATTCATCGGTCCATACACGGTAACTGCTAAACTGAATCCGGTTTGTTTCAAACTCCAGATTCCTAAGAGCCTTAAAATCACTAACTCCTTTCATGTTGCTCTTCTAAAGCCTTTAGTCCTCAATAAATTCTCTCGTCCTCTTCCTACCGTGGCGCCTGTCTCGGAGGATAATCAGGAGTACGAGATCAGTCAAATTCTGGACTCCCGACTCTGTAAAGGCGTTCTTCAGTACCTCGTTCATTGGAAAGGGTTTGGTCCTGAGGAGAGGTCTTGGATCACTGCATCTGAGGTCTTTGCACCTCGTCTGTTAAAGGAGTTTCATCTGAAGTTTCCCTCTAAACCTGGGCCCAGGCGGGGAAGGGGGAGGCCTCGTAAGAGGGAGGGTACTGTCATGGATATGCATTAATGTCTGTCTGCCATCTTACCTTCCTCCTCATGT
This sequence comes from Rana muscosa, assembly GCA_029206835.1. Taxonomy (NCBI): domain Eukaryota; kingdom Metazoa; phylum Chordata; class Amphibia; order Anura; family Ranidae; genus Rana; species Rana muscosa. The sequence continues at coordinate 185,973,249 of CM055124.1, read as the reverse complement.
GTTCATCTAGAGACCAGACCTCCTTCACCTGGCTTCCTTTATAATCTCCTCCCAGCCTGACTCCACCCCAGGCCCTATCACTGAACACTATATTAACCTGTGCACTGCAAGCCTGCTTTGCTGATCAACGTGTTTGTTAGGCATTGTGTGTTTGGGTTCCTGCCTGCCGTGTGCTACGTCTGTCTCTCTGTTACGTTATTGGCTTGTCCCCGACCATCCCTGTCTGCTCGTGACCCTTGACCTTCGGCTCGTTCTTCGTTATCCTTGTCTGCTTGTGGCCCCTGACCTTCGGCTTGTTATTCGGTTCTCTCTATCGTGTGCCGCTGCTTCCCCTTATCCTACGGGGCGTGAGCTAGGAAACTCCAGGGGCCGCGACCTGGTCCCAGCCTGCAGCGTAACATCCTCACCACTAGAGGCCCTGGAGAAGACCAGCTGGGTCTTAGACTCCGCGCCCTGGGGAATCTTGGCTCTCGCTTCCGTTGGGATCCCGGTTGTGCTCCTCTGGTCCCGCTTTCCACAACCACCCAGTTTCCTACCCACAGAAGCCAGCCATAGGGTTCACTACCTCGCGGTGCACTCCTGTCCCCCTACGGTGTGCATCTGTCACCTGGCCACAGGTGACCCTGACAAAGAGTTTCTTCCCTGGTGGCTGCAGTGGTTTCTCCTTTAGACCCCCTAGTCACTGCAGGACAGCGATGTAGGGGCTAATGGGAGGAACTACAGCGACCAGCAGGAGACACGCTATTCCACATACCTTGAAATGCAGAAAAGGATTGGCACTAGTATCTCTGCTACAAAGCAAAGTTCCTGTGAATAGGCCACCAAATGTAAGTGCTGCAATGGTAATTTTGTTAACCCCTGACAGGGTCATTCTAATCTTTACAATCAGTTAATAAAATAAGATGGAGAGAGTAAGCATAAACACATAAGGGTCCACTTATGTTCTCATGCAAGGTTTGTAAAACTTTCACCCAGGTTTCACACATTTTTCCAACCAAATCCTACTGGAAATGTGATTGATTTCTAAATGAGAGTTGTGTGAATCTTGTTTGAAAACCTACCGCAACTTTGTATGTTAGGTTATTGGGTCCGAGACTGCATATTACCGCATCTGACAAGACAAAAATGCATATATTAAGTTATCTGCATAGTTTACCTTAAATCATTTTTACATCTTGTTACTTACGTTCCTTACTCATACCATATTTTATTACTGTAATAAATATAAGAAGGAAAGTAGATGATACTTATTATGTATAAGCATTTGGCAGCTAATTTTAAAACAATACCTTGATTTCCATTAGAGTATATTTCTATGCAGTTTTATTGGTAATGCGTTTTATCTGCTCTTTTTAATTATGCTTGTATTTTGCATAGTGCCGACTCCTGAAGAAATGTCAAGTCTTACTCCAGAATCCTCACCAGAGTGAGTACACTTCATTACCTGTAATAGATGAGGACAGAACATAATGAGCCTCATATATCAGAATGTCTGAAGGATGTATTATATAGTCACAGCAGCTAATAAAAGTTTTCTTTCACTATGAAACGAAGGTAGAAGCTAACTGTGAGCTAATGTTCTACTAGAGATTTTTCCCCTAAAGACCATTACATGTTGTGTTCAATTTTGATCTTCCAGAGACCTGTTGGGTTTTCAAAATTGTGGATACAACTTAACCATTATCATGTCAGGAAGATATTAAAGTGCATCTCTAGCTCAACAATTTTATGTTGCAAATATTTGTAAAGTGGTATATATACCCTAATGAACCACATATTCTTGCAATCGGGTGACCACACTATTCTGAGGTTATACTGTAACTTTACAAACTCCACGTCAGTTCCATGTCACTTGCATAGTGGTGGACTACTAGTGAACGTCACCATGACAGATTTGCTCACCCCAAACGCTCTTCCTTCTGTATGCTCGACTTCCCCTCCAGTCTGTCATATTAAAAAAAAAAAAATTCCTAGACCTTTTAAATGAATAAATAAGCAAACTGGAGAGTGGATCTGTTTTTCACTTTGTCTTCACGTACCAAAACAAAAATAATTTCTGTTTGGCAAAGCGCAGCGATTTTTGCAGTGCTTAATGTGAAACATTGAAAAAGCTAAATTCCTTTAAAAACAAGCCTGGGGGATTTCTTAAACCTGCCTGTGACGTGGCCTGTGACATGCCTGTGTAAGATGTATACAACCTACTACAGTAACAGTATTTATTGGCGTATAACACTCACTTTTTTACCCTGAAAATAGAGGGTAAACTGTGCCTGCGTGTTATACGCAGGGGGCTGTGGAAATTTTTTTTCCTGAAACTTCCCTCTTAAAGTTAGGGTGCGTGTTATACACCTGTGCGTGTTATACGCCGATAAATACGGTATCTATACTGTACCAGACCCTTAGCCTACATAAGGATGTGATATAGAAGTTAAAGAGAGATCACAATAGAAAAAAAATGTTCCCCTGCTAATTCATAGCAGGCCCATCTGGTCTGAAATAAATTTTAAGGGGAAATCCCAACCAAAAATGTAAAAAAAAGCAAGAGGTCCCCCGAAAAATCTATACCAGACCCTTATCTGAGCATGCAGCCTGGTAGGTCAGGAAAGGGCAGGGGCGAGCATACCCCCTACACTCCTGAACCATACCAGGCCACAAGCCCTCAACATGGGGAAGGCGGAACCCCTTGGCAAAGAACTTTGTCCCCGTGTTGATGAGGAAAAGCGCCTCTTACCCACAACCCTGACCCGTTGGGTGTGGGAGCTTGCAGGCGTTGGGGCTTATTAATCTCTGGAAACCCACTTTAACAATTAAGGGGCATCCAAATGCTGCCCTCCCATGTAAGTGAGTAATGGTTACATAGTATTTCTATTCACAAAAAATGAAAGTGTAAAAAAAGACAGACACAGTTTTTTATCATTTTTTTAAAAAGGGGGCTGGTAAAAAAAAAAATGGGGGAGGGGGGCTTACACTTTTTTTTCATTTTGTCTTGTATGGGGTCCTTCCTAAAATTCACACCAGACCTCAAGAGGGGAACGCACGCTGTCTTTTCCAAACTACCCCCTCTATTTTACTTACATGGCCAGGGATTCCCGGTTATGCAAGTGAATGGGGCTGGTTACATCTCTGGTTGTTAAGGACTTGTGGTGCCTACACCTGCTGGTATCCTTAAAAATCATTGGCAGCAGGAAGCTGTCATGTATAACAGCTGAAGCAATCTATTGGACGCAACGTTCACCTTCCATAACTTGTGTTCAGACCGAAGTTTAAACTCATCCATAATGACATAAAGCCACACAAGGAGTGCCTCAATTTTAATGAGCTGACTGATGTGCACTGAAGGGGCACTAAAGAATAACTATTGTATTATTAACCAGCACTACAAAACAGGAAACAGGGCTTGTATTTGTAATAATAAATTATGACTACCCCCATGATCATACATAAGAGAAACCCATGCATGGAAACAGGGTTTTTAAAGCATTACACATCAAGACATCAAGCGTATATATATATATATATATATATATATATATATATATATATATATAATAATCTTTTTTTTTTGGGGGGGGGGTCGCTTGTAGTGTAATGCTTTAAAAACCCTGTTTCCATGAATAGGTTTTTCTCATGTAAGATCATGGGGGTAGCCATAATTTATCATTACAAATACAAGCCCAGTTTCCTGTTTTGTAGTGCTGGTTAAAAATACAATGGTTATTCTTTACTGCCACTGTATGTACACTGATCAAAATTATAGACGCAACACTTTTGTGTTTGCCCCTATTTATCTGAGCTGAACTCAAAGATCTACGACTTTTTCTATGTACACAAAAGGCCTTTTTCTCTCAAATATTGTTTACAAATCTGTCTAAATATGTGTAATGACGGCCATACATGGGTCGAATTTCGAAAGAATTTTCTTTCGAAAATCGTATCTACTGTAAGTATTTTTGTTCGAATTTCGCACCATTAGTGGGCTGCAGCAACAGCCGATTTTCGTGCGGCAAACAAATTTGAGTAATCGGACATGTTGGAAATTTTTTGAAAAACAAACGATTTTCTAATCAATGATGGAAGAATTGTGCAAGAAATGTAATAGAATAAGGAATGCACATGTGCAAGAAAAGAAAACTCCTGGAAAGAAAAGAAGATTCCCAGACACAAACATTCTTTTCTGTAGCAACATGAGGTGAAATTGAAGGCTTGGTTGGCCGAATTTCGAAAATCAATGGTGGTGTCATCGGATCACAAAAAAAAAAGAAATTTCTGATTTTGAAAAGAAAATTAGTTTGAAATTCGACCATGTATGGCCTGCTTTAGTGAGCACTTCTCCATTGCTGAGATAATCCATCCACCTCTCAGGTGTGGCACATCAAGATGCTGATTAGACAGCATGATTATTGCACAGGTGTGCCTTAGGCTGGCCACAATAAAAGGCCACTCTACAGTAAAATGTGCAGCTTTATCACACAGCACAATGCCACAGATGTCGCAAGTTTTGAGGGAGCGTGCAATTGGCATGCTGACTGCAGGAATTGGCATGCTGACTGCACCAGAGCTGTTGCCCTTGAATTTAATGTTCTTTTCTCTACCATAAGTCTCCAAAAGAGTTTCCAACCGGCCTCACAACCGCAGACCACGTGTAACCACACCAGCTCAGGACCTCCACATCCAGCATCTTCACCTCCTAGACCTAGATCATCTGAGACCAGCCACCCGGACAGCTGCTGCAACAATCGGTTTGCATAACCAAAGAACTTCTGCACAAACTGTTAGAAACCTTCTCAGGGAAGCTCATCTGCATGCTCGTCATCCTCATTGGGGTGTCGACCTGACTGCAGTTCATCATCGTAACCGACTTGACTGGGCAAATGCTCACATTTGATGGCGCCTGGCACTTTGAAGATGTGTTCTCTTCACGAATGTATCCTGGTTTTCACTGTACAGGGTAGATGGCAGACAGCGTGTATGGCGTTGTGTGGGTGAGCGGTTTGCTGATGTCAATGTTGTGAATCGAGTGGCCCATGGTGGCGGTGTGGTTATAGTATGGGCAGGCGTATGCTATGGACAGCGAACACAGGTGCATTTTATTGATGGCATTTTGAATGCACAGAGATACCGTGACAAGATATTGAGACCCATTGTTGTGCCATTCATCCACAACCATCACTTAAAATTGCAGCATGATAATACACAGCTCCATGTTGCAAGGATCTGTACACAATTCCTGGAAGCTGAAAACATCCCAGTTCTTGCATGGCCAGCATCAGCATACTCACTGGACATGTCACCCATTGAGCATGTTTGGGATGCTCTGGATCGGCGTATACGACAGTATGATCCAGTTCCTGCCAATATCCAGCAACTTCGCACAGCCATTGAAGAGTAATGAACCAACATTCCACAGGCCACAATCAACAACCTGATCGACTCTATGTGAAGGAGATGTGCTGCACTGCGTGGGGCAAATGGTGGTCACACCAGATACTGACTGGTTTTTGGACCCCCAATACAGTAAAACTGCACATTTTATAGTGGCCTTTTATTGTGGCCAGCCTACGGCACACCTGTGCAATAATCATGCTGTCTAATCAGCATCTTGATATGCCACACCTGTGAGGTAGATGGATTGTCTCGGCAAAGGGGAGGTGCTCACTAACACAGATTTAGCCCAGGTTCACACTGGGCTGCGGGAGTGAAGCCGTGCGAGTTCAGCTGAACTCGCACGATTTCACTCTCGCTGGCAGTCCCGATTTCAGCCGCGAATTACAAAGACATCTGTGCAGGTTTCTGCACAGATGTCAATGTAAATCACGGCCGAAATCGCAAAAAGTATTACAGAAATGACTTTTTGAAATCGGTGCAGCGCCGCAGATGCGGCGTCACACCGATTAGGACGGTGCCATTGCCGGCAGTTTGCGGCAAATATCTCCGTTTTGACATGCGGTTTGGCATGCCAAATCGCATGTCAAAACGCACCAGTGTGAACCAGGGCTTAGACAGATTTGTGAACAATATTTGAGAGAAGTAGGCCTTTTGTGTACATAGAAAAAGTCGTAGATCTTTGAGTTCAGCTCATGATAAATAGGTGCAAACACAAAAGTGTTGCGTTTATAATTTTTCTCATTATATATATATATATATATATATATATATATATATATTGTGAGGGGGTTAGCTCGGCAGCGGGTGTGTGTGACCCCCGGGATGGGCTCCCCACACAAAAACAGGCCCAGCAAACGGAGGTTGTGGTTTTCAAAATCAAAAAAAAGGTGCGGTTTATTTTCTATTTACAGTGACAAAACACAGCAAAGCCAAAAGAAACATAAACAAAATAAATCCTGGTCAACTTGACCTCTGACTAAACATACAGGTTTCCTAACTAACAACTGGGATCAGCCTAGTGCTGTCCTAGTCCCTAAGTCCCTGGTTTTAAATGTCCAAGCAAATAGCCACACAGGCTTTGTCTCACCGCACAGGGGTTCACTCTCCCTAGACAGTCCACACAGGTCTGGTTCCAGGCATGAGCTAACATCTAATGAAGCTGGGAGTTCTTATAGAGGCCTAAATGAGCTGACAAGCTTCAGCTGGTCTCATCAACTCCCTGTCTGCACGACGCCCCACACTCTCCCTAGAGGTATGAGTCATCCATGAGCCCACTAGCCTTAGCTGGGCTTATACAACTCTCCACCTAGTTGTATAAGTCGGCGTAAAGCCTGAATCTGGGCAAAATATATCTACCCCCCTGGATGCAACCAGGTGACTTTACCTTCCTGCTGTCACATACCCCCCCCTCTTGTTTTAACCTCGGGGTTGGAACACCAGCAATCAGGCATTCATGTACTCGAGACAAAGCATCCACATTCCCCATTTGAACGCCAGGGCGATGCTTTACTGTGAAGTTGAATTCCTGGAGGGCCAGGAACCACCTATTCACTCTTCTATTTGTTTCCTTGTTTTGAGCCATCCACTTTAACGGAGCGTGATCCGTAACCATGTCAAAGTGTCTACCTAGCAGGTAGTACCGAAGGGAATCTAGAGCCCACTTCACCGCTAAACACTCCTTTTCAACGGTGGCGTAATTTACCTCATGGGACTTCAACTTCCTGCTGAGGTAAATGACTGGGTGCTCTTCCCCGTTCCAGACCTGGGACAATACTGCTCCTAACCCCACATCTGACGCATCACTTTGTACGACAAAGTCTTTAGAGAAGTCGGGTGAGTACAACACTGGCTGGCTACATAAGGCTTGTTTCAAGAATTGGAATGCTGCCTCAGCCTCGGGGGTCCATTTAATCATGACCGACCCTTTCCCCTTCGTTAGGTTGGTTAGGGGCACAGCCTTAGAAGCAAAGTGGGGAATGAATCGCCGATATTACCCAGCGATTCCCAGAAAGGCTCGTACCTGCTTCTTGCTGTTGGGACGTGGCCAACTCTGGATGGCCTCGACTTTGTTGAGTTGGGGTTTTATTACTCCCCTCCCAATGGTGTACCCAAGATATTTGGCCTCCTCCTGCCCAATGGTACACTTCTTGGGGTTAGCCGTAAACCCCGCTTCCCGAACAGAGTCCAGGACTGCTTGCACTTTTGGCAGATGTGAGGCCCAATCTGTGCTATGGACAATTACGTCATCCAGGTAAGCCGCAGCATACTTCCGATGGGGCCTCAGCATCTGGTCCATTTTCCGCTGGAATGTGGCCGGCGCATTCTGTAACCCGAACGGCATTCTTTTATATTGGAACGCCCCGTCTGGGGTTACAAATGCGGTTTTCTCTTTGGCCAATTTGGCCAGGGGGATTTGCCAATACCCTTTTGTGAGGTCAAGAGTCGTCATGTATCGGGCTGTTCCCAGCCGGTTGATCAACTCATCTATACGTGGCATGGGGTAGGTGTAAAATTTTGTAACTTTGTTCAACTGACGAAAATCGTTACAAAATCGCCAGCTCCCATCCGGTTTAGGCACCAACACAATGGGACTAGACCAATCACTTTGGGACTCCTCTATCACCCCTAAGTTCAGCATTTTCTGTACTTCCTCCCGTATTGCCTCCCGTCGGGCCTCTGGGATCCGATAGGGTTTTAACTTCACCCTTTCACCGGGCGGGGTAATGATGTCATGCTCTACCCCAAATGTTTGTCCCGGCAGCTCAGAGAATACCTCCTTGTTGCGAAGCACAAACTCCTTAACCTCCTGTTGTTGGGGTTGTGACAAGGTGGCTGCTATTCCAACCTCAGGAATCACGCAACCAGTTTGAGCTGGTGACCAAGTGTCTGCGACTAGGGACTCTCTATCCCTCCAGGCTTTCAACAGATTAACGTGATAGATCTGTTCGGGCTTTCGCCTTCCTGGTTGTCTGACCTTGTAATTCACTTCGCTCACTTTTTCCATTATCTCGTAGGGGCCTTGCCATTTGGCAAGGAATTTACTTTCAACCGTAGGGACAAGTACCAGTATCCTATCCCCCGGGGAAAAGGTACGGGTCTTGGCTCCACGGTTGTACACTCTCTGCTGTGCTAACTGCGCTTGGGCCAAATGTTCCTTCACGATGGGCATTACCTGTGCAATTCGGTCTTGCATCAGGGCGACATGCTCAATCACACTCCTGTGGGGAGAACTCTCACTTTCCCAAGTTTCCTTGGCAATATCCAACAGCCCTCTTGGGTGTCTCCCATACAGTAACTCAAAGGGGGAAAATCCCGTAGAGGATTGGGGCACCTCCCTAATAGCAAACATCAGATAAGGAAGTAGACAGTCCCAATCCTTTCCATCTCTATCCACCACTTTCTTCAACATTTGTTTTAGGGTTTTGTTGAATCTTTCAACCAGCCCATCGGTTTGGGGGTGATACACAGATGTACGTAATTGCGTCACTTTGAACAATTTACACAGCTCCTTCATAACCCGGGACATAAAGGGTGTACCTTGGTCCGTAAGCAGTTCTTTACAAATACCCACCCGGCTAAACACAAGAGATAGCTCTTTGGCTATGGTTTTGGCCGAGGTATTTCGGAGAGGGATCGCTTCTGGATAACGGGTGGCATAGTCCATTATAACTAATATGTACTGGTGCCCCCTAGCGGACTTGATTAAAGGACCTACCAAATCCATGGCGATCCTCTCAAACGGGACCTCAATGATGGGTAGAGGGACCAGCGGGCTACGGAAATGTGGCATCGGGGCCGACCTCTGACACACAGGGCAGGAGGAACAATAATTTTCTATGTCCTTCATCACCCCCGGCCAATAGAATCTCTGTAATACCCTCTCTCGGGTTTTCTCTGTCCCCAGATGACCTCCAAGAATGTGCCCATGGGCCAACTCCAACACCAACTTCCTGTAAGGTTTGGGCACCACAAGCTGCTCAACGGTTTCTTCTGCCCTTTTTGCCACCCGATACAGTAGGTCCTTCTCTACGCTGAAGTATGGGTAAGTGCAGGTATTATCTGGGTTCACTAACTCGCCATCTATTTTCACTACGTTTTCCCGTGCCTTTATTAGGGCGGGGTCTTTCAACTGTTCTGTGGCAAAGTTTTCCCTGTGAACCTCAAGATCAGAAAACTCCACAGACGGTAGGTTTTCGTCTGAGGAGGTGGGCTCCTCTCCAGTTTCTTGAGTCTCCCCTGCCAATACTGATAAGGGAAATTCCGGAGAGTCCTCACCACTCTCAGGGGAGTTCTGGCTATCACATTCCTGGTACATAGGGGCACCAGTGGGGGGCTCAGGATCATCCCACAGTTCCCAGAACTTCGGAAAATCCCTTCCCACAATGGCGTCATACGGTAACTGAGATACTAAGCCCACTGGATGAGAGAGGGTACCTTTGGGGGTCTCGAAACACACTGTAGTCACGGGATACTCTCGGGTGTCCCCATGCACACAAATAACAGCTACCTTGCTATTCCCAGAGACCTCTGTTTTAACTAACTCAGCCTTTATCAGGGTCACAAGGCTACCTGAATCCAGCAATACCACAACATTTCTACCATTAACACACATTTTGCATGAATGTTTCTCAGTTCCTCGAATGGCAGTGCATGCGACTGTCGCACACAGCGACTGACGTCTGCCCGTCAGAAAGTCACACTGCATGGGCAATTGGCTGCAATATGTCCCGCTTGCCGGCAGCGGTAGCAAACGATCCTTCTTGCCGCCTCTTGAGCCGCTGATTTCCCAGGCTGTTCTCGCCAAACTTGGGGTAGAGCTCCCACCCTCTCACTCTCTCCACCCTTACCCCTTGGAATCCTCTTATCCGCCCCTGGGGATGGTCTGGTCTTAGGGTGGAAAGTCCGAGTGTCTCTGGAAGAGGCCGTCAGGTTCTCTGTAGCCAAGTATTTCTCCACACGATCCACAAGACCATCGGCCGTCTCTGGGTCTCCATGGCTTACCCACTTTTGGATGGCAGTAGGAAGAGCTCTCAAAAACCGATCCATTACAACACGTTCCACAATCTTTGGTGCGGACAAAGTCTCTGGCTGTAGCCACTTTCTGCTCAGGTGAATGAGATCATACATTTGAGACCTGGGGGGTTTTCCAAGCTGGAAAGTCCAGTTATGCACACGCTGAGCCCGGACAGCCTGGGTGACACCCAGCCTTGCCAATATCTCAGCTTTTAGCATCACATAGTCTTTTGCTTGGTCAGGCTCTAGGTCATAGTAAGCCTTCTGCGATTCACCAGTTAACAGAGGAGCCACCAGTCCAGCCCACTGCTCCTCAGGCCACTTTTCTCTTTCAGCAGTCCTTTCAAATGTGGTCAAAAATACCTCTGGATCATCCTCTCCAGTCATTTTTGTCAATAAACGACTCACCCCAAAGGACGCGGTATTAGTGGGAAGGCTTTCCTCACTGGTCTGCGGACGTTGCTGCATTACTGCTTCCATTTGTTGTAGTCTCTGCTCTTGCTTCTGTAACAGGTCTATGAAGCGGGCCTCAGATTGCTGCTGGGCTTGTTGCTGAGCTTCCAGACTCTGTTGGTGAGCTTGCTGCTGGGCTGCAAGGCTCTGTTGATGAGCTTGCTGCTGGGCTGCGAAGTTCTGTTGTTGAGCTGCAAGGCTCTGTTGATGAGCTGCAAGGCTCTTTTGCAAACCTGCATTTGTCTGCTGTTGATTGGCATTTGCTAGAGCCAGCTGCTTCAGTATCTCCTCCATGCTGGCTTAAAAAAAACTGCCACTGGTTCTCCACCAACTGTGAGGGGGTTAGCTCGGCAGCGGGTGTGTGTGACCCCCGGGATGGGCTCCCCACACAAAAACAGGCCCAGCAAACGGAGGTTGTGGTTTTCAAAATCAAAAAAAAGGTGCGGTTTATTTTCTATTTACAGTGACAAAACACAGCAAAGCCAAAAGAAACATAAACAAAATAAATCCTGGTCAACTTGACCTCTGACTAAACATACAGGTTTCCTAACTAACAACTGGGATCAGCCTAGTGCTGTCCTAGTCCCTAAGTCCCTGGTTTTAAATGTCCAAGCAAATAGCCACACAGGCTTTGTCTCACCGCACAGGGGTTCACTCTCCCTAGACAGTCCACACAGGTCTGGTTCCAGGCATGAGCTAACATCTAATGAAGCTGGGAGTTCTTATAGAGGCCTAAATGAGCTGACAAGCTTCAGCTGGTCTCATCAACTCCCTGTCTGCACGACGCCCCACACTCTCCCTAGAGGTATGAGTCATCCATGAGCCCACTAGCCTTAGCTGGGCTTATACAACTCTCCACCTAGTTGTATAAGTCGGCGTAAAGCCTGAATCTGGGCGAAATATATCTACCCCCCTGGATGCAACCAGGTGACTTTACCTTCCTGCTGTCACAATATATATATATTTATTTATTTATTTATTTTAATATATATATATATATATATATATATATATATATATATATATATACTGTATGTGTATATATATATATATATATATATATATATATACAGGCATACCCCACTTTTAAGTACACAATGGGTTTTATTTAATAAAGCTGGAAAGCCCAAAATCAGGCTCATTTCTGCAAAGAAACCAATGAGCTTCTAACCCCAGCTTGTTTAATTAAGCCTGGTAATAAAACCTGGAAGCTCATTGGTTTTTATGCAGAAGTGAGACAGATTTTGCGCTTTCCAGCTTTAGTAAATAAAACCCATTGTGTACTTAAAAGTGGGGTATGCCTGTGTATATATATATATATATATATTATACAGCCCTCAAATTTTCCACTCGCACAGTGGAAAATTGCTATTGGCGAGTGTGGGGCTGCCTCAGAGTGGGACGGCGAGCACCGCTGGCACGGTCTCCCAGCAAGGGGAAGAGAGAGGAAGAGAAGAGGCAAGCTGTCCGGATCAGCAGAGAGTGGGATTGCCCGTAGTATTGTAACAGCTTTCAGTAGAACTTCCCGTGTTCCCGTGGCTTACCGTCACATAGCTCCACCTCCTTGGCCCGGCGCCTTTGATAGACAGAACGCTGGTCCAATGTGAGACGTGTGACGTCATCAAAGGCGTCAGGCCAAGAGGTGGGGCCAAGAGGTGTGACGATGAGCCCCGGGAAGATGAGAAATTCAAATGAAAGCTATTACAGTGATCAATCCCGCTCTCTGCTGATCCGGGCGGCTTGCCTCTTCCTCTGCACAGATGAGGCTGCATTGTGCACAGGCAGGCCATGCTGCATTGGGCACAGGTAAGGCTGCATTGAACACAGGTGAGGCTGAATTGGGCACAGGCAGGCCACGCTGCATTGGATACAGGTGAGACTTCATTGGGCACAGGCGGGCCAGGCTGTATTGGACACAGGTGAGGCTGCATTGGACACAGGTCACGCTGCATTGGGCACAGGCAGGCCACGCTGCATTGGGCACAGGTCATGCTGCATTGGGGACAGGTGAGGCTGCATTGGGCACAGGTGAGGCTGCATTGGTTACAGGTGAGGCTGCATTGGGCACAGGTCACGCTGCATTGAGCACAGGTCATGCTGCATTGGGCACAGGTCACGCTGTATTGGACACAGGTGAGGCTGCATTGGGCACAGGACACGCTGCATTGGGCAAAGATGAGGCTGCATTGGGCACAGGCAGGCCATGCTGTATTAGATACAGGTGAGGCTGCATTGGACACAGGTCACGTTGCATTGGGCACAGGTGAGGCTGCATTGGGCACAGGTCACGCTGTATAGGGCACAGGTCACGCTGTATTGTCACTCTGCATTGGGCACAGGTCACGCTGTATTGTCACGCTGTATTGGGCACAGGTCACGCTGTATTGGGCACAGGTGGTGCTGCACTGATAAGCACTGATAAAGTTATTGTTAATATTTATTTTTGTAACTTTATTCTGCATAAAACATTTAAGTGTAATTTCATGAGATCATTTATGAGGGCGTGTTTAGGGGTGGGATTAGGGGGCAGGGCATGGTAGGGGTTGGGTGGGGCAACTGGTGGCGAGTATGTGAAAAAAGTGTCTTTCGCGCTACTCAAGAGTAAAAGGAATGGATCTAGGGTGTATGTTCAATAGCTGCAAAACCTATCTGTGTTCACTCTGCACATAACAAAAATACAAAAAAAGAGGGGGGGGGGGGTTGCGCTAAAGAAATAATACAAAATCTACACAAATACACCAAAGATTAATGAGTATCCTATAATGTGAATAATAAAAGTGACAGGATATTATATCTATCAGTCCAATAGTGCTAAGAAAAGTGCTATCAAAAATAAAGTGCTAGCAAAATAAAGTGCTGACAGTATAAAGTGCAAACAATAGTGCTATTGTTTGCACTTTATCCTGTCAGCACTTTATTTTGCTAGCACTTTATCACTTTTCTTAGCACTATTGGACTGATGGTTATAATATCCTGTCACTTTTATTATTCACATTATAGGATACTCATTAATCTTTGGTGTATTTGTGTAGATTTTGTATTATTTCTTTAGCGCAACCCCCCCCCCTCTTTTTTTGAACTGGTGGCGAGTAACCCTCAAGGCCTGGCTAGTAGCTCAGGACTTGAAATTTTGAGCCCTGTGTATATATATATATATATATATATATATATATATATATATACATATCCTTTTCTCCTCTTCTAAAATATTTTTATAAGGGCAGTGATAGCAGATGCACTTGTCACTGGCACCGGCTCACTGAGATCTTCATGTTAAATAAATTAATTTAAACTATCTTTGTAACCATAACATTTAGAATTCCATCTAACCATTTACTTTGTCTCATTTTAGGCTTGCGAAGAAGTCTTGGTTTGGTAATTTCATTAATTTAGATAAAGAAGAACAGATATTTGTAGTAATCAAAGACAAACCTCTCAGCTCCATAAAGGCGGATATTGTCCATGCTTTCCTCTCCGTAAGTATGATTTTCATTTACTGCATCTGTATTCATTTGTGTAATATTAAAAGAAATGCGGGCCATGATTTTTGACAAAATAAATGTCAACTGTTGCAAATTAGTATTTACGAAAAAATATATGTGGGGAGGCATATTGTTATAAAACATAGTCCTAATTTCTTTATTGTATATTAGAGGACACAGAGTTGTTTATGGTCATTACTAGTGATGAGCCGAACACCCCCGGGTTCGGTTCGCACCAGAACCCGCGAACGGACCGAAAGTTCGTACGAACATTAGAACCCTATTAAATACAATGGATGCGAACGTTCGAATTCTAAAGTGCTAATTATAACGACTATTATGCATGTTATTGTCCTAAAAAGGGTTTGGGAACCCGGGTTCTGCACCAGGGGACATGTATCAATGCAAAAAGAAGTTTTAAAAACGGTCGTTTTTCGGGAGCAGTCATTTTAATGATGCATAAAGTGAAAAAAAAAAGTCAAATATTCCTTTAAATATCGTACCTGGGGGGTGTCTAAAGTATGCCTGTGAGGTGCCACGTGTTTCCCGTGTTTAGAACTGTCCCTGCACAAAATGACACTTCTAAAGGAAAAAAAAGCCATTTAAAACTGCTTGCGGCTTTAATGTAATGTCTGGTCCCGGTAATATGGATGAAAATCTTTAAGAAAAATGGCATAGCTACCCCATGACCCCCCGCCCCCCCCCCCTACCCCAGCCCATTACCAGCCCCTTTGGGTCTTGTATGGATATTAAGGAGAACACCGCACACAAAATAAAAAAGGCCCTATATACTCTGAACAGCCGTATACAGGCGGTGCATACAAGACAGGGACTGTAGGTTTGTTCTTATGTAGAATGTGTTTGTAATTTTGAACAGGTACATTGTTTAAGTGTAGCTCCAGCCCAAAAATCTATTTTTAAACTTTTTGGAAAACATAGGTAAGGGTTATCACCCCTGTAACATTTGTTTTGCTGTCTGTGCCCCTGTTCAGAACATTTCACCTCACTTTCCGTCCCAATGACAACTGTTTTTGAAATGTGGTGTTTTTCTTGAAACAAGGATTGGTGATAAAGCATCAGTACAGAGGAGACACCTTTCTCCCATATTAATTCTTACAGGAGAGAATTTTCCTTCCTAGGGGTAGATTTCCTCTCACTTCCTGTTGTCTTCTTGCGTTTGCAAGTAGGAGTCGTTTGTAAGTTGGATGTTTGAAAGTAGGGACCTGCCGTATATACTCTGCAGAAATAGGCCCCTTAGTTGTTGGTGTTGGCACAACACTGTAAGCACTCACAGTTACTCTTGGTTGGTGCTGGAACGCCCTGCTGTCAACTATTATATCAGGAATTGTAATTACATATAATTGTTGAACAGTGGTAGTAAAAATTGGGCCTTTGATGGTGGTGCTGGTGCCACAACACTGTAAGCCCTGACAGTTACTCTTGGTGGGTGCAGCAATGGGCCCTGCTGTGAATTATTAGATCAAGAATTGTAATTGCATGCCCCTGTTGAACAGGGGCTGAAAAATTGGGCCTTTCGTGGTGGTGGTGGTGGTGTTGCCACAACACTGTAAGCCCTCAGAGTTACTCTTGGTGGGTACAGGAATGGGCCCTGCTGTGAATTATTAGATCAAGAATTGTAATTACATGCCCCTTTTGAACAGGGGCTGAAAAATTGGGCCTTTCGTGGTGGTGGTGGTGGTGGCGTTGCCACAACACTGTAAGCCCTCAGAGTTACTCTTGGTGGGTGCAGCAATGGGCCCTGCTGTGAATTATTAGATCAAGAATTGTAATTACATGCCCCTGTTGAACAGGGGCTGAAAAATTGGGCCTTCGGCACTGGTGGCACAACACTGCAACCCCTCACAGATACTGTACTTGGAGCACAGCAATGAGCCCTGTTGCAAAGTATTGCTTCAAAAATTGTAATGACACGCCCCTGTTAAACAGGGGCTGAAAAATTGGGCCTTAGGCACTGGTGGCACAACACTCCAACCCCTCACAGATACTGTACTTGGAGCACAGCAATGAGCCCTGTTGCAAAGTATTGCTTAGAAAAATTGTAATTACACGCCCCTGTTAAACAGGGGCTGAAAAATTGGGCCTTAGCCACTGGTGGCGGCACCCATAAACAAAAATGATCTTCCAAGCTATCATCATCAATCGTATCATTGAGGACTCGGAGGAGGAGGATAGCCAGTCAACATAACAGCACAGGCACTCAGCATCAGCATCAGTCTTGAAGGGATGTGACATGTTAAAATCAATTAGTCTGTTATATCAGCATCAGGTGTGTGGTAGCTGGTGGTGATCCAAGACTGGTTCATCTTGATGAAAGTCAGTCGATCAACCGAGTCGGTGGACAGGCGCACCCTGTGATCCGTGACAAATCCTCCAGCAGCACTGAATGTGCGTTCCGAAAGAACGCTGGATGCAGGACAGGCCAGTAGCTCAATTGCATACTGTGCAAGCTCTGGCCAGTGATCCATCCTCAAGACCCAGTAAGCCAGAGGATTTTCGGTGGGGAAGGTGTCCAAGTCTGACCTTGCCCCTAGATATTCCTGCACCATGTTTATCAGACGCTGGCGATGGTTGCTGGAACCGATCATACTTTGGGGCTGCGGACTAGAGAATTGTCTGAACGCATCGGTCAGACGGCCACCTTCCCCACCGCTCCTTCTTTGACTGGCCGAAGCCTCAGCAACTCGTTGTCCAGGACCAGGAGTTTGTAACCTCCCAGTCTCTGGGAACGCGTTGCACAGACCTTTCTGCAAGGCCTCCCGGAGTTGTCTCATCCTCTGCTCCCTCTGCGACGGTAACATAAGGTCCGCAACCTTACCCTTGTACCGTGGATCAAGGAGAGTGGCCAGCCAGTAATGGTCCCTCTCCTTGATCCGAAGAATACGAGGATCCTTCCGCAGACATTGCAGGATCAGGGAGGCCATGCAGCGTAGGTTTGCTGAGGCATTCGGTCCGGAGTCCTCTGGGTCACTAAGGACGACATGATCCGCAGCCACCTCCTCCCAGCCACGTACAAGTCCACTGGTTTCTTGGGACTGTAAATCATCCCTAAAAGACTGCTGCTGATGATGCTGAGTGCCAGCCTCCACCTCCATGCTGACACAATCCTCCTCCTCCTCCTCCTCCTCTTCCTGTGCGATGGGTGGGACAGAAGGAACACTGTCTGGGTAAAGGGGGCCTTGAGAGGCAAGGAAGTCCTCCTCTTCCTGCCTCTGTTCTGCCTCAAGTGCCCTGTCCATTATTCCACGCAGCGTGTGCTCCAACAGGTGGACAAGAGGTACAGTGTCACTGATGCATGCACTGTCACTGCTCACCATCCTCGTGGCCTCCTCAAATGGTGCCAGGACAGTGCATGCATCCCTGATCATGCCCCACTGGCGTGGAGAAAAAAAACCAAGCTCCCCTGACCCTGTCCTGGTGCCGTAGTCGCACAGGTACTCATTGATGGCCCTCTGCTGCGTGTGCAGCCACTGCAGCATGGCCAACGTTGAGTTCCACCTGGTGGGCATGTCACATATAAGGCGGTTCTTGGGCAGGTTCAACTCCTTTTGCAGCTCAGCCAGGCGAGCACTGGCATTATAAGATCTGCGGAAATGCACACAGACTTTCCTGGCCTGCCTCAGGACATCCTGTAAGCCCGGGTACCTGCCCAAGAACCGCTGCACCACCAGGTTAAGGACGTGAGCCACACAGGGCACATGGGTCAGTTGTCCCTGTCGGAGGGCGGAGAGGAGGTTGGTGCCATTGTCGCAAACCACCATTCCTGGCTTAAGCTGGCGTGGCGTCAACCACCTCTCGGCCTGGCCCTGCAGAGCAGACAGGACCTCTGCCCCAGTGTGGCTTCTGTTCCCCAAACACACCAGCGCAAGCACGGCATGGCATCTTTTTGCCTGCGTACTTGCGTAGCCCCTTGAACGGCTACGGAGCACCGCTGGTTCAGAGGACAAAGCACAGGAAGAGGCCATGGAGGAAGAAGAAGAGGAGGGGGTGGAGGAGAGAGGTGTGTCACAACCAGTAGTAGCATTTTGGAGGCGTGGCGGTGGAACAACCTCCAACACTACTGCACCTTGTCCTGCATCCTTCCCAGCTGCCAAAAGAGTGACCCAATGGGCCGTGAAAGAAAGGTAACGTCCCTGTCCATGCTTGCTGGACCATGAGTCAGCGGTAATATGCACCTTACCGCTGACCGCCCTGTCCAGCGAGGCCAAGACATTGCCTTCCACATGCCGGTAGAGAGCCGGAATAGCCTTCCATGAGAAAAAGTGGCGTTTGGGAACCTGCCACTGAGGAACCGCACATTGCACAAACTCACGGAAGGGGGCCGAGTCTACCAACTGAAAAGGCAGCAGTTGAAGCGCTAGCAATTTAGCCAAGCTAGCATTCAACCGCTGGGCATGTGGATGGCTGGGAGTGAACTTCTTTCGACGGTCCAGCAGCTGGGGCAGGGAAATTTGCCTGCTAGAATCGGACGTCGGTGTACTGCTAGCAGAGTGGCCGCAAGTACTTGGCTGTGACACACCTAATTCTACACCTTCATTCCTCTCAGTGCATGTTTCAGAGAGGACTGAAGTTATAGTGGGGTTGGAGATCCCAGCTGATGCGGTGCAAGGAGAGGTCCGCTTTGTTCTTTGGTGTGGGTCTTTGAGGTAGGCTTGCCAACGAGCTGCATGGCAGGTCAACATATGTCTGGTCAGGCATGTGGTACCCAAGCGGCTGATGTTTTGGCCACGCAATATACGCTTGAGACATATGTTGCAAACAGCAGCTGTGCGATCTGATGCACTAGCCTCAAAAAAGGCCCACACCAAAGAACTTTTTGAATGACGGGCAGAGGCAGCGCCCTGCACAGGCGGAGCTCTGCGGTGTGATTCCGTCGGTGTACTGCCCTTACGCTGGCCACCAAAGGGCATCCTGCCTCATTGGAGATGTGCCTCCTCCTCATCCTCCTCCTCCTCTTCTCTCCTATTAGGCACCCACGTGGAGTCAGTGACCTCATCATCCCCTCCCTCCTCATCACTGGAGCCAATCTGGCAGTATGCTGCAGCTGCTGGAACATGACTGCCAGATTGGTGTCCTTCTTGAGCATCCCCTCTGTCTGCTCTCACGCTACTGCCTTCCTGTAGCTGGGTTTCATCATCAGACCCTTCGAAACGCTGGGCATCCTCCTGGAGCATGTACCCAACACTGTGCTCAAACAGTTCGGGGGACTCCTCAGGAGGAGGACATGGTGGGTCTAGGGAAGGAGTGACTGATGATGAGTCTGACATTGATTCCAGGGAAGAGGACGCTTTGGCAGCTGCTTTGCCAGTACCCTGAGCCTGGGTGAGAGAGGATGAGGAGGAGGAGGAGGGCTTGGTCATCCACTCTACCAAGTCTTCGGCATGATGTGGCTCAACATGTCCAGCTGCCGAAAAGAAGGACAAGCGTGTCCCATGGCCATGTGCTGATGACAATGCACCGCGTCCACGACCAGCACTGTTGCCCCCAGACACAGAGCCTGCTTGCCCTCTTTTATTGCCTCCTGACTGTCTGCCTCTCCTTGTTTGCCTTCCAGACATTCTAATAGATGGCCTGCAGGGAGATGGGAAAAAAGCAATAAGGGCTACCTTCAGGTGTCCTTCTCTGTCCCTTTACTTAAGGATTTCTAAATATGGTTGAGGATGATTGCTTTCGCACAGAATAGCACAACGACAATTTCCCTGACTGTCCAAAAAACAAGGATTTCAAAGATGGTTGATGAGGAATGCTTTAGCACAGTATAGCACAAGGAGAATTTCCCTTACTGTCCTTCCCTGTCCCTAGAAACAAGGATTATCACAGTGAAAGAAACTGACACTCTTCCTACCTATAGTTTTCTGTCCCTAGAAAAAATGTTTTTTTAAAGATGGTTGATGATCAATGCTTTAGCACACTGTAGCACAAGGAGAATTTCCCTCACTGTCCTTCCCTGTCCCTAGAAACAAGGATTATCACAGTGAAAGAAACTGACACTCTCCCTACCTATAGTTTTCTGTCCCTAGAAAAAATGTTTTTTTAAAGATGGTTGATGATCAATGCTTTAGCACACTATAGCACAAGGAGAATTTCCCTCACTGTCCTTCCCTGTCCCTAGAAACAAGGATTATCACAGTGAAAGAAACTGACACTCTTCCTATCTATAGTTTTCTGTCCCTAGAAAAAATGTTTTTTTAAAGATGGTTGATGATCAATGCTTTAGCACACTATAGCACAAGGAGAATTTCCCTCACTGTCCTTCCCTGTCCCTAGAAACAAGGATTATCACAGTGAAAGAAACTGACACTCTTCCTACCTATAGTTTTCTGTCCCTAGAAAAAATGTTTTTTTAACCACTTAAGCCCCGGACCATTTCGGACCATTAGGACCAAGCCTGTTTTTGGGATTCGGCACTGCGCTGCTTTAACTGTAAATTGTGCGGACATGCAATGTTGTACCCAAATGAAATTTGCGTCCTTTTCTTCCCACAAATAGAGCTTTCTTTTAATGGCATTTGATTGCCTCTGCGATTTTTATTTTTTGCGATATAAATGGAAAAAGAACGAAAATTTCATAAAAAATGATATTTTCTACTTTTTGTTATAAGAAAAATCGAATAAACTCAATTTTAGTCATACATTTAGGCCAAAATGTATTCAGCCACATGTCTTTAGTAAAAAAAATGTCAATAAGCGTATATTTATTGGTTTGCGCAAAAGTTATAGCGTTTACAAACTAGGGT
The DNA here is from genome assembly GCA_029206835.1 of Rana muscosa. Classification (NCBI taxonomy): domain Eukaryota; kingdom Metazoa; phylum Chordata; class Amphibia; order Anura; family Ranidae; genus Rana; species Rana muscosa. The sequence continues at coordinate 185,952,162 of CM055124.1, read as the reverse complement.
ACATTTTCTGAAATTTACACAGCTTTAAATTTATGACTGCCTATCTCATTTCTTGAGGTGCTAAAATGGCAGGGCAGTACAAAACCCCCCCAAATGACCCCATTTTGGAAAGTAGACACCCCAAGGAAATTGCTGAGAGGCATGTTGAGCCCATTGAATATTTTTTTTTTTTTTGTCCCAAGTGATTGAATAATGACAAAAAAAAAAAAAAATTACAAAAAGTTGTCACTAAATGATATATTGCTCACACATGCCATGGTTATATGTGGAATTGCACCCCAAAATACATTCTGCTGCTTCTCCTGAGTACGGGGATACCACATGTGTGGGACTTTTTAGGAGCCTAGCCACGTACGGGACCCCGGAAACCAAGCACCGCCTTCAGGATTTCTAAGGGCGCAAATTTTTGATTTCACTCCTCACTACCTATCACAGTTTCGAAGGCCATAAAATGCCAAAATAGCACAAAACCCCCCCAAATGACCCCATTTTGGAAAGTAGACACCCCAAGCTATTTACTGAGAGGCATGTTCAGTCCATGGAATATTTTATATTTTGCCACAAGTTGCGGGAATATGACAAACTTTTTTTTTTTTGCACAAAGTTGTCACTAAATGATATATTGCTCACACATGCCATGGGCATATGTGAAATTACACCCCAAAATACATTCTGCTGCTTCTCCTGAGTACGGGGATACCACATGTGTGGGACTTTTTGGGAGCCTAGCCGCGTACGGGACCCCAAAAACCAAGCACCGCCTTCAAGGTTTCTAAGGGCATAAATTTTTGATTTCACTCCTCACTACCTATCACAGTTTTGAAGGCCATAAAATGCCAAGATGGCACAAAACCCCCCCAAATGACCCCATTTTGGAAAGTAGACACCCCAAGCTATTTGCTGAGAGGCATGTTGACCCCATTGAATATTTTTTTTTTGTCCCAAATGATTGAATAATGACAAAAAGAAAAAAAAAAATTACAAAAAGTTGTCACTAAATGATATATTGCTCACACATGCCATGGTTATATGTGGAATTGCACCCCAAAATACATTCTGCTGCTTTTCCTGAGTACGGGGATACCACATGTGTGGGACTTTTTGGGAGCCTAGCCGCGTACAGGGCCCCAAAAAACCAAGCACTGCGAACGCTGCAGTTATGTGTGTTGTGTTTGGTAAGTGACAGTGATCGATCGATACTGCACTTGGGTGGGCTGGGCTGGGCTGGGCTGGGCGGAGGGGCTAAACGCAGGCGCTAGCAGGTATCTGGGCTGATCCCGCTAACACTGCGTTTTTGGGAACCCTAAACCGCTGGGGATGCTAGTATAGATCTGATCAGATCTGATCAGATACTATACCACTAAGGGGGGTGTATGCTTTGCGCGTGGGTGTTAGCGTTACTGTCACTAACCTAACACTGCCTGGGGCGACGCAGACCCTCTCTGGCGCTAAAACCTAATTGATCTCACCCGCCGGGCGATCAGGGGGGTTAAACCTTTATTGGGTTATATACGGCGGGTGCCCTGATGCTATAAAAAGCAAACTAATCAACCAGCGTCACCCGTAACCTTTATATGGTGATCACTGGTGAAAGGGTTAACTAGGGGCAATCAGGGGGTTAAAACCTTTATTAGGTTAAATATGGGGGTACCTGACACTATATAAAAACCTGACGGGTAACCTAAATAACTAAATAACTTACTGGCTAACCAGTGACACCAGTGACGCTTATACGGCGATCACTGGTGAAAGGGTTAACTCTAGGGGCAATCAGGGGATTAAAATAATATATGGGGGTACCTGACACTAATAAAAACCTGCGGCGAACCTAAAAAAAAATAACTGCCTATCTAAAACACCAGCGACACAAATACAGCGATCGGAAAAACAATTGCTTAGTGACGCTGAAGTTAGGGGGTGAAAGGGTTACCTGGGGGGTGATCAAGGGGTTAAACCTTTATTAGGGGGGGTTAGGGGGCTACCCTGGACCTAAAGGGGCCTAATCCTAACTGCCCTGCAACTTTTTACAATCACAGATGACACTAAATGCAGTGATCAGTAAAATAAATGATCACTGCAATCAGTGACACTGAGATTGGGGGCTTTGGGGTGACCTGGGGGGTGATCTGGGGGTGACTGGGGGGTGATTTGTGTGCCTATGTGTACCTACGTGTCAGTGGACTGTTGGTGCACTAACCTGCTTCTTCTCTGCTCGGCGCCGGGAACGGAAAGACCGCGGCGAGGGAGATGACATCACTTCCTCCAGCCTTGTTTACATCACATGGCGGAGGAAGCATTTTCATTGGCCGGGAGCGATCGCGAGGGGGGGGGCGGAATCGAGCGGCCGCCCCCTCATGCCTGATCGCTCCCGAACACTTAACGGCCGCTCACTGCAGTGAAGGGGGGTCCGGATGGACCCCCCAACTGCACAAAGGCGATCACGTAGATCTACGTGATTCTGCCTGTCCGTGCCATTCTGCCGACGTAAATCGGCGGTGGGCGGTCGTTAAGTGGTTAAAGATGGTTGATGATCAATGCTTTAGCACACTATAGCACAAGGAGAATTTCCCTCACTGTCCTTCCCTGTCCCTAGAAACAAGGATTATCACAGTGAAAGAAACTGACAGTCTTCCTACCTATAGTTTTCTGTCCCTAGAAAAAATGTTTTTTTAAAGATGGTTGATGATCAATGCTTTAGCACAGTATAGCACAAGGAGAATTTCCCTCACTGTCCTTCCCTGTCCCTAGAAACAAGGATTATCACAGTGAAAGAAACTGACACTCTCCCTACCTATAGTTTTCTGTCCCTAGAAAAAATGTTTTTTTAAAGATGGTTGATGATCAATGCTTTAGCACACTATAGCACAAGGAGAATTTCCCTCACTGTCCTTCCCTGTCCCTAGAAACAAGGATTATCACAGTGAAAGAAACTGACACTCTCCCTACCTATAGTTTTCTGTCCCTAGAAAAAATGTTTTTTTAAAGATGGTTGATGATCAATGCTTTAGCACACTATAGCACAAGGAGAATTTCCCTCACTGTCCTTCCCTGTCCCTAGAAACAAGGATTATCACAGTGAAAGAAACTGACACTCTTCCTACCTATAGTTTTCTGTCCCTAGAAAAAATGTTTTTTTAAAGATGGTTGATGATCAATGCTTTAGCACACTATAGCACAAGGAGAATTTCCCTCACTGTCCTTCCCTGTCCCTAGAAACAAGGATTATCACAGTGAAAGAAACTGACACTCTTCCTACCTATAGTTTTCTGTCCCTAGAAAAAATGTTTTTTTAAAGATGGTTGATGATCAATGCTTTAGCACACTATAGCACAAGGAGAATTTCCCTCACTGTCCTTCCCTGTCCCTAGAAACAAGGATTATCACAGTGAAAGAAACTGACACTCTTCCTACCTATAGTTTTCTGTCCCTAGAAAAAATGTTTTTTTAAAGATGGTTGATGATCAATGCTTTAGCACACTATAGCACAAGGAGAATTTCCCTCACTGTCCTTCCCTGTCCCTAGAAACAAGGATTATCACAGTGAAAGAAACTGACACTCTCCCTACCTATAGTTTTCTGTCCCTAGAAAAAATGTTTTTTTAAAGATGGTTGATGATCAATGCTTTAGCACACTATAGCACAAGGAGAATTTCCCTCACTGTCCTTCCCTGTCCCTAGAAACAAGGATTATCACAGTGAAAGAAACTGACACTCTTCCTACCTATAGTTTTCTGTCCCTAGAAAAATGTTTTTTTAAAGATGGTTGATGATCAATGCTTTAGCACAGTATAGCACAAGGAGAATTTCCCTCACTGTCCTTCCCTGTCCCTAGAAACAAGGATTATCACAGTGAAAGAAACTGACACTCTCCCTACCTATAGTTTTCTGTCCCTAGAAAAAATGTTTTTTTAAAGATGGTTGATGATCAATGCTTTAGCACACTATAGCACAAGGAGAATTTCCCTCACTGTCCTTCCCTGTCCCTAGAAACAAGGATTAGCACAGTGAAAGAAACTGACACTCTCCCTACCTATAGTTTTCTGTCCCTAGAAAAAATGTTTTTTTAAAGATGGTTGATGATCAATGCTTTAGCACACTATAGCACAAGGAGAATTTCCCTCACTGTCCTTCCCTGTCCCTAGAAACAAGGATTATCACAGTGAAAGAAACTGACACTCTTCCTACCTATAGTTTTCTGTCCCTAGAAAAAATGTTTTTTTAAAGATGGTTGATGATCAATGCTTTAGCACACTATAGCACAAGGAGAATTTCCCTCACTGTCCTTCCCTGTCCCTAGAAACAAGGATTATCACAGTGAAAGAAACTGACACTCTTCCTACCTATAGTTTTCTGTCCCTAGAAAAATTTTTTTTTTAAAGATGGTTGATGATCAATGCTTTAGCACACTGTAGCACAAGGAGAATTTCCCTCACTGTCCTTCCCTGTCCCTAGAAACAAGGATTATCACAGTGAAAGAAACTGACACTCTCCCTACCTATAGTTTTCTGTCCCTAGAAAAAATGTTTTTTTAAAGATGGTTGATGATCAATGCTTTAGCACACCCTAGCACAAGGAGAATTTCCCTCACTGTCCTTCCCTGTCCCTAGAAACAAGGATTATCACAGTGAAAGAAACTGACAGTCTTCCTACCTATAGTTTTCTGTCCCTAGAAAAAATGTTTTTTTAAAGATGGTTGATGATCAATGCTTTAGCACACTATAGCACAAGGAGAATTTCCCTCACTGTCCTTCCCTGTCCCTAGAAACAAGGATTATCACAGTGAAAGAAACTGACAGTCTTCCTACTGTGAGGGGGTTAGCTCGGCAGCGGGTGTGTGTGACCCCCGAGATGGGCTCCCCACACAAAACAGGCCCAGCAAACGGAGGTTGTGGTTTTCAAAATCAAAAAGGTGCGGTTTATTTTCTATTTACAGTGACAAAACACAGCAAAGCAAAAGAAACATAAACAAAATAAATCCTGGTCAACTTGACCTCTGACTAAACATACAGGTTTCCTAACTAACAACTGGGATCAGCCTAGTGCTGTCCTAGTCCCTAAGTCCCTGGTTTTAAATGTCCAAGCAAATAGCCACACAGGCTTTGTCTCACCGCACAGGGGTTCACTCTCCCTAGACAGTCCACACAGGTCTGGGTCCAGGCATGAGCTAACATCTAATGAAGCTGGGAGTTCTTATAGAGGCCTAAATGAGCTGACAAGCTTCAGCTGGTCTCATCAACTCCCTGTCTGCACGACGCCCAGCACTCTCCCTAGAGGTATGAGTCATCCATGAGCCTACTAGCCTCAGCTGGGCTTATACAACTCTCCACCTAGTTGTATAAGTCGGCGTAAAGCCTGAATCTTTACGAAATATATCTACCCCCCTGGATGCAACCAGGTGACTTTACCTTCCTGCTGTCACATACCCCCCCCCTCTTGTTTTAACCTCGGGGTTGGAACACCAGCAATCAGGCATTCATGTACTCGAGACAAAGCATCCACATTCCCCATTTGAACGCCAGGGCGATGCTTTACTGTGAAGTTGAATTCCTGGAGGGCCAGGAACCACCTATTCACTCTTCTATTTGTTTCCTTGTTTTGAGCCATCCACTTTAACGGAGCGTGATCCGTAACCATGTCAAAGTGCCTACCTAGCAGGTAGTACCGAAGGGAATCTAGAGCCCACTTCACCGCTAAACACTCCTTTTCAACGGTGGCGTAATTTACCTCATGGGACTTCAACTTCCTGCTGAGGTAAATGACTGGGTGCTCTTCCCCGTTCCAGACCTGGGACAATACTGCTCCTAACCCCACATCTGACGCATCACTTTGTACGACAAAGTCTTTAGAGAAGTCGGGTGAGTACAACACTGGCTGGCTACATAAGGCTTGTTTCAAGAATTGGAATGCTGCCTCAGCCTCGGGGGTCCATTTAATCATGACCGACCCTTTCCCCTTCGTCAGGTTGGTTAGGGGCACAGCCTTAGAAGCAAAGTGGGGAATGAATCGCCGATAATACCCAGCGATTCCCAGAAAGGCTCGTACCTGCTTCTTGCTGTTGGGACGTGGCCAACTCTGGATGGCCTCGACTTTGTTGAGTTGGGGTTTTATTACTCCCCTCCCAATGGTGTACCCAAGATATTTGGCCTCCTCCTGCCCAATGGTACACTTCTTGGGGTTAGCCGTAAACCCCGCTTCCCGAACAGAGTCCAGGACTGCTTGCACTTTTGGCAGATGTGAGGCCCAATCTGTGCTATGGACAATTACGTCATCCAGGTAAGCCGCAGCATACTTCTGATGGGGCCTCAGCATCTGGTCCATTTTCCGCTGGAATGTGGCCGGCGCATTCTGTAACCCGAACGGCATTCTTTTGTATTGGAACGCCCCGTCTGGGGTTACAAATGCGGTTTTCTCTTTGGCCGACTTGGCCAGGGGGATTTGCCAATACCCTTTTGTGAGGTCAAGAGTCGTCATGTATCGGGCTGTTCCCAGCCGGTCGATCAACTCATCTATACGTGGCATGGGGTAGGTGTCAAATTTTGTAACTTTGTTCAACTGACGAAAATCGTTACAAAATCGCCAGCTCCCATCCGGTTTAGGCACCAACACAATGGGACTAGACCAATCACTTTGGGACTCCTCTATCACCCCTAAGTTCAGCATTTTCTGTACTTCCTCCCGTATTGCCTCCCGTCGGGCCTCTGGGATCCGATAGGGTTTTAACTTCACCCTTTCACCGGGCGGGGTAATGATGTCATGCTCTACCCCAGATGTTTGTCCCGGCAGCTCAGAGAATACCTCCTTGTTGCGAAGCACAAACTCCTTAACCTCCTGTTGTTGGGGTTGTGACAAGGTGGCTGCTATTCCAACCTCAGGAATCACGCAACCAGTTTGAGCTGGTGACCAAGTGTCTGCGACTAGGGACTCTCTATCCCTCCAGGCTTTCAACAGATTAACGTGATAGATCTGTTCGGGCTTTCGCCTTCCTGGTTGTCTGACCTTGTAATTCACTTCGCTCACTTTTTCCATTACCTCGTAGGGGCCTTGCCATTTGGCAAGGAATTTACTTTCAACCGTAGGGACAAGTACCAGTATCCTATCCCCCGGGGAAAAGGTACGGGTCTTGGCTCCACGGTTGTACACTCTCTGCTGTGCTAACTGCGCTTGGGCCAAATGTTCCTTCACAATGGGCATTACCTGTGCAATTCGGTCTTGCATCAGGGCGACATGCTCAATCACACTCCTGTGGGGAGAACTCTCACTTTCCCAAGTTTCCTTGGCAATATCCAACAGCCCTCTTGGGTGTCTCCCATACAGTAACTCAAAGGGGGAGAATCCCGTAGAGGATTGGGGCACCTCCCTAATAGCAAACATCAGATAAGGAAGTAGACAGTCCCAATCCTTTCCATCTCTATCCACCACTTTCTTCAACATTTGTTTTAGGGTTTTGTTGAACCTTTCAACCAGCCCATCGGTTTGGGGGTGATACACAGATGTACGTAATTGCGTCACTTTGAACAATTTACACAGCTCCTTCATAACCCCGGGACATAAAGGGTGTACCTTGGTCCGTAAGCAGTTCTTTACAAATACCCACCCGGCTAAACACAAGAGATAGCTCTTTGGCTATGGTTTTGGCCGAGGTATTTCTGAGAGGGATCGCTTCTGGATAACGGGTGGCATAGTCCATTATAACTAATATGTACTGGTGCCCCCTAGCGGACTTGATTATAGGACCTACCAAATCCATGGCGATCCTCTCAAACGGGACCTCAATGATGGGTAGAGGGACCAGCGGGCTACGGAAATGTGGCATCGGGGCCGACCTCTGACACACAGGGCAGGAGGAACAATAATTTTCTATGTCCTTCATCACCCCCGGCCAATAGAATCTCTGTAATACCCTCTCTCGGGTTTTCTCTGTCCCCAGATGACCTCCAAGAATGTGCCCATGGGCCAACTCCAACACCAACTTCCTGTAAGGTTTGGGCACCACAAGCTGCTCAACGGTTTCTTCTGCCCTTTTTGCCACCCGATACAGTAGGTCCTTCTCTACGCTGAAGTATGGGTAAGTGCAGGTATTATCTGGGTTCACTAACTCGCCATCTATTTCCACTACGTTTTCCCGTGCCTTTATTAGGGCGGGGTCTTTTAACTGTTCTGTGGCAAAATTTTCCCTGTGAACCTCCAGATCAGAAAACTCCACAGACGGTAGGTTTTCGTCTGAGGAGGTGGGCTCCTCTCCAGTTTCTTGAGTCTCCCCTGCCAATACTGATAAGGGAAATTCCGGAGAGTCCTCGCCACTCTCAGGGGAGTTCTGGCTATCACATTCCTGGTACATAGGGGCACCAGTGGGGGGCTCAGGATCATCCCACAGTTCCCAGAACTTCGGAAAATCCCTTCCCACAATGGCGTCATGCGGTAACTGAGATACTAAGCCCACTGGATGAGAGAGGGTACCTTTGGGGGTCTCGAAACACACTGTAGTCACTGGATACTCTCGGGTGTCCCCATGCACACAAATAACAGCTACCTTGCTATTCCCAGAGACCTCTGTTTTAACTAACTCAGCCTTTATCAGGGTCACAAGGCTACCTGAATCCAGCAATACCACAACATTTCTACCATTAACACACATTTTGCATAAATGTTTCTCAGTTCCTCGAATGGCAGTGCATGCGACTGTCGCACACAGCGACTGACGTCTGCCCGTCAGAAAGTCACACTGCATGGGTTCCTCCACAACCGGGCAATTGGCTGCAATATGTCCCGCTTGCCGGCAGCGGTAGCAAACGATCCTTCTTGCGGCCTCTTGAGCCGCTGATTTCCCAGGCTGTTCTCGCCAAACTTGGGGTAGAGCTCCCACCCTCTCACTCTCTCCACCCTCACCCCTTGGAATCCTCTTATCCGCCCCTGGGGATGGTCTGGTCTTAGGGTGGAAAGTCCGAGTGTCTCTGGAAGAGGCCGTCAGGTTCTCTGTAGCCAAGTATTTCTCCACACGATCCACAAGACCATCGGCCGTCTCTGGGTCTCCATGGCTTACCCACTTTTGGATGGCAGTAGGAAGAGCTCTCAAAAACCGATCCATTACAACACGTTCCACAATCTTTGGTGCGGACAAAGTCTCTGGCTGTAGCCACTTTCTGCTCAGGTGAATGAGATCATACATTTGAGACCTGGGGGGTTTTCCAAGCTGGAAAGTCCAGTTATGCACACGCTGAGCCCGGACAGCCTGGGTGACACCCAGCCTTGCCAATATTTCAGCTTTTAGCATCACATAGTCTTTTGCTTGGTTAGGCTCTAGGTCATAGTAAGCTTTCTGCGATTCACCAGTTAACAGAGGAGCCACCAGTCCAGCCCACTGCTCCTCAGGCCACTTTTCTCTTTCAGCGGTCCTTTCAAATGTGGTCAAAAATACCTCTGGATCATCCTCTCCAGTCATTTTTGTCAATAAACGACTCACCCCAAAGGACGCGGTATTAGTGGGACGGCTTTCCTCACTGGTCTGCGGACGTTGCTGCATTGCTGCTTCCATCTGTTGTTGTAGTCTCTGCTCTTGCTTCTGCAACAGGTCTATGAAGCGGGCCTCAGATTGCTGCTGGGCTTGTTGCTGAGCCTCCAGACTCTGTTGCAAAGTTGCGTTTGTCTGCTGCTGGGCTGCAAGGCTCTGTTGATGAGCTTGCTGCTGGGCTGCGAAGTTCTGTTGTTGAGCTGCAAGGCTCTTTTGCAAACCTGCATTTGTCTGCTGTTGATTGGCATTTGCTAGAGCCAGCTGCTTCAGTATCTCCTCCATGCTGGCTTAAAAAAAAACTGCCCGCATTCTCCACCAACTGTGAGGGGGTTAGCTCGGCAGCGGGTGTGTGTGACCCCCGAGATGGGCTCCCCACACAAAACAGGCCCAGCAAACGGAGGTTGTGGTTTTCAAAATCAAAAAGGTGCGGTTTATTTTCTATTTACAGTGACAAAACACAGCAAAGCAAAAGAAACATAAACAAAATAAATCCTGGTCAACTTGACCTCTGACTAAACATACAGGTTTCCTAACTAACAACTGGGATCAGCCTAGTGCTGTCCTAGTCCCTAAGTCCCTGGTTTTAAATGTCCAAGCAAATAGCCACACAGGCTTTGTCTCACCGCACAGGGGTTCACTCTCCCTAGACAGTCCACACAGGTCTGGGTCCAGGCATGAGCTAACATCTAATGAAGCTGGGAGTTCTTATAGAGGCCTAAATGAGCTGACAAGCTTCAGCTGGTCTCATCAACTCCCTGTCTGCACGACGCCCAGCACTCTCCCTAGAGGTATGAGTCATCCATGAGCCTACTAGCCTCAGCTGGGCTTATACAACTCTCCACCTAGTTGTATAAGTCGGCGTAAAGCCTGAATCTGGGCGAAATATATCTACCCCCCTGGATGCAACCAGGTGACTTTACCTTCCTGCTGTCACACTACCTATAGTTTTCTGTCCCTAGAAAAAATGTTTTTTTAAAGATGGTTGATGATCAATGCTTTAGCACAGTATAGCACAAGGAGAATTTCCCTCACTGTCCTTCCCTGTCCCTAGAAACAAGGATTATCACAGTGAAAGAAACTGACACTCTCCCTACCTATAGTTTTCTGTCCCTAGAAAAAATGTTTTTTTAAAGATGGTTGATGATCAATGCTTTAGCACACTATAGCACAAGGAGAATTTCCCTCACTGTCCTTCCCTGTCCCTAGAAACAAGGATTATCACAGTGAAAGAAACTGACACTCTCCCTACCTATAGTTTTCTGTCCCTAGAAAAAATGTTTTTTTAAAGATGGTTGATGATCAATGCTTTAGCACACTATAGCACAAGGAGAATTTCCCTCACTGTCCTTCCCTGTCCCTAGAAACAAGGATTATCACAGTGAAAGAAACTGACACTCTTCCTACCTATAGTTTTCTGTCCCTAGAAAAAATGTTTTTTTAAAGATGGTTGATGATCAATGCTTTAGCACACTATAGCACAAGGAGAATTTCCCTCACTGTCCTTCCCTGTCCCTAGAAACAAGGATTATCACAGTAGTAAACACACTGACACTCTCCCTACCTATAGTTTTCTGTCCCTAGAAAAAATGTTTTTTTAAAGATGGTTGATGATCAATGCTTTAGCACACTATAGCACAAGGAGAATTTCCCTCACTGTCCTTCCCTGTCCCTAGAAACAAGGATTCGCACAGTAAAACACACTGACACTCTCCCTACCTATCCTTCTCTTTCCCTAAACTAAAGGAATCCAGGTTAAGCAAGAAAAAAAAAATGTCACTGTCCCTGCCTATGCTTCTCTTTCCCTGCTCCGGAACACACTACACTAGGCCGCCGTGCTGGCGGCCTTTTATAGTGTGGGGCGTGTACTAAACACCCTCAGCAATAATTGGCCACAGGCATCCTGCCTGTGGCCAATCATTGCTCTCCTCGCTGCCGGCGCTGTGATTGGCCAAGCATGCGGGGTCACAGTGCATGCTTGGCCAATCACAGTGCCTGGATGACACTGCGATGGCGTAGTGCATTGTGGGCCGTTCGCGTCACTCGAATTAGGCGCGAACGGCCCAAATCGTTCGATCTTCGTCGAACGATCGAACAGCCGATGTTCGAGTCGAACGTATGTTCGACTCGAACACCGAGCTCATCCCTAGTCATTACTATGTGGGATGTAGCAAAGCAATAAATATGAGGGATGGGTAACACAGCAACAAGGCCAACAAGGCCAAATCCCCAAACAGTAAAGGGGAACAAAGCTGGCAGCAAGACCTGAAACTGGTGTCCACAGAGGCAAAACCATTAACCTGGTTGAACTTTGTGAACTTATGAAGAGAAGACCAGGAAGCAGCCTTACAAACTTCAAAAACAGAAGCCTGATTCTGAATGACCCAGGAGGCACTGACTTTCCTAGAGAAATGGGCACTAACCAGGAAAGTACTATCCTCTCCCTTGATCTCATAGGCTTGAGAAATGAGCTGACAAATCCACCTGGAAAAAATGGATTTAGAAGTCTTTTAGGTAGAACAAACAGAATCAGACTGTCAAAACAAAGCTGTAGACATGAAGGAAAATGCAAACAGTCCAAACAACAACCAAAGTGTGAAACACCTTCTCTTTTGGACACTTAGGAGTAGGAAAAACGGATGACATCACATTGTCCTGATTCAAGTGAAAGGAAGAAACCACCTTAGGCAAGAAAGAGGACTGAGACCTCAACATCACTGTATCCTGGTGAAAAAACAGGAAAGGTTCCTTGCAGGAAAGTGCAGCTAACTCCAAGACCCTGTGAGCCGAGATAATGGCCACCAAAAAGACAACCTTGTGCATAAGAAGCGGCAAGGAAATCTCTCTTAATGAGGTTCAAAGGTGGAAGAGGGCAAAGCCAACAAATCCAAGTTAACATTACATGGAGATAGAGGTGGACACAGGAGGGATTATCCGAGTGACTACCTAAAAAAAAAGCTTTGACCAAAGAATGAGACACAACAGGTCTTGAAAAAAGCACCGCCAAGGCCAGGATTTGTCCCTTGATGATACTCAAAGCCAAGGACATTTCCAGACCAGATTGGAGAAAAGCTAGAATTTGCCCCATGCCATACAGTCAACAATAGAACTTATGAATTTAATAAAAAGTAAAATAAGCCGTCTAAGTATGATAGTACTTCCTAGAGGTCAATTTTCTATCCCTGAAAAAGTGATCTTCAGAGAGACTCAGGAAAGCATCCATCACCTTCAGACACTAGCACATAACTGAGGCTTAGCTGAGCTGGGAGGGGGTGGGAATTCTTGCCTTTTTGTTGGCCAGTGTCCATTCACCTGAAGGTTGTAGTATAACCCATGTAGTAATGATTATGAACTCCTCTGTGTCCTGTGATATACAATAAAGAAAGATGCTTTTTTTTTGCACTCCCCTACATTGAACTGTTGTTTATATATCGCTCAGTCCTAGGACTAATATACTTACAATTGGAAAGACAACTTGTACTTCTATTATAATGTGAATATGAATGATACCCTTATATGACCACTTGTCTCTTGCTGGTTGAGCGCCCTGGGAATTTTAGTGCAGCAACATGTTGAAAGTTTTTTCTGTTTATTATTATCCCTTACAGCAGAGTATACTGTACAGCAAACATTCACGGTTAAACACAACATGGCTGGAAAAGTAGCCCTGCTTGATAAAGCTTACAATAAAACAGTTAAACGTTTTGCTTAATTCGTTCTTTTTATTTTACTTTAGATCCCAAGCTTAAGTCACAGCGTGATATCTCAGACCAGCTTCAGAGCGGAGTACAAGTCATCAGGGGGTCCATCTGTGTTCCAAAAACCTGTCAGATTTCAGGTGGACATCAGTTACTCCGAGGGAGCTGAAGCACAAAAAGAGAATGGCATCTACTCTGTGACCTTCACTCTAATATCAGGTAAACTTGCCGTGCATGCTAATGGCAAGAACAAATAGGGAGGACAGTTTTTTTTTTATGATAAGATGAATTAATTTGAATGGATAACAGGCTGTTAGACAGTTTAACACATACACAGTATTCAGAAAAACTGGGAGCAAGTGTAAGGTTCCTCTGTGGGGATGACATGCCTCAGCTGCTGCAGAAGCTTCTAAGAGACCAAATTGTCAATCATTCTTTAATTCTGTAAATTTGTCAAGCACCCTGTAACACAGTTACATAAAGCAAAACTGTGATTGACAGCTGAGCTTGACAGCATCTCTCATGATGGACAAACGTCCTCCCATTACGGCACGATTCATTAGACTGTCACAAGCCTGGAGCTGAGTTGCTTTGTTCCCACCAAGGACATTCTGCCCTGATCGCAAAAATTTATCTCAACCAGAGATTCATTAATTGACAGGCTGTTATGTTTAACTTTAGAGGATGGCCAGTTCTTATCTTGCAGCTGAACATATAAAGATGGATATGGAAATTATGTTAGTTTATTCCTATGTTTGTAGAACATACATGGAAATTTGGAATTTTAAATAACTGTTGTAAGCAATGTCTGTAATAAGCTATTTGTTGAGCTCAGTTACAGTTACACTCCATTTAAATTTGAAATTCAAACTTCGGGACACAGACAGGTAGCACAGCCTAAGTGCTCAGTACTTATCCAAACATTGCTTTATTGTACGCGTCCACCACTTTACCTCCTGTTGGAAATCTGGTGATTTGGGAACCCCTGCTTGTGATAACAGAAATGTGTTCCAATCAGGGGAGGGCTGGCGGCCTTAGGCCTGGGGGGCAAGTCCAGTCAAGTGGCCCATTGAACCGCCGAATCAGCTCACCATCTATGGCCCACCTGGTTTTTCAATGCAGCCTCACCAGTGCCCATCAGTGCAGCCAACTCCAGTGCCCATCAATGCAGCCTGATCACTGGGGCAGGTTACATGGGGTGTATGGGGGGGAGATGGGGGGTCAGCTAGGGGTATCAGGGTCTCTCACCTCAGCGATCTCAGCTCAGCAGGTCCTTGCACGCCACGGTTTCCTGGGGGGTAACGCTCCTGATCCTGGGGTCAAGTTGCAACCAGCTCCCAGCCCTGCAGCCCGGCGTCCCGACTCACTGGCACGCCCTGCCTCCCGACTCACTGGCACGCCCTGCCTCTGCCTGCTTCCAAGAATCCGGTCCCAGGGAGTTGTAGTTTCCTCTGCGCTGCTGTGTTTTTCACCCACCAGAAGCTTGAGTGCGGACTACAACTCCCAGAATGCAACAGCTAGTGGTCGGCGGCCATGGCCATGCCCCCGGCCCGACTTCCTAGACCAGATTAAAAAAGAAAATGGTAGCGGGCAGCAGCTGCCGGCCATTTTGAACATAAGTTAGGGCGGCCTGGGAGGCAATTGCCACCCTGCCACCTGGCCCAGCCCTCCCCTGGTTCCAATATACACCCATTGTGGGTTTCTTGCTGTCTCTGCAATACTAAATACTTAAGCCGCATACACACGATCGGTTTTACCGATGAAAACAGTCCGATGGATTTTTTTCATCGGACAAACCGATCGTGTATGGGCCCCATCGGTCTTTTTTCCATTGGTGTCAAAAAATAGAACATGTTTTAAATTTTTCCAATGGATAAAAAAACGATAGCAAATTCCGATCGTCTATGGGCAAGTCCATTGGTTAAAAACCCACGCATGCTCAGAATCAAGTCGACGCATGCTCAGAAGCATTGAACTTAGTCAGCTTCATCGGTTTTCCAATGGAAAAATTCATCGGTTTAAAAACCATAGGAAATCCGATAGTGTGTAGTACAGGGCTTAAATGTAAACCAAATGTCATTGCCAAGAGGTTTCTCCAGTTTCTGCATCCCCACACAAGGCGTTCAATAGAAAAGAATGGCCATACCTGCTTTGGGTACTGCAGATTTTCATTTTTTTTTTACCATAAAAAAACAAGTTTATTGAGATGCAAACAAGGCATACATACGTACAGTAAGTTGACCCATGCAAAATACAGGAAATACATTCCAGAAAGGAAACATTCCAACAGTAAACCTTAGAAAAAAAATTCCATACACAGCAGGATATAAGAGAAATCCACCATACACACAGAAGTAGAATATATATCTATGTGACCAAGACTCCTAGGAGCCGGGTCACATAGTGCAAGTTTCCCCATCCTCCAGCCATCTATCCCAAACACTGGAAATTTTCTGTGGGTGCCCCCTATGGATATATATCATCTTTCTATATGGAAGTGTGTCATTGATCTATTTTTTCCAGCTCCATAATGTTGGGGGTATCGCCTGCATCCAAGCCTTGGCCACAACCTTCCGTGCAAGAAATAGGGTCTCATATATAAATATAGCTTGGTATTTATCAACCTCAATGTCAGGCAATAACCCCAGGAGACACAGTTTGGGGTCTAGGCCCACTGGGGAGCCCATATTGTCAGGGAGAAACTGTATCACCTGCAGCCAAAAAGTCTGTATGTTCGGGCAGCTCCATATCATATGGTAAAACGTGGCAGGTGCCAATGAGCACATGGGACATAGGGGGCTTCTCGTTGGCTGGAACTTCACTAGCTTCAAAGGCGTTAGGTATGAACGATGAACAATATACAATTGTGTCAACCTGTCCGATAGCTTAGGGGATACTGCCTTGACCCCCTCCAGAATTTCATCCCAGTCTGAGCCGCCAATAGGTCCCACATCTTGTTCCCATGTCAGTTTAGCTGTCTGGGAAACCTTATGCGTCCTGTGTAGCCGGAGAATATAATATAATTTAGATTTGAGCTTGGTTGAATCTGCACCAAAAATAAGGTCCAGAACCGGAGGAGTGTCAAGAGCAATAGTGATAGATGCAGCCTGTGCTCTAACCGCATGCCTGAGTTGCAGATACCGAAATAGCAGGTGATTCAGAAGTGAAAATTCTTCCTTGAGTACTTGAAAGGATTTAGGCCCATTCGCCGTCAAGACTTGGGCCAGGTAAAGTATACCATATGTTGCCCAGAGCTGTGGGTCGGGTACAGTACTCAACTCAGGCAGGTGGCCATTGAACCATAGCAGAGTGTGTGAATGTACAGGCGAGCGGTTCTGCTTTCTAAGAGCTATATTCCAGATTTTCTGATGATGAAACAGCATGCCCGCATTAAAGTGGGAGGGATTGCTGCCGCCCCGACCTTTTCGGAGCACTGCCTGAATAGGGGTGTATAGTGGGTTCCCAGGTTTGTTACACAAATAGTATAGGTGTGAGAGTTGTGCAGCTACATAGTAGTCTTGTATATCAGGAAGGGAAATTCCACCTTCAAGGGTGGGGTTTTTGAGGATATGCCATGCCAATTTATGTCTTCCTGGGCCCCAAACAAAGGAGTTTAAAATAGCTTCCATCTGCTTGAACACCTTCAAAGGGATATACAGAGGGGCATGCCAGACCATATATAATATTTTGGGCAACAGGATCATTTTAACTAAATTAATTCTATCCATTACCCCCAGGGGTAATCTCGACCAGGTTTGGGTTTTGGACTTAAGGACAGCAAACCAGGGTTCTACGTTAAGGGAGACATAGTCCCGTAGTGTTTTGGTGACCTTCACCCCCAGATATTTAATCACCGCAACTCTCTGTAAGGGAAGTTCTGGGGACACAGCTGGTGGAGGAAAAAGGTCTAGAGGGAGAGTTTGAGACTTATCCCAGTTAATCCGCAGGCCTGAGAATTTACCTACTGTCTCCATAATGCGTAATGCTGCTTGCAACGAGGGGCCTTGATCAGCTAAGTAGAGGACGGTGCCATCTGCATATAGGCCTACCTTTTCCCACGAGTCCCCCCGCCTGAGGCCTATCACGTCTGAACTCATTCTAATGGCAATAGCCAAATGTTCTGCCGCTAGGGCATATAGTAGTGGCGACAGGGGGCAACCCTGCCTTGTGCCTCTTTTCAAGGAGATCTGGTCAGATAGCCACAACAAACACCCGCGCCTTAGGGGTCTGGTAAAGAAGCTGCACCCACTTTATAAAATGCGGGCCGAACCCATAGCATCGCAAGCACTCCCACAGGTACACCCACTCAACCGAATCAAAGGCCTTGGCCGTATCAAGGGCCACCACTACCCTAGTTCCCGCATTGTCATGTTGGGCTTGGATGTTCATAAACAACCGTCTTATGTTCATTGCCGTGTTTTTCCCTGGCATAAACCCGGTTTTGTCGGGGTGAATTAGAGAAAGTATGACTGTATTTAACTTAGAGGATAGAATTTTGGCTAGTATTTTAATATCCACTGGCAACAGGGAGATGGGTCTGTACGATTCTGGATAATGCGGGTCCTTACCCGGTTTGGGAAGACAATAATCTGAGCTTCCTGCATAGAGAGGGGAAGTGTACCCAGTTCAAATATGGAGTGAAAGAGTGTCTTTAGCTTAGGGATAAGTGTCTCGCAGTATGTAGTGTAAAATTCTAAAGGTAGACCATCTAGCCCCGGGGCCTTGGATTTAGCCATCTGAGAGAGTGTTGTAGCTATATCCTGTGTGGTAATAGGAGCCTCCAGCATTTGGATTTGTTCCAGATTTAGGAGTGGGAACTGTAGTGTATGCAAATAAGCCCAAATCTCTTGGGGTGTGTGTTGGCACTGGGAGTTATATAGGTCCCCACAGAACCTCAGAAATCTATTGGCCACTAGTGGTGGGTCCGTGACAACTGAACCATCAGGCTCGGTCAGTGAAACCACCACCGGTGGCTTATCATCTAAATGTGCTAAATAGGCCAGCATCTTCCCCGCCTTCTCCCCATGTTCATAGATATGTGTTTTACAGAAAAACATTCGCTGTTTGGCTTTTTCTAAATAGAGTTGCGACACCACCCTGGTCTGTAGCTTAACTTTATTTAGATTATCAGAGGTGTGGAGAATGTTATACGCCTCCTCTAAGTCCCTTAGTGTGTCTTCTGACATGCGCACTATTACCTTAGATGACGTTTTTAGTCTGTTAATCTTAGTATCCAACACCCTTCTCGCATGAAGTTTAAAAGCATCCCACTGAGAATTAAGGGAAACAGAACTCTGGCCGTCTGGAAAGAAAAACCTCAACTCCCGTTCTATAGAATCATGATCCGTGAATGCCGACAGCCAGTACGGATTGAGTCTCCACACATGCCGGGGGGCTGTATTCAAAAGGGATAGCTGTAAACAGCATGGGGAATGGTCTGAGAGGGCCCTAGGTGCGAATCCCGCCCCGACAACCCTGGGAAGCAGTGTTTTAGAAACCAAGACATAGTCTATCCTGGACATGGTGGCATGACTAGTGGATTGGCAAGTATAAGCCCTAACAGCGGGGTTCCTGTGTCTCCATACATCAATCAAGGCAAATTCTGTCAGTATTCGACTCAGTCTAGTCTGTCTAGGCTCACCAACCGTCACCATAGGCTGTACGGGGCGGTCCATAAAAGGGTTCATGGTCATATTGAAATCCCCCATCCATACAGCAGGAACCATCAGGTGCTGGGTCATAAATGACAGACCTGCCGCGATGACCTCCGAGCTGTATGGGAGAGGGATATAACAAGCAATCAGCAGTATAGGCAATCCCCCTAAAGAGGCATGTAAAAATAAATATCTCCCCTGTTGGTCCGACTCCAGAGAAATTAGCTCAAAAGGGGTGGCTTTAGTTATCAATACCGAGACTCCCCTAGAAAAGCTGGTATGTGTACTATGATATGCCCAACCTATCCAGGGCTGCTTTAGAGCCGACTGCAAGTGGCCTGTAACATGTGTATCGGTTAGTGCTATCACATTAGCTTTCTGCGTTTTTAGATAGGCAAGGGCCGCAGTACGCTTAATTTTGTCTCTAACTCCCCGGACATTCCATGTCAAAAACTTAAGTGTGGCCATTTAAACAAAAAGTAAGAACTAGTGGAGCGAACCACAGAATCCCTGTATAAGAAAACATTAGTAGCATTGCTCGTATACCATGTTCATGAGCACACATACATGTATCATAAACGTCTAAACTTGCATCCCAAAACCAATATAAACAGTTTGTGTAACAATGAGGTCCATAACAGTGGCCCAGTACTAGGGCAACATCCCTCCCACCCAGCTCTACACCTCCCCAACATGGTGAGAGCATCCATGTCCCAAAAAGATGAATGGAATAACAAACATCCAGCATCAAACTTTGGCTGGAGGCACATATCTTATCTCCAGTAAGTAACATGTTATCGCAGCAAATGTCATTCCTATGGGGGCGGTTATTCACTGAACAGTGCATGGTGAAGCAGCAGGGGATGAGCAGCACTCGCAAAAGTTCCAGTACTGTTATCCTCCTGCCTTCCAATATACTGTTCACAGTACACACATAACCCTGCAGGATACGTGTTTCCCCGAAAATAAGACCTACCCCGAAAGTAAGCCCTACTGTGATTTTTGGGGAAGGCTGCAATATAAGCCCTACCCCGAACATAAGCCCTAGTTCGGAAGGGTTGTGTTGTGTGGTCAATATCTTTGATGCAGCGCTGCTCAGCTGATCCCCGCTGCTCTCCTCCTCTTCTGTCAGTGGGGGATCTCGGCCCCCCTCCCTATGCAGTGCTCGGAGCAGGAAAAGACCGTTCAGGCGGTACATGGAAGCGCCGAGCGGCACTCAGCTGATTCCCCGCTGCTCTCCTTCTGCCAGCTCTCAGCGGGGGATCTCCGGCCCCCCTCCCTCTGCTGTGCCCGGAGTGGGAAAAGACCTTTCAGGCAGTACATGGAAGCGCCAAACGGCAATTAGCTGATTCCCCGCTGCTCTCCTTCTGCCAGCTCTCAGCGGGGGATCTCGGGCCCCCCTCCCTCTGCTGTGCCCGGAGCGGGAAAAGACCGTTCAGGCGGTACATGGAAGCGCCAATCGGCACTCAGCTGATCCCTCACTGCTCTCCTTCTGCCAGTTGTCAGCGCTGGATCTCAGGGCCCCCTCTCTCTTTAGTGCTCGGAGCATGGAAGACTGATCAGGCGGGTCACGGAAACGCTGAGGAAGGCGCTGTAGGAAGGTAGGTGCACACTTTAAATTGTATAGAGCTGTAATGCAGTGCATTTTATGAGTTTACAGCAGGGATCTCAAACTGGTGGCCCTCCAGCTGTTGTGAAACTACAAGTCCCATCATGCCTCTGCCTGTGGCAATCATACTTGTAATTGTAAGCCTTGCAATGCCTCATGGGACTTGTAGTTTCGCAACAGCTGGAGGGCCGTCAGTTTGAGACCCCTGGTTTACAGGCACTTTTAACTTCGTTCCACTGGCCACTGGGGATTTCTGACAGGCAGGGAGAAGGATGGGGAGAGAAGACAGCACCTGACAAGCCCTACCCCGAAAATAAGCCCTACTGGGTCTTTTGTTGAAAAAATTAATATAAGACCCGGGCTTATTTTCGGGGAAACACAGTATTTGAAACCAGTAAATGGACCCAAAATGTGGGAAGTCAGGTATGTGCATGCAGGATCTCAACAGCCAGATCACAGATAACCCACGGGCAGGTCCACACAGGACACATATTCAAAGGAAAGGAAAGGGGGGTCCCGTCTGCTCCATCTCCTCCCGGGGGGGAACAACACCAACTTTAGGAGACACTCCAGGAGTCAAATGGCATCAGGATATAGTGGAGTGTTGCAAACCGGATGGAGTGCAGGGGAGGGGGAGAGCAGCCATGGGCATCCATGTGACAGCGGGGATCAATCAAAGTGTACTCACAGTATTAACCCTCTGGGGCGACTATCAATCCGGTCTCCCACTTCGGTCCAGCCATGCCACTGCCGCGGCGGGGGTCTCAAAAACTGTACTTGGTCACCTTCCTCCACTCTGAGCCTGTGTCAGGGAAATTCCCCACCTAGTGTCACCAATCTGCGCCCAGCGCGCATGCACGGCGGAACGACGCTTCGGCGCATGCGCGTGCGCGGTGGAACGTCGCTCTGGCGTTCACGGGTGCGCGCAACAGCGCAATGCGCGTGCGCAATGACGCGCCAATAGGATGACAGGCGGGCCTATTTAAACAAGCTCAGTGACACAGTCTGGTTGCTGGTTTGTCAGCGTTCCTGTGTTCCTAGTACCTGAAAAGTATACGTTTGATCTCCTGCTGTGACCCGGACCGGATTGACTACTCTACTACCTCTCCTGCACCTGACCCCCTGGCTTGCTCTACGGACTTCTACCTCTCTCCCAGTGTTTGACCCTCGGCCTGTGACTCGGATCTGCTGTTGTCTCCAGCCCTTGACCCCCTGCCTGTACCTGGAACTTCTTTGCTCAGCCTGCTTCTAGTCTCTGCCTGGACTTGTTTACCCGCTGCTAGTTCTTGCCTGGACTTTGTTCACTTGCTGCTGGTTCCTGCCTGAACTTGTCTACTCCTGGTGTTTGACCCTCGGCCTGCTCTCAGTCTACCCATCACCACTAGACCTTCCAGCAAGACACCTCTACCTGCTGGTAGCCAGTGCTCCCTTGTGCCGTCCTCTCCCTGTCTCACCTCCAGGGGGCGGAGTGCGCTTGGGTGCAAGGGTGAACCACTCTCGGCATCTCGGCCTCGGTGAGTACTCGCCTGATAGTACAAACCAGCCAGATGTCTGAGGCCGACAGGGTGCGTTCCCCGTTTGACACCCTCTGCCAGCAGGTATCCACCTTAACGGACACAGTTCAAAAACTACAAGATGGCTATGCCCAAATAGATGGCCGCCTTCAACAGCTCACCGGTCTGTTAGGACCTGCACCCCAGGCTGCTTCCTCCGCCAATGTTGCCACCACCTCTCAAGTACCAACAAGTTCAACCGTAGTAATGGCTACCCCTGAACCCAGGGTCCCTATCCCGGAACGATTCACGGGGGTCCGCAAAAAATATCGGGCTTTTAAGAATGCTTGTTCCCTTTATCTTGCCCTTCAACCAAGAACTTTCTCTTCCGAAGCAGTCAAAGTAGGGTTCATCATCTCCCTCCTGACTGATGACCCTCAAGCCTGGGCCCATGGGTTGATGGAGCAGCAAAGACCCATACTGGACTCTGTGGATACGTTCTTTACGAGCATGGCGCAACTGTACGATGACCCTCAGCGTTCAGCTACAGCTGAATCCGTTCTTCATAGCCTGTCCCAAGGGAAAAGGCCGGTGGAAGATTACACGGCAGAGTTCAGGAAGTGGTCAGCCGATACCGGATGGAATGAGGCGGCCCTCATATACCAATACCGCCAAGGACTGTCCGAGGTTCTCAAGGACGAGCTGGCCAGAATAGAAACCCCCACTTCCTTGGAGAACTTGATTCAGTCAGCTACCCAACTTGACAGGCGCCTACGTGAGCGGCGCTTTCAGCTTCCTCGTCCCAGCTGGCCTCCTTCCAGAACTGCTCCTCATTACCCACCTACCGCTTCTCCCACAGCAGCACCCCTTCCCGAACCAGAACCTATGCAGCTTGGGTTGGTGTGGCCTCCCCTTACTCCCGAAGAAAGACTGCGCAGGCGCCAAGCCAAACTGTGCCTCTACTGCGGGGGTACCGGCCACTTTCTTCGCAGCTGCCCAGTGAGACCCAGTAAGTCTACTTCTAAAGACATTCTGAATTATCAAGTTTCTGGCAATCCCCAGATTATGTCATTCTCTTTATTTCTCTACAGCTGCCGGAAGGGGCAATCTGCCTCCCGGCAATTATTGACTCTGGAGCCTGCAGCTGTTTCCTGGACTCTTCACTGGCCTCAAGTCTTCATGTCACTATTCAACCTAAGGACCACTGCCTCCAGATACACCTGGCAGATGGGTCCCTACCCCGCTCGGGGCTTGTTACACAGGAAACCAAACCCATCCTTGCTGTTTCTGACTCAGGCCACCGAGAGTTCCTCCGGTTAAACCTCATCCCTTCTCCAATGTTCTGGGTCTCCCCTGGCTGCAGGCGCACAAGCCCCTCATAAATTGGGCAAAAAGAGAAGTTAGCTTTACCTCGTCCTACTGTTCCCAGCACTGTCTTGCCTCAGCCTCTACCACCTGTGCTTCCATGATCGCCAAACCAGATAATTTGCAGCATGTTCCCCCAGTTTATCTGGAGTTTCGGGACGTCTTCGATAAGCAGCAAGCCGATCATCTACCACCCCATCGGCCCTACGATTGTCCCATCGATCTCCTGCCTGGCTCAGAAATTCTGTTCGGACGTATCTTCCCTCTGTCTGAAACCGAGTTGAAGGCCCTCAAGGCCTATATTGATGAAAACCTTGAGAAGAAATTTATTCGCCCTTCTTCCTCTCCAGCCGGTGCCGGGATCTTCTTTGTAGGAAAGAAAGACGGTTCCCTACGACCCTGCGTCGATTATCGGGAGCTGAACAAAATAACCATCAAAAACAGGTACCCATTACCTCTTATCCCGGAGTTGTTTCAGCGCTTCCGATCTGCTCGGATCTTTTCTAAATTGGATCTGCGGGGGGCCTATAACCTCATCCGGATCAGGGCTGGAGACGAGTGGAAGACCGCCTTCAGATCTCGTTTCGGACATTACGAATACCTGGTTATGCCATTCGGACTTTGTAATGCTCCAGCCACCTTCCAACATCTGGTCAACGACATTTTCAGACAACATCTTGACGACTTTTTAGTAGTATACTTGGATGATATCCTTGTTTTTTCAGCTTCTATTGAACTTCACCGGACTCATGTCATGAAGGTCCTCACCATCCTTAGAGAGCATAAACTCTACCTCAAAGCCGAGAAATGTGACTTCGAAAAAACCACTGTGCAATTTCTCGGCTTTATCATTTCCATCGGAGGGGTCGCGATGGACCCACAGAAAGTGAAGGCAATTCAAGAATGGCGAGCTCCAACTGACAAAAAGGGGGTACAGCGGTTCATAGGCTTTGCCAATTTTTATAGGAGATTCATTGTGGGGTTTTCCTCCATTGTAGCACCAATCACTCAACTTACTCGGCAGGGCAACCATTTCTACTGGTCGCAGGAAACCCAGGAAGCCTTCACCCGCTTAAAAGACGCCTTTACCTCAGCACCGGTACTTCTGCACCCAGATCCTTTACTGCCATTTACCTTGGAAGTGGACGCCTCCGAGACAGCCATAGGGGCCATTCTCTCCCAAAGACAAGGCCCCAAGGCCCTTCTGCACCCAGTAGCCTTTGCTTCTCAAAAATTGACTCCTCCGGAACGGAATTATGATGTAGGAGACAGAGAATTACTGGCCATAAAATTCGCTCTGGAGGAATGGCGGTACCTTCTGGAGGGGGCAGTCCACCCCATCATGATCTTCACAGATCATAAAAATTTGGAGTATTTAAGAACAGCTAAACGCCTACGACCCAGGCAGGCCCGTTGGGCTCTCTTTTTTACCCGGTTTAACTTCCATATTTCCTACAGACCCGGTTCCAAAAATGGGAAGGCGGACGCGCTATCCAGGATGTTTCCTGAAACCCCTCAGTCAGCACAACCAGGTACCATCCTGTCAGCTCAGAACTTCCTGTTGATTCCTAAGGCTGACCTGCTAACCTCCATCAAAGCCGCCTCCGGGCACTGTTCTGATCCTGTCACGTCATCCCTGGAGAAGCGCAATGGTTTGTTCTGGTCCCGAGACAAGATCTTCGTCCCTTTGGAAACAAGACCCCTGGTCTTGAGAACTTTTCATGACCTCAAGCTGGCCGGTCATTTCGGCGTACGTAAGTCCACGGAACTAGTCTCGCGCTCCTTCTGGTGGCCAGGCTGGAGGCAGGATTGTAAGACATACGTCGCCTCCTGCACTTAGTGTCAGCGTAATAAGGGGCCGAACACCAAAAGCTGGGGTCTACTCAAGCCTTTACCCATCCCTGAACGTCCATGGGCAGACGTGTCCATGGATTTCATCGTTGACTTGCCTCCTTCCGGAGGATTTACCACGATTCTGGTCGTTCTCGACCGCCTCTCCAAGATGGCACACTTCTTACCTATGATCGGGACTCCTTCTGTAGCGGATACCGCCAGAATCTTCTTCAAAGAGATAACCAGGCTTCACGGAGTACCGAAAAGCATCACCTCCGATAGGGGTGTCCAGTTCACGTCTAAATTCTGGAGGGAACTCTGCAAGTCCCTGGAAATCAAAACCTGTCTTTCATGAGCCTACCACCCCCAGAGCAACGGCCAGACGGAAAGAACTAATCAAACTCTGGAGCAATACCTCTGTTGCTTCTGCTCCGCTTCTCAGGACGATTGGTCATCCCTGCTCCCATATGCAGAATTCGCCTACAATAATTCAGTGCATTCCGCTACTAATCAGACCCCCTTTTGGGCCAACTCGGGCTTCCATCCCTCCTTTCTCCCTGAAAACATCCCAGAGAGTTCTGTCCCCGCGGTCCAGGATCGAGTAACCTCTGTTCAGGAGAATTTTCAAAGACTCCGGGGAATGATGCAGAATGCCCAAGAGTCCTATAAGAAATTCTATGACAGAGGAAGGAAGGAAAACCCAGCTTTCAAGGTGGGGGAGGAAGTATGGCTTTCTGCCACCAATCTCCGATTGCCTATTCCCTCATGGAAGCTAGGTCCTAGATTCATCGGACCCTTCAAGATCAAACGGGCAATCAACCCCGTGGCCTTTGAACTGGCATTGCCTGCTTCCTACAGGATTCACCCAGTGTTCCACTCATCTCTGTTAAAACCCGTTACTCCCAGCTCCTTTCTTGGAAGAGATGAGCCTCCTCCCCCACCAGTTGAGGTGGATGGGGAAAAAGAATATGAGGTGGAATCCATCATGGGCTGCAGGAAAAGAGGCAGACAGTTGCAATATCTGGTAAAGTGGAAGGGGTACCCCCTGGAAGACAACTCTTGGGAGCCATCCAGGAATCTGCATGCTCCCCGCTTAATCAGAGCCTTTCACCAGGAACATCCGGAGTTGATGGCCAGTCTTGGCGTCCGGAGTCCGCCCCTCGGGGGGGGCACTGTCAGGGAAATTCCCCACCTAGGGTCACCAATCTGCGCCCAGCGTGCATGCACGGCGGAACGATGCTTCGGCGCATGCGTGGTGGAACGTCGCTCCGGCGTTCACGGGTGCGCGCAATGGCGCAATGCGCATGCGCAATGGCGCGCCAATAGGATGACAGGCGGGCCTATTTAAACAAGCTCAGTGACACAGTCTGGTTGCTGGTTTGTCAGCGTTCCTGTGTTCCTAGTACCTGAAAAGTATACGTTTGATCTCCTGCTGTGACCCGGACCGGATTGACTACTCTACTACCTCTCCTGCACCTGACCCCCTGGCTTGCTCTACGGACTTCTACCTCTCTCCCAGTGCTTGACCCTCGGCCTGTGACTCGGATCTGCTGTTGTCTCCAGCCCTTGACCTCCTGCCTGTACCTGGAACTTCTTTGCTCAGCCTGCTTCTAGTCTCTGCCTGGACTTGTTTACCCGCTGCTAGTTCTTGCCTGGACTTTGTTCACTTGCTGCTGGTTCCTGCCTGAACTTGTCTACTCCTGGTGTTTGACCCTCGGCCTGCTCTCAGTCTACCCATCACCACTAGACCTTCCAGCAAGACACCTCTACCTGCTGGTAGCCAGTGCTCCCTTGTGCCGTCCTCTCCCTGTCTCACCTCCAGGGGGCATCTCGGCCTCGGTGAGTACTCGCCTGATAGCCTGGCTGGAAAAAGCATTGCATATTTGAGGTGTAACACTGAGGCGACGCTTGACATCCTAAAACTGAGACCTTTTCCTCTGCACCTCTGTAGAGAAATCCGGGAACACAGCTACATGGCCATTACCCACTTGAATGTTGCCCTTTTCTCTAGAGAGCCGCATGATCTTGTCCCGGTCCCTAAAGTTCAGGAATTTAGCAAAAAGGTGCGGGGGGGGGGTGCTCCTGCAGGTGGGGGCTTAGCAGGGATACGGTGCGCTCTCTCCACTGCAAACATAACTGAAAAGGCTTTCCTGCCATATGTAGTAATAAGGAGGTTCTCCAGGTACTCGGCCGGGTCTTTATCTTCAGCCCGTTCTGGCAGTCCAATGAACCGGAGGTTACAGCGGCGAATTCTGTTCTCCATGTCATCTTGATGGGAGTGCAGCTGCTGGATCTGTCTCTGCATGTCCTCAGTGGTGTGCTGCAATGGGTGTAGAATGTCCTCAGTCGCGCTGATGCGGTTCCCTGTTTCAGCGACCCTATCCTTCACTGTGGAAAGGTCCTGTCTCAGCAGCGAGATATCGATCTTCACCTCGTCGATTTTGTCAGTCAGGGTGCCTTGAAGAGCAGCTATGGCCTTGAGTACCTTCACCATCTCTGCAGCATGGCAGTCCTCCACTGGACATGCGGCGGCGCCATCTTTGGCCTGCTCATCCTCCCCCTCATGGCGGTATTTGGCCAGTTTCTCCGCCGCTGAGGTGGACCTTTTAGGCGGTGACATGATCAGACCTGGTCCCCGAGTCCACAGGCAGCTTTGTAGGAGAGTATATTCACGAATACTCGTGCAGGCTGTTAAGCAGGATAGTAGGCAAGAGGAGCTCCTTCTACCCACGTCCTACTCCATCGCTTGCCAGGCCATGCCCCCCGCAGATTTTAAATTTTAGACCCAATTCATTACACTGTGTTACAAATCCCCTATGGCAAAGATTAGAGTTAATAATGACATTTCTCCATCCTTCTCTATACATAGTCACCTGTCAGGGATACCCTTTCTCCCCTATCCTATTATCCCTAGAGATTGAGCCCCTTAGCTGGTCTGATTAAAGCTGCCTCCCATATAAAAGTTTTAACAGTCCTCTCCCTTGGGGGGGGGGGGGTTTCCCTCTATATGCAGAGTACATTTTGATCTATTTAGCGGATACCAATTAGTCCCTTTATGATCTACTGGGGATCCTGCATCGATTTGGTAAGTATTCATGCTTTAATGTCAATTGGGACAAGTTCCTCCTATTGCACCTGGGCCCAATCACCATTCATATGGAGATTGTGAATAAATGTAGGTTCCTAAGGGTTCACTTGTCAAACGTTGGGTGTCTTTAGTTACATATTTTTTTGTGAATGTGTAGGGGTACTTGGTAACCAATACTTATTCAAGTCAGATGGCAGTATCTGGGAGCCTTCTTTTTGTTAAAGCAGGCTTCCAAATGACGATAAGCGTACCACCTGCAGACTCCCCCACTACCACGGGGCCAGGGTCATGGGAAGAGGCCCTTGTCCTCATTAATATAGGTCGAAATCCCCCTGGCAAGATACTCTTCCATGTTTAGGACATGTGGCCTGGTATGGTTTGGGGGACGACATGCTCGTCCTCGCCTCATCCTTTTCTTAGTCAGACAGGCTACATGCTTGGATTAAGATCAGATTAGATGGATCCCATGCATTGTTTTTTATTTTTGCACGGTGTTCCCCCTTAAATTCATATCAGACCTAAAGAGCCTGGTATGAACTATGGGGACCCCTTTGCTAATTGGGGTCCTACATTTATATGTATATCAGACCCTCATTTAGGATAAGGGTCTGGTATAGATGAAGGGAATCCACAGCCCTGTAAGCAAAGAAAAAAAATGTGAGGGTTCCCCCATAATTAAGCTCTTCAGATTTGTATGAATTTTAAAGGGGACTTGACTGTGATCTAATTTACAACGCTGATATATTTACCCTGTTTTGTATGTATTAAAATGTATTTAAAAAAGAGTTTATAAAAAATCTAAACAATACATTTTAATCAGTTGTAAAAGGAAGTTGCTGTTGCAGGTTTTATTTCAGGGGTTACTATTTAGGACTGCTTTCTTATCAATTGTCCTTACCTCCCTATCACCCTGATCAGCCTAACTGATTATTTATGGCTGGATAGTCCATATTTTGGAGCCCTGGAAAGGCAAGGCTTAAGAAAGTAGATGTAGTCAATACAATAATGGCATGGGCAATGTGATCAGTTAACATTTGATTCTATTAGGATTACCATAATACTCTTTGGGTCTATAAAATGTGTGAGATATGATTGAACAGCTCAGGAAAAAGAAGTGATAGAAAAAAATGTTTTTAGAAATGTTCCACACCTAAAAAATTATTGGAGATATTCCAAACGACCGGGTCACATTTTTCAATTTGTATCAGATATTGCAATTTTTCTTAAGTTTGATGGAAATATTGAAAGTTATTGCCAAATTTATTGGTCAGATGACTGGATTTAAATTATGACAGACACCTTGCATGTTTAAATGTTCTCTTTATTGCTGCCTTCAGTTTTAGGCATTTGTCTGCCTCAGAATATCAAGAGACATAAAATAAAAGGCATGGCAATGTAACTTTTTATATATTAATGAATTTTTAGTATTTATATATTATTACAGATGTACCTACATCTATGTGCTTTCACTGCCTGTTTATCTGTTCTGTTCATGTTTCTCCAGGTCCCAGTCGCAGATTTAAGAGGGTTGTAGAAACTATTCAGGCACAGCTGCTGAGCACACATGACCAGCCTTCAGTTCAGGCCCTTGCAGGTATGTACATGATTATCATTATATTCTAAACATGTGCATAAACCAGAAAAGCAAGGCAATAATGTCCTTTAATGACTTCCATGTATTATTACAATGTTTCATTAAAGTACCACTATTACACATCCTCAATGCAGGTAGTAAACAGCATGACTCACAATTTATGTTCAGGACAGCCTTTTGGGAAAATAAGTGTATCCCAGAATTAGTTACCAATAGCAGACACTAGAGGGAGCAGGGTGATTTCTTCAGCAGTCTACATGTGCCTGCTTTGACTTAAAGCTGAACTTAAAGTGGAGGTCAATCCTCCTATCGTTTTCAGCCAAAGAAGCTGGCATCTTAGCCTCTGTTTAATCTACAACTGCCATGATGCTGCACATGTGATCAGTTATGACACCAGCCATTGGATGATTTGACAGTTTGGTTGAGAAGACAACCAATGGGAGTGTTAAATTTCCGGCACGTGCCAGAAAGGTAACTGGTTTATGGATGGGTTTACATCCGCTCTAAAGTGTTACTAAACCCAGTAATATGAAAATAGTTCATCCGCAATACCCCGCCCCCTCCCCCCCCCCCCCACAGTGCCCACAGCTTATAAATCTTCTTTTTACATTAAAATACTGCCACTATATACCTTTTTGGATGATCTGTATACCACAGTTACATGATTACATGATAAACTACATAGTTTCTCCAGTGCTGTGAGTTCAGGAAAGTGGAGATTTCCACTGCAGCCTGTATACACGCCTACATGTGTGATATATCATGTGACCTGGCTACTCTGATCAACAAGTAAATGTTCTCTCCAGCATAAAAGACACAACTGAGCATGTCGGCTACTCTACCTGTGTTAGCTGGCCTTCCCCAGATAGACAGTGCAGGAGGAGGAGGATCTGTGCATACAGGATAAAACTGCCTTTTTACACAATGCAGAGGATTAACCTGTTAAGTTCCAGAGTGAGTATAACAAGCGTGCTATGCTGCGTATACAGACTGATTTTACTGTTGTGGGTTTAGTTCACACTGAGGCAGTTTTCAGGCATTTTGACGCTAGAAATAACACCTGTAAAGTGCCTCAAAACTGCCTCTGATGCCTCCCCAGTGTGAAAGCTCTTGGATGGTGCGCTTGCAGGATGGGAAAAAAAAGTCCTGCAAGCAGCATATTTTGGGGCGGTGTAGGAGTGCTGTATACAGCGCTCCTACACCGCCCCTGCCCATTGGAATGAATGGGCAGCGCTTTCCGAAGCGCCTGAAAAGTGCTTCCGAAGCGCCGCAACACGGGCGCTTTTAACCCCTTCTTAACCCCTTCTTGGGGGTTAAAAGCACCCCACTAGCAGCCGAAAAGCGCAGCTTAAAGGGGATGTAAACCCTCGTGGTTTTTCACCTTAATGTATTCTTTGCATTGAGGTGAAAAACCTTCTGTAGTGCTGCAGCCCCCCAGTGCCCCGTTTTACTTACCTGAACCCGATTTTCTTCTCCCCGGGGACGAGCACACCAGCTCTAGCTGGTGTCTCATGTCTGATTGGATAGATTGATAGCAGCGCAGCCACTGGCTCCTGCTGCTGTCAATCTAATCCAATGACGCGGGCATCAGGGGGTGGTCCCGAGTCCTGCTTTCTGTGTCAATAGACGCAAAAGCAGGACTCAGGAGCACGCCCGCACAGGTGTCCCATACGAGAGCGCTTCTTCGACGGGTCACTCGATGCCGCAAGGAGCTACTAGCGCCACTGAGGGGCCCCAGAAGAGGAGGATCTGGGCCACTCTGTGCAAAACGAACAGCACAGTGGAGGTAAGTATGACATGTTTGTTATTTAAAAAAAATAAAACACGAGGGTTTAGTAACCCTTTAAAAAGAGGAAAAGCACCGCTAGAACCAGCCGCGCGTTACCACTAACGGACCCGCCACCCAGTATAAAAGCAGCATAACTGTATCTGAGCACCACAAACTGAAAGCACTATTTAATTAATTTTCAAAACTGAAAGAAAACTTGCCCATCCATGTATCCATGCTTTATTTTGTTAGGGAAATCATTTCGAAAAACACCATCTGCCCTTAGCTCAGGCATGCAGGCAGGAGGGTGTGCTTAGCTGAGAAAACCCCCTCCTTCCCTCCTCCAGATGAAAGGAAATAAAATGCCCAGGAAGACTCCTGAGATTTATGACATAATTTTTGCCTTCATATGTATTTACTAATGCTAGCAGCATAAGGATTAAAAATAGTTAATGTTGATTAAGCGAGATTAAATCTGCTTTAAAGCTGTAATAAACTGAAAAACAAAAATGTAATATATTGCAGTTTACAAATTCTTAGTTGTAGTGAGTGCATTAGTTGCCTTTTAGACTTTTTTCCCCTTTATTATCACCTGTTGATCTGTTGCTCATCCAGTGGAGTGCAGACATCTCAAGACAGGAAGTGTGTTACTGGCTGGATCACCTGGTAAAAATAAAGGTAAAAAGCCTACAAAAAGAAAACAAATGCAGCTACTACACTTGAGCATTGGTAAGCTGTGAAATATTACATTTTTGGTTTGGGGTTTAATACCACATTAACCTGCTGAGCGGTATTCCCAAGTGTGGCTCGGAGTAATTTTCAGTATCAAGAGCGGTAACCCCGAGCCACACTTGGGATTGCCTCACAGGATCCATGTAGAGGTTACTTACCTTGTCTCATGGATCCTAGAATGTCTCCGCGCTGTGATCTGCGAGCCGCCGTCTCTCGCTTGATTCATGGTGCCGAGCTCCGTTCCCTGCGAGCGTTGCGACGCACGGGGCGGAGTTGGGTGCCAAATTAAAAAAGTAAAAAACACAAAACACATACAGTATACTGTAATCTTACAGATCACAGTACTGTATCAAATAATTACACAGCCCCTTTGTCCCTAGTGGTCTGTCCAGTGCCCTGCATGCAGTTTTACATTATAAATACTTTTCTTTCTGCCTGGAAACTGGAGATTGTCCATAGCAACCAAAAAGTTTCCCTTTATGTCAAAAGTGGTTTTAGACCAGCTAGAAAACAGCGATAATAAATTGGAATCACTTGCAGAATTGAGCGATAGCAACTTTATCATACCCAGGATGTCTACTAGACTCCTGTTTGGACAGATTTAAGTGAGTTATTCCTAAGAATTATAGGCCTACAATATGAAACGCCAAATTTCCATGCAAAATAATGGTACCACTTTCAGCACCTAAAATCTGAAATAATCATGCCGCCAGGGAGGTTAGGCATCTCTTTAAGGTGGGTTAAAAGAGAAGTTCAGGAAGAGAAAAAATGCACCTATCCCAGCTGCATCTGTCCCCTGCTGACTCTACTGCTGATTACTCAGTTCTCCCCTCTGCTCTGAGCAGAGAGTAGTGACTGTCGCCAGCTCTCTGCTCTGCTCCTCCAGCGCTCACTGGAGCGTTGGGCTGTGCAGGGGATGGAAGCGGCCGGCTCAGTCTCCCAGCTGCCCGCTGAGAGGCTGAGCCAGCTGCTTGTCCAGGCATCTGGGTGGATTCTGAGCTCTTTCCCGAGCCTTGACCGGCTGAGTGATGTCAGCTGACAGCCGGCTTTAGCCTGCTGTCTTCTGAAAGTGTGTCACAGGAGTGCAGAAAGAACTGCATTCCTGTGATCCATAGGAGAAATATAGCCAAAATAGCTTTAGCTATACTTTTCCTTGAATACTTATTGTACAGATTCTCTCTAAGAGCAGAGTTCTGTACAGGTGATAAAAAGAATAGACATGTGGGATCTTCGGGAATGAGTATGAGCTTGATGTTAAGTTCCTGTTCAAGACTGTGCAGTGACTTCTACTAAGGCTGCATTGTTGCAGCTTTAGTGATTGGTAAAATGTAATGTAGCGGGGTCCCCTTTAAGACTCTTGGGACTACCTTGCCCAGAATCCCTTTCGGTATGTTTCCACCCCAGAGACTCATGGGAGGGGTTATAAAAGGAGGAGGCGAGGCTGGGCTCGGCCTCTGTGGGACACGAGACCTCAGTGACTGATCCTTCTGTGCGGATGTGCCGGAGTGCAAGGCCTGAAGCCTGAGGCCTTGCACAGCACCAAAGAGCCTTCCACCCCACTGCGAGCCTGGGTGGCGTCTGACTTTGCTTGTCTACAACCTTGGTTGGATCGGGGACCTGATCGCTGGAGACACTGTGTGTGTGTGTGGACACAGTCGGTGGAAGTTCCCGGACTGGGATCGTGTCCGGAGGGGTGAGCGAGCGTATGCTCAGACCATATACTGTTGCTGTTAATGTGCCTATAGACTGTCGTGGCCCACAAGTTATTTCTGATACTCTCACTGGAGAACTTTATCAGAGTTGAACTCAGAGTTCATAGAAGTAAAGTGTTTATTTCATCACAACCTTCCCATTGGATTACAAATGTTATTCTGTTATGTGCACCACCTTTAAAGAATTGCCAGTGAAGAAACCATCATCCCCTTTAAACTGAGTTGTAGATATCTGAGCCAGGCCTGGCCAGCTAGTTAGTTCATTTAGTTACTGCGTCACAGGACACCTAGTTAACGGTCGCCCACGCGGCGCACCTTTATTGTTCATTTTACTGTATAGTATGTTTATTGCTGTAGGGCTCTGCAATTTATTACTTGTGAACTGTTACCACTGTTAACCTCTCTTACTAAAAGCTTAAAGTACATTTTATACCCCTTTCATTATTGTCTTGGTGTCTGGGTTTACTCATACAGTATAAGAAATATATATATTTGGCCGGCGTCCATTGTTTAAATATCGCGGCTTTCTCCTGGTCTCTTTTGTGATAGGCGTTTTCAGCAAACACTGTGTTGAGTGTTCTTCCTATCATGGAGGTCCTCTCATTCTCGGACTCCGTTTCCCAGCAGACACTGTGTTCAGTGTTCCGCCTATCTCTTGTCCGAGGATGAAAAGACGTCCGTGATTGGCGGAACAATGAACACAGTGCCTGCTGGGAAACGGAGTCAGAGAATGAGAGGATCTCCATGATAGGCGGAACACTCAACACAGTGTTTGCTGGAAACGCCTATCACGGAAGGGACCAGGAGAAAGCCGCGATATTTAAACAATGGACGCCGGACGCAGTATAAGAAGATTTTCAGGTACACTGACTCAGGCACAGGGAGGCTGCAATGGACACAGTAAGCTGGCAATGGGCACAGTAAGGTGGCACAGTGAGGTGGCAATGGGCACAGTGAGGTGGCACAGTGAGGTGGCAATGGGCACAGTAAGGTTGGGCAATTGGCACAGTGAGGTGGCAATGGGCACATTTCCCCCCCTAGGCTTATACTCGAGTCAATAAGTTTTCCCAGTTTATTGGGGTAATATTAGGTACCTTGGCTTATACTTGGGTCAGCTTATACTCGAGTATATACAGTAAATACTTTTTATTACTACTATTCTATTATTATTAAATTTCCTTCTAATGGCAAGTAGTGGTATATACAGTTAATGTTCAAAAGACCTTCCTATAACTCACCTGGCTCTGGAACAATATCACATTTCTGCAATATGATAATTGCATATGTCATTCACAAATTTATTTAGAACGTGAAAAATAAGCAAATATGCAAAAAACAGTATAATGCTTGCTGTATGCATGTTGAAACCTGTTTCATATTGGCTATGAATCCAAATAAACGTCATATAGAAAATCAATGACAAAATAGTGCAGCGCTCCTCTAAGTGCCTAAATCCAACCAATATGATGTACTCATAAAATCAGTACCTGTGCTAAACAATATAATAATCAATCACAAAAGAACATGTATGTGTATAAATATATATATATATATATATACATATATCAACACAACATATTTTATCCCCTGTACACATATTGTACAATGCATATAAATAGAAAGTTAAAAAAATGTCCCAATATACTATACAACACTGAATCAGCAGTGTTGTAATTCCAATGCATTATTTGTGAAACCAACAAAAAATCTGTGACTCAGTGGTGTTTTAATTCCATCCACTTCAAAACGTGATAAACCACCTCACCCAGGTGCACTCTCAGATTTGCCCTCACCTATTTCGGTGGACCTCAGTGTTAAACAGGAGGCCAGATAAAGCATTAAAATCAAGGTTCCCCAGGTCGCATTCTTGCATTGGGTCTGCCTTCTAATGCCGGCCATGAACTTGTACAGTTATAAATATAAGAAGACTTCATAGTGCTCACTGTTTGTTTAGTTAAATACATCTAAAAAATTCTACTCACATTTAGATAACTATGCACATGCGTTTTCACAAAAGAATCTTGAGTCCTCACTAGTTACCAGGCTGAGCAATCCTCACTATTGTCGCGGGCCCACCGAGCATGATGATTTCAATAGACCACACCTAGATGGCGTGTTGCGTCCCTCTAGACTTTCATAAAAAGGTCTTTGAGAAACTCCAGAGGGCCGCAATACGTCAGGTAGGCATAGTCTATTGATGTCACAATTTTGCAGACTCGAGATTCTCTTGTGAAAACGCATAGCTACAGGCAACGCCAAGTAGTTTATCCCCAAATTCATAACAAAACAAGTCTGGTCTGGTTATAGTAGGATTCTTAGCAGCGTTATCTCACTCTGTTCTCTCTCCCAGGAGTAACTTGACATCTTTCTAAGATGCTCTGTGTTTACAATAGAAGCAGGTGTTTTATGTGCATATTCGGCCAGTTCAGCAGGGACTGGATGAATTTTCGATCTATCGATTGACTTCTGTACAACCACCCTGTTGCGTTTTTTGCAAATGATCAGTGAAAGGCTCCCGGCCGTGAGAAGACAATACTGTAGCACAGGGGGAGTTATTCCCCTATCCACCTAAAATTAGTGATTTGGGAATGGGCACATTTATTCTTTCAACTCGCTGGTTGAATGACAAAAATGTGTACTGTATGGCCTGCCGTAGAATGCTGGAAGGCTGCTAAGTCACTGCTGGGAGAGAGACTCTCACTAAAACCCAATAAGTGTATCTATTTTTGAACTTTGAGGATTACAAGTATTATTCTACAGTGCTTGCAGCTACAGGTATGAGTAAGGGTTTGGCTACAGATTCACTGTTTTTGTGAAACTGAACTCATTTGGGTTGCTATGGGGACTTTGTTTTTCTGTGCAATATAAATAAAGAAATATGCAAAATAGTGAGACCCTCTAATATCCACTGTAAGTGGGAGGATCTGAAAATACAGTTGCTGAAATCTCCCCAGTTAGGAGAAGCTGATGGGCAGTTCAGCTTTCTGACATCCGCCCCAAACCTAAAATATCAGTTTTTACTGGACAGACTCATAACGCTGACCTATGGTATAAGTATGTCTGTCTTACTGTATTCTTGTAGCATTATAACAAAACAGTAAACCCAATTTTGAACTACTTACTATTACTGAAGGAAATGATTTTCAAGGCTTTCTTCAATACCAGTTGCTTGACCAGTGCAGCAGTATTAGTCACATGATCTTGCTGAAAGGGAGGCCAATGCTAGGGCAGAGTTGTTAAATAGTAAGTTCTGTACATCCATCCACAATGCCCTTTTAGCGGAGGCCAACTTACCAATGCTGATGCATAGTGTTCTTCACAAACTGTATTTCATAACTTCAGTTACTATCTGCTGAGGGCACAGCAAGTTAGACATGAGTTTAGACTATACGTCTGCTTTAAAACAGAATCATTTCCCATTATTTTTGTTGTCAACCTGCATTCGGATCTCTCTGTATGACTGTTAGGCTGTAAGTTCCTTCTACAAGCGATACATGCAACTAATGATTTCATTTAGGAGCAAATATAACAGCAAGAACCCAGATGGAGTGTTCCCTGGATCACCTTCTCTTCTCGCCACCAGATGAGAAGAATGGACATCAAAGCCGACCGCCAGGCACTCCAACCAGAAGCTGCCAGAACTCACGGCGCTCTGAGCCTGACATGGCAGAGCACCATCGGCGGGGATCCTCCAAAGACAAGAAACTTTTGGCTTCCAACGGAACGCAAACACAGCCATGACCTTTGGGGAACACTTGGTGTCAGGACATACTGACACAGATCTGATCAAACACTACAAATATGAACAAAATGATGCAAGAGAAGGCAGCGCCCTGATGTCTGAGAGAAAACTTCTATGGATATGCTTACATATAGGTACACAGACATATATCCTATCCCAGGTGTACACACATACACACACACTTTCACGTGTGCCAGAATATAGACTGTTACGCATACCCAAGTTTCGACAAATTGGTCATTGATACACAAACATGTACAATTGCACGAACATACAGAGCAATGAGCACATACACCGCAAAAGAGCAAGAGAGCAAGACACAGGAGCTACTTGTTGGCATTACTGTGAAGATGTAAATATTTCCAAAAAATCAAAAATAAGAAAAAAAAATCGGGAAACAGCAAATGGAAATCAAGAAAATAAAACAGAAGGATACAAAATCTATGAAGAAACTGAAATTCTTCATTAATATGTTTATTTTATTTTTTAAATATATTTATTTATTTATTTGGAAACCATTTGGGAGTGGGGCTATTTAATTTCACAATTAGTTTTTTTATGGTTTTGTTTTTTGTTTTTCTTGGGCAGCTGAAGACAAAAGATCTGACTGATTTGAAGATGCTCACACTGCATACGTTTGAGCATAGTGTGCTCACATCTCTTGGCTCAGATAGTTCCATCCTTTTATGAGGCTGCAACATAGACTTGCAACATGTATGCAATGGCAATATTTCACATTCAGGTTTTTAGATCAAGTCGAAAACAAAGTGATTTGTAGCTAATGCGCATATATATATATATATATATATATATATATATATATATATATATATATATTAACGAAATGTGTTTTAGGACAGTCTTTTTCTATCACATTCAAGTTCTTTGAATCTTCATATCAAAGGGCTCCTAGTGTAAATCACACTATATGTGCAAGCTGCATGTGTAACAGTAGAAAGCAGTCCATGAGTTTGACTCCTTGTCACACCAGCAGTCCATGGTAAACACAAATGGGCCTCATTTGTCTGAAGTAGGAATATTCTGCCCTGTAAAAGAAGAGACAAAGTGAATTAAAACATGTTTGTTGCTATATGGGGCAACATAGTACTTATTTAGGACAATGAAATTAAGCCTAAAGATATATTGCAATACAGAACTGGCTTCTGGTTATCTTCTAGCATTGTCCATTGATGGGTCCATTTTTGTCAAATCCAATAATATTGTTGGCAGTCCAATACACAGCATCACTGTGTAGAGGCAGAAAACACTTGAAGCCCAATTAAAGTCTTTTACAAAGTGTCACCCATTGTTCCACTAATACAGCCTGTGCCACACCACTAGCTTCCAGCTAAGAGCTACAGCTCTCTCTGGTAAAGAAGCAATATTGCTGCAGAGGTTAACATGCAGATCGATTAGCTTCATTCAGCAAAGGGTGAGATGTACTGCTGCAGCAAGATGCTGCTCCCATGGAGAGTAATCCTACGCTGCTAAAGGTGGGAAGCAAGCTTTATTAAGTTCGATATGCACTACAAGTGTTTTTTGTTGAACCCAGTGGGCTGAACAAGATAAAACTGACAGATCGCCAAACCAGCATAACCAATGTTGGTGTGCCAATCTCCCCTGCTGTGCTATTGTATTCTGATTAGGGTTGCCACCTCATCCCTTTTAAAACCAAGCACATATTAATTACACAGGTTCTGGGGCTAATTTAATGCAGATAAGGCACTAAGTGAGTTTAATTATCACCTAATCAGTAATTATTATGTGTTTTAAAGGGATGAGGTGGCAACCCTAATGCTGACAGGGGAAATTACACCTCCCCCTACTACCACCACCACCACCAACAAGATACACTGATCAGCACTTGTAGCCAATTGGCATTATGGTTTTCCAGCATGTCCCTTTGGCAAAGGTGAGTCGTTAGACCACCTTCTGTCAGGCAGTCAGCTGTACACACTGACCAGAAGTCGGCCGGTTTCTGCTGTACTGGCCAATTTTCGACCAGTGTATACCCAGCTTTAGTGGGAGTGAGGTTTTCTTACACTCATATCACAGGTAAGACATTGAAACCCTGTTAATTTGCACACCATTAAATGACAGAGGCAAATTTATAAAAACTTTTGTAACACTTTTTGAAGCCTGTTGCATACATCAAAAATGGTTTGGCAGATATTGTTTTTGTAGACAACATGTGGCTGGAATAATAAAAGTTAAAGGGAATTCATTGCTGGTGCTTAACAGTCTTAACAGGCAAGCTGTAGGGCCAATACACAACGTCTTCTGATCTTTCTTACAGCAACAATCAGACTCAGAGGTGTCTGGCTGCTCTCCCTTCTCCCTGTTCCATATATATAAATACAAATGTTCAGGCATCTTGAAACATGCATGTTTATTGCCAAGGTTAGGGAAAGATCTCATTGGATTGTTCCTACACATCCAAACATCTTCGTTGGTCTGTAGCTATCTGTAATTATGAAAACTCCGGCTTTGTGTCGACAAAATAACCACCTCACCCCCAATATTTTATTCTAAAGAGGACCTTTACTTAAATTTTATTTAGTAATTAGCAGTTTTGTGGATAAGAATAAGTAAAGAGTCATAGAAAGGCAGACATAAATACATGGTGAAAATGCTACTGCATGCTCCTTGCAGTGCTACCTAGGCTACCAAAGCCTGAACTATTGGTCATGAGATTTCTCTTAAAGGTAAGGATCAGAGTTAAGATGATCTGTTCCTCTCCTTCAGCTCAGATCTACACTTTTGATGTGTCCAGTACTTAAGGAAGCCTAAAACAGCATTTTCCCAAGGGAAGATAATTATTTCAGCCCTTCTATAGTTTATCCATCCCAGCAAGATGGTCAGCTTTAAGTTAAGTTCAGATCCAATTCACCTTGGTAAACACCATCTCTTTACATCTATTATATTTGCATAGTTTGTAGAACAGTACATTTCTGGAGTACAAACAATTCCCTAAACTCAACAAAACTATTAACAGCCTTCTTGAAGCTTCAGTTTTTACAACAATGTCAGAAATGCCAGGCCTCTGTTACTGAGCCCTCTTGTTGGCTATCTCTCCAATCAGCTGCTACAACATTATTTTTATGGCAATAAGGCACCTCCAACATAGGAATTCTAAAAATCCTATAGTGCCATAACTTTATAGTGTCACTGCAACAAGTCTGCTGTGATGCCATCTCAATTATTCAGTATGTGA
The DNA here is from genome assembly GCA_029206835.1 of Rana muscosa. Lineage (NCBI taxonomy): Eukaryota > Metazoa > Chordata > Amphibia > Anura > Ranidae > Rana > Rana muscosa. The sequence goes on along the minus strand of CM055124.1, from coordinate 185,911,155 downwards.
CATTTGTTTCGTGTAAACGTCATTCATTTTGCACCATTGATAAATATATATATATTTATAAAATATTTATGTATATTTCTATTATATCCAGTAGAATTGATGAAGAGGTAGTCAATGGTCAATTGTCATTATTTTGCTTCCAAGGAGGTAAATACCATCTCATTTCAGGACATTATGACAAATACTCAAACATGATCAAGCCTTGTTTGAACACAATTTTATTATATTCAGCATTGAAAGAAAAACTCTGCTAAGCCATGTTCACATTTAAAATGGCCATATAATGTAAAATAATAACATGTTTGTGGAACAGTGTAAGAAGCAAGAATTAAATGCAAACGCAGTGCCCATTGCAACCAATTAGATCTCCTCTGCCATGACTTTCATAAATTAACTCTGATTGGTTGCAGTTGAATACTGCTCTTTGTTTCTCACACTGTTTGTTGAAAATGGGACTTATTCTGTATGATTTGTTTTATGTCATAGCTAAACAGAAGTGGAAAAAGCGAACTAAAAGCCACACTCCCATGATACAGTAGAAGTGTTCTGTATTTTGGGCTAAATGATGGGCTGGCATAGTCCTACAAAATTCTAAAGGTGTTAGGGCCTGTGCTGTACCCCCTTGCAAGAAGTAAAAGTGTTAAATGGTTCTAATAAAGCCAGTTTTAAAAAAAGGGATTAATACACATATAAATATATGTGAACTGTCTTGACTGCTAGAGGCTTTATAATTCTGTCTAGCCACTTTTATGATTCATACACCTCTGCCAGACAGCAAATCTAGGGCAGTTCTACTGTGTTCTTTGTTAGAGTTCATACAATGTTGTCACTTCACTTGGAGACTGGCCAATGAAGGATCAGCAAACCATTGATAAGCCATTAACTCGGCTCACTCTGTTCTCTCCTCCTGTGAGCACATGTGCCTAGCAGTGCTGCTGCTGTGCAAAGCATGACGGGAGGCTGCACAAGGCTGCAATTAAATAGTTTTTTCGGTAACCAACTGGAATTCAGCTTTTAGTGCTTTCAGTACCTCTACATTTTTATTTAGCCTGAAGTTCTCTTACATTTTTAGACTTCATTCAAACACAGGAACATATTGTATAATCAGAACTCCTTATTGATGTTTTTCAGAGGTCCATTTTGCACTGCAGGAAATGGTCAAATCATTACAGCATTTTAATACCACTTGACATGCAGTCATTTGGAATGATATACGCAGTATGTTTATGAAGGCACACAGCATGTATATGAAATGCTGAAGGATTGTCCAGCAGCCAGTATGAACAGATGGGGAAGGGTGTGGTTGGCACGCCTAGCAGATACACTTGGGGTTGCCTGAGATCTAGCTTACAAAGCTCTCTACTCTGCACTTGATTAGTAGATATATGGGCATTACTACATTAAGACAGAAGGTATAGCATACATTTTCAGAAAAAAATAAATAAGAAATGAGCACAGGAAACAATATAGCCATACAAAGGGCACGTTACAATACATTTCTGCCCACGTGCTAGTTCACCTTTATATGTTTTCTGTACAGGCAAACTAACCCTAAGTTGCAGTGTTTTGCTGATTGGTCTCATTTGTTGCCTGTGATTTCTCCCTAAGTCATGCAATGCCAAAGAGCAGCACTGTAGCTCAGCAAACGATACTAGACAAGAATAGATAGTCGATCATATATTTTAATCAGTGTTAAGCACACATTCAAGCTCATGGGAAAAGGATTTGAAATTAAAATTTGAAGACCGTTAACAGTCAGAGTGTACAAGTCAAAGATTTACTGAGTGCGCTTTAACTTAAATAGAAAGATAATTTGGGCAGAAGGCAAATGGCATTAATAAAACCTAATCTACACAGTTTCAAATTGACTTCCCAAACCATAAATTTTACAGATTCATTTGAACACTTACGAGCAGCCAGACCCATCTGTTCTGAAAATGAACAGCTTACTACCAGTGAAATAAAATCTTCTTCGCTGATTTCTGCTAGCTCTAATGATGTTCGATGGAGGCTTCTTGCTATCAGACATCACACATATTTATCGAAAATGAACATTTATTTGTCTAGTCATCACTAATTTGCCATTTCTCTTGTGCCCAGAATAGGATATATACATGCTAAATAGACTTGTACTTTTATCATATCTAAGATCTGGGTGATAGCATGAACAATGGACTGCTCTCCAAGAACAGTCCAAGTTTAGAGATCGGCAAATGTTCCCAGATTTACCTGAACACTGAAGATTATACATGTCCCCAGGTATAGTAGGTCTCTTAATAGCTTAATTTTTAATAATTTTACTACCCCAGAGCTATTATACTGGACAGAAGTCAGTCAGGGTTTAGAGTGCTTTAGGTAGCACTGAGCTTTTAGGTTTGGAAAAGAGTAGTCAATGAACCTCAAAGAAAAACAATTACAAGCTCAGATTTTTTTTTTATTAGCAGCTACAATGCATATTGGAAACACTGATAGAAACAATGCAATGCCAAAAAAAAAGAACAGATTTGTTTACTTAGATAATAGCCATTATTACTTTTTGTCTCCTTGGCTGGCCTACTCTTTGAGCATCATAGCAAACATAGAGAACATGTATGCAATAGAAGAAAAATATCTAGACACTGACAGATTGTTGTTGGTCTCAGTGGGGAACTGAAATGTCTAACTCTTCTAACTTCCAAATTTCTTAAAGGGGGATTCCACCCGCGATTTACATTTTTTTTAAAGTCAGCAGCTACAAACACTGTAGCTGCTGACTTTTAATAAGGACACTTACCTGTCCTACTGGCCCACGATGTCAGCCCCCCCGTGGTCGATCCCTCGATCCTGGCAGCTCCCGGCGGCCCCCATCCTCAGTAAGGAAAACAGGCAGTGAAGCCGTGCGGCTTCACTGCCCGTTTCCTAGTGCGCATGCGCGAGCCGTGCGGTGCTTTGTGAATGGGTCGGCTGCTCTCTGGGATACACACAGTTCCCAGAAGGCAGCGCACCCCATTCACAAGAAGACACCGCGAGTAGGACGGCAGAAGAAGACCAGCTGCGGATGATGAAGAGGCAGATTAGGGACTTCCGCATAGCAACGGCTATTTCTGGTAAGTAAAAAAAAAAAAAATTCCCTTTTTTTTTTTATTTTTTTTTAGGACTTTTGGCAAAAAAAAATTTCAGGGTGGAACTCCACTTTAAGTAAACCACATAGTTGAGACAATGCACATAGTTAAAACACAAAAGTTAAAGTAAATCAGTAGGGAAACCAATGCATATTAACTAATGGTACAATCTGCATTATATGATGCCAAATCAGTGTTTGGTGCCTAGATTACGACATTGGGGGATGTTACTATATCAATACCAATTTTCAGAAAGCCAGTATTTTATAGCAGCACCACTCCAAGAGCCTCTGGCAGCTAACAAAGGGCACAGTGTTCAAAGATGACTGATACTATGGTATCTGTCACTCAGAAGTAACATACAGGCATTGTACAAGTCTATTTTAAAGTGTAACTGGCTTTCTGACAATGTTGTCACCAGGAGAGGAAGTGAGAGAAAAGGCCTTAGTGCAAATATTTCCCCAAATGTATCCAAAACGAAAAAAAAAAAATCATGTAATGAAATCCTCAAAAAAATTATAAAAAATAGCAGCATTTTTAAACAGTACACATATGACTGCTGCATTTAATGTCACCATGAAGATTACAGTATGCTATGGTGATCACTGTCACTATCCTAATGATGTCACATTTGAAATGCTAGAATTAAATTGAAATGTTGTCAGTGCCACAATGAAAGTATCCCTTAGTGCCATAGTGTGTGTAGCCCTCGATGCCATAGTCTTCATATTCTACATTGCCACATGTCTCTATATTTAAAGTGACCATAGCCACCGAAGTTACATTAAACTCATTATGTTCCCAACACCATTGCCAAGATGTAACAGTAAAGCCCGTACACACAATCGGTTTGACTGATGAAAACCGTCCGATGGATGGTTTTCATCAGACCAACCGATCGTGTATGGTACCCATCGGTCTTTTTTCCATCGGTTGGAAAAAATAGAACATGTTTTACATTTTTCCGATGGATAAAAAACCGATCGAAAACTCAGATCGTCTATGGGCAAGTCCATGGGATCAAAAACCCACGCATGCTCAGAATCAAGTCGACGCATGCTCAGAAGCATTAAACTTCATTTTTCTCGGCTCATCTGAGTGTTTTACGTCACCGCGTTTGGAACGGTCGTTTTTTTGACTGATGGTGTGTGGGGAAGACTGATGAAAAACAGTTTCATCGGATTTCCGATGGACAAATCCATCGGACGAAAATCCATAGGTTATCCGATCATGTGTACGGGGCTTTAGAAGGTTGGACCACCTCTTCTATATCACCATGTTCTTTATATCTGATCTTCTATATCATGAGAACAAATGCAGACATCTCATGCAATTATTCAAATTAATACATTGAAAGCAGAATAGCTTATATACAAACTCCTCAATATTACATATTTATATGATACAGCCTTCTAAAAAGAATACACCACAAGGACCACCATGGCTTTTGATCAGTTGCCTCTGACAATATTTAGAACAGGCATAACAGAGAGACTTATACCAAAGTTAAATTTTTTAGTAGGATCTAGAATAGTTTTCTTTTATGTTTAGTTAATTTGGGTGCTGAATCTTTCGGCTTGTTCCTGTGACTCAATAATCTGGATAGAGCTAAAAGGAATGTTGAATTTGTGATTATACTATTAATGTATATTTATTCTTAACATTCCATGAACAAATGTGTTTATTTTGTATTGTACATGGTTGGGGGTGGATGTGCAAGCAATGGTGAGCCCTCAGTTATCTTAAACGGTTACTGTAATGCATTATCCACCAAAGATTGGGGGTATTTTTTATTAGCTTTAGAAGGAAACTTCCCTTTGGAGCATAATGCAGACTTTGCAAAGAGTTATCTCTTAATGTGAGCTACAACGCATGCTGGCGTGCACATTCTTCATATTACATGTATGTAAATCCCCACATCACAGAACCAATCTGTCTTCCATTCCTAGACCATCCTCCCCGGCCTATCAAGCTCTGCTGATAATTGAGAATGTGATTTTTAAGGGAAGTCTAGCAGCTTTTCCCTATGGACATGCCCTTCATATTTATCACTTTTTCTTTTTAATGTTTTACTGTTATTTTTTTCTGTTTTGTGTTCAGTTACTGGCTCCACCCCTTAAATTTTACCAACTAATTTCTGTTTTATTTTTATCCTGTATTTTTTTTTCAGCTCTGTTTTAAACTATGCTCTAAAACCAATTACAAATGGTAAAATGAAGAACAAAACTGGTTTCCTGGTACTTTGTTGCTAATAAATACAAGAGATTGTATGACATAGAAGTAATACCAATATCTGTTAGATATGTTATATTGTTATGCAGAGCTGGGGGGTTGTTGTGCTACAATGACTCTGATCAAAAGGTATTATGTACACTTGTAGTGAAAGAAATGGCCACTGCCATTTTCAGTACATTCTGAGTCACTGATTCACAGCAAACAAGTGAAGTCAGAATTCCTAATCTGAATCAGTGACTTAAAAAATACTGGGGATGCATATGACAGCCAGACAACGAACATGTTCTTCAGAAGTCAGGAATGGCAACATACATATACAACCATAGATGCTATATATTTTGGTGCTGTAATGAATGTTATGACTTTGGTTAGCAGGCCTTAATCCACTCATACCGATGGTACTACCTCATCAGGTGATCAATATCAACCTGTTCACAGCATTAATGTCAGTTATGTACATGTATATGCTAATCTATGTCCAACTGTGTGCACGCATGCCTAGAAGAGGACAAAAGACAACTAATCCACAAAGCAGTAATGCCCATCTCACTGCGGATATAAAGGAGAACTATAAACGTTTATTGGTGAAGTGGTTTGGGTTCTGACAATCTACATCTAGAAAATTTAGATATCTACAGGCCTTCACCTCTGACTTTGGGCCTGATTTACTAAAGTGTGAATAGGGCAACTTGAAATAAACCTGGGCCTAACATAAGGTAAAGTGAATCTGGTATTTTCCTATTAGCGTTTTAAAAATTGGTCAGGGTTCTAGCTGGTGAAGTTCACTTCATATAGCTTCATATCCAGAGACAAATTTACTATTAGGCACAGCAGGCTGGTGTAGAGGCAGGTTTTCCCTGCACAGTCATTTACTAGACATTTTTCTACAAAAAAACAGTTATCTTACATATACTTGGTTACAATATTCTAAATCAGATCATGACATAGAAAACAAGAACATATTTAGTGTAAAAGAGATTATTCTACGGGCATTGCTTGGAAAGGTTGTGGGCCTACAGACCCCAGTGGTAAATTAGGCCCTGCTCACAACATCACCTGGCTCCAACTTCACACTGTAGTAAATCAGATCTTGCTGTCAATTCTGCAGCTGTACATCTCATGATCTAGATGCATATACAATCCAACACCACAGAGTTGTTCAGACAAGGGTTTTCAAATGGTAGATATCTGCTCTTGGCTATATTTAATGGGGTCCCCCTTATTAATGTTGTTAGATGAGTCCACAAGGATGGAAATATGCAAATTATATTTTAATAAAAAATGTATGTACTGCAAATGATATTCCTGCTCCGATCCTGGAAGGTCTTCTCAAGACCTGACTTTAAAAAGTGGAAGATTTGACATCTATAAATGTTAATATTATCCAAACATTACCCTGGAAGTTTTAACTTTTGTCTTGATTCATCAAAAAAACATAAGGGCACTTTCTGTGCCTAGGTACTCCCGTGTCTTGAGTCTAAAAGCTATGTATCTGCTGTGAGAGATCCAAAACACGGCTACCTCTAATTCATAGTTTTACAAGATTTACAGTGAAATGTGGAGATATCACTACTGTGCTATTTACTGTTTTCCTTGCTGGAAAAGAAGCTGTACTTGAGATTCTGCAGTTCAAGGATCTTCTCACTTCCTGCTGATTTTTGAATATTCACAAACCAGTTTTCAGATCACCAGTGACATGATAAAGCAAAGCCCTGCTCCTCTACCTAGAACACTGCTGCTACAAAGAGACACATTGTGGAACATGACATGGTAAGTCAGTATTGAGGGAAGATCAGCTGTAGGGAGACCACAGGCAGTGCTGGTGACTAGTCATTTTCCCTTTGCTTACCTTTTTTAAGCACATCTTTCACAGATCAGGTTTTCTTTAAATTATATGCATGTTGGTGACCAGATTTAAAGAGCAGCTATTTATAGTATTTTATGATAAGCTGTTTATGATATTTTAAACTGTTTTATATCTTACTTTATAGTTGTTATAAAATATTTACTTTACAAATAAACATTAATTACAAAGGATAAAAGAAGCCTGGAATATTGCATGCCGGCTGGAATTGTAAATATAAATTATGCAATTATTTGTATTTGTTTAACTAAGAAAAAATAATATTTTTTTTGTTCTATATATATATATATATATATATATATATATATATATATATATATATCACAACATAATCCCTTTAATGGGGCTAAGAGGAATTTGCAGTAACCTACAACTAATTAGTTAATAAAATCTTATTTGACATTCACTGCTATACTAGAGTGTATGTATAGCCAAAACCGGTTGTTATTAGTTTTGGATATAGTAGGGAAGGGTAAAGACCCCTATCAGGTTGTTTTTTTGCTTGTGTCCAACTGGGAAGGTTTTTCTTCCTTTCCTGTTCTGGAGACGCAACAGTGGACCAACCAGGACCGATAGCTAGGTCCAGTCTCCCCAGCAGGGGCAGAGACAGCAATAAAAACATGATAAATGGTCTATCCCCAAAAAGAAAAAAAAGTTTTGCGTCTACATACACGTTTTAGCAGTGAACAACAGTTTGTGCCAGTACCCTAAGCAAAACAAGCAGAATTACTCATGATTCACCTGAAATCCAAAGTGAGGACCTGCCTGAGATACAGAGATATCAACTTTTGGTTTTATGGTGATAAAGAAAAGTACCATATGTATTGCTTTAATGATTATGACCTAATATTAGTAGTAAAAGGTTTCTTGTCATATTTTTATATTTGGACCTCTGTTTACATTATATGTGCATGCAAGTGAAAACTATGGGACTTACATATAAGAAAAACCCAACTGAATGCCATTATGTCGAAATTCAAAAATTACACTGCACATCTGCATCACATGCTGGAATGCTAGGGCAAAAGTTAGGCTTCCTCTTCATCGTTCCACATCATAAGAAAGTTTTCAAAAGAGTAGGTCATCTTATTTCCTAGATTTCATGGAATATACGGTATATAAAACTCAGATTAAAGTGTATTTATATCCAAAACATGATTTTTTTTTACTTTCATTTTCTTGGAGTACATTACAGGACATGGGATCTTAATCTTAGATGATTGGGTTATGCAGCTACCTTCAGGTGGCTGGACAGTGGCAAACAAAAGCTGTAAGGACAGCCCTAGAATAAACCCCTCCCTTATCAGCAAATCTCAGTTTAGTAGCAAACTATAAGGAGTGAATCGTAAGTGCAGAGCAGAGGGGCCTGTAATGTACTCTAATAACATTTTTATATTATTAATCATACATTACAGGACACAGATCCTGGGATGTCCAAAAGCAATGCATTCGAGTGGTGGGTAACACAGCAACCAATGCTAACAGGCCCATGGAAAACAAACAGGCAAACAGCTCCGAAACTCAGAGAGCAGTCAGAAGCATCTTATGCCCAAAACTGGCATTAGAAGAGGCCGAAACTTCCACCTGGCAAAACTTAACAAACAAGTGAACAGAATACCAGATGGCAGCCTTACAAACCTGGAAACAGATACCTAATGCTGAAAAAGCCCATGAAGCACTGACAAACCTTGTAGAGTATGCCTTGGAAGTAAAGAGAAGAACCTTATCCTTCAGGCTGTAGGCTTGGATGATGACTTGTCTGATCCACCTAGCTATGGTGAAACAAGAGGCAAGATGGGGGACCTTCAGGAATGACAAAGAATGAATCCAATTGTCTAAAAGAAGCAGTTGCTGAGGGGTAAACTTTCATAAGTGCTTACCACATACAGAAAGTGGGAGAAATCTTTTTAAAACAGAACATAAAGTAGGAAACACAAAGTCCTGGTAAAGGTGGAACGGGAAAACCATCTTATGGAGGAAAGAGGCTTGAGGGCACACTAGGAAAGGGTTCTTTGCAGAATGAGCTGGCTATCTCTGAGACATGTCTCCCACAAGAAGGGCAATAAAGCCAGTGACTGAGAAGTTCGATGATGGACTGGCTGTTGTCACAGATTTGGCTGATTTGGTAGGGGCCGCAAGGAGTCTGCCAGGAGTTTGATGAGGCCATAGTTACATAGTAGGTAAGGCTGAAAAAAGACAATAGACTATTAAGTTCAACATGTGTTGGTGTACGTGTGTCAGTATCTACAATTATTTCCCATATCCCTGTATGTTGCGTTCTTTAAGATATACATCCAAGAGTCGTTTAAAAATATCCATACTCCCCGCAGCCACCACCAATTGTGGAAGAGAGTTCCACATCCTTATTGCCCTAACAGTGAAAAAAAACCTGCGCAGTTTAAGGTTAAACCGCTTCTCCTCCAGTCTCATTGTGTGGCCCCGTGTCCACTTACACTGCCTGAGACTGAATAGTTTCTTTCCTACGTTGGGATCCCCATTGAGGTATTTGTAGATCAATATCATGTCCCCTCTCAAGCGTCGCTTCTCCCAGCGAGAATAAATTTAGTGTTTGCAGTAGTTCCTCATAATTGAGGTCCTCCAGTCTCCTTATTAGTTAAGTTTTCCTTCTTTGGACTCTCTCCAGCTTCAGCACATCCCTTCTGAGGACTGGTGGCCTAACCAGAGTTTTATAAAGTGGCAGGATTATAGTTTTAAGCCCTGGAGTATATCCCTTTTTTTATGCATGTAATATTCTGCTGGCTTTGGTAGCTGCAGCTTGACATTGCATGCTATTGCTGAATCTGTCCTCTACTAGGACTCCCAGATCCTTCTCCATCCTTAATTCACGCAGAGATTCTCCCCCTAGTGAGTAGTTTGCATTTATGTTTTTTGCCCCCAAGTGCATCACTTTACATTTCTCCACATTAAACCTCATTTGCCATTTGTCTGCCCACTCCATTATTTTGTTCAGGTCATTCTGTAAACTTTCTATAGCCTGATGTGAAGTTATTGCCCAGCTTATCTTTGTGTCATCCACAAAAACTGAGACTGAGCTATTTATCCCATCCTCTATGTCATTTATGAATAAATTGAATAGAATTGGTCCCAAGACAGAACCTTGGGCTACCTCACTCGCCACTCCCGACCAGTCTGAGAACATGTTATTTATCACCACCCTTTGGACACGTCCCTGTAACAAGTTTTTCACCCAAGCACAAAGCTTATGGTCCATGCTGCAGATCTCAGCTTGTAAATTAAGTGTTTATGGAAAACTGTATCAAATGCTTTTACAAAATCCAAATACACAGGCCTCCCCCTATCTAGATGGCAGCTCACTTCCTTGTAGAATGTTAGCAGATTGGTCTGGCAGGAACGACCTTTCGTAAACCCATGCTGATTACTACTAATGATATTTTTTTTCTCAGTAAATTCTTGGACACAGTCCTGTATCATCCCCTCCAATAATTTACCCACTATTGATATTAGGCTGACTGGCCTGTAGTTTCCAGGGATTTGTCTCTGCCCTTTTTTGAATATTGGTACCACATTGGCTTTTCTCCAATCAGCTGCTACCAATCCATAGAGTCACCATTGCATCCACTGCAAAGGTCTGAGAATCCCTGGTCCTGGCATCAAACCTGTCCAGCTTGTTGTTGAACTTGGATGCCAGAAGATCTATGTCTGGCATCCCCCACCTCCAACAGAGGTCTTGAAAAATCTCTAGGTAAAAAGACTATTCCCCTGGAATCGGACTGATGACTGAGAAAGTGTGCCTGACAATTTTTCACCTCTGGAATGTACACTGCAGACAAGACAGAGATGTAGAGTCCGACCCAAGTTAGAATGGGATCTGCTTCTCTTTGAGCTTTATGACTTCTAGTCCCAGCTTGATGGTTGATATAATCAACAGCTGTGGCATTATCCAACTGAGTTTTGTTCATGTGGCTTTGTAGACAAGAGGTCCAGATTTTAAAGGACAACCAAATTCTCCTGAGTTTCAGGTGGTTGATCAGGAGCTGGACCTCCACCGGCTACCAAATCCCGTATACCAAGAAGGTCCCCAGGACTCCACTGCAGGATTACAGACAGGCAACCATTGTAGGAACCATCCAAGACATCAGGAGAAATTACTTCCCTAATAACAGCTTTAGACTGGAAATCCACCACGACAGGGCAAACATGGTTCTGCTGGTCAGGTGAATAGAGTGATCCAGAGACTGCGTCTGCTTGTCCTAAAGTATTGGGTTGCAAAGATTTGGAATGAAACTCAGAGAATGGTATTTTCTTGAAGGAGGCCACCATTAGGCAAAAGACCTTCATGCAAAAGCGAATGGCTGGCATCCCTGGACTGAAGGCTAGGAGCTTGTCCAGAGGAAAGCTGTGCCCACAATCAGGCCCAGATACTCCAAGCACTGGGTCAGTTCCAGCGCTGGCATCTGAAACTTTAGGATCCATCTGGGCATTCTTGATGTCCAGAGAGGCCAGCAAATACCCCGGCTAAAGGGAAGCAATAACTTACCTGGCAATTTCCATATGGAATTTTTGGACCCGAAGGAACTTGTTAACTAATTTCAAATCAACAATGGGATGAATGCCTCCCTTTGCTTTGGAGACACTGAACAGGATGGGCTAGAACCCCTGAAACCTCTCCGCCAAAACTGGGACAATGACCCCTACAAGAGGAGCTGCTAGAGAGCAGCATGAAGATCTGCCCACTTTTGTGGGGAAGATGGCAAGTTTGATTTCATAAAGCAAGGTAAAGTAAGGACTGGAACTTTATCTTGGTACCCCTAGAGTCTAAATGGCCAAGAAGGTCAACATGTGTCCCACCACTCTGACATGTGGGGGCACCCCCTCATTGCAAGCCTTGTTCCTGAACTTGATAGGCTTGGATAACCAAGTTTTGCTGCAGGACTGTGGGCTGGGCTTGGACTTGGACCTGGATGCTTGAGGAAATAAAAATAGTTTTTTTTTACTCTGCTTAAAGTGGTTCTCCAGTCACTTTTTAAAACATTTAGTCAGCAGCTACAAATACTGTAGTTTCTGACTTTTAATAATAAGACACATCCCTGTCCAGGGATCCAGCTTTGTACTCCCCTGACCGATTTTTTACTGGTCTTTGGGTCCCCAGTGCCACCATGCAGCTTCAAAGCTTCAAGCCGTGTGGCACTATGTAAATGGTCCAGCAGCCTCTTGAAGCCTGTGATGTTTCCCAGAAGGTTGTTGGCAGGCAGGTAAAAAGGTGAATATTCCTATGGAATCACCCAGGCAATTTCAGCAAAAGTGGGGAGCAGGTACCTGTCAAACTAGGTACCTGCTACCCCCAAGAAAACCCATTATGTTCTAAAAGTAGAAAAAGGGTGAAAGGAGGAGGAAGAGTGGAACTTCCATTTTTCAGTGAAGCTCTACTTAACTGTAGAGGTTTTGTTGTCGCTCTTTGCCCCCATTACTACTTTGATTTGTTAAATGTCCAAGGAGTCACCAAATAGGTGTTGTGCCTCAAAGGGCATCTGAGTAATACAGCGGGAAGCTCCACAGTCCAACACTGGAGCCAAAAGAACCTTTGCATGTACACCAAAAGAAGGCTCAACCTGGAAATCTGAAGGAAAGTGTCCGATAGCCTGTCCACTTAGTAACATACAGTAAGGCAAAGGCTGCAACTGATGAATTATAAATGGATCTGTAAGAATGGGCACAGAGTATTGGGCCATGCTCTTGGAAGAGACAGCCAAGGTCTAGCAGACAAATATGGTGAAAATGACAGGTTGCATAGCGAACCAGCTAAATAAAACATTGCCTTAAGGGCGACTTCTAACCACGTACTCACAGGGTGTACCAGGTTATCCTCAACAAGTTCTGTAAAGGTTTTGTTATGGCAAGTATCGGCTGGGTCTACAACAGGGAGCATTTAGTTTGTGAGGAACCTGTTCTCAATAGGAAATTGCTGTTAAAAAGGTTTTGGGAGAGAATATTTTCTCCAGTTGAAGCCAGTAACTATACAAAAAAGTCTCCTAGAGGGAGGGAATGTTTTAGCCAGCCAAGGTATCGTTACCCCCTTGAGTAACAGCCAATAATACCCCTTCATTACTGGACCATTTTTTTTGTATCCAGTGCTGTGATACTTTGACAATTACTCAGTCAGGCAAAACTGTACCCAGATTAATTTAATATACCGTATATACTCGAGTATAAGCCGACCCGAATATAAGCCGAGGCACCTAATTTTACCACAAAAAACTGGGAAAACGTATTGACTCGAGTATAAGCCTAGGGTGTCCATCTGCATTCCTCACTGTGCCTTACTGTGCCCATGCATGTGTCCATGACTAGACTGATGTTTAACATGGGAGTCTATGGAAGGGGTGCCCGGCTTTGAAAAATCAGTGCTCCCTGACCGTAGGTCCCACAGACAACAAACTGCACACTTGTAGAGGAGAAATGGGGCTACATGTGTGCCAAGTTCCGGGTCCAGGGGACCTATGACCGGCCGGTACAGGGTCCCCAAATTCACCAGAGAAATTACCATTTAACATGGGAGTCTATTGAAGGGGTGCCCGGCTTTGAAAAATCGGTGCTCCCCAGCCGTAGGTCCCCTGGACAACAAACTTTGCACACTTGTACAGAAAGAGTGGGGCTACATGTGTGCCACGTTTGTCCGGGAGATCAGGCACAAAAAGGTGACTCGGGTATAAGCCGAGGGGGGCATTTTCAGCACAAAAAAAGTGCTGAAAAACTCGGCTTATACTCAAGTATATACGGTAATAAAATATAGAGCTTTCTTTTGGTGCTATTTGGTAACCACAGGACTTTTTATTTTTTATTATATATTGGAAAAAAAGACTAAAAATAAGAAAAATCTGTTTCCCATACTTTCTGTTTAAAAAAATGACAGGCCAGTACAAACATACACAACATTACCCCTTTTTGGAAAGTAGACATCCCAAGGTGATCAGTTTTTTTGCCACATGTTTTTGGAAATAAAGAAAAATGCCGGTATTAAAACATGGAGCTAGGTGATTGTGCACTGGATACAATGCATACAGGTAAATACACAGAGGGAGGAAATAGTGAATAGGTTAATGTGCATTTCACATACAGTGGGAATATGGAGATGAAGAGGTTATTGTGCAGATGTGCAGGATAAGGAATGTAAAGCGTTAATATAGAGATGACATAAAAACTAGATGTAGATCAGATGTGTAGGAGAGGAGGGGGATGAAAGATTAAAAAAAAAAAAACTTTCCCTAAAGCTGCTGCCATGATCTGTGCTGTGATCAGAAACTAATGAATGACTCCATTCATTTATTACTTTTTTTTCCTCCCCCTCCTACTAATGTAAAAGGAAGGGTGGGGTCACAGATGTAAACACTACACTGTTTACATCTGTGATTGCTGTGATTAGTCTCTCTTTGAGCAGTCACAGTGATCCCAAGGTATGCAGCTGCTCAGATCAGCTCTGTATACTGTGTCTGTGAGCCATCAAAATTAACCAGGCTGCTCTAGTGCAAGACAGAAGCATACTTCATCAGTAGTGATGAGCCGAACACCCCCGGGTTCGGTTCGCACCAGAACCCGCGAACGGACCGAAAGTTCGTACGAACATTAGAACCCTATTAAATACAATGGATGCGAACGTTCGAATTCTAAAGTGCTAATTATAACAACTATTATGCATGTTATTGTCCTAAAAAGGGTTTGGGAACCCGGGTTCTGCACCAGGGGACATGTATCAATGCAAAAATAAGTTTTAAAAACGGTCGTTTTTCGGGAGCAGTCATTTTAATGATGCATAAAGTGAAAAAAAAAAGTCAAATATTCCTTTAAATATCGTACCTGGGGGGTGTCTAAAGTATGCCTGTGAAGTGCCACGTGTTTCCCGTGTTTAGAACTGTCCCTGCACAAAATGACACTTCTAAAGGAAAAAAAAGCCATTTAAAACTGCTTGCGGCTTTAATGTAATGTCTGGTCCCGGTAATATGGATGAAAATCTTTAAGAAAAATGGCATAGCTACCCCATGACCCCCCCCCCCCCTACCCCAGCCCATTACCAGCCCCTTTGGGTCTTGTATGGATATTAAGGGGAACCCCGCACATAAAATAAAAAAGGCCCTATATACTCTGAACAGCCGTATACAGGCGGTGCATACAAGACAGGGACTGTAGGTTTGTTCTTATGTAGAATCTGTTTGTAATTTTGAACAGGTACATTGTTGAAGTGTAGCTCCAGCCCAAAAATCTATTTTTAAACTTTTTGGAAAACATAGGTAAGGGTTATCACCCCTGTAACATTTGTTTTGCTGTCTGTGCCCCTGTTCAGAACATTTCACCTCACTTTCCGTCCCAATGACAACTGTTTTTGAAATGTGGTGTTTTTCTTGAAACAAGGATTGCTGATAAAGCATCAGTACAGAGGAGACACCTTTCTCCCATATTTATTCTTACAGGAGAGAATTTTCCTTCCTAGTGGTAGATTTCCTCTCACTTCCTGTTGTCTTCTTGCGTTTGCAAGTAGGAGTCGTTTGTAAGTTGGATGTTTGAAAGTAGGGACCTGCCGTATATACTCTGCAGAAATAGGCCCCTTAGTTGTTGGTGTTGGCACAACACTGTAAGCACTCACAGTTACTCTTGGTTGGTGCTGGAACGCCCTGCTGTCAACTATTATATCAGGAATTTTAATTACATATAATTGTTGAACAGTGGTAGTAAAAATTGGGCCTTTGATGGTGGTGCTGGTGCCACAACACTGTAAGCCCTGACAGTTACTCTTGGTGGGTGCAGCAATGGGCCCTGCTGTGAATTATTAGATCAAGAATTGTAATTGCATGCCCCTGTTGAACAGGGGCTGAAAAATTGGGCCTTTCGTGGTGGTGGTGGTGGTGGTGGTGTTGCCACAACACTGTAAGCCCTCAGAGTTACTCTTGGTGGGTGCAGGAATGGGCCCTGCTGTGAATTATTAGATCAAGAATTGTAATTACATGCCCCTTTTGAACAGGGGCTGAAAAATTGGGCCTTTCGTGGTGGTGGTGGTGGTGGTGGCGTTGCCACAACACTGTAAGCCCTCAGAGTTACTCTTGGTGGGTGCAGCAATGGGCCCTGCTGTGAATTATTAGATCAAGAATTGTAATTGCATGCCCCTGTTGAACAGGGGCTGAAAAATTGGGCCTTAGGCACTGGTGGCACAACACTACAACCCCTCACAGATACGTTACTTGGAGCACAGCAATGAGCCCTGTTGCAAAGTATTGCTTCAAAAATTGTAATGACACGCCCCTGTTAAACAGGGGCTGAAAAATTGGGCCTTAGGCACTGGTGCCACAACACTCCAACCCCTCACAGATACTGTACTTGGAGCACAGCAATGAGCCCTATGGCAAATTATTGCTAAAAAAATTGTAATTACACGCCCCTGTAAAACAGGGGCTGAAAAATTGGGCCTTAGCCACTGGTGGCGGCACCCATAAACAAAAATGATCTTCCAAGCTATCATCATCAATCGTATCATTGAGGACTCGGAGGAGGAGGATAGCCAGTCAACATAACAGCACAGGCACTCAGCATCAGCATCAGTCTTGAAGGGATGTGACATGTTAAAATCAATTAGTCTGTTATATCAGCATCAGGTGTGTGGTAGCTGGTGGTGATCCAAGACTGGTTCATCTTGATGAAAGTCAGTCGATCAACCGAGTCGGTGGACAGGCGCACCCTGTGATCCGTGACAAATCCTCCAGCAGCACTGAATGTGCGTTCCGAAAGAACGCTGGATGCAGGACAGGCCAGTAGCTCAATTGCATACTGTGCAAGCTCTGGCCAGTGATCCATCCTCAAGACCCAGTAAGCCAGAGGATTTTCGGTGGGGAAGGTGTCCAAGTCTGACCTTGCCCCTAGATATTCCTGCACCATGTTTATCAGACGCTGGCGATGGTTGCTGGAACCAATCATACTTTGGGGCTGCGGACTAAAGAATTGTCTGAACGCATCGGTCAGACGGCCACCTTCCCCACCGCTCCTTCTTTGACTGGCCGAAGCCTCAGCAACTCGTTGTCCAGGACCAGGAGTTTGTAACCTCCCAGTCTCTGGGAACGCGTTGCACAGACCTTTCTGCAAGGCCTCCCGGAGTTGTCTCATCCTCTGCTCCCTCTGCGAAGGTAACATAAGGTCCGCAACCTTACCCTTGTACCGTGGATCAAGGAGAGTGGCCAGCCAGTAATGGTCCCTCTCCTTGATCCGAAGAATACGAGGATCCTTCCGCAGACTTTGCAGGATCAGGGAGGCCATGCAGCGTAGGTTTGCTGAGGCATTCGCTCCGGAGTCCTCTGGGTCACTAAGGACGACATGATCCGCAGCCACCTCCTCCCAGCCACGTACAAGTCCACTGGTTTCTTGGGACTGTAAATCATCCCTAAAAGACTGCTGCTGATGATGCTGAGTGCCAGCCTCCACCTCCATGCTGACACAATCCTCCTCCTCCTCCTCCTCCTCCTCCTCTTCCTCTTCCTGTGCGATGGGTGGGACAGAAGGAACACTGTCTGAGTAAAGGGGGCCTTGAGAGGCAAGGAAGTCCTCCTCTTCCTGCCTCTGTTCTGCCTCAAGTGCCCTGTCCATTATTCCACGCAGCGTGTGCTCCAACAGGTGGACAAGAGGTACAGTGTCACTTATGCATGCACTGTCACTGCTCACCATCCTCGTGGCCTCCTCAAATGGTGCCAGGACAGTGCATGCATCCCTGATCATGCCCCACTGGCGTGGAGAAAAAAAACCAAGCTCCCCTGACCCTGTCCTGGTGCCGTAGTCGCACAGGTACTCATTGATGGCCCTCTGCTGCGTGTGCAGCCGCTGCAGCATGGCCAACGTTGAGTTCCACCTGGTGGGCATGTCACATATAAGGCGGTTCTTGGGCAGGTTCAACTCCTTTTGCAGCTCAGCCAGGCGAGCACTGGCATTATAAGATCTGCGGAAATGCACACAGACTTTCCTGGCCTGCCTCAGGACATCCTGTAAGCCCGGGTACCTGCCCAAGAACCGCTGCACCACCAGGTTAAGGACGTGAGCCACACAGGGCACATGGGTCAGTTGTCCCTGTCGGAGGGCGGAGAGGAGGTTGGTGCCATTGTCGCAAACCACCATTCCTGGCTTAAGCTGGCATGGCGTCAACCACCTCTCGGCCTGGCCCTGCAGAGCAGACAGGACCTCTGCCCCAGTGTGGCTTCTGTCCCCCAAACACACCAGCGCAAGCACGGCATGGCATCTTTTTGCCTGCGTACTTGCGTAGCCCCGTGAACGGCTACGGAGCACCGCTGGTTCATAGGACAAACCACAGGAAGAGGCCATGGAGGAAGAAGAAGAGGAGGGGGTGGAGGAGAGAGGTGTGTCACAACCAGTAGTAGCATTTTGGAGGCGTGGCGGTGGAACAACCTCCAACACTACTGCACCTTGTCCTGCATCCTTCCCAGCTGCCAAAAGAGTGACCCAATGGGCCGTGAAAGAAAGGTAACGTCCCTGTCCATGCCTGCTGGACC
Organism: Rana muscosa; assembly: GCA_029206835.1. Classification (NCBI taxonomy): domain Eukaryota; kingdom Metazoa; phylum Chordata; class Amphibia; order Anura; family Ranidae; genus Rana; species Rana muscosa. The sequence goes on along the minus strand of CM055124.1, from coordinate 185,892,439 downwards.
ATGAGTCAGCGGTAATATGCACCTTACCGCTGACCGCCCTGTCCAGCGAGGCCAAGACATTGCCTTCCACATGCCGGTAGAGAGCCGGAATAGCCTTCCGTGAGAAAAAGTGGCGTTTGGGAACCTGACACTGAGGAACCGCACATTGCACAAACTCACGGAAGGGGGCCGAGTCTACCAACTGAAAAGGCAGCAGTTGAAGCGCTAGCAATTTAGCCAAGCTAGCATTCAACCGCTGGGCATGTGGATGGCTGGGAGTGAACTTCTTTCGACGGTCCAGCAGCTGGGGCAGGGAAATTTGCCTGCTAGAATCGGACGTCGGTGTACTGCTAGCAGAGTGGCCGCAAGTACTTGGCTGTGACACACCTAATTCTACACCTTCATTCCTCTCAGTGCATGTTTCAGAGAGGACTGAAGTTATAGTGGGGTTGGAGATCCCAGCTGATGCGGTGCAAGGAGAGGTCCGCTTTGTTCTTTGGTGTGGGTCTTTGAGGTAGGCTTGCCAACGAGCTGCATGGCAGGTCAACATATGTCTGGTCAGGCATGTGGTACCCAAGCGGCTGATGTTTTGGCCACGCGATATACGCTTGAGACATATGTTGCAAACAGCAGCTGTGCGATCTGATGCACTAGCCTCAAAAAAGGCCCACACCAAGGAACTTTTTGAATGACGGGCAGAGGCAGCGCCCTGCACAGGCGGAGCTCTGCGGTGTGATTCCGTCGGTGTACTGCCCTTACGCTGGCCACCAAAGGGCATCCTGCCTCATTGGAGATGTGCCTCCTCCTCATCCTCCTCCTCCTCCTCTCTCCTATTAGGCACCCATGTGGAGTCAGTGACCTCATCATCCCCTCCCTCCTCATCACTGGAGCCAATCTGGCAGTATGCTGCAGCTGCTGGAACATGACTGCCAGATTGGTGTCCTTCTTGAGCATCCCCTCTGTCTGCTCTCACGCTACTGCCTTCCTGTAGCTGGGTTTCATCATCAGACCCTTCGAAACGCTGGGCATCCTCCTGGAGCATGTACCCAACACTGTGCTCAAACAGTTCGGGGGACTCCTCAGGAGGAGGACATGGTGGGTCTAGGGAAGGAGTGACTGATGATGAGTCTGACATTGATACCAGGGAAGCCTGGGTGAGAGAGGATGAGGAGGAGGAGGAGGGCTTGGTCATCCACTCTACCAAGTCTTCGGCATGATGTGGCTCAACATGTCCAGCTGCCGAAAAGAAGGACAAGCGTGTCCCATGGCCATGTGCTGATGACAATGCACCGCGTCCACGACCAGCACTGTTGCCCCCAGACACAGAGCCTGCTTGCCCTCCTTTATTGCCTCCTGACTGTCTGCCTCTCCTTGTTTGCCTTCCAGACATTCTAATAGATGGCCTGCAGGGAGATGGGAAAAAAGCAATAAGGGCTACCTTCAGGTGTCCTTCTCTGTCCCTTTACTTAAGGATTTCTAAATATGGTTGAGGATTATTGCTTTTGCACAGAATAGCACAACGACAATTTCCCTGACTGTCCAAAAAACAAGGATTTCAAAGATGGTTGATGAGGAATGCTTTGGCACACTATAGCACAAGGAGAATTCCCCTCACTTTCCTTCTTTGTCCCTAGAAACAAGGACTGGCACAGTGAAAGAAACTGACACTCTCCCTACCTACAGTTTTCTGTCCCTAGAAAAAATGTTTTTTTAAAGCACACTATAGCACAAGGAGAATTCCCCTCACTTTCCTTCTTTGTCCCTAGAAACAAGGACTGGCACAGTGAAAGAAACTGACACTCTCCCTACCTACAGTTTTCTGTCCCTAGAAAAAATGTTTTTTTAAAGCACACTATAGCACAAGGAGAAATCCCCTCACTTTCCTTCTTTGTCCCTAGAAACAAGGACTGGCACAGTGAAAGAAACTGACACTCTCCCTACCTACAGTTTTCTGTCCCTAGAAAAAATGTTTTTTTAAAGCACACTATAGCACAAGGAGAATTCCCCTCACTTTCCTTCTTTGTCCCTAGAAACAAGGACTGGCACAGTGAAAGAAACTGACACTCTCCCTACCTACAGTTTTCTGTCCCTAGAAAAAATGTTTTTTTAAAGCACACTATAGCACAAGGAGAATTCCCCTCACTTTCCTTCTTTGCCCCTAGAAACAAGGACTGGCACAGTGAAAGAAACTGACACTCTCCCTACCTACAGTTTTCTGTCCCTAGAAAAAAAGTTTTTTTAAAGCACACTATAGCACAAGGAGAATTCCCCTCACTTTCCTTCTTTGTCCCTAGAAACAAGGACTGGCACAGTGAAAGAAACTGACACTCTCCCTACCTACAGTTTTCTGTCCCTAGAAAAAATGTTTTTTTAAAGCACACTATAGCACAAGGAGAAATCCCCTCACTTTCCTTCTTTGTCCCTAGAAACAAGGACTGGCACAGTGAAAGAAACTGACACTCTCCCTACCTACAGTTTTCTGTCCCTAGAAAAAATGTTTTTTTAAAGCACACTATAGCACAAGGAGAATTCCCCTCACTTTCCTTCTTTGTCCCTAGAAACAAGGACTGGCACAGTGAAAGAAACTGACACTCTCCCTACCTACAGTTTTCTGTCCCTAGAAAAAATGTTTTTTTAAAGCACACTATAGCACAAGGAGAATTCCCCTCACTTTCCTTCTTTGTCCCTAGAAACAAGGACTGGCACAGTGAAAGAAACTGACACTCTCCCTACCTACAGTTTTCTGTCCCTAGAAAAAATGTTTATTTAAAGCACACTATAGCACAAGGAGAATTCCCCTCACTTTCCTTCTTTGTCCCTAGAAACAAGGACTGGCACAGTGAAAGAAACTGACACTCTCCCTACCTACAGTTTTCTGTCCCTAGAAAAAATGTTTTTTTAAAGCACACTATAGCACAAGGAGAAATCCCCTCACTTTCCTTCTTTGTCCCTAGAAACAAGGACTGGCACAGTGAAAGAAACTGACACTCTCCCTACCTACAGTTTTCTGTCCCTAGAAAAAAATGTTTTTTTAAAGCACACTATAGCACAAGGAGAATTCCCCTCACTTTCCTTCTTTGTCCCTAGAAACAAGGACTGGCACAGTGAACGAAACTGACACTCTCCCTACCTACAGTTTTCTGTCCCTAGAAAAAATGTTTTTTTAAAGCACACTATAGCACAAGGAGAATTCCCCTCACTTTCCTTCTTTGCCCCTAGAAACAAGGACTGGCACAGTGAAAGAAACTGACACTCTCCCTACCTACAGTTTTCTGTCCCTAGAAAAAATGTTTTTTTAAAGCACACTATAGCACAAGGAGAAATCCCCTCACTTTCCTTCTTTGTCCCTAGAAACAAGGACTGGCACAGTGAAAGAAACTGACACTCTCCCTACCTACAGTTTTCTGTCCCTAGAAAAAATGTTTTTTTAAAGCACACTATAGCACAAGGAGAATTCCCCTCACTTTCCTTCTTTGTCCCTAGAAACAAGGACTGGCACAGTGAAAGAAACTGACACTCTCCCTACCTACAGTTTTCTGTCCCTAGAAAAAATGTTTTTTTAAAGCACACTATAGCACAAGGAGAATTCCCCTCACTTTCCTTCTTTGTCCCTAGAAACAAGGACTGGCACAGTGAAAGAAACTGACACTCTCCCTACCTACAGTTTTCTGTCCCTAGAAAAAATGTTTTTTTAAAGCACACTATAGCACAAGGAGAATTCCCCTCACTTTCCTTCTTTGTCCCTAGAAACAAGGACTGGCACAGTGAAAGAAACTGACACTCTCCCTACCTACAGTTTTCTGTCCCTAGAAAAAATGTTTTTTTAAAGCACACTATAGCACAAGGAGAATTCCCCTCACTTTCCTTCTTTGTCCCTAGAAACAAGGACTGGCACAGTGAAAGAAACTGACACTCTCCCTACCTACAGTTTTCTGTCCCTAGAAAAAAAGTTTTTTTAAAGCACACTATAGCACAAGGAGAAATCCCCTCACTTTCCTTCTTTGTCCCTAGAAACAAGGACTGGCACAGTGAAAGAAACTGACACTCTCCCTACCTACAGTTTTCTGTCCCTAGAAAAAATGTTTTTTTAAAGCACACTATAGCACAAGGAGAATTCCCCTCACTTTCCTTCTTTGTCCCTAGAAACAAGGACTGGCACAGTGAAAGAAACTGACACTCTCCCTACCTACAGTTTTCTGTCCCTAGAAAAAATGTTTTTTTAAAGCACACTATAGCACAAGGAGAAATCCCCTCACTTTCCTTCTTTGTCCCTAGAAACAAGGACTGGCACAGTGAAAGAAACTGACACTCTCCCTACCTACAGTTTTCTGTCCCTAGAAAAAATGTTTTTTTAAAGCACACTATAGCACAAGGAGAATTCCCCTCACTTTCCTTCTTTGTCCCTAGAAACAAGGACTGGCACAGTGAAAGAAACTGACACTCTCCCTACCTACAGTTTTCTGTCCCTAGAAAAAATGTTTTTTTAAAGCACACTATAGCACAAGGAGAATTCCCCTCACTTTCCTTCTTTGCCCCTAGAAACAAGGACTGGCACAGTGAAAGAAACTGACACTCTCCCTACCTACAGTTTTCTGTCCCTAGAAAAAAAGTTTTTTTAAAGCACACTATAGCACAAGGAGAATTCCCCTCACTTTCCTTCTTTGTCCCTAGAAACAAGGACTGGCACAGTGAAAGAAACTGACACTCTCCCTACCTACAGTTTTCTGTCCCTAGAAAAAATGTTTTTTTAAAGCACACTATAGCACAAGGAGAAATCCCCTCACTTTCCTTCTTTGTCCCTAGAAACAAGGACTGGCACAGTGAAAGAAACTGACACTCTCCCTACCTACAGTTTTCTGTCCCTAGAAAAAATGTTTTTTTAAAGCACACTATAGCACAAGGAGAATTCCCCTCACTTTCCTTCTTTGTCCCTAGAAACAAGGACTGGCACAGTGAAAGAAACTGACACTCTCCCTACCTACAGTTTTCTGTCCCTAGAAAAAATGTTTTTTTAAAGCACACTATAGCACAAGGAGAATTCCCCTCACTTTCCTTCTTTGTCCCTAGAAACAAGGACTGGCACAGTGAAAGAAACTGACACTCTCCCTACCTACAGTTTTCTGTCCCTAGAAAAAATGTTTATTTAAAGCACACTATAGCACAAGGAGAATTCCCCTCACTTTCCTTCTTTGTCCCTAGAAACAAGGACTGGCACAGTGAAAGAAACTGACACTCTCCCTACCTACAGTTTTCTGTCCCTAGAAAAAATGTTTTTTTAAAGCACACTATAGCACAAGGAGAAATCCCCTCACTTTCCTTCTTTGTCCCTAGAAACAAGGACTGGCACAGTGAAAGAAACTGACACTCTCCCTACCTACAGTTTTCTGTCCCTAGAAAAAATGTTTTTTTAAAGCACACTATAGCACAAGGAGAATTCCCCTCACTTTCCTTCTTTGTCCCTAGAAACAAGGACTGGCACAGTGAAAGAAACTGACACTCTCCCTACCTACAGTTTTCTGTCCCTAGAAAAAATGTTTTTTTAAAGCACACTATAGCACAAGGAGAATTCCCCTCACTTTCCTTCTTTGTCCCTAGAAACAAGGACTGGCACAGTGAAAGAAACTGACACTCTCCCTACCTACAGTTTTCTGTCCCTAGAAAAAATGTTTATTTAAAGCACACTATAGCACAAGGAGAATTCCCCTCACTTTCCTTCTTTGTCCCTAGAAACAAGGACTGGCACAGTGAAAGAAACTGACACTCTCCCTACCTACAGTTTTCTGTCCCTAGAAAAAATGTTTTTTTAAAGCACACTATAGCACAAGGAGAAATCCCCTCACTTTCCTTCTTTGTCCCTAGAAACAAGGACTGGCACAGTGAAAGAAACTGACACTCTCCCTACCTACATTTTTCTGTCCCTAGAAAAAAATGTTTTTTTAAAGCACACTATAGCACAAGGAGAATTCCCCTCACTTTCCTTCTTTGTCCCTAGAAACAAGGACTGGCACAGTGAAAGAAACTGACACTCTCCCTACCTACAGTTTTCTGTCCCTAGAAAAAATGTTTTTTTAAAGCACACTATAGCACAAGGAGAATTCCCCTCACTTTCCTTCTTTGCCCCTAGAAACAAGGACTGGCACAGTGAAAGAAACTGACACTCTCCCTACCTACAGTTTTCTGTCCCTAGAAAAAATGTTTTTTTAAAGCACACTATAGCACAAGGAGAATTCCCCTCACTTTCCTTCTTTGTCCCTAGAAACAAGGACTGGCACAGTGAAAGAAACTGACACTCTCCCTACCTACAGTTTTCTGTCCCTAGAAAAAATGTTTTTTTAAAGCACACTATAGCACAAGGAGAAATCCCCTCACTTTCCTTCTTTGTCCCTAGAAACAAGGACTGGCACAGTGAAAGAAACTGACACTCTCCCTACCTACAGTTTTCTGTCCCTAGAAAAAATGTTTTTTTAAAGCACACTATAGCACAAGGAGAATTCCCCTCACTTTCCTTCTTTGTCCCTAGAAACAAGGACTGGCACAGTGAAAGAAACTGACACTCTCCCTACCTACAGTTTTCTGTCCCTAGAAAAAATGTTTTTTTAAAGCACACTATAGCACAAGGAGAAATCCCCTCACTTTCCTTCTTTGTCCCTAGAAACAAGGACTGGCACAGTGAAAGAAACTGACACTCTCCCTACCTACAGTTTTCTGTCCCTAGAAAAAATGTTTTTTTAAAGCACACTATAGCACAAGGAGAATTCCCCTCACTTTCCTTCTTTGTCCCTAGAAACAAGGACTGGCACAGTGAAAGAAACTGACACTCTCCCTACCTACAGTTTTCTGTCCCTAGAAAAAATGTTTTTTTAAAGCACACTATAGCACAAGGAGAATTCCCCTCACTTTCCTTCTTTGCCCCTAGAAACAAGGACTGGCACAGTGAAAGAAACTGACACTCTCCCTACCTACAGTTTTCTGTCCCTAGAAAAAAAGTTTTTTTAAAGCACACTATAGCACAAGGAGAATTCCCCTCACTTTCCTTCTTTGTCCCTAGAAACAAGGACTGGCACAGTGAAAGAAACTGACACTCTCCCTACCTACAGTTTTCTGTCCCTAGAAAAAATGTTTTTTTAAAGCACACTATAGCACAAGGAGAAATCCCCTCACTTTCCTTCTTTGTCCCTAGAAACAAGGACTGGCACAGTGAAAGAAACTGACACTCTCCCTACCTACAGTTTTCTGTCCCTAGAAAAAATGTTTTTTTAAAGCACACTATAGCACAAGGAGAATTCCCCTCACTTTCCTTCTTTGTCCCTAGAAACAAGGACTGGCACAGTGAAAGAAACTGACACTCTCCCTACCTACAGTTTTCTGTCCCTAGAAAAAATGTTTTTTTAAAGCACACTATAGCACAAGGAGAATTCCCCTCACTTTCCTTCTTTGTCCCTAGAAACAAGGACTGGCACAGTGAAAGAAACTGACACTCTCCCTACCTACAGTTTTCTGTCCCTAGAAAAAATGTTTATTTAAAGCACACTATAGCACAAGGAGAATTCCCCTCACTTTCCTTCTTTGTCCCTAGAAACAAGGACTGGCACAGTGAAAGAAACTGACACTCTCCCTACCTACAGTTTTCTGTCCCTAGAAAAAATGTTTTTTTAAAGCACACTATAGCACAAGGAGAAATCCCCTCACTTTCCTTCTTTGTCCCTAGAAACAAGGACTGGCACAGTGAAAGAAACTGACACTCTCCCTACCTACATTTTTCTGTCCCTAGAAAAAAATGTTTTTTTAAAGCACACTATAGCACAAGGAGAATTCCCCTCACTTTCCTTCTTTGTCCCTAGAAACAAGGACTGGCACAGTGAAAGAAACTGACACTCTCCCTACCTACAGTTTTCTGTCCCTAGAAAAAATGTTTTTTTAAAGCACACTATAGCACAAGGAGAATTCCCCTCACTTTCCTTCTTTGCCCCTAGAAACAAGGACTGGCACAGTGAAAGAAACTGACACTCTCCCTACCTACAGTTTTCTGTCCCTAGAAAAAATGTTTTTTTAAAGCACACTATAGCACAAGGAGAAATCCCCTCACTTTCCTTCTTTGTCCCTAGAAACAAGGACTGGCACAGTGAAAGAAACTGACACTCTCCCTACCTACAGTTTTCTGTCCCTAGAAAAAATGTTTTTTTAAAGCACACTATAGCACAAGGAGAATTCCCCTCACTTTCCTTCTTTGTCCCTAGAAACAAGGACTGGCACAGTGAAAGAAACTGACACTCTCCCTACCTACAGTTTTCTGTCCCTAGAAAAAATGTTTTTTTAAAGCACACTATAGCACAAGGAGAATTCCCCTCACTTTCCTTCTTTGTCCCTAGAAACAAGGACTGGCACAGTGAAAGAAACTGACACTCTCCCTACCTACAGTTTTCTGTCCCTAGAAAAAAAGTTTTTTTAAAGCACACTATAGCACAAGGAGAATTCCCCTCACTTTCCTTCTTTGTCCCTAGAAACAAGGACTGGCACAGTGAAAGAAACTGACACTCTCCCTACCTACAGTTTTCTGTCCCTAGAAAAAATGTTTTTTTAAAGCACACTATAGCACAAGGAGAAATCCCCTCACTTTCCTTCTTTGTCCCTAGAAACAAGGACTGGCACAGTGAAAGAAACTGACACTCTCCCTACCTACAGTTTTCTGTCCCTAGAAAAAATGTTTTTTTAAAGCACACTATAGCACAAGGAGAATTCCCCTCACTTTCCTTCTTTGTCCCTAGAAACAAGGACTGGCACAGTGAAAGAAACTGACACTCTCCCCTACCTACAGTTTTCTGTCCCTAGAAAAAATGTTTTTTTAAAGCACACTATAGCACAAGGAGAATTCCCCTCACTTTCCTTCTTTGTCCCTAGAAACAAGGACTGGCACAGTGAAAGAAACTGACACTCTCCCTACCTACAGTTTTCTGTCCCTAGAAAAAATGTTTTTTTAAAGCACACTATAGCACAAGGAGAAATCCCCTCACTTTCCTTCTTTGACCCTAGAAACAAGGACTGGCACAGTGAAAGAAACTGACACTCTCCCTACCTACAGTTTTCTGTCCCTAGAAAAAATGTTTTTTAAAGCACACTATAGCACAAGGAGAATTCCCCTCACTTTCCTTCTTTGTCCCTAGAAACAAGGACTGGCACAGTGAAAGAAACTGACACTCTCCCTACCTACAGTTTTCTGTCCCTAGAAAAAATGTTTTTTTAAAGCACACTATAGCACAAGGAGAATTCCCCTCACTTTCCTTCTTTGTCCCTAGAAACAAGGACTGGCACAGTGAAAGAAACTGACACTCTCCCTACCTACAGTTTTCTGTCCCTAGAAAAAATGTTTTTTTAAAGCACACTATAGCACAAGGAGAATTCCCCTCACTTTCCTTCTTTGTCCCTAGAAACAAGGACTGGCACAGTGAAAGAAACTGACACTCTCCCTACCTACAGTTTTCTGTCCCTAGAAAAAATGTTTTTTTAAAGCACACTATAGCACAAGGAGAATTCCTCTCACTTTCCTTCTTTGCCCCTAGAAACAAGGACTGGCACAGTGAAAGAAACTGACACTCTCCCTACCTACAGTTTTCTGTCCCTAGAAAAAATGTTTTTTTAAAGCACACTATAGCACAAGGAGAAATCCCCTCACTTTCCTTCTTTGTCCCTAGAAACAAGGACTGGCACAGTGAAAGAAACTGACACTCTCCCTACCTACAGTTTTCTGTCCCTAGAAAAAATGTTTTTTTAAAGCACACTATAGCACAAGGAGAATTCCCCTCACTTTCCTTCTTTGTCCCTAGAAACAAGGACTGGCACAGTGAAAGAAACTGACACTCTCCCTACCTACAGTTTTCTGTCCCTAGAAAAAATGTTTTTTTAAAGCACACTATAGCACAAGGAGAATTCCCCTCACTTTCCTTCTTTGTCCCTAGAAACAAGGACTGGCACAGTGAAAGAAACTGACACTCTCCCTACCTACAGTTTTCTGTCCCTAGAAAAAATGTTTTTTTAAAGCACACTATAGCACAAGGAGAATTCCCCTCACTTTCCTTCTTTGTCCCTAGAAACAAGGACTGGCACAGTGAAAGAAACTGACACTCTCCCTACCTACAGTTTTCTGTCCCTAGAAAAAATGTTTTTTTAAAGCACACTATAGCACAAGGAGAATTCCCCTCACTTTCCTTCTTTGTCCCTAGAAACAAGGACTGGCACAGTGAAAGAAACTGACACTCTCCCTACCTACAGTTTTCTGTCCCTAGAAAAAAAGTTTTTTTAAAGCACACTATAGCACAAGGAGAATTCCCCTCACTTTCCTTCTTTGTCCCTAGAAACAAGGACTGGCACAGTGAAAGAAACTGACACTCTCCCTACCTACAGTTTTCTGTCCCTAGAAAAAATGTTTTTTTAAAGCACACTATAGCACAAGGAGAAATCCCCTCACTTTCCTTCTTTGTCCCTAGAAACAAGGACTGGCACAGTGAAAGAAACTGACACTCTCCCTACCTACAGTTTTCTGTCCCTAGAAAAAATGTTTTTTTAAAGCACACTATAGCACAAGGAGAATTCCCCTCACTTTCCTTCTTTGTCCCTAGAAACAAGGACTGGCACAGTGAAAGAAACTGACACTCTCCCCTACCTACAGTTTTCTGTCCCTAGAAAAAATGTTTTTTTAAAGCACACTATAGCACAAGGAGAATTCCCCTCACTTTCCTTCTTTGTCCCTAGAAACAAGGACTGGCACAGTGAAAGAAACTGACACTCTCCCTACCTACAGTTTTCTGTCCCTAGAAAAAATTTTTTTTTAAAGCACACTATAGCACAAGGAGAAATCCCCTCACTTTCCTTCTTTGTCCCTAGAAACAAGGACTGGCACAGTGAAAGAAACTGACACTCTCCCTACCTACAGTTTTCTGTCCCTAGAAAAAATGTTTTTTAAAGCACACTATAGCACAAGGAGAATTCCCCTCACTTTCCTTCTTTGTCCCTAGAAACAAGGACTGGCACAGTGAAAGAAACTGACACTCTCCCTACCTACAGTTTTCTGTCCCTAGAAAAAATGTTTTTTTAAAGCACACTATAGCACAAGGAGAATTCCCCTCACTTTCCTTCTTTGTCCCTAGAAACAAGGACTGGCACAGTGAAAGAAACTGACACTCTCCCTACCTACAGTTTTCTGTCCCTAGAAAAAATGTTTTTTTAAAGCACACTATAGCACAAGGAGAATTCCCCTCACTTTCCTTCTTTGTCCCTAGAAACAAGGACTGGCACAGTGAAAGAAACTGACACTCTCCCTACCTACAGTTTTCTGTCCCTAGAAAAAATGTTTTTTTAAAGCACACTATAGCACAAGGAGAATTCCCCTCACTTTCCTTCTTTGTCCCTAGAAACAAGGACTGGCACAGTGAAAGAAACTGACACTCTCCCTACCTACAGTTTTCTGTCCCTAGAAAAAACGTTTTTTTAAAGCACACTATAGCACAAGGAGAATTCCCCTCACTTTCCTTCTTTGTCCCTAGAAACAAGGACTGGCACAGTGAAAGAAACTGACACTCTCCCTACCTACAGTTTTCTGTCCCTAGAAAAAATGTTTTTTTAAAGCACACTATAGCACAAGGAGAATTCCCCTCACTTTCCTTCTTTGTCCCTAGAAACAAGGACTGGCACAGTGAAAGAAACTGACACTCTCCCTACCTACAGTTTTCTGTCCCTAGAAAAAATGTTTTTTTAAAGCACACTATAGCACAAGGAGAATTCCCCTCACTTTCCTTCTTTGTCCCTAGAAACAAGGACTGGCACAGTGAAAGAAACTGACACTCTCCCTACCTACAGTTTTCTGTCCCTAGAAAAAATGTTTTTTTAAAGCACACTATAGCACAAGGAGAATTCCCCTCACTTTCCTTCTTTGTCCCTAGAAACAAGGACTGGCACAGTGAAAGAAACTGACACTCTCCCTACCTACAGTTTTCTGTCCCTAGAAAAAATGTTTTTTTAAAGCACACTATAGCACAAGGAGAAATCCCCTCACTTTCCTTTTTTGTCCCTAGAAACAAGGACTGGCACAGTGAAAGAAACTGACACTCTCCCTACCTACAGTTTTCTGTCCCTAGAAAAAATGTTTTTTTAAAGCACACTATAGCACAAGGAGAATTCCCCTCACTTTCCTTCTTTGTCCCTAGAAACAAGGACTGGCACAGTGAAAGAAACTGACACTCTCCCTACCTACAGTTTTCTGTCCCTAGAAAAAATGTTTTTTTTAAAGCACACTATAGCACAAGGAGAAATCCCCTCACTTTCCTTCTTTGTCCCTAGAAACAAGGACTGGCACAGTGAAAGAAACTGACACTCTCCCTACCTACAGTTTTCTGTCCCTAGAAAAAATGTTTTTTTAAAGCACACTATAGCACAATGAGAATTCCCCTCACTTTCCTTCTTTGTCCCTAGAAACAAGGACTGGCACAGTGAAAGAAACTGACACTCTCCCTACCTACAGTTTTCTGTCCCTAGAAAAAATGTTTTTTTAAAGCACACTATAGCACAAGGAGAAATCCCCTCACTTTCCTTCTTTGTCCCTAGAAACAAGGACTGGCACAGTGAAAGAAACTGACACCTACAGTTTTCTGTCCCTAGAAAAAATGTTTTTTTAAAGCACACTATAGCACAAGGAGAATTCCCCTCACTTTCCTTCTTTGTCCCTAGAAACAAGGACTGGCACAGTGAAAGAAACTGACACTCTCCCTACCTACAGTTTTCTGTCCCTAGAAAAAATGTTTTTTTAAAGCACACTATAGCACAAGGAGAAATCCCCTCACTTTCCTTCTTTGTCCCTAGAAACAAGGACTGGCACAGTGAAAGAAACTGACACTCTCCCTACCTACAGTTTTCTGTCCCTAGAAAAAATGTTTTTTTAAAGCACACTATAGCACAAGGAGAATTCCCCTCACTTTCCTTCTTTGTCCCTAGAAACAAGGACTGGCACAGTGAAAGAAACTGACACTCTCCCTACCTACAGTTTTCTGTCCCTAGAAAAAATGTTTTTTTAAAGCACACTATAGCACAAGGAGAAATCCCCTCACTTTCCTTCTTTGTCCCTAGAAACAAGGACTCGCACAGTAAAACACACTGACACTCTCCCTACCTATCCTTCTCTTTCCCTAAACTAAAGGAATCCAGGTTAAGCAAGAAAGAAATAAATGTCACTGTCCCTGCCTATGCTTGTCTTTCCCTGCTCCGGAACACACTACACTAGGCCGCCGTGCTGGCGGCCTTTTGTAGTGTGGGGCGTGTACTAAACACCCTCAGCAATAATTGGCCACAGGCATCCTGCCTGTGGCCAATCATTGCTCTCCTCGCTGCCGGCGCTGTGATTGGCCAAGCATGCGGGGTCACAGTGCATGCTTGGCCAATCACAGCGCCTGGATGACACTGCGATGGCGTAGTGCATTGTGGGCCGTTCGCGTCACTCGAATTTGGCGCGAACGGCCCAAATCGTTCGATCTTCGTCGAACGATCGAACAGCCGATGTTCGAGTCGAACGTATGTTCGACTCGAACACGAAGCTCATCCCTATTCATCAGTAAGGACAGAAATAGAATCCTTCAGCTTGAGAAAGATATCGGCAGATTTGGTATCATCCTGAGCAAAGTCCTCAGAGTCAGATTAGGTGTCCTGCTCCTTTTTGGGAAGCCACAAGAGGGGAATCAGTGATGAAGTCTGGAGGAGAGGCAGAGAGAGCTAATTTGCATCTCCTGCATTCTGAGGCTTCAAACAGGGCAGACAACCCTATCATAAAACCAGACATATAGGCCGAGAATTCCTCTCTGGAAAAACAGGAGAAATGGGGGGTCTCAGAAAGAGCTAAAGAAGCCTATTGGGAGGGTAGTGATTCAGCCTGGGGGAAGTGGTCAGGACTCAGGCCTATTAGTGTTAGGACAATTGGAGGAGATGCTGCAGACCCCTTTTAATGCCATTAGCTGAGTGTGAAGTGGTGAGGCCTACTGACCCAATCCACCATGGAAATGAAGAAAAAACACCCCACAGAAGTATTGATGACTTGCTCTGTAGAGCAGGAAGAGGAAATGCCACTGTAGACATAATGAGCCCAGAACATCCTAGAATCACTGTGCCATTTATCCAGGAGGAAGCAGGGGATCAAGTTAGAAGGCTAGCCGCAGGCTAGCCTGAATTTGTAGGAGGAGTCTGGGGGCTATTTATCCCCCCTCCTCTCTCCTCTCCTGCGTCGGCAGGGTTTCTGGGTCACAGCTGATGACGTCATTTCCGGGTTCCGCGTCACTTCCGCTTTCTACACTGTGCGGCGGTCGGCTGCAGGCGTCGTGGCTGGCTTTCTCCTCTCAGGGCTCATGCCGGGTTTCATTCAGGGTGGACGCCCGCCGCTACTGCCGCATGGCTCACGCCGGGCGTCAGAGGGGGGGCCACCCACTCGCCTGCCTCGCTTCCCGGGCTCACGCTGTCAGTGTCGGAGGGAAGGCCGCCCGCTCTCTTTCTCCCCACACTCGTACCGGGTGACGTGGGGGGCGCGCGCTCACTCCTTCCGCTCATACCTCCCGCTCGCCTGCTCATTCCTCCCTGTGTGCGTGTAAGGTAAGGGGGGGTCGTCTGGTTTGTCGGCGGTTGAAGTCATGGCAGTCCCCCTGCCTGTGCTTACTCCGGGCATCTGCAGGGGGGGGGGGCCGCCTACCTACCGGTATCTTTGTGGGGGGGTGTCGTGCCCCCCCTTTGTGGGGGGGGTACGCACGCCGGCCTCCTTGCAGGGTCGACCGCTCATCACCCGCTCCTCCGGGGGGGGCCTTAGCTGTGAGAGCTGGGGCCCCTCCATCCACCCTCCCTTTCCTCTGGGTTCACTCTAGGCGTTCGGGGTTCCATGGTAACCGCCCGCCTGCTTCCCCTAGTGCTCACGCCGGAGGGGGGGGGCGGCCATCCAGCCTCCAGCATTGCCAGGGCTCCATCTCGTCCGGCTCCGGCCCACCCGGTCAGCCGCCTATTTCTCCCGGAGCTCTGAGCAGCAGCACGCTCAGCTGAGAGACTGGTGCTGTGGGTGGTTCACCTCCGGTTTCTTTGTGCCTCCAGTGTCGTGGAGGCCGCCCGCTCCTCCCGGAGCTCATGGGGTGGGGGGGGTGCCGTCCCTCCGTCCTCCTCCTACCCGTCCTCCTGCTTCATCCCACCGGCTTCGTGGGGGGGGGCTGCCCGCCCGCTTCTCCCGGCGCTCATGGGGGGGGGGCGTCCACACACTCCGCTGGGCTCCCTCTGGTTGGAGGCCGCCCACCTGCTTCTCCTGGTTCTCGCGCCGGGGCAGGGGGGGGCATCCATCCATTTTTCCCAGGGCTCAGTTTGCATCATGGGGGGGGGGTCAGCTGATTGTTTTCCTGGAGCTCAGAGCAGCAGCACGCTCAGCCAGGAGTCTGGTGCTGGTGGTTTCTCCTCTCCGGGTTGTTCATTATGGGGGGGGGGCACTCCGGATGCCTCTCCGCCAGGGTGGGGAGGGTAGTGCAGGAGGGGGGTCTGCCCACGGCAGTTCGTCCTTCCGGGGGGCACCACTGTTTAGGTGTCAGTATTTCTTGTGCTTCAGTCTAACATGTATTTCGCCTGTTGTTTTTCTCCCGGTGCTTCCAGTGCTCAGAGTGGCAGCACGGTCGGCCGGGAGTCGGTGGTGGTTCACCGCACCAGAGGAGGAGGACACCCGTCAGATGGTGAGTATGCCACATGGTGTATTGTTCGGGTCGCATCATACAGGAGGTCGCACCCTGCTGTCGTTGCTTTGTTTTGTCATTGTGTTCATCTTTCTGCATCCTCATACGTTTCCATGCATCTATCACTGTACATGTCATGCCAGGGGGGGGGGGGGCGTCTGTGTCAGGGGAGTCTGTCCGCTCACTCCTCCCCTCACTCACTGGACTTCTTCGGCTTATCCTGTTCGCCAGGCAGCATGGGGGGGGCGTCAGTTCACCCTTCTCACACCTCCGGGTGCTCACTCCTCTGGGCTCGCTCTGGCTGGTGGCCGCCGTGTGGCGGGGCAGCATGGGAGGGGGACCATCCTGCTTATTCCTCCCGGTGCTCGCCGGGCAGCAGTGAGGCGGGGGTGGCGGCTTCAGCTGTGGTTACTGGTTGGATGGGAGAGGGGGGGCGGGGGACTGCTCGCTGCACGGCAGGGTGGCCTTGGCATCCAGACCTTGGTCCAGGTTATCCCATCCCCAGATCCTCAGCTATGTCTGTGAAGATATGCTTGGCTGGGGTGTCCTGGCATGGCTCAGTGAGCCAGGGGTGCTAGCCAGCCGAATCTTAGCGCAGACCCTGTCTACCTTGGGGATCATTGGTGGTATTGTCTGTTTGCTGGGCTGTGTTGGCATACGGGGGGCGTCTGTCCACCCACCTCTCCAGGGGTACACTGGGGGGGGCTGTCCACCATTGCTCCGTGGTCACCCTAGCAGCTTAGGAGGGGTTGTCCACCCACGTCTCCACAGGTCACGTCTGGCAGTTTTCAGTACGTTATTCTGGGGGTGTCCTGACTTGGCCCTGCGAGCCGGGGGGGCTAGCCTGCCGCATCTTGCTCTTGTATCCAGTCTACCTTGGGATCTCTGAGCCAGGGGTGGGGGGATGCTGTTCAGGTTAGGGGGGCTGTTGGTGGAGTAGCTTCACTTCCACGATCGTTCGGGTATTCATGCGTCACGTGGTTTCTGTCTTAACGGTTCTGGCGGCAGATTGTTGCTGTCAGCGGCCTGTGAGCGTTTTGCTGTCATGGCTTTTCCGGTCTTGGCGCGTTCCTGTCGTAGCGTTTTCCTGTCATGGCGTTTTTTCTGTCAGCTTGTGCAGGTTCTTACTTCCGTAGGTTTCATTGTACTTTTGTAGGTTCTTGCATTCCTGGTTCAGTTGGCTAGGTTTCACATCTCGGTTTCTGTCACGTCTACAGATCCTCACGGGCTCAGGTTTTTTCGTTGGTCTTGTTCTTTGACTACAATCTTCTCGCCCGTTACATTACGTCACACATTTGCATTCGTTTCATTTCATCGGCAGGACTACCCACCACGGTCTGTGGGTACTCAGGTCCTGAGGTTTCAGCTTACACCGGTAGCTGTTTTTCTTCTTCGTTCAGTTCCGTATCATCTTACTTCCGTAGGTTCTTCGTAGCTTTGTAGGTTCTTGCATTCCTGGTTCAGTTGGCTAGGTTTCACATCTCGGTTCTGTCACGTCTACGGATCCTTGCGGGCTCAGGTTTTTTGTTGGTCTTGTTCTTTGACCACAATCTTCTCGCCCGTTACGTTACGTCATACGTTTGCATTCGTTTAGTGTCATCTGCGGGACTACCCACCACGGTCTGTGGGTATTCAGGTCCTGAGGGTGCAGTTTCTACGATCTGTCATCATGCAATAGTTTCCTTGCGCTCACTCACGTCACACGCCGGGGGGGACGTTTTTTCAGGTTCATTATACATGGTCCCACCTTTACTGCTTATGTCTTCGCTCGGGGGTTGGTACAGAGGGGGTCGTGTTCTGTCTTAGCATATTTTACCCCAGCGTGTTTCTGTTTAGCAGGTCAGCCAGTCCTAGCGTGGTCTGGCATAACTTGGCGGTGCTGTGCAGTTTCCGCTCGCACCCACAGCCGTTGCAACGTTGTTTGTTTTCCTTGTCTCGTCACACTTTTCGTTCAGGTTCTTGCATACCGGGGGTAGTTAGCCAGGGTGCGCATCTCAGGATCTGTCACGTCTACGGATCCATACGGGCTGAGGTTTCGTTTTTAATTGGTTGTTGACCACAATCTTCTCGCCTGTATACCATACGTTATACGTGCACGTTCATTCTTACGCCTATACTACTACCCACCACGGTCCGTGGGTACATCGGCCCTGAGTGTTTCGTTTTTAATTACCTGTCTCTGCGCGGCAGGTTACTCGGGCTCATTTACTACACACATTTACTACATACACTAGGGTGGGTTCTGTCTTCAGGTTCATTCACGCGCTGAGGTCTGGTCATTTCTGCTCACATCTTGTCCCAGGCAGGTACAGAGGGGTGGTGTCTTGTGTCTGGTTGTCTGTTGTCTTTTCTTTGTATGTTAGGGTTGAGGTAGGCTGCATGTTTCGGCGGCATCACAGGCAGGTTCATCCCTTCCACTCCATGTGGGGATTTCTGACCAGGGTGGTACTCCCCTGGTGGGGAGTTGGTCGGTCTTGGCTCTGCGGGGCGGTGAGTCATCTCAGGGGTTTCCTTTCTCCAGCCGCTACCGGGTAGGCGGTACATTTCAGTTGGTTTCCTGTTCTGTCCTAGATACCAGCACGATGCATGCTCTGGGCCGTATTCTTAGCACAGTTGGATGCGGGCCTATCAGGCTCCCCACGGCCTCTCATGTTCACTGGACAGGTTGTATGTGTTTTAACTCTCTTGGGCAGGGTGTCAGCACACCCCAGCTCCTGCATTTCGGCAGGCAGTCCAGCGTCTCCTTGGTTCCAGGTTTTGGTAAGCCTTCGGTTCGACAGGCCAGCCGGTTCCGAGGGGAGCTCACTGTCACTTGGGTAGGTTGGGTTATGCCATGTCTGGTTCTGTGCGGTCATCGGGGCATACGGTTTTAGCGTGTTGACATCGTCCATCCACTCCTGCAACACTTGCAGGTATCCGGCTCTTAGACCCCCCCTTCACTCCTGTCAGTTTGTCCTTTTTGGCATCTATCCCTCTCACGTCCCCATTACCATGTATGGACGGTTAGGCCAGGGGTTGTAGGTATTCACGGAGATACTCATCCTGGTTACTGGGCACAACCCTTGCATTATTCCTCGGGGCTCCTCGGGACAGCCCTTGTTCCGTCTCTCCCAAGGGTCCGCTCGCCACTAGCAGTTCGTTCCTAGGTCCATGTTTCTGGTGTAGGCTTATCCAGTCAGGTACGGGGGAGGTGGTTGGTTTCTGGGCAGGTTTTCTAGTTCTGTCGGATGGGGCCCTTCTAGTCTTCGTGCTCAGGTCACTGGTTTCTGCGATCGTAACGGATGCTTACCAGTTCCAATCATTGACGTCATCCAGACGGTTTGTTACCTGCCCTTCTTCTTTTTCAAACTCACCTAGTCCGGCTCATTTTGCCCACTTTTAGGCGTACTGACCAGCAGGCTATGGCACAACTCAAGCCTTGGGTAGTTAGGGTATCACATTCTCAGTTGAAGACTTTGACTATTCACTAGTGAAGACTCTGACTACAAGTTAGAAGGCTAGCCGCAGGCTAGCCTGAATTTGTAGGAGGAGTCTGGGGGCTATTTATCCCCCCTCCTCTCTCCTCTCCTGCGTCGGCAGGGTTTCTGGGTCCCCACCCACCCGTTTCCCCTTGCATACAATAAATTTCTTATTTCATTTCTCCAGTCATACTCAGGGTATGCCCACTTTTAGGCGTACTGACCAGCAGGCTATGGCACAACTCAAGCCTTGGGTAGTTAGGGTATCACATTCTCAGTTGAAGACTTTGACTATTCACTAGTGAAGACTCTGACTACAAATGAGGGCTATATGGTAATTTTCCATTTGTTTTTTTCTCTTGGTTGAACTAGATGGACTTTTTTCAACCTAAATATGTAAATATGATTGCACACCCAAGAGACTAAAATGGCATGCGCCTGCACAATAAGTTCTGGTGGGATTCAGGCTGTGCAGGGGCAGAAAGAGCAACAGAAGAAATTGCGGAAAATGAACAGAACGGCCAAAAACATTGCAGTCCAGGGCCATATTTCTGAGCAATGACTGTAACCCATGCAGAACCCTAAAGCAACATTACAGGTCAGCCCTGCATGTTCTTCCTGATGGGGTCTGTGTACTGTACAGTCTCCCAACAAACAGATAAGAGGTAAACTGATCCAAATAATGAGATATTTAAAAAAACATTTTTTTTAAATATTAATAGACCCCAAAGCGTGAATCCAGCCAAATTGATCAACCAATTATGAAAAGTTACCAAACCATTATTTATACAATAATGACTGATATTTATTTTCATTACTGCCTGTAAAGATTCGGATACGTACATACCTGAGCAGAAAAGCAGCTCACAGTTAAAATATATGTAAACCCTAATAATAAACTTCTCTCATTTGCTCCCTTTTGGTTTGTTAAATACACCTTTGAAAGTGCTTTGTTATATGTGTTTGATAAGAGCAAAATTAACATTTTCAAGTCACAAATTCAAGTCTGTTCTGTGTCCTGTACACACGCCCTGTGTTTTGGAAATAAGGACAGTGGGAGGGAATCGATGGATTTGCAAAAGACAACTGGTCAGAGCTGTCACCACTCAGTCACAAAACGCTATGTGCTGCCAGGCCACAAGAAATTAGGAGCTGAAAACAGTTCTGATAGATCAACAGGTATTTTTCTTTACTTGCATAATATTTAAAGAGATAAAACATGGGAATGTTCATGTGTTGCAGCGACGTACTGTACAGCATATGTTTTTTCATTATTATTACTTTGCTCTCACATGCATTTAAACACTTGTCAGCTACTTCTCAGAAATTTTGTGTACATCTAGATGGTAAGTTATCCTTACAGGTACACGCAGAGCTGTCTACTCTGGTCATCCACACTAAGTGAGTGCATTCCTGTAAGTATCTGAATCTTGATATTCCTCAGACTTATACAGTGCTGTATGCCTAATGTGCAATGACCTTCTCTGGTTTTGAGAATTTAGTCAGTCTTTCTGCCAGCCCAAAAGAAAGAGTGGGAAGAGTTAAAACTTGTGTTCAGATTCTAATACTGTCTGTGTTCCTGTTGATGATTTTCATTCACTTCCTGTTTCCCTTTATCACTGTAGCGACCTTAACCCCCTTTACCTGCCTTTGGCTCCTCGCAGGTAGAGAGGGCACACCACGCCACAAGCTCGTACCCTCCTGTGTAAAGAGGTTGAGCGGTGTTGTTAGCGGGTCTCCGCGACCAGAAACCAGAATCCTCCAGAGAATGATTCTCACCTCTATAATAGACAGAGATAAGTCCTTGTCCCCCCAGTGACTTGAATGTCCACACCAGCTGCAACTCCAACGCAGAGTTTATTTTCTCTTTGCAAAATAACAGTCTCTGATAGGAAAAGGTTGGAGTAAAAGACAGGACAGCATAAGGTGTGGGAGAGGTCCAGGCACAAACACAATCACTTCTCAAGCAGACTCAGCCCAGATGGATAGTCTCCCTAGGAAGGGACTAGCAGCCAAATGGTACTCTAACTCAACTGAACAGTCTCTGCCACAGACTGGGGAACTTGGTCTCTGCCACAGACTGGTGAACTTGGTCTCTGCCACAGACCTGGTGAACTTGGTCTCTGCCACAGACCTGGTGAACTTGGTCTCTGCCACAGACCTGGTGAACTTGGTCTCTGCCACAGACCTGGTGAACTTGGTCTCTGCCACAGACCTGGTGAACTTGGTCTCTGCCACAGACCTGGTGAACTTGGTCTCTGCCACAGACCTGGTGAACATGGTACTTCAAGACTTGACCTCTTTGTAAGGAGAAGACATCCCTCCAGAGAGTTACCGGGCCCCTTCCGTCACCGTGACTTCTCACCGGTCCCTCGGAACAGTTCCTTCCCCAGCATCTTCGTCTAAGATACGGGTCCCCTCGCAAGGCGGCACCCTGGGATTCCTCGAATCCTTGCTGGGCCCCAGCCGAAGGTGCTGGGCCCAAGGTCTTTGCTGCAGTCCCAGGGCTAAAGGTGCCTGGGACTGATTCACTGACTTCCACCCCTGGGCCAAAGGTGCCTAGGGTGGACAGGAACACACTCCCTGGGGTAGGACCCCCGACCACCGAAGAAGAACGAACCTCGAACAGGCAGCGTCCGCCCCTTTTATATCCTCCCCCAGCATGCACAGCAGGCCTGCCACACCCACTGTATGGCTGCTGAGAGGGGACACACAAGGCACAGCACTGTATCAGCGGTTCAACCCTGGCCTACCATTACAGCGCCACCTGCAGGCCACAGGGAACTACACACCGATACTCTCCCTGTGAACAGAATGGTTGATAGAATCCTGACAATTGGGGTGTTTGAGCACAACTACCACTCAAAACACTTCCCCTAAATTTAAGACCCTGCTACATCACTAAACAGAAAATTTAGGTATAATCTACCTTGAGACACAAACATTTTTAGAATGTTGTCATGTTTTTAATTGCTGTTTGTATACCAGATGTGAAGATTTTCATTCACTTTCTGTCCCAGTGACAAACCGTGTCATCAGGACAGGAACTGATGGGAAATTCTCCAACAGGGTAGCTTATCTGCCTCCCCAAATCTCTATACTTACCTAGCTCTCAACACCAAGGCCCACAGCAATGTTTACATTCATCCGCTGGCTTTTCTACCCAATGTCTATAAATGTCACTCTGAACCCATAGACTTCTGTGCCGCTGAGAGATGGATAGGATCCATCTCCCAGCCTCATTTATGTGGCCAAGCTGTGCAGGCATAAACATTGCATAAAATTTAGGCCTCTACTATGAAAAATACAGTTGAAAAAAAGAGGGGTACCATCATCCTTACGTTAGTGATAATGTGGAACCGGAGTTAATCTCCACTGTGTCTCCAGGAAAAAGGGCAAAATTAACTATCTCGGTATCCATACAATACATTAGCAAACCAAAATGATAAAAAATAGATTTTATTAATACAAAATATTTTAAAAAGAACACGTATCCAAGCACAGAGATAAAAACAACAGTGACATATCTAAACCATATGTTATTGAACAAAGGACAGAAAAACAGTTTCCTCTGGTAATGGAATACCGTCAGGCATAAACCGAGGGCTCAAAATATGTTAAATCCTCAGTGTACAGTAAATCCTTTACATGTTTTGTGGACAATTCTGCTTCTTTAGGAGGAATAAGATAAAGTACCATCTGTAACAAGAGCATAGTAACATAATAGTAATACAATAATTGACACATACAATAACTACAATGGTAAAGGGGAAAGTGCTTACCAAAGAGGAGTACTCAAAGGAAACCAAGAAGGGGGCACTAGACAATTTCCTCCATGGCGAGCACGGGGGACCTAAGGCACCACACACACCAATAGGCCACTATGTATGGGTACCGAGTCCATTTTGTCTTTTTTTCCTTGAGACACAGTGGGGATTGCCTTGAGTTCCAAATTATCACATTGGTTGAAGAAGCTGGCAAGGGAAAGTAAACATTGCCTTCGTGGTGAGATTTAGGTAAGTACAGAGATTTCTAGAGGAGGGAGGGTTACTTGTACTTATGAGGGTAAAGGGTAAATACATTTTGTTTAAACGTTTCACTACCCTTTAATAGAGAGAATATTTTTTTCTGCAGCTGAGCATTAAATGAGTGTAGCGACCTCACCTCTCACTCCCTCTTTCTCTTCTCGGTCAATGGCTCTCGTTTAGGGGACCAGGGAGGAGAGTGTGGCGCACCACCAGCTCGTATCCTCTTGTGTGCAGAGGTGTGAGCTATAACCTTTTACCTTCGGGCCTGTGTCCCTGTCCAGAGCCAAAACTTCTCTTGAGGATGATTCCCACCCTCCACGCAGGTGGAGGTAGGACCCTTTAGCTCCCAAAAAGTCAAGGTCCAACACTTATTTATTCTTCAGAGCAATAAAAAGTCCTTTGAGAGCGACTGGTTAGACACAGAACAGTTTAGAACAAAGTGGGGAGGAGGTCCAGGCACAATCCTATCAATGAAACGAAACTGTTAGGAGTTCACAACAGTTATGGCGCACAGTCGCTGCCACAGACCGTGAGGTTGGTTCCTGCCACGAACCAGGTGAAATAAGGTCCCTGCCACAGACCATGATTGTTGGGTCTCTGCCACCGACCTGATTCACGTTGGTTCCCTGCCACAGGCCATGAAACGTAGACTGCCTTCAAAAAGTTGCGACCCCTGTCAGGGAGAAGACATCCATCTGGACGGTCACCAGAGGCCCCACTGTCACCAAATTGCTGCAATGGGTCTTCGGTAAGGGCAACCTCTCTGGTCCCCCTCGTCCTAGATTCAGGTTCCCTCACTCGGTGGACCCCTAGGATTCCTCGGTCCCTTGCGGGACCCAGTAGAAAGTACTGGGCACCAGGTCTTCTCAAGCAGTACCTCACCCCAGGCCGAAGGTGCCTGGGATGGCATTCAATCCCCTACACCCAGGCCAAGGGCGCCTGGGTGCGGACG
Source organism: Rana muscosa (assembly GCA_029206835.1). Classification (NCBI taxonomy): domain Eukaryota; kingdom Metazoa; phylum Chordata; class Amphibia; order Anura; family Ranidae; genus Rana; species Rana muscosa. The sequence continues at coordinate 185,868,297 of CM055124.1, read as the reverse complement.
AACCGGAACAGCAGCCCCAGGCTGAAGGTGCCTGGGACTCGGACCCCGTGTGGAAGATGGCCGCCCCTTTTATATCCCCTCCCAGCAGGCACAGCGGGTTCCCCGCCCCACCGTACCACCGCCGAGAGGGGACACAAAAGGCACAACCTTCAACGATGGTTCAACCCCAGTCTATGGCGACAGCGCCACCTATAGACTGCAGGGAACTAGGCACCATTGATCTCCCCCACAGGAAGATATAGTCCATAGACCCTAACAATTGTGCATCTGAGCCTGATTACACTCAGACACCTGCCCCCTAAATGTAACACCCCGCTATATGAGTATCCAGTAGATGTACATTGTACTTATTCTGAATGGTTCCCATTGTGCCAGTAATTGAGAATTTATCCAATTGATGGCAGACAGCACCTGAGCGATACATTACAGGCTGATCCTATAGTTCAAAGGCACAGAAAAATACGGCATGACAAAAGGCAATGCTACAGTAGTAATAATCTCAGTGTCTAAGAGGCCTAATTGCACCGCTCAGTGCTCAGGAAATAATGAAGTTCCAAAACATATATGAAAAACACATAGATATATATATATAAAATGTATATGACGTAAATCTATGTACATATAAAGCAGCCGCTAAATAAAACATAAATGTACACGTACGTAAAAAGTCCTAGTCCATATAGACAAAGTTCAATACTCAAAGCAGCGCTCCAATCAAATAAATGAAATATGACCGACATTCATATATAAAGTATATGAGAAAACCGTAGAATGGGTGATGAGACAGTTCAATTGATAGGTGAAAGATTCTAGTTGTAGTTGATACACCATCCACCAGAGTCCACACTTCGCAAAGCACACTCCCTTAGGAGTTTACACTCACCAAAAGAATGTAACTCAAATACCTTGAACACACCAGATGTCACCCAATTAATCCAGTTATCTCAAACAGCTCATTGCCCAGGGTGGTTAGTCCTTTAAAAAAGGCTCCACATAGCGTGATACCATTTTAAAACATTTATTCAAGACGACCACCCCCTTAAAATCACACTTGCACAGCATAAATTGTAACAAGCATTTTTTGTTGAAAAACAAACTGTGCGTTTTCACCGATCAGTTTACCATCCACCGCATCCACTGCATCGATAGTATTTGGCTGTTCCTTCCTGGTCGTGACACGCACACATCACGTCCAGCCGCCATAAGGTCCCGCCTGACGCGTTTCATCATAACGACTTCAACAGAGGGGATGACTAAACGGCACGGTGTCCCGGTATTTATTGTCTAACCCAGCATTATATTGACCCCCAATGTGATCACCTCCTTACTTTACAGCAGTGCACGTTGGCGGCATCACAATCACAAGGGGACTCGTTTAATGCACAAAGCTAACATAATCATCCTACATTTCATTTAGAACAAACTCGCATACTAACAAACCCAGATACTACCCGTTGAAGCTCAATCATGAACCCCACCTGGCAATGTTAGAATTTGCGCTATAGTAATTGTATAATCTGAACTAATACTTCACAAGTGGATACAGCGCATTACCAAGAGCAATAAATATTTTATGGTAAGTTGTATATACTTTTAGCTATAAACCGACTTCACAAGCAGCTAAAACAGCAATGACACACAGCTAATAAGTATTACAATGATTACACAGTAGGTTGCAATAGATTGGAGCTGAGTCGCAAAGGATTCATACAGTCATTATATTTTAGTCATATAATACCATCATTTTTTACAAATATTTTACAGAACTAGGATTTGCATTTAATGTAGTGTGTCTCTCAGTCTACTATACTAACACACATACAGTAAGTATGCTGGAAAAAAGAGTAAATGAGGAATCAACAGTATTACATTTTTATAAACCCAAATATCTTACCATCAAAAATAGTAATAATACAAAAATTAATCTCAGTCCTCTCATTTAACATTATTTGGGGAAATTAATTTCATTAATTTCTTCCCTCTCAGAGTCTAAAATATGAACTAATCTGGAAAAGTTATATTTTTTGGACATTTTAAAAGCATACATATTATTCTCATGTGCCTGTCACCTCACAGCTACATTGAGCTGTTCATATTGGTTAAAAGGTTCATTGAACCCTATGGCATCTCCTGCAAGCCTGCTGTGTGCATAAGTTCTGAGTTGAACCCCACTGTGTACATAAGTGCTACAGGTTAACACAACACTGTAAAAGTCAATAAGAAATATCCTATGAACTTATATGAACCTATTTTAGAGTATAAGGCTCATTGACTGTCCACATGGCATTCATTGAACCGTCTAAGCAAAGCTAATTCATAGATTGATTGCAAGCTGGCTCCATGTAACTGACCTTGCTACATCAAAGAAAAGAAAATGGCAGCAGAAACCACATATTTTTGTTATATCTAGTAGTAGTTTGTTACATTCAGCTGGATGTGAAACACTGAAGGCATTTTGTATCTTACCAACTTCTGGCTTAGTAAACTCCGAAACATCTTCAACATTACAGAACAAGCCAAGTTGATTGTGACCAACTACTACTAGATATACCATGACCTGGTTTAATGAGATCTTTCGTAGACACATTTTGTTAGTGCTTACAAGGAAAATATAAATATGGAAGCTAGACTATTTTTCATTGCCAAAGTCAGGGATTCATTTTGAGACTGGGTTCACACTATATGCGGGGCGGCACGCAGCAGGGGGTCCGGTGCGTCCCTGTTCTCTGTTTCAGGGGCGAATCAGGTCTGAATTTTTGCCTTAATTTGGACCTGAAACGGAGCCCAAAGACGCACAGGACTCTTCTGAAGTGCGATCCGTGGCTGCCCCGGAGATGTATGAACCGGCTCCATTGAGAGTCGGTCACACTCTCCTGTCATGTGAATTGGCATCAGTGTGAACCCAGTCTAAGTGTAGAATAACAAACCCAAAGGTGCAGCATAAGGTCCCCAGGCCCTAGGCCTTGTCATTGGACAACATGGAGAAGTGCTTCCTCGATTGTGGATCAGGTATGGCATGGAAAACACAGGGTTCTTATATATAGCGCCCAACTCCTGTTGGGTAGACGCTATATGTTATATTTAGTTATCTGAGCTGTAGTTCAGCTCAGAAAGAATTATGTAAATTGTTGGCTCTGTTTCAGTCTAGCTGGGCTGCGCGTTTTCCACCTGACAGTAGGTGTCATTGTCATCACGGATCAGGGTTGGAAATGCAGAAGGCTAGGTGTATTGGGTATTCCTTTCCCAGAAGTGGCTCAGGGATGTGCGAGCCATTTTTGGCCTCGGGGCCTGCTGGCCCGAGGCTCTGCAACTGAGAAGTAGGCCCAGGAGATGCTGGAGCCTACTAGTCCAGGGTTGATCCTACGCGGTCTTGCATGCGGGAAGAAACGGAGCAATTGGGGACTCAATTGAGGGATGCATCCTTGCCAGTTTGCCTCGCAGTGCTGCCGGACGACTGAAAGATTCTGGCACCGTGAGCTATGTACTTTTGAAGGAACTTTTTGCAAAGTGTCAGTGTGGTAACACGATCTTGTGGCGGAAGATTGTGGAACGACTTGACGACAATCATCGAGTCTGTGGCAGAGACTTTGAGCGAGCTTCGTACCGGTTGCTAGGCCAGTGAGAGTAGGCCTATCCGGTGGTTGCTGAATCCAGCGTGGAACTGTTTTGTCCTCTGGATCTGAGATTGTGCCCGTGATCCGCCAAGTAAGGTGCCTGAAACTCCCCTCTCCCTCTATCCCTCTGTTGAAACTGGTAAAATAAAGCCTCTTGAAGAAAACGTATCCAGGTGTTGGTGTGAACATTTATAAAGCTCTTCAAGGAGGATCCCTGACACGAGTGCGGTGAACAGAAAGGTAACGGTAGGCCCAAAACTTTAAACCAGCAGCTCCTATGGGGGTAGTGCTACATATAGTTTGAAAGTTCCTTGCTGCTTGTATTGCAGCTAAAGGAAAAAAAACAGCTAACCTGTCACCAGTAAGCATAAGCACTTGGGGTGGGAATGAGAAAAAAATTGATCCCAAGGCTACCTTTGAGTACTGTAGTGAGGCTCTCCAAACATCTTCAGGTATAATTATTATTGTGATGATGCCTGTCCCTAGAATACTGTGTCGAAACAATTTATAAAAACTGTAAAACAATCTTCTTTGTAAAGTAGTTATAAAGCCTAAATATGTTTTACCTTATTGCATTTTTTGCATCAAAGCGGAGTTCCACCCAAAAATGGAACTTCTGATTTTCCGGTTCCTTCCCCCCATCGGTGTCAAATTTGGGACCTTTCGAGGGGGAGGGGGGAACAGATTCCACGGCAAACTACGCCATGTCCGGCCCCTCCTCCGCCCCCCCTATTGTCTTCTGGGAGACACACAGATCCCAGAAGACAGCAGGGACCAGTGAGGAGGCGCAGCACTTCTCGCGCATGCGCAGTAGAGAACCAGGCTTTGAAGCTGCAAGGCTTCACTTCCTGATTCCCTTACCAAAGATGCCAGCGCCTGCACCTGGGAGCCGAGGGACAGATTGGCTTCAGGTGAGGAAATTGCGGACACCCTGGACAGGTACGTGTCCTAACATTAAAAGTCAGCAGCTGCAGTATTTGTAGCTGCTGACTTTAATTTTTTTTTTTTCGGCGGAACTCAGCTTTAAGATAAAAAACATTTAGGTATTAGTATCCCCCCCACCTTCCTCCACCTTTACTCTTACCTGAATCCTCATTCGATCCAGTGCTGTACACATCTGCAGCTCTTCTCTCCCTTTACTTCCTGGTCAGGCTTTGCTGAGACAGCGGGAGCCATTGGCTCCTGTTGCTGTCAATCAAAGCCAATGATAAGGGAGTGGGAGGTGGGGCCGGGGCCCACCGTGTGTTTCTATAGACACATTATCACGTACCTGGTAGAGACTGGAATGTGACGGAGGCCTCCCTTGCTCCTCCCGCCTACACTCCTGAAGGTGGGAACAGAAAATGTAAAGGCAAGGAGTGGCACGAGTGCCGGGTAGCTGGCTAGTGATGTCCCCTCTGTAGGTGGGTAGAGCTGGCTGTCACGGTCCTTGGAGCAGGAAGTAGAAGCAGCTTAGTACCAGAGCATAGACAGGAGCAGAACCAGGAGAAGAGCAGCAGTCAGCAACAACCAGGCAGCAGGGTACCGAATCAGCAGGCAAAGCAAGTCCAGAAAGCAGGCCGGGGTCGGGAACAGCCGGGCAGTGTGGTATCAAATCAGTAGGCAGGTCAAGTCCAGTAAACAAGCCAAAGTCAGGATACCAGGTAACAGAGTAAAGGAACAAGCAGAGGCGAAGTCCAAAGGCAAGCCGGGTCATACACGAACAAACAGGAACAGCAGATCAGGTCTTGGAAGGTCAGGAAGAAGCTGAAGATCATCCAGCACTGTTTACAGTGATAGAGCAGTTTAAATAGGCCACTGGGCGCCAAGTGCTAATTGGTGTGTGCACGTGCGCGCACATGCCGCGCTCGCGCACATCTCCGTGCGCGATGAACTGGCATTGCAGGAATTATGTTGGTCCTTTGCTCATGAATATTAGCACGAGTGCAATGTGTACGAGCATGAGCAAGCATCCGCGCTGGCCTTTTAGTGATGGAGGTCCGGTTTACCTTACACACAGACAGCAAGGCTTGGAAGTGAGCCTGCACGAGTGCCCCCATAGTGAGCAGCTTCTTATGGGGGCACTCACCAAAGAGGAGGAGCCAGAAGCGCCCGTGGGGGATTTTGAGAAGAGGAGGTTTGGGGCCGCTCCCTGCCATTCCGTTGCACAAAGCAGGTAAGTATAAACCTGTTTATTATTATTTTTTTTAAATGCATTTACAACCACTTTAATATATCTGTTCCTTTTTTCCTAAACCAATTAAAATAAAATTCTAACATTTAGCACTTTGGGAGAATACTGAACTAAATCTGGCAAAAGAGCAAATACTAATTAAAAAACTCAAATATACCTCCAAAAAATATTGTTTTGTTTTTTTAAAGAAAAGAAGGAACGTTATTGAGACTTGTGTGCAACACATTTATCAGTGTGCAGTGTCATTTCCATGTCTAGGCTTTTTGATGCTTGAAATCACATCAAGGTAAAAAATAACTCAGCAATATTTTTGACCTGTTTTAAACACAGATGTTGCACAAATACTTACTACAGATAAGTTAATTTAGGAGTATTTATCTTTTTTATAGCACTGCATACCTGCCAAAGATTCATATTTCTGGTGTTCTAGGATTAATACTGATAAAATCAAGTGGCCTGCACAGAGTCCTGACCTCAACCAGATAGAACACCTTTGGGATGAATCAGAGCAGAGACTGCAAGCCAGGCCTTCTCGTTCAACATCAGTGCCTGACCTCACAAATGCGCATCTGGAAGAATGGTCAGACATTCCCACAGACACACTCCTAAACCTTGTGGACAGCCTTCCCAGAAGAGTTGAAGCTGGTATAACTGCAAAGGGTGGGCCAACTCAATATTGAACCCTATGGACTAAGACAGGGGGTGGCATTAAAGTTCATGTGTGTGTGTAAAGGTAGGCATCCCAATACTTTTGGCAATATAATGTATGTCAGTTTTGCTGCAGCAGGTTCTATACACGATACAGATGTGCCACCTTACAGGCAGACTAAGGGGACCCCCCAGGCACTATATATTTAAAGTAATTTTAAATTTGTTATTGTTTACCTTTAAGCATCATTAAAATCACTGCTCCTTAAAAAAAATGGCCAATAACTTGCATATAAGCCTTCAATACGGTGACTTTGGATTTTTAATGTTCGTGTTCCATAGACTTTAATAGAGTTCACAGCTTAGGTCCGAACTGTTTCTCTGTTTGGTGCAAACCGAATCGGGGGGTGTTCGGCCCATCACTACTCATAAATGACTATGACAAGGGAGGGAGGGCAGTGAGCTAGTTGCTATTGTGAAGGAATCTGACAGAGGACAACGGCTCTGAATTTCTTTATATGTCCTTGCACAAGGAATAACTGCCATTGCTCAAGCACTACTCCAACAAACAAAACACATGGAAAGGTAAGTACCCCAGCTTTTTAAAACATTGATAACTTTAATTTATGCATATAAATTTATAGGACAGCTGCATTCCCATAAAGGTTAAATCTAAATGCTCTACAATATAGCCACGCACCAGTCATGCATAACGTAGCCAGGAACTCCGAGAATGCCAAAACAGCTGCCATTTGTATGGAGGATTTCACCACACCAGTATAAACTCAGGAGGCCCCCTTCAAGATCAATGTGTTGAAAGAAAAGATCACCAAGGGATGGCAAAAAAAAAAATCATAGCCCTATTTAATCATTTCTTTATCTTCTCTAGGGTTTTTATCCCCAAATCAAACAAGGAATACCGGTAATTTCTGAAAACAGCTATAGCTCGCTTAAAACAAAGCAAACCCTGCTCTATTTTAAACTATAAATCAAAGGTTTTAGATCTTCTAACACTGTTACCCACCAAATATATTTATGATATATCAGGGGCAGACAAATATGGAAGAAACTAGCAAAGGTAGAAGTCCAGGTTGTCCCAAACCTTTAATTGGTTTCCAAGATAACTGAAACATAAGGATTAAAACACACATTTTCAGAGAAGACTCGATAATCTGCTCTTCTATGCACCCAAAATATGAATGAATAACCAACTATCCAAACAATTGAAAGTTTACCTACAATTAGATAGAAAGATCAGGTTAAATATAATAACAATAGCTCATAGAATGTCATCTACCCAGTTTTTTTTTTTAATAACAGAGGCATCTAAATTCAACTTTAAACAAATGTGTAGAAATTTCTAGGTGACCAAGACCCATTATGACAAAACATTTACGAAGAACAGATGAAAATTAAAATTTTGTAATGGAGGGCGTATTTATATTAATTAAAAAAATTACCTGGAATTCTGGGCCTCATACACTTAAAACTGGTAACAATGAAAACAGGGTAAATTAAATTATCACAAAGAGCATTCTAAACCAGGGGTGCCCAACCGCTGGCCCACGGGCCACATGTGGCCCGCGGCGCCCTCTGATGTGGCCCGCCACGTCTTGCTCTGAGATAGCGGGTCGGCAAGCCCAAATCACGGGTTCCCGACCCGCCATCTCCGAGCATCAGCGCTAAGAACGGAGCCGCCGCTAAAGGAAGCAGAGCTGATACTTCCTGTATAGTGCCGTATCCGTCACAGGCAAAATGATACCAAATGTACTCCGCCTGTGACAGGAAGCTCTGCACTCTACTGCAGCTGCTGCATGTTCCTGTCACACTGATGCTCGGGGATGGCAGGTCAGGACACGGGACCCCGCGATCTAGGACAGCAGGCCATCAGTAGCAGCCAGCAGTACCAGTATCAGTACCAGCCAGCAGTATCAGTACCAGTCTCAGTGCCAGCAGTACCAGTCATCAGTGCCAGCAGTACCAGTCAGCAGTACCAGTACCCGCCAGCAGTACCAGTACCAGCCAGCAGCAGTACCAGTACCCACCAACAGTAGAAGTACCAGTCAGCAGTACCAGTACCCGCCAGCAGTACCAGTAAGCAGTACCAGTACCCGCCAGCAGTAACAGCACCAGTCAGCAGTACCAGTACCCACCACCAGTAACAGTACCAGCCAGCAGTAACAGTACCCGCCAGCAGTACTAGCCAGCCGCACCAGTCAGCAGTACCAGTACCCGCCAACAGTAACAGAACCAGCCAACAGTACCCGCCAGCCATACCAGTCAGCAGTACCAGTATCCACCAGCAGTAACAGTACCCGCCAGCAGTACCAGTACCCGCCAGCAGTAGCAGTACCAGTCAGCAGTACCCGCCAGCAGTACCAGTAAGCAGCACCAGTACCCGCCAGCAGTAACAGTACCCGCCAGCAGTAAAAGTACCAGTCAGCAGTACCAGTACCCACCACCAGTAACAGTACCAGCCAGCAGTAACAGTACCCACCAGCAGTAACAGTACCCGCCAGCAGTAACAGTACCTGCCAGCAGTACCAGCCAGCTGCACCAGTCAGCAGTACCAGTACCCGCCAGCAGTAACAGTACCAGCCAGCAGTACCCCCCAAACAGCACCAGTACCAGTCAGCAGTACTAGTACCCTCAGTACCAGCCAGCAGTACCCGCCAGCAGTACTAGTACCATCAGTACCAGCCAGCAGTACCAGTACCATCAGTACCAGCCCGTCAGCAGTACCCACTGGCAGTACCAGCCCTGGAGGACAGCCAGCAGCAGCCACCATCCATAACCACCTGGAGGACAGCAGCAGCCAGCTGCAGGAATCCTGAGTAAAAAGTGAAGATTGAGGTCAGTTGGGGTGAAGGTAAACCACTGTGCATTAGTGTGAAAGCAGCTTTAGGCCCCTTTCACACGATCGGTCTGATCGGGTCCGCCTGTCTGTTTTTCAGGTGCTCAAACGGACTCTCCATTCACCTCTATAGAGCGGCAGATGTAAACGGACTCGTGTCCGTTTACACCCACCTATCTGAAATCCGATCTGCTTAAAAAAATAGAAGGGGGTCTGTCCCCTTCTGTCTGGGCGGATCGGAGGGCCCTTAGGGTAGAGTGGACTGCACCCGTGTCTGCTCTACATACGCAGAGTGGACACAGACCTGCCATCCGCCCTTTACGCTCATTGTGGCCCGCAACAGGTTACCAAGTCGCTAAAGTCGCCCTCGCTCCTCAAAAGGTTGGGCACCCTTGTTCTAAACAATCCAAGCCTTTTTACCCAGCTGGTCAGGATAAAAAAAATGTACTAACACTTGGATAACAAATATAGATTTTGAAGATAAATAAATAATCATGGATAAAACACCTTTGTTGCCCAAACAAATCAGAATTTGCTTGTTGGAAAAATGCTGACTCTGAGGCCTCGTACACACGGCCGAGTTTTTCTCATTGAAAAAAACATGTCGTTTTTTTCGACGAGATTCTTGGACAAGAAACTTGTCCCGGCCGAGTGTACACACGCTCGTTTCAAAGAACCCGCGGTTCTTTGAAAGGAGCGTACGCGGTGACGTCATCGACTACGTTGAGCATGCGCTCGTCACATTCGATGCCGTCGCCGCCATCTTGGTATACCCTACGTATGCCTAGGAAGCTACCGCGCATGCGTCGAATTCATTTCGAACATGCGCGGGCTTCGGGGAGGACAGGTAAGTGTACACACACTCACTTTTCTCGTCGAGAAACATGCCGAGGAGAATCTCGGCGAGAAAATAGAGAGCAGGTTCTCTATTTTCTCGTCAAGGTTTCTTGTCGGTTTTCTCGACGAGAAACCCGATAGCAGCGTACACACGACCGATTTACTCGGCAAGACCTCTCTGCCAGCAAGTTTCTTGCTGGTTCTTGCCGAGAAAATCGGTCGTGTGTACGAGGCCTGAGGTTCAAGCTTACCACCACTGGAAAAAATTTGAAAAGGAGAGCATTTTTTATTTTCTTTTTCTTTTTTTAAAGAACTATGAATGCAGCCAATAATCACAACACCATGACAACCCAATACAACCCTAAAAACAAAAACTTCAGCCACATCTGTGTACAATTTAAAAACTTTGTCCTAAACAAATTTGTGTTGCCACATATACATTCCATTATAAGAATCTAAAAATCTTGAACATAACAAAAGATCTTTACGTAAATTATTGTTGATTTTAATATGAGTATACGAAGATTTCAAGCCAGACAAAGAGAGAGGAAGATGACATATAAAAATCCTACCTACTAGCATAATTATATCTGATAATGACAGTAAAACCAAAAGAGATTGCATTTCTTTAAACAAAACTTTTTTCTATACAATAAAAATAAATCAGTAGACTTTAGCTTATCAATCTTTGCATTTGGCAACTGAAATGCCACAAAATAAGTATTATTATAGATACCAAGAAACTGTAAGCAAGTCAAAGGCAATACTCTTTTTTAAGTGCCAATGGAAAACCAAAATATGTACAGACTGAGGAATAAGCAAACTACTGTACATTGAGGAGAACTGGAATGGGCAATAAATAAGAAATTATCAAGATAATGGATGATTGAATAAAACTCCAATAAAAAAAAAAAAACATTCTAAAACTAGAAAAGGCTTCAAAATAGAAACAAGCTAATGAGCATCTCATTGGACATTTACTTTGAAAAAAACCTTCAAAATAAAAACCTAGCAAATTAAAAGAATACTAAAGCTAATTAGGAAAAAATCCAAATGCAAACTTTTATATCTGCCTTAGTGAGAAAAGCATGTTGGCCGCAAACTCTAAATTTAGCCAATGCTTCCTTAAACGTGGTATAAGAAACTGAGGACAGAGAAATATGAATCTCATTATTAAGTAACCCCCCTTTGGGAAAGAATGAATGTTGTATCAGGCGAGAAGTACCTCCTTTCTTGGGAACTATTCCAATGGGAGAACAAGCAAAAGTGACAAACTTCAGCAATTTCATGTACAAGTTTAAAATAAACAATTACTTTAAAATTGCCAACTGATTTTAGGTCATTAACAAAAGAACAACCAGAACCTTTAAAAAACAGTATTGAAAAAACATACCGAAAAAAGTGCTTGATTTTTGGAGAAATATCCTGTGCCTGTAGGAGCCACCTGTCATCAGCAGTACAATGTGGCGCAGGCGGTTTCTGAAGTGGTTAAAGTTGGTAAGCCATATCCTTCATACCCTGTTTTAAATTTGGACAAACGGGCAGCTTTTGGAGAAAGGCCTTATTGTTGGAAAATAATACCTAAACCAGGGTTGTGGGGAAGAGGCCCTTGTCCCTAACAAAGCAACCCCCCATGTTGAGGGCATGTGACCTGGTATGGTTCAAGAGAGCTGGGTCGCTTGCTCGCCCCCCCCCCCCCTTTTCCTGGCCTGCTGGGCTGCATGCTCGGATACGGGTCTGGTATGGATTGTGGGGGGGACCGCACACCATTTTTAAAAAATTTTGCCATGGGGTTTCCTTAAAATCCATACCAGACCCGAAGGGCTTCGTATGGATTGGGGGGGACCACACGCAGTTTTTTTCTGAGTTTTTATTTGCCAGAAATTCTGTTTACATTCAGCTGTCATGACCAAAAAAAAAAAGAACACTTCAGTTGGGGAGTGGCTTTCTTTTATTGAGCTAAGAAGAACTGGTTCTGTGGGTTCCAGAGGAGGAGTTAACCCATTGTGTGCTAAAGTGAGATGAGTCAGGAAAAAGGTTTTGCATGAATAAATAAAAGCTGATCATTTCAATCACCTCTGACAGTGTTAAGCGGTTTGCCTCATCCATGTAAACTGATACATTCTCCTGGAGAGCTTGAGTTTTGTGAAAAACAGCAGACTTACTGACAGATCACCAGATGAAAATAGAAGAAAGAAAGCTTAATAAAGGAACTAATGCAGCCATCATATCTAAAAATTGGTCAGCTGCAATATAATAAATGTTTGCTTTTGGGTTTAATACAGCTTTATCAGCCAGGACACGATTCTAGTGTATACACAACCCCTAAGTAATAAAAGCTGAATAGTATACTACTTTTGACAAACAGGTTTTATTGATGAAGCACAGATTTACAACTCAAATTATAACAATAACGAGTAATATTCCAAAAACCTCCAATCTAGAATTTGGTATTACAGGCTCCACCCAGTGCAATTCATCCAGCTTGTTACCCTGATGGATGAAACATATTGGGTAGGATCCAAATTGTATGGACCTTGTTTATGTATATTTCATTATTTTTAATTACTGTGCCAATTAGAGTTGCAATTTATTTTAGTATGTATTGTATTTTGTGACAAGTAGGCATTTCATGATTTCATTTGCATTTTTGTGTTCCTTTAATACATCCTCTTAAAGAGGAAGTAAATCCCCCCCCCCCCCCCGACAAAAACGGGATAAGGTAAGACCCTGCAAGAGAAAGGCATAATGAGCTAGTATGCATAGCATTCTAGCTCATTATGTGGCACTTACCTGAAATCAAAGCCCCCGAAGTCCTCCTCGTTCCCCTCCGCCACCGCCGCCATGTCCCCTCAGAGCTTCTTCCTGGTATCGCCGCTCCGGCGCTGTGATTGGCCGGAGCGGCGATGACGTCACTCCCACGCATAATCCCGGCATGTCCTATTCATTATGCCGGGATGCTCAGTGTTTTCTGCAAATATCTCCTTTACCGTGTAGGTTAAGGAGATATTTCTTGCACCTACAGGTAAGCCTTAATCTAGGCTTACCTGTAGGTGCAAGTTGTCAAAGTGGGTTTACAACCACTTTAATTGCAGCAAACCTAATAGAAGGGGCAAAGATGTGGTTTTTGTAGGTCTTCTGAACAGTTTGAATCACTTTGTGCTTCCAAACTCAATTTATTGATATATTAAGTATCTCTTTTAGCAAACAAATACATTTACAAAAAACACTGTGTTTTAATAAAGTCAGAGAACAGCTAAAATACACATAAATATAACATACTGACTTTTTCAGTGAGACAATGCAAAGAACAGAGCAGAAGTACAAAGTGCAGTACCATAGCAGACCCCCCTAACCAAAACCATGCACATGACTATCCAGAAACACGTAGAGAAGCACCACCTAGCGTAGAGTACACGTGACGGTCAGAGTAGTCGAACATAGTCAGTGTGAGTGGTAGAATCTCAATGCAATGTAGCATGAGTAAATATCAAGGTCCTGCTACAAATTGAGGAAAATGGCGGCGGAGACACATGAAATGCTGGTACAAGTGTATGAGATGGAAGCCATGAGCAGAAAATTTATTTATGACTGGCTCAAACGGTTTCACAATGGAAAGGAAACAATTGAGGATGAGCCACGTTCTGGTCAGCCGTCGACAAGCAGAACCCCAGACATGATCGAGCGAGTGCGACAAATGCTGGCATGAGATCGGCGACTGACTCTATGATTAATGGCGGAGGAATTGGGCTATAGCAGAGACACAGTGCGCACCATTGTCCGCAAAGATTTGGGTAAGCGGAAGATCTGTTCCCCGTCTGTGCAGCACAAGCTGACAGACAAACAGAAAGCAAAATGTATGGAAACCTCTGGAGATTTCATTACTATGTGTGACCAGGATCCATCCTGCGCACTGTGCGATCCGTGTGCGCTAGGGCTTGGCTCAGTGCGGCGTACCTGTTCTCAATCATCCACCATACTCCCCTGATCTGGCAACTGTGAACTTCTTTCTGTTTCCCTGCCTGAACAGCAATATAAAAGGCTCACGTTTTGCAGATGTGGCAGCAATCCAAGAATGTGCGACAGTGGTTCTTCGATCGATTCCTAGAGAGGCCTTTGCTCACAGTTTCCAAAATCTTTATGAATGTTGCCAAAAATGTGTTGTGAAGAATGGCGATTATTTTGAAGGCCAATAAAGGTAATCTGTTTGTATCTTCTGTTTTGTTTGTTTTCTGATACCATTCACCAAACTTTTAGAGTCCAAAATGTTCACTGCACCACAGCACACTGGGGAGGTGCAAAGAGGATCTAAAAGCAGAACTTTACCCATAACAACTTGATAAAAAAAATAATTAAATAATATTAAGGAAAATAGATTTCACATTAATAATTATGCTACCAAAATTAGTGTGTGCTATAAATTGCTATAAATTGCCTCCAGCATTGCTCATGTTTCTTCTTGCTGGAGGCTGACATTTTGCTGACACCTAGAACCCCTGAGCAGCAGTAAATGTTTAGGCTAACAGCAGATCGGCCTCTAGTGGCTATAAGTTTTAGCACCCAATGCCAAAAATAGAGAGCAAATGAGCATGTGCAGAGCGCAGTGAGACAGTGCATTATACACTATAGTATACACTATAGGCTCAAAGTTATCTAGCAGGACTAAAGTTCCACTTAAAGTGGTTGTAAAGGCTTAAGGTTTTTATCTGAATGCATTCTCTGAAAAAAACTTTTAGGTTCAGCTCGCCCCTTGCCCTCCCTAAATATTAACCTTAGCCCGATCTTGGCTCAGCGCTGCATCAAGGAAAACACTTTTTAGGTGCATAGAGCAGATAAGTATAACATGTTTGTTATTTTTTTTAAAAAAAGGTAATTTATCACTTTAAATTAGAAAAATTCTAACTATGAATGTGTTTTTTTGATTTGGAAAAATATGTCTGGAATTACAGTCAAAGAACAGGTCTGGAAGAAATTTTAGGGACTTTGAAACAAAATGAGTCGACTCAAGGATTTTTCATAATTTCTTTATGTATGTTCAATGATACTGGCTAGCTTATGTAACCTCCATTCCAACTTGTTGGTTCTAATACAGGGCAATGTGCTCTTAATGCTCTTAATGCTCCTAATGTGCCTTGATTTAGTCTTACTTACCACTTTTTTTTTTGGAATAAAATTTTTTGTTTGTGTGCGGACATATAAAATCCTGCATGTCTAGGAGGATAACACTTTGCATAGTGTATTATGAACACAAACAGGGTTATTAGGGTTAACTTCTACTTTCCATATTTCAAGGTAAACTAATCAGTTCATTTAGTAGCTTCCCCACTCCTTACTTATCTTTTGTTCACTTCCCTGTCCCCTTTTCTGCTGCCAGAGCAAAGTAGAAATCCCTATCTATGTTCTAGAGCAGCCTTTTTCAACCAGGGTGCCGTCGCACCCTGGGCTTCCTTCTGAGTACTCCAGGGGTTCCTTGCCCCCAAATTGTCCAAAAATTGACAACAAGTGGATGGATCAGTTTTTGTTCAACAAAGCCTAAAGTTTTTATTGTGCATCAATAGAACCTTGGGTACTGTGTGGGCCAGATGCCAGCATCTAAGAACCAATGACATCATAAGTTGATAAGGTGAACGTCAGGTGTCTGAGAACACCCTAGTTTGCCCCTCCTCTGCTCCTTTCTTTCAGCACTGGGGTCAAGTTAGCTACTGTAAGTGAGGAAGAGAAACTGAGGGAGAAGAGAAACACTAAATACTAGTCAGTACCAGTGTGCAAAGGAGTATTTGCTTTGTAAGAATATTTCACCTCTACTGTTGGGTGTCCCACATGCGTGGATGTTGCAGGGATATGTAAAAATATTAGTTTCGTTTTTTCAATTTTAGAATATGGTGCACTGACTGAAAATTTTAAAGGCTGCCCAAGGAGGACTGGTGCGTAATTTTAAAGGGTGCCTTGACTGAAAAAAGGTTGAGAAACCCTGTTCTAGAGATTACACAATGCTAGATACTCTCTCCATCCTCCCACCTTCCAGAACTCATGCCTGGCAGCTCAGGCACTCAGTGTTACATTGTGAAAGGAAAGGGACAGTCCCATGCTCCTCCATACCCAGAACATTACACTTCACTTTGGCAGGTGAACAAGAAGGTTAGAAAAAAATGCCATCACTGTCCATAAGCATTCATTTATACATTTTTGGGTTGCTAAATTCCTATATATATACACATTTAGGTGTTTGGCTGGAGGTACACATTAGAAAGATAAACAGCAATGTACAGGTCCTCACTGAAGATGTAAATGCGTAAAGCCCCTTCACACATACGGACCATTCGTCCGTTTTTCATCCATCTGTTGACGGATGAAAAATAGACACTAATGCATTCCTACGGATGACAATGGATGATCATCTATTTTCATCTGTTTTCATCTGCTTCCGTCAACATCTGTTTTTTTGAATGGATGAAAGCCCTATTTTTCATTCGTTAAAAAAATCTATCGGACAAAAAACGGATGTAAATGGGCGAACGGTCCGTTGTTGCATCCATTTTTGCATTGGTTGTTAGGAGCAACCAGTCACTATGGAGGGGTTTGCCAACGCTGACTGTCACTGTCAGCTTTTAAATATAATTGTCGGCTCTTTTTTTTTCTATACTTCATAGCGCCAAGAAGGAGCTGTCATTCGGGCCTGCCACTACACTACACAAAGGGGCGGGGTCACCCATGAATCCAATCCAGAAAGTCCAGGGAAAAGGAGTTAAAGTGTAGAGAGAATGAGAGAACCTTCACCAGCACCCAAACACACTGACCCTTACTGTCAGTACATAGGCAATGCACATATAGGATATCCCAAAACAAGGAACATGGAAACTCTCAATTCACCAGATAGTCCCTCTCCCAGAACGATCTTCCTCCAGTCCTCCCTCCACGGACAATCGGATTTGGGTATACTTGGGTACCAGCAAAGGGTTAACCAGAGCAGCTCCAATGGCAAATCAATGGTAACACATGTAAAAGATGAGAGAAACAACTCATTGCGCAAACATCCCATCAATATAAAACGTTTATTTGAAAGATAAGTATGGATGCACTCACATGTTTTTTGAAAATAGCAGGCATATAATCAGGAAAGCGACCATCGCTTCCTACCCATCAGATGGCGCTAATCCATCCTTCCAACAGCGATACGTCAGCCTTCCTCCACTCGCCCGACGTTTCTCCACTAACGTGTGTCATCAGGGGCATGGCTACGACGCATGGCATTGTTGCTTAAATAGGAGGCGGAAATTAACGAAAAAAACGGAAGTGGAGTGTGTTCCAGCGGGCGGAAGTAAACACATCATCGCCAAAGCAACGCCTCTCCCCAACTGAACAGGAATTAGAACAGAGATGCGTTCCAACCGGCGGAAGTAAACAAACCACCGCCATTGGAACATTATATACTGATATTAAAACATGCGCTACAATGGCCAGGAAATAAAAATATATAGTCAGCCAAAAGTGCCGCAATTAAGGGGATCAGTATAAAAAAACTAAAATTAATGGACCTATTCCTACCACCATGGGCAAGGAAAAAGACCCACAATAACACGGAAATGGGCCTAAATTATTAGTTAAAATAACAAAAACTACAACAAAGAAAAAAGAAAAAACGTTCTATATTTAAAAAGAAAAAGAATGAAAGAAGCAGTGTCCATTCAATTTAATGGAATAAACCAAATAAAAAAACGGTTCATTTATTCTGAATTTACTTGTTTTGAAGCAAATGTCACATTGAACAATAATATGGATATTCACAGTCTGTAAACATTAGAGATGCAGAGATATGAATATGTATCACAAAGTGTACCTGGGACATGGTCATTAATGTAGACACCTCCCAGCAACCAACCCCTAAACAAGATGACCAGACGATTGGTCACTGGTTGCTGTCAACACTCCTTTGATCTGACAGAAAAGAGGAGATGCCAAGACAATGGTGAGTTCTCCTTTTTACCATCCAAGCAGGAACATCTGTCAAGTTTGAGAGCCGATTACCCAGCTCATCGATCGAACTCTGATGAACCCTCGGACATTAATAGCAACTATTCTTCTTCCCCAATTCTACCCTATTTCTTTGTGGCTGTATATTGTCGTTATCTCTTGAAACATGTGTAGCGGGACCCCCAAAAATGGTGTCGCTATGTTGTAAATTTAGGGGCAGTCTGAGCAATAGTATGGCTCAGATTCTACAATTCTGTTTAATATGGACTCTGCTCTGCCATGTTGTTGTCTGGTGTATAGTTCCCCTGGGCCTGTGGTGGCGCTGTTGCGCAGGTCTCGGGTTGAACCACTGGTGACATTGTGGTGTGATTGGGTGTCCTCTCTCGGCTACCGTGCGGTGGGCGGAGTTCAGCCTGCTGTGCATGCTGGAAGAGGGTACATAAAGGGCAGATGCCATAGAGGATAGGGGAGAGTGGAGTGGAGTGTGCCCTATTGGGGTGGTGTGCCAGGGGGATTCCCAGGAGGATCCCTGGTGGCGAAGTCTCACCCGTTGGCCTTGCTGGCCTGGGGTGCGTGAACTGGTCGAGGAGTCTCGGGTACCGTTAACCCAAGGCTACGGAGTTCCAGGTAGGCCCAGTACCTTCAACTGGGTCTACAATCAACACACTGGAGTCCCAGGGAACCCGTGTGAGGGAGGGTGGTCTGCTCTGAAGGAGAGGAAACCGGGGGAGGACCTGTCCGATAGATCGGTAGAGAAATTAACGGTGAAGGAGAGGCCTGGTTACCTATCAGAGGGAAGGATTTGTGAGTTGCAGTATGGCTCCTGTAGTGTGTCCCATTGACACCTATGATCTCTATTAATCTATGGGAGTTTCAAAGTTCTAACTCAGTAACTAAAGAATTCTGTGACAGAGGATCTCTTAGACTTGTCTGTGAAGGGGACTAACTTAAAGAAACTGTTCGTGCTTCACTCCGGCTGCTAGAACTGTGAGAGGGATCTATCCGGGTGAGCAATTCACACTCAGGCTTGAGGTAACTGGGTGCCGCGTGCCTGAACCTGTCTCCCTCCCTGCTTTTGTTACTATCTTCAACCTATTCCCAAATCTGTTTCAAGCAAGATAAAATAAACTCGTCTGTTTGGAGTTTGAACATTGTCTGGACATTGGCCTTCTTTCAGGGAAAAGAACAGACTTTTCTCTATATTCTGGAGACGAGAACCAATGGAGGGGAGGTAACTCGCTGCAGGACCCAAAATTGTAAGAACACCGCTCAACCTCTTATACCAGGAGGATACGGGCATGTGGCATGGTGTGCCTTTATCTCTGCAAAGTGAAGGTAGGCAGGAGAAAGGGGTCCGTGTTTTTGTGTAAATATTTTATTTGCACCAACTTTGAACTTTTCATAATAAACCCTTATGTTGAAAAGTGTTAACCTTGTCTCTAAAGCTCTTAATACAAGCTATAAACTAACCTGCCTCTTGAAGAGCGCTACTGTTGTAGAGTAAGGCCTCTGAGCAGACCTATCTGTGGTGGCAGTTTGTGTTTCAGACGCTTATTTTAAAATCATAATTGGTATTGCTAAATTAATGGAAGTCCTGACCCTTCCTAAACAAACGTCAGTGGTGGCAGTTAAAGGGTTAATTGCGTAATTAGCCCAGTGACAATCACTCTCAGGCTGCTGGCACCTAGATTGTGGTCCCGCAAGCTGGAAAATCGTTGTGCTGGGCGCAGCTGAGAGTGGCATTGTTGCGTAAGTGACAGCGTGGTGTGAGGTTGGCCGGTTCTTCGTTGCGAGTTAGCGAGGAGGGCAAGGATCTGACCCTTGCGTTCGTCACATGAACCAAATCTCAATTGTTTGCTATTGATCCAGGTGTCGAAAAACGCTGCCCCGCCAGACCTTCAGTTGCAGTGGGTGGACGAGTTGAACTGTTTGGGGGTGCCTGTTTCACATGATGTCGCAAGCTATATTCCACTAAGTCTGAGCCCATTAGTGAAATCTGTCAAGGCTAAAGCGTAGTACACACCACTAGTTCTACACACCGCTAGCGATCTCCCCTGCTGTTCCATTGTGTTCTGACAGCCGTTGGCTGAGAGCGCTGATCGGGAGCCGGTCTCTGCTGGTTTTCTAGCATGCTCGTCTGACAGAAGCCGGCCAAACAGCCTGCCATACACACGGGCCGAATGTCAGACGATTTTTATTGAACCGGCTAATGTCACCCAACATTCGGCCCATGTCTACTAGGCTTAAGCTGAAAGCATGGGAGAGCCTCTCCCTGGCCCTCCTGGGCCACATTAACCTTATTAAAATGAAGATTCTCCCCAAATTTTATTTTTTGTTTTGCAACTCCCCACAGCGGTTTCCTAATTTTTTTTTTTTCTCAGTTACATAGAACTTTCTCCTCCTTTCTTTGGGGCCCACACCCCCTTCAGTACAAATTATCTACCCTTATTCGACCCACCTCGCAGGGAGGTTTAGAGCTACCAGATTGCAACAAATACTTAATTGACACTCAATTGGGTACTGCCACTTGGTGGCTAAATATGGATACGTCCAATTCAGCTACAGTACTAGAGGCTGCTGTGGTGCGTTCTGTGGAGGCCCTTAAATGTCTACTCCTCCATGGACCTAGAGCTCCTTATGACCTAACCCCCTCTATGTGTACAACCCTCTGGGGTTGGAGAGTTTGCCTTGCATGCGAGGGTTATCTACGGGCTGCAGTCTGTCCAAATGCCCCCTTATGGAATAACCCCTCCTTGGCGCACTTTTTTAAGCTCCCTGAACCTAAAGTCTGGACCATATTTCATATTAAATTGGTATCTGATATCATGTCAGACCTTTCACTACAATCTCTGGACTATTTTATGTCTCATCTCATGTCCCCTCTTTAAACCTTTTTAGATATTTTCAGTTGTCCCATGCTTTCAGAAGTCAGTCTCCCCCTTGGTGTGATCCAACTGGTACAGCCTGATCTGGAGACGGTACTGCGCTATGGATGTCTGGAGAAACCTACCTCAATTCTTTATGCACATCTCCTCCATGTGTCTTACCCCGAGCTATCAGTGCTTTACAAAAGCTGGTCTTGTAATGCTCCCGAGCTGGACCCTGAAGGATTTGGAAGACATGTGGGATTTCCTGTTTAAAATTCTAGTCTCCCAACGAGACTGCCTTATACAGTTAAAGATTGTACATAGGACAGATCTCACTCCTTATCTGCTGAATAAAATGAGGCCTTCCCTTCCCTCGGAATTATGGCGCTGTGGCCATCCCCCTGGTGATTTTATCCATATATTTTGGTCCTGCCCTTTAATCAGCATGTACTGGGCACAGGTGCTCTCTGTGGTGAACTTGCTCGCAGGCACTTCCATAACTCCATCACCTAGAGTGTGTCTGCTGGGTCTGGTTGAGGATCTAGTACCTAGGGTGACAGAGGGGACCCTGATTGGTCTCCTTTTATTCTATGCTCGGAAGGCCAACATCCTAAGCTGGAAGAAACAGTCTCCACCCTCCCTTTCCCTCTGGAAACAGCAGGTTAATAATGTTCTGGTCCTCTACAAGGACACATATCTTCAGAGGTTGCCAAAAAAATATGACAAAGTCTGGGCAAAATGGTTGGCAGAACCTTCTAATGCAACGGATATCTAATATTTCAGACAGAATCCCCTGATATGTTCTCCTGTTAGCCTCTAGGCCAGTGGTTCTCAACCTTTCTAGTGCCATGACCCCTTGATAAAATTTCCCAAGTTGTGGGGACCCCTAATAGTAAAATTATTTTTGTAGCGTGGGTTGTCAGCCAAGACAAGACAAGTAATTTGCGCCCCTAACCCAGGGATATTTAGCGCTCCCTGAGTCCCTTCCACTCGTACAGTATTAAAAACCTTTATGGTACATTTTAGGATGTACCACTCTTTGTCTTTGTTCTCCTTTTTTCCCTTTTAGCTCTCGCTATCTTAATTTCTTGTTTTTTTTTCCCCCATCCCTCTCCCTAGTCTACTTTCTTGTTCTTTCTCTTATTCTTTCTCTCCCTTTTTATTTGTTCCTCCCCCTCCTTTGCCTTTTATGTATTCTCTATTTTTATTCTTTCTCTTACTCCTTGGTGGAGGGGGGTCTTGAGTTGCGATGAGTGGAAGTGCTGGGGGGGAGTTCTGATCAGCCAACTTAGCTGATCTTGAACAAGGTCATCTGCTGATCTGAGAACTGTAGTGGGGACTTTTAATGGCAACTCTAGCCACAGGTAGTGTTACTCACTGTGTCTCCGGCTTCACTCTTTCTCCAGCTCTGTGGTGTCTTGCAGCAGTGACACCTATGCCGAAATCAGGGGATAGGGTCTCCTCCAGTCCCTCTCACTTCAAATTCCTCACCAGTCAGCTAACCTCTATGTTCTGAACTGAATAGGTGGCTGCGAAGAGGCTTAGTGGGCGGCTGTGGGCCCCAGGGACAGCCCTGCTGGGCGGCCGCAAAAAGGCTGGGAGAGCTGTGCGGGTTTCAGGAACAGCCCAGAATTAGGTAATCCCTGGCAAATCGTCATCCAACCCTCAGGTTGAGAACCACTGCTCTAGGCTGTATTGAGGACACATTGGGAACTTGGGTTTAGACGCCATTACCAACCAGCTAAACACAAGCCTTACTAGTTAGCCGTTTTTACACTGTTACAGTTCCTCAGGTTGTCTAGATTATTTCATTGTACCGCAGTGCCCCCCTGATACCCCTGCGTAGGTATGCTTCCTGGGACTGTGTCATGTTCGTATTTGTGTTACTGTACGTCTAATATAGTTTCCTATCTATTTACCAATGCTAGCAGCATAAAGAATAAAAATAGTCAATGTTAATTGAGGGAGTGAAGTTCCACTTTAAAGCTTATGACACAGAGAGACCACCCATAGACTGGAGTGCCGGAAGGAGAGATGGAGACATTGGAGAGCGCCAGAACCTGCTGGAGCAGTGATACACTAACTATCACAGCTTCTTCAGCCTTGCCAAACCCAAAGAACATGTAACGCTTGTATTGGGGGGGGGGGGGGGTTGGCCATTGCAAGGGTAGATTTTGTCTAATTCCTAGAACAAAAAGGTCCAGTAAAAAACAAGGGACTTTATATTAACCTGTCCTGGCCCCTGTTTGTAGAAACTTTACTCTGTGGCAGAGCAAAGCTGTCAAAAGAATCTTTGCATGTGTAGCGGGTGGTCATATTTAGGGGAGGCATCTGAGTGGTATCAGGCTCAGATGCAGCAATTGTTAGGATTCCTGGACCAATTTATGCCAGTGGAGGATATCAATGGTGTCCAGTTCCCTGCGGCCTATAGGTGGCGCTGTTGCCATAGGCTGGGGTTGAACAACCATTGGATGGCTGTGCCCTTTGTGTCCTCTCGCGGCAGTAGTACAGTGGGGCGGGGAACCCGCTGTGCATGCTGGGAGAGGGTATAGAGGGGGCAGACATCTTCCGCACGAGGTCCGCGCCCAGGCACCTTCAGCCTGGGTGCATGTGCGTGTGGTCTCCGGGTGCCCTAGGCCCAGGGACGGAGTTGGGGTTCCACTCCAGACACCTTTAGTCTGGGGTGAGGTACTCTCTGGAGGCCTGGGGCCCAGTACCTTCGACTGGGTCCCGCAAGGGATCGAGGGCTCCTAGGGTGTCCTCCGGTTTGGACACCCGAATCTGGGACAAGGAGGCCAGGGAGGTGACCCTTCCGAAGATCCAGTGCAGCATCTGCTGGTGATGGCGGGGCCTCTGGTAACTGTCCGGATGGATGTCCTCTCTCTGACCGGGGCCATTTCCTATAGAAAGTAGTCCACGTTCTCATGGTCTGTGGCAGGGACCTATCGTGAATCAGGTCGGTGGCAGAGACCCAAGAACAAGGTCTGTGGCAGAGGCCTTATTCATCTGGTCTGTGGCAGAGACCCCCTCACGGTCGGTGGCAGCGACTGTGCGCCAAGCCTGTTCGCGCATAACTGAACAGGAGAGAAACCAAGTTCAAGTTTGTGCCTAGACCTCCTCCCCACTGTGTTCTGAACTGTTCTATGTCTAACCAGTCGCTCTTAAAGGACTATTTATTGCTCTGAAGAATAAATAAGTGTTGGACTTTCAGTGGTGTGGAACTTGACTTTCTGGGAGTTAAAGGGTCATTGTCAAGGGAAGTTTTGGCTCTGGACAGGGGCACAGGCCGAAGGAAAAAAAAATAACTCACACCTCTGCACATAAGAGGATACGAGCTGGTGGTGCGCTACACTCTCCTCCCTGGTCCCCTAGACGAGAGCCATTAACCAAGAAGAGAAGGAGGGAGGCAGAGGTGAGGTCGCTACACATGTAAAACACTGCTGGATGTGTAGGATACATGTCCCCTTACACGCTCTGTGGTTCCTCCCACCAGCCCCTACACCACTGCAGGACACAGTAGTGATGTAGGTGTTGGTGGATGAAACCAAAGAGTGTCGTATATGAAGGTTCTTATGTTGGCTTTGCTCTGACGTAGGGACAGCTAAGCATAAAAATCCCCTGTTTTACAGGAGCCTTTTGATTTGTAATTTAATTCAGTGACAGAGTTCCTTTTAGAGGGGGAGTACATACGTCCACAAAAGAGTATTGTTGCTGTTGGTACATTAGGCATCAGTACTGAGAAGTGGGCAAGTGTAATTTCTGCAGTTTCCCTATCACTATGCTGTATAGTACCTCAACAACATGACCGCATCTCCTAACAACTTATCCTTAAAGGAGTTGTAAAGGTACATTTTTTATTTTCTAAATAGGTTCCTTTAAGCTAGTGCATTGTTGCTTCACTTACCTTTTCCTTTGATTTACCTTCTAAAGGTTTGTTTTCTTTGTCAGAATTTCTCACTTCCTGTTTCTCCTCACTGAACTCCACACCATCATCCGAGTGGTGTGGAGTCATCCAGAACAGCTTACTGAACAGCTTACTGAGGATAAACAGGAAGTGAGAAATTCAGACAAAGAAAACAAAGAAAACAAATATTTAGAAGGGAAATCTAAGGAAAAGGTAAGTGAAGCAACAATGCACTAGCTTAAAGGAACCTATTTAGAAAATAAAAAATGTACCTTTACAACTCCTTTAATACTTAATGCTTAAAATAATGCTTTAACTTTTAAACTCCACAAAAAGTTATTCTTAGCCCTAAAGCGGTAGTAAACTCAGTACTGGAAAATCCTGTTAGGCTGGATTCACACCTATGCATTTTTAGTGCTTTTTGCATTTTGCAGATTTGCACTGCAGTCCATGTAACATGGTTTCCTATGGAACACGTTCTGTAGTGCAAATCTGCAAAATGCAAAAAGCACTAAAAATGCATAAGTGTGAATCCAGCCTGAAACACTAATCTGCACTGCAATCCACATTACAATTTTACCAGATATGTTACAGGGTCATTGGAGTGTCCTTCCTTTTATTGCATCTGATGTTTTATTTCTTCCAATGCTTCTGAAGCCAGCGCCATTTTTAGAGTCAAATATGTTTTTATTGCTTTTCAACAGAATAAAATAACACAGATAACTGTCAGATGTCCATAACATAAAATGATATACATGCAAGTCATGCTTTCCAAATACTGTATGGAGCGTGTCCAATGTAAGTCTGAACGCCAGCGCCATTTTTAGGGAAACACCCTGATGCCGATCCCAACACTACTTTTGCCCTACTACGTTGCCACAGTAATCTCGCACATGTGCGGAAAGCTATCCTCTTTGCTTCCTGTGTGCTTGCCTGATTACAGTTTGAACAACCCCTTTGATGTAGCTAGTCACATGGAGTTTCAGGAAGAAATTATACTTTGCACTCTCGTGAAACAACTGCAATGCCGGGCAGTGAGGATTACGTTGCCACGGCACATCGCTATACACTTTCACGGCACACAGACTGACAATCAGCATGCCATATATAAGAAATGAAATGTACATGTGCAAATTATGTATGTAGCGCCCTACCCCAATGGTTGGGATGCTATTTCAAATTTAAAGGTGTCCAAGCCAATAGTTGGGCTCAGACTGTCAAGTTGTATATAAATTTTCCTCTGTTCTGGCTGTGGTGCTGCCTGATAGCACTTTCCCTTGTTGCCTGTAGGTGGCGTTGCCACTTCAGGCACTTGTTGGAACGAAGGAAAACCATGGTGTATTGAGTGACCCTTCTCGGCAGCGGTGCAGTGGGAGTGGTCGACCCGCTGTGGCTGCTGGGAGGGGATACTCAAGAGGCAGACACCATTGTTCGGGGTTCGTCTTTGCCTTGTGGCCCTCCTGGCACGAGGTATGCGTGTGTGATTCTGTTCTCTGGGCCACGTTGGCCCTAGGCTGCATCGCTATCGTGTAGGCCCGGCTATTCTGTCTGGGGCCTACATCCCAAGAGGGGATCCCAAGCTGTCCGTCCAAAAAAGGGAGGAAGCTGTCTTGATGAAGGAAACCGGGGGAGGACCTGCCCTGGAGGAGACCGTCAAAGCGCTGATGTCTCGGGTGAGGCCTGGTGACCTTGTTGAAGTGGGATCCAATCTACCAAAAGCCCTGCAGTTCGCCGGATCGCCTTAAAGGCTCTCTTACTGCACGGCTTGAAGTTTGGGACTTTTAATCCTGTGGCAGAGGATTCCTGGACTATCCATTTATCTATCTCTAAACAAAGGTCTGTGGCAGAGACCGACTCCATCTTAAGCAGTCTGTGGCAGAGGCTGTCTTGTTACTGATTCGTGCGTCATCCTGGCTGCTAGGCCATGTGAGAGGGGACTATCCGGGTGAGCAATACTCACTCTACAAGTGGAGAGTGGTGAATGATTGATGAGCACTTTGAGCTAATTTGTGTATTCTGTACCTCGTGCCTGAACCTTCCCCTATTCTTCTCCTATCTTCTACTTTCTCTCAAATTATACTGCAGCAAAAAAAGAATAAAGCCTGACTGTTGAAGGTTTTACCTTTGTGTGGACATTGCATTTACTATGGACTTTGCTACCCTGACAACGAAGCTAAAGAGGTAACGTGCAAACCCAAAACAAACCAGCAGCTCCTACAGGGGTAGTGTTAAATGTAATTAGACAAAGTACAGGGCAAAATCTCCTAAACAAAGCATCTCACAAAGGCTTTAAAGCAACCTACATGTAATGCCCCGTACACACGATCGTTTTTAATGTCATTTTTTAAACCGACGTTTTTCTCCTCGTTTTTTTTCATGTTTCCTCTCAAGCCTGCCTTGCGTACACACTATCATTAAAAAAAACGATCAAGCAAAGCACAGTGACGTTCAACACGTACGACGGCACTATAAAGGGGAAGTTCCGTTCGAATGGCGCCACCCTTCATGTTAGTAAAGTTTGTTGAGCGACGATTCGCGCTTTTCAGTCCGTTACTGTGTAATGAATGTGCTATCTCCATTACGAACGCTAGTTTTACCAGAACGAGCGCTCCCGTCTCATACTTGATTCTGAGCATGCGCGTTTTTTTTCACGTCGTGAAAGCATACACACTATCGTTTTTCACGTCGTTAAAAAAAACGACATGAAAAACGACGTGAAAAAAGAGAGCATGTCCGGAATTTTTAATGGCCGTTTTTCACGTCGTTAAAAATGCTCTGGAGCCTACACACGATCATTTTTAATGGCCATTTTTTAAAATGGCATTTTTAACGGCATGAAAAACGATCGTGTGTATGGGGCATAAGTCTTATTTTAAGGTTTTAAATGCAGATGAGTAAAGAGATACAGTGAGAGAAAAAATATTTAATCCCCTGCTGATTTTGTACGTTTGCCCATTGAGAAAGAAATGATCAGTCTATAATTTTAATGGTAGGTTTATTTACAGTAAGAGACAAAACAACAACTAAAAAAACCCCCAAAAAAACACATTTAAAAAAAGTTATAAATTGATTTGCATTTTAATGTGTGAAATAAGTATTTGACCCCTTCGCAAAACATGACTTAGTACTTGGTGACAAAACCCTTGTTGGCAATCACAGAGGTCAAACATTTCTTGTAGTTGGCCACCAGGTTTGCACACATCTCAGGAGGGATTTTGCCCCACTCCTCTTTGCAGATCCTCTCCAAGTCATTTAGGTTTCAAGGCTGACGTTTGGTAACTCGAACCCACATATTTTCTATGGGATTAAGGCCCCATGCACACGAGACGCCGGTGCAAACTCTGCTGAACACACGTTTTTAAAGGCTAAAACCGGCGTTTAAAAACGCCCGTTTTGCCGCGATTTTAGCGGCGTTTTACCGCGTTTTACCGCGTTTGCGTCTATAGGCGTTTAGTTAAGAAACATCATAAGACCCTCCCTAAGCTCAAAAAACATTATTATTTAACCATTTCAGCCATTTTGGGAGACCAGCAGCTGAGAGAGCAGCAGTGTACTTGTATTTAGCGTAACACTTGCCACATCATCTGCCACAAGCTGTGGATTGTCCACTTGCCACGTCACCTGATACGTCACCTGGCCACGTCACCTGCCACAAGTTGTGAATTGTCCACTTGCCACGTCACCTGCCACGTCACCTGGCCACAAGTTGTGGATTGTCCACTTGCCACATCACCTGGCCACGTCACCTGGCCATGTCACCTGCCACAAGTTGTGGAATGTTCACTTGCCACGTCACCTGCCACGTCACCTGGCCACGTTACCTGGCCACGTCACCTGCCACAAGTTGTGCATTGTCCACTTGCCACGTCACCTGGCCACGTCATCTGCCACAAGTTGTGGATTGTCCACTTGCCACGTCACCTGCCACGTCACCTGCCACGTCACCTGCCACAAGTTGTGGAATGTTCACTTGCCACGTCACCTGCCACGTCACCTGGCCACGTCACCTGGCCACGTCACCTGCCACAAGTTGTGCATTGTCCACTTGCCACGTCACCTGGCCACGTCATCTGCCACAAGTTGTGGATTGTCCACTTGCCACGTCACCTGCCACGTCACCTGCCACGTCACCTGCCACAATTTGTGGATTGTCCACCTGCCACCTCACCTGCCATGTCACCTGGCCACGTCACCTGGCCACGTTACCTGCCACAAGTTGTGAATTGTCCACTTGCCACGTCACCTGGCCACATCACCTGCCACGTCACCTGGCCACGTCACCTGCCACAATTTGTGGATTTCCACCTGCCACGTCACCTGGCCACAAGTTGTGGATTGTCCACTTGCCACCTCACCTGCCACATCACCTGCCATGTCACCTGGCCACGTCACATGCCACGTCACCTGACCACGTCACCTGCCACAAGTTGTGGATTGTCCACTTGCCACGTCACCTGCCATGTCACCTGGCCACGTCACATGCCACGTCACCTGGCCACGTCACCTGCCACAATTTGTGGATTGTCCACCTGCCACGTCACCTGCCACATCACCTGGCCACATCACCTGCCACAAGTTGTGGATTGTCCACTTGCCACATCACCTGGCCACATCACCTGCCACAAGTTGTGGATTGTCCACTTGCCACGTCACCTGGCCACGTCACCTGCCACAATTTGTGGATTGTCCACCTGCCACATCACCTGGCCACATCACCTGCCACAAGTTGTGGATTGTCCACTTGCCACATCACCTGCCACAAGTTGTGGATTGTCCACTTGCCACGTCACCTGGCCACGTCACCTGCCACAATTTGTGGATTGTCCACCTGCCACGTCACCTGCCACATCACCTGGCCACATCACCTGCCACAAGTTGTGGATTGTCCACTTGCCACATCACCTGGCCACGTCACCTGCCACAATTTGTTGATTGTCCACCTGCCACGTCACCTGGCCACGTCACCTGCCACAAGTTTTGGATTGTCCACTTGCCACGTCACCTGCCACGTCACCTGCCACAATTTGTGGATTGTCCACCTGCCACGTCACCTGGCCACGTCACCTGCCACAAGTTTTGGATTGTCCACTTGCCACATCACCTGCCACGTCACCTGCCACAATTTGTGGATTGTCCACCTGCCACGTCACCTGCCATGTCACCTGGCCACGTTACCTGCCACAAGTTGTGGATTGTCCACTTGCCACGTCACCTGGCCACGTCACCTGCCACAATTTGTGGATTTCCACCTGCCACGTCACCTGGCAACATCACCTGCCACAAGTTGTGGATTGTCCACTTGCCACATCACCTGCCACAAGTTGTGGATTGTCTACAGTGCAATGCAAGCAATTACAGTTTTTTTTCAGATTTTTTTGATGGTTTTTCATCATTTGCCATCATTTTTGAGATTTCTAATGTAAAAAAATAGATCACCTTTAAAAACGCTAATAAACGAAATCGTGGCAAAACGCCGGTACCGCGTTTTGCCGCGTTTAGCGGCGTTTAGCCGCGTTTTGCGTCTGAAACGTGGAAAACTTTTGCGTCTGAACCCATTTTTTTGCTTCTGGAAAAACAAGGTTAAACGCAACTGCCTAAAAACGGCAATAAACGAGACTGTGTGCATGGACACATAGGATAACATTGAATGGGTTCAGGAGCAGTTGAAAAAAGTGTCCAACTGCCTCTGAACGCACGTTTAACAGCAAATAACAGCG
Source organism: Rana muscosa (assembly GCA_029206835.1). NCBI lineage: Eukaryota > Metazoa > Chordata > Amphibia > Anura > Ranidae > Rana > Rana muscosa. The sequence continues at coordinate 185,837,712 of CM055124.1, read as the reverse complement.
TCTCGTGTGCATGGGGCCTAAGGTCTGGAGACTGGCTATGCCACTCCAGGACCTTAATGTGCTCCTTCTTGAGCCACTCCTTTGTTGCCTTGGCCGTGTGTTTTGGGTCATTGTCATGCTGGAATACCCATCCATGACACATTTTCAATGCCCTGGCTGAGGGAAGGAGGTTCTCACCCAAGATTTGACGGTGCATGGCCCCGTTCATTGTCCCTTTAATGCGGTGAAGTTGTCCTGTCCCCTTAGCAGAAACCCCCCCAAAGCATAATGTTTCACCCTCCATGTTTGACGGTGGGGATGGAGTTCTTGGGGTCATAGGAAGCATTCCTTCTCCTCCAAACACAGCGAGTTGAGTTGATGCCAAATAGCTAGATTTTGGTCTCATCCGAATCATTCAGATATTCATTAGCAAGCTTCAGACGGGCCTGTACATGTGCTTTCTTGAGCAGGGAGGCCATGGGGACACTGCAGGATTTCAGTCCTTCGCGGCGTAGTGTGTTACCAAGCTGCCTTGAGATCATTGACAAGATTCTCCCGTGTAGTTCTGGGCTGATTCCTCACCGTTCTCATGATCATTGAAACGCCACGGGGTGAGATCTTGCATGGAGCCCCAGACTGAGGGAGATTGACAGTTATTTTGTGTTTCTTCCATTTGCGAATAATCGCACCAACTGTTGTCACCCTCTCACCAAGCTGCTTGGCGATAGTCTTGTAGCCCATTCCAGCCTTGTGTAGGTCTACAATCTTGTCCCTGGCATCCTTGGATAGCTCTTTGGTTTTGGCCATGGTGGAGAGATTGGAATCTGATTGATTGATTGCTTCTGTGGACACGCTGTCTTTTATGCAATGAGACTCTGTTTCTGCCATAAGCACCCCCATCTGCACTGTGTTGCAGAGACAAATCTGCTTGAAGAATATAAAGGATCAAGCACACTTCTAGTCAGGGCCGGCCCTACCATGGGACCCGATGGTACCTCGGTCCCAGGCGGCACTTTAAAGGGGGCGGCAAATTGCCGCCCACCAGCCAGCTAGCCCGTTCCCCTGCGCTGCTTATCCCATTGCGAGCAGGGCCAGTGTTCTGCCGAGAAAGGTCCCGGCATTTTTAAAATGCATGCCTTATGGCGCCAGCCTAGGGGGCGGTTGGGGCTGTGAAGACATCCCTGACAGACCACTCTATCCCCAGCCTGCAGTGCCGCCCTAGCAGCTGCAGTGAGAAGATGAGAGGAGAGAGCCGGGACGAGGAGCAGCTGGCCGGAAGTGCTGCATGTTTAGTGGAACCGGCTGGGGTAGATGATATGGAAGCCCTGCATCATGTAACTACGGGCTTGCCACGATATCTGCTCCCGCCGCCCCCCCTCCTCCTGGTCGCTCAGGGATCTGTTGTGGGAGGACTGGCAGGCAGCAGCGCCGCTCTCCAGTCCTGGAGTAAAGTTTACCACCACCTTCGCTGGCTCAGGTATAGTGGAAGCTCATTGCTGCAGCCTGCACCCATTCACAAGAAACAAAAATTTACTCTGCTGTCAGTTTATAGTGCATTGCACTGTGTACAGAGGGAACTGATATGTGTGTGTGTGTGGGGAGGGGGGGGTAGGTGTGCAGGGGGGTACAGATATGTGTGTGTGTGTGTGTGGGGGGGGGGAACAGGTGTGCAGGGGGTACAGATATGTGTGTGTGTGGGGGGTACAGGTGTGCAGGGGGTACAGATATGTGTGTGTGGGGGGGACAGGTGTGCAGGGGGTACAGATATGTGTGTGTGGGGGGGGGGTACAGGTGTGCAGGGGGTACAGATATGTGTGTGTGGGGAGGGGGGGCAGGTGTGCAGGGGGTACAGATATGTGTGTGTGTGGGGAGGGGGGGCAGGTGTGCAGGGGGTACAGATATGTGTGTGTGGGGGGGTACAGGTGTGCAGGGGGTACAGATATGTGTGTGTGTGGGGAGGGGACAGGTGTGCAGGGGATACAGATATGTGTGTGTGTGGGGGGGGTACAGGTGTGCAGGGGGTACAGATATGTGTGTGTGTGGGGGGGTACAGGTGTGCAGGGGGTACAGATATGTGTGTGTGGGGGGGGGGGGTACAGGTGTGCAGGGGGTACAGATATGTGTGTGTGGGGAGGGGGGGCAGGTGTGCAGGGGGTACAGATATGTGTGTGTGTGTGTGTGGGGGGAGGGGACAGGTGTGCAGGGGATACAGATATGTGTGTGTGGGGGAGGGGTACAGGTGTGCAGGGGGTACAGATATGTGTGTGTGGGGAGGGGGGGGCAGGTGTGCAGGGGGAACAGATATGTGTGTATTGGGTACAGAGGGTGAACAGATATGTGTGTGTGTGTGTGTGGGGAGGGGACAGGTGTGCAGGGGATACAGATATGTGTGTGTGGGGGAGGGGTACAGGTGTGCAGGGGGTACAGATATGTGTGTGTGGGGAGGGGGGGCAGGTGTGCAGGGGGTACAGATATGTGTGTGTGGGGGGGGGGGGGTACAGGTGTGCAGGGGGTACAGATATGTGTGTGTGGGGGGGTACAGGTGTGCAGGGGGTACAGATATGTGTGTGTGGGGAGGGGGGGGCAGGTGTGCAGGGGGAACAGATATGTGTGTATTGGGTACAGAGGGTGAACAGATATGTGTGTGTGTGTGTGTGGGGAGGGGACAGGTGTGCAGGGGATACAGATATGTGTGTGTGGGGGAGGGGTACAGGTGTGCAGGGGGTACAGATATGTGTGTGTGGGGAGGGGGGGCAGGTGTGCAGGGGGTACAGATATGTGTGTGTGGGGAGGGGACAGGTGTGCAGGGGATACAGATATGTGTGTGTGTGTGGGGGGGGGGTACAGGTGTGCAGGGGGTACAGATATGTGTGTGTGTGGGGGGGGGGTACAGGTGTGCAGGGGGTACAGATATGTGTGTGTGGGGAGGGGGGCAGGTGTGCAGGGGGTACAGATATGTGTGTGTGTGGGGGGGGTACAGGTGTGCAGGGGGTACAGATATGTGTGTGTGTGTGGGGGGGGGGTACAGGTGTGCAGGGGGTACAGATATGTGTGTGTGGGGGGGGGGGGTACAGGTGTGCAGGGGGTACAGATATGTGTGTGTGGGGAGGGGGGGCAGGTGTGCAGGGGGTACAGATATGTGTGTGTGTGTGTGGGGAGGGGACAGGTGTGCAGGGGATACAGATATGTGTGTGTGGTGGAGGGGTACAGGTGTGCAGGGGGTACAGATATGTGTGTGTGGGGAGGGGGGGGGGCAGGTGTGCAGGGGGAACAGATATGTGTGTATTGGGTACAGAGGGTGAACAGATATGTGTGTGTGTGAGGGGAGGGGGGAAACGGATGTGCAGGGGGGTGTTTTTACACTTGAATATTGATTTATACACATATATAATGCCATGACCAGTTCTCTTTATACTCCTATACATGAATAGAGCCATAACACATCCTTTTTATTGAGCCATGACACGTGCTTTTATACTCCTATATACACATGTATAGAGCTCCGACGGGTCCTTTTATACTCCTACATGCATGTATAGAGCCATGACAGGTCCTCTTTATATTCCTACATACATGTATTGAGCCATGACATTTCCTTTTACACTCCTATACACACGTATAGTGCCATGACCGCTCCTCTTTATAGTCCTATACATGAATAGAGCCATACCACGTCCTTTTTATAGAGCCATGACAGGTCCTATTTATACTTCTATATACATGTAAAGAGCCATGACAGGTCCTCTTAATTTATCATGATATACAATTATGAATGTGGGGGCCTTTTGGTGGGCGGCTGGGCGTGTTTTTTTTTGGAGGGGGGGGGGGGCAGCATTTAATTCTTGGTACCAGGCAGCACAATGTCTTGGACCAGCACTGCTTCTAGTTATGTCAGGTTCCTGGTCTCCAGCTGTGCTCTGTGGTTTAGTGGGATGTCTTCTAGTGATGTAGGCACTGGCGGAAGAAAAATACAGAACACAGCAGAGGATCAGTAATCTGACACACCTGGAAGTGTCAGATTCTGAACATTCTTCAGGCAGCTGTATATTTGCAGCTGCAGAAAGAAAAGTAAATATGAATTCTCATTTTTGCAGGGGGCACTTTGTTCATTTTCATCCTAGTAACAAGGTCAATTTAACACCTAATACTTAATGGAATCCAACATTTAACTGTCAGCCTAACTATTAGCCTAAAAATAAAGTAAAGCTAGCATATATTAGTTTTTTTTTTTATTGTAACATTTATAAGTATTTAGTACATGAAGTTAAAATTGTTTTGCTACTGTTAATATTTATAGAAAATATATTTTTTTACAAACATTTAACACAGGCTGTACTTCAAATACTGATGTCATAAATGGGCTTCCTAAACAGAGCACAGTAAAATCTGTTTACTTTCATTTTGTCCCGTTCTAATCTGTATAGAGTTGTAAGAACAAACAGTTGTGCCTGTTGCTGGGTTATTGAGCTCTGTAAACCAGCTGGTTTCATTTGCTAAGATACACCAGAGTTGATTTAAATAAAGGCAAATATACTGTGTACTTTGCAAGTGCAGTTGCACTCTGCAAACCCAGTTGCTCCAGAGCTTAGTAAATGAGATGAAGCTTCACTTTGCAAACAATGCCTAATCACATGCGAAAGAAAAAAAAAAAAAACAGCAGCATTTTGCTTGCACATGATTGGATGATGGAAGTCAGCAGAACTTCCCCTCATTTTCCTAAGGCTCTGGAGCAACTGCACTTGCAAAGTGAACAGTCTATTTACCTTTAGTAAATCAACCCCACTGAATATTATTTCACGCTTCTTATGTTGTACAAAATTGGTAGTAAGAGTAGAGAAGTTCCAGATTGTCTGGCGGCTATAGATGTCTCGCTTCCCTTATTCCAGGGGTGTCAAACTCAATTTCATCGTGGGCCGCATCAGCATTATGATTGCCTCAAAAGGGCTGGTTGTATCTGTAAGATTAGATGTCCAGCGCATCCCCTCCCCTTTACATTAGATGTCAAGAGCCACCTCACCATCAGAAGTGGAGTCCCCCACTCTCCCTTACATCACAGTGCACCCCCCTTTCCTTATGCTGCTGCTGGGAAGAAGCTGGATGCATTGCTTAAAAGCAGAAAGTAAGGGTCTTGAGGAGGACCAGAGGAGGGCTGCAGGAGAAGTGCAAGGGCCACATGAAAGGGCCTGGAGGGCCGGATTTGGCCCGTGGGCCTTGTGTTTGACACCTGTGCCTTATTCTTTAAGATTGTGAGTAGATCTGTCCACTATATTTATTTATCTATTTTTTTTCTTTCTTTTCCTCTCCATTACCTTTTCCTTTCCACTCACATGTTGTCACCAATCCCTACTATCCCAACTATCCCAACCCTTCCATCTCCACTGTCACCCTCATCGGTTCAATTCACTTAAATTGATTCACTTGATTAATCCCTTTGCGCCTAAGGGTAAAACAAATGTCTAAGCACATTAATAAAATCAATAAATGGTGATGCGCTCTAAGTGATAAACAAGTAAAGTGAACAAAATAGACAATAAAGTACTACGTGCTTGAAGGATAAATATAGGACTTAGAGATGATATCTGTGCAATAATGACAATGCAAGCAAGTAAATTATGTAAATAATATACAAAATATAAAGTGCTAAGTGCTAATAAAGTGAATGTACACTCCAAAGACAAATAGCAATGTGAGGGGGTAAATCCAGATGAATAATAGCAATATAGAGCACATAGAATTAAAGTGCTATTGACAAAAGTGAAGTCCAAGTGAACAAAAAAAGTAATCAAATGGATAATAATAAACAAAGTGGAAGAGTGAAGTGCTGGCTCAAACTATACTCTGTGCAAATGTGGTAATGAGAACTGACTTTTTTCTCTTTTCTTCAGTGCAAGCACACTACAGCGTAGAGATGGACAGTGATAGTCCAGAAATCCGGAATTTTGTAATGAGTCACATCAAGGGCTTCTCCTTTGTGCACATCAGAAGCGCTGGAAATCCTCCCAATCAGATGTATTAATTGTATGCGGGAAGAAAAAGAAGGGGTCCCAAATCGTGAAGTAGTAAAACTAGGTGTTTTTATGGATTACAGCCACTATGCAAAACTTAAATGCTCAGCTAAAAAAACGAAACACCACTAGCGGCGAGCTCGTAACCTGAAGTCACTTCCGGTGCCTGTCTGTTCCGACGCATAGCATCACGATCACGTGACTTCATCAGGAAATTACTAAGCACAATTTTTCAACTTTGACATGTGTTTGTAAAACTGTACATATCAACACAAATACTTTGTGCATCCAGGTGGATTATACTGTGTTTTTTTCAGGACTAATTGAGCTTTCATTTAGTGGTAAATGGTAATGGATATCTCCTAATTATTATTTTTTGGATTGTCAAAGGAAAACTGCCCCCCAAAAAAATTATTTTTTTAAATATAGCTGTATATTTCTTGCTACTACCATAGTCTTCCACCAAAGAACAACCCTAAATAAATTCTCCAGCTCCTGACGATCGCAGTGATACCACATATGTGTATGTTAGTTATTGTTTGTACCCGTAGTACAGCCCAGAAACAATAGTGCGCATTTTGCTTTTTTTTTATCCTACCTATAACACTCTGACACTGATACTAATTTAAAAAGAATCCTGACCCAAAAAATACTGACATTTTACCCTAGCCTTGACCCAAACACTAAAGCCTCGTACACACGGCCGAGAATCTCGTCAGGAAAAAACACGTAGTTTTTCTAGACGAGATTCTTGGACAAGAAACTTGTCCCGGCCGAGTGTACACACGCTCGATTCAAAGAACCCGTAGTTCTTTGAATGGAGTGAACGCGATGACGTCATCGACTACGACGAGCGTGCACTCGTCACATTCGATGCCGTCGCTGCCATCTTGCTACACCCTACCTATGCCTAGGAAGCTACCGCGCATGCATCAAAGTCATTTTGAGTGGGTTTCCACAGCGACAGATAAGTGTACACACACTCGGGTTTCTCGTCGAGAAACAGACCGACGAGAAACCCGACGAGAAAATGGAGAATCCTGACGAGAAAATAGAGAGCAGGTTCTCTATTTTTCTCGTTGAGATTCTTGACGGTTTTCTTGACGAGAAACCTGAAAGCCGCGTACACACGACCGATTTACTCGGCAGGAAAGCTCTGCCAGCAAGTTTCTTGCTGGTTCTTGCCGAGAAAATCGGTCGTGTGTACGAGGCTAAACCCTGGCACTGACCTACATCTAGATTTTTTTATTCAATTTTTTTATTATTATTATTATTATTATTTTTACATACAGCTTTTTTTTTCTGCAAGGAGAGAGAAAGAGACACAATGTATCTTTTTCCTCCATTCAAATAGAGAAAACACAGGGGTGGGCTTCACAGTGACTGATCACTATAATAACCAATCAGAGGCTATCACAGCGATCAGTTGACTTGGAATCGGGTGTTCTTGTTCCTGATAGTTAGTACGGGGCCTGGGGCTCTCAGTGAGACCCCAGTCTCTGGGCTGGGAAAAAGCCACGCAGCATGTTCCCAGCACAAGGAGGGATACGCAAATATGAGGCCCCATGGAAAAAAGCCCAGTCCAGTGGGACCGCATATTTGCGTACACTCTACGCCAAGGGGTTAATTTGGATTTTTGGTATCTTGTTCTATTGCTCTGTTATTTCTGACAGTCATGTTACTCTGTCTACCTCCATATCATCTCATGTTCACAATGCTTATCTGCATATGCCTGCAAAACTCAATAAATAGACTGAATAAGAAAATTTGTATGCAGCGAGCGCAGGAATCTCCCCTACTGCTACTCTGTAAACAATAGGCTTATTTTACAGCAAAACACTTAAGATTAGCCTAGTAAAAAAAAATGAAAAGGGGCCTATAGATCTAAACTTTCAATGGAAATATAATATATTAATTTGCAATATTTCTTATTTAAAATGAACAGACTTGTTGCGCCTAGTAGACAATGAAAAATATATATAAACAGCTGCTGACACTATATTGCTGGACACAATGGATAGAAATTAAAAAAATAAAGGTGTAGTGCTAAAAAAATCAATAAAGATAAAAAGCATAAAGTTCATCAATGTTGATTGCTGGAACAATTAATACAGGGTCCGTGACTGAATTCACTTTGTATAAATAAGGATAGAAAGACCATCACCTTTACCCGATATAACTGACTCTTACCATCAGTGTATAGGGTATACACATTGAATGCAATAAATCGTGACACCTTCGATCCCTCCTCCTCAAACAACGATCCACTCCACACAAGATAATAATGATCCTCCTCTCATTAGACCAAAAAAGGTATACACGGATCATTTCCTCTATTTAGAGCCTATAGTGACTAGGCTCCAATGCAGTGGGAGCACTCCGATATCCACATAAATGTAAGAAGGAGAAAAAAGGAACGCTCATTGCGCAGATATCCAAGCAGAGACTATCTATCTCCAATAGATTTACGATGAGCGAGCTGTGGGTGTAGTCTCAGATGATTCCACTATAGGGCGCTGTCCTATTCTGTCACAAGAGCTCAGAGAAGACACTCCCTCCTCCTGGCAGCCGACAGTCAAAATATTAAATATTTCATAGTTACCTGGCAAAAAATGTATGCATATGTATGGATGAGCATGAGATAGCACTAGGTGATTGATCCAGCGCTGTCACATGCGGCAAGGAGTCAATTGCCACGTGCAAGTTCTGACAAGTGAGTTTGTATCATACACAGGGCTTTTTTCCCCCAGCCATGGCAGTGGAGAGGGGAGTTAAATTACCCTTTTACTTTGACCTGCATACCGATAGAAAGGGTCTCTTAACCCTCTAATGCTTAGCAATTAGCCTCCTCCCTAAACATAGCCCTATCCTTGGTTCTGGAATACAAACTAAACTGCTACTGTAATTCTTGACCCTAACACTAACCTAATCTTCTTCTAAATTAAATCTTAACACTAAACCTACCCCTAGTTCTATATATGTACCTTGTTCAGAAACAACAAAAATATACTGTCTCTGGGCTGCCAGACTCCCTACTACTGCTCCTGCATTGTACAATAAGCAGAAAGGTTGGGTATTTGATTAAACTGTTCTGCTTAAAGCGGAGGTCCACCCTGAAAAAATTAAAAATACATAAAAATGCTCCAAAAAAATGAAAAAAAATTATTTTTTACTTACCAGAAATGGCGGTTGCTAGGCAGATCTTCCTAATCTGCCACTTCCTAGTCCGTGGCTGGTCTTCATTCTTGTCCTCCTCGCGTTGTCTTCTGGGCAATGGGGTGCGCTATCTTCTGGGAACTGTGTGCATGCGCAGCAGGAAACGGGCAGTGAAGCCGCAAGGCTCCACTGCCTGTTTCCCTTAGTGAGGATGGTGGTGCCAGGACCTGCCACGATCGAGGAATCGGCCTCGGAGGGCCGACATCGCGGGTGCCTAGGACAGGTAAGTGTCCTTATTAAAAGTCAGCAGCTACAGTGTTTGTAGCTGCTGACTTTTAAAAAAAAATCGCGGCTGGAATACCGCTTTAACTGCAGGGTGGTGGAGTGAGGGTCCAGATCATGTTGTATTGTCTGGTAGATATGCCTAGATCACTGAACTGAACTGAATTATACATTTTTAGGCAGAAGAAACTATTCACATATATGTATTTCAACTGTGTAGTTATCTATTTACCTGGAGTTTACCTTTAATAAATCAGAGAGAAAATTACAGTTGCTAACAAAGCAATCAAAATAATAAATAATTATTTGGTTATTCCAAGTTGATAAAATCTGGTTGTCAGAAGCACTATAAAATCCTCAGATATTTTTTTATAGATTCACAAAGTAAACGGACAAAGCTTGTCTTAAATTGGGAGGAAGATACAAATGAAACAGTCAAAAAGCCATATCATTTTATGCACTAACACATTTTTGTAAAAAAAAAGTATTGGATTGAAATGTATGGGACACAGAAAAATCACAGTAAAATACTGAAATTTGTAGAGCCTCAGGCTGTAACTGAGGCATGCTTTGGCTGATATCCAAATGGAATGATAATCCTGGTAAATCCCAGTAGATGAATGCCGCTGGATTTCTCCAAATACAAGCCAGAGAGGCACTTTAGTTCTACAGCAGGTACATCCAAATCCTTACGTAGTCAGCGTGACAGTGGAAATTTGCATTTCATTAGGAATGGCTGTCCTTTTCTTAACGTGGAAGAAGTGTCCATCAATGTACCAAAAATCAACAGCGAATAGTCCAAACAATACAAATAAAGACATGGCCACAACCCATTCACATATAGCAGCTATCGATGGCATTTTGAATGCAGCACACACAATCACTGTTAGTCCTTGTTAAGGAATCATACCCCCGATAATGGAAATGCACACATTTTGACATTTTATGTGGGTGGACATGTGTACAGTATTCATTTTTTAAACTGTGCTAAAACCACTTGATTGTACAGACTGCATGTGGTGGACTGGTTATCGTACCCGGGGAGGGCTGGGGGGGGGGGGGGGGACACAACCAACAAGCCTTTTCATGTTAAGGACAGATTTCTGTGAATTAAAGTTTACCATGTTGGTCATTGTGAAAGGAGGGTGGTCCTAAAGAACATGAATTATTGTGGCACACCATTTTCACATTTTCCAGTATCAGCTTCATTTTGTCACATGACATTTCAGAGCAGCAAATAAAATATATGTTGCCCGACGCTGTGATTGCAGGTCTGAATGGGGATCAGGAAGCTATATCATTGTTTTGGATACAAAAGTGACGATAAAATCCCACATTTTTTTAGTCACAGGAGCAATAGGTGAAGGGAATTTTTTTCAATGAGTGAATCTCTTCTAGTTATAACTGTCAAAGAGGGGGGTATCCATAGGTTTGTGGAGATCTGATCTTACTTCCTGTTCTGTCTATTGGACCTTTGTAAAGGGAAATTGCCCTCACAGGACACAGATAAAAAAAAATCTGACAGGCTCAGAAAGAAAATAAGGGGCAAGATTATTGTTACAGCTTGTGCCTCCCAAAGTTGTAGGGGGGGAGGGGTGGTTTTTAGAGCCTTCCACTAACCACCACTGCAGGAAGGTCATTATCACTGTCTGCCACTGTCCACCAATGCAGGGAGGTCATTATCACTGTCTACCACTGTCCACCAATGCAGGGAGGTCATTATCACTGCCTGCCACTGTCCACCAATGCAGGGGGGTCATTATCACTGTCTACCACTGTCCACCAATGCAGGGAGGTCATTATCACTGCTTGTCACTGTCCAAAAATGCTGGGGGGCTATTATCACTGCCTGCCACTGTCCGCCAATGCAAGGGGGTCATTATCACTGCCTGCCACTGTCCACCAATGCAGGGCAGTCAGTATCACTGCCTCCCACTGTCCACCAATGCATGGAGGTCATTATCACTGCCTGCCACTGTCCACCAATGGAAGGGGGTCATTATCATTGCCTGCCATTGTTCACCAATGCATGGAGGTCATTATCACTGCCTGCCACTGTCCACCAATGGAGGGGGGTCATTATCATTGCCTGCCACTGTTCACCACCAATGCATGGAGGCCATTATCACTGCCTGCCACTGTCCACCAATGGAGGGGGGTCATTATCATTGCCTGCCACTGTTCACCAGTGCATGGAGGTCATTATCACTGCCTGTCACTGTCCAAAAATGCTGGGGGGGGGTCATTATCACTGCCTGCCACTGTTCACCAATGCTGGGGGGGGGGTGGAGAGAGGTTGGCAGGTGATTTAAAAGCTCTCCGCCCTAAAGTGGAGTTCCAGTCCCCCAATTTATTTATGTTTTTAAATACACCGCCGTAATTGTGTTCAGTTACAGTGCAACAAGATACTGTCTTTGATGTCCTAATTTTAGTTTATGTTCAAATCATTTAAAACTGACTAGATCTCAGAAGCAAGTAGGGTCCATCTCTGCTGTGGGCATCTGAAGCCCTCCTGTCTTAATTTCTGGGATTCGGCACAGCTGGCTACCCAGCATGCACCTCCTGATCACTGCAATGTCACTGCACGGCGCTTGTTCTTCCTGACAGGTTGCCATAGCAATGGCGGCGGCCGTCGGCTATAGCAACCTGTCAAGCAGTGGACATCCCGGAAAGAAATAATGTGAGATTTCGTCACTAGGGATAGATGGCGACGATCTTCCAGGAGTCCATGCGAATCGCCTAGTGTGGAAACAGCCATAAGTGCTGCAGAAGATAAGTAGAAAAAAAGTATTTACAAAGAAAAAAAAATGTATTGCCATTTATTATAGCATTTAGGATGGGCATGACAATAATTGTATTTTTCAAAGCGGGTGGAACCTTGCTTTAATGACACTGTTTCATAATACACCCATATTTAGAGTGTAACATAAAACATGGTGCCGTTCCACAGCCCCTGTTTTCATACACTACAGACCTAGGGTTGGGATTAAAATTTGCAGAAGCCGATGCATTGAACCCGCAATCACTAATTGTTACAATGCAGAATATTATTAAATTAATTATTGTTTTTTTTGCAATATAGGTGCATTTTTTTCTTTTTTAGAAAATGTTGAAAATGCCTTCAAATATTAGACTATTTTTTTTTTCTCATTTGTTTTACAAATATATAAAATGGTAATGTGTGGTTTAATCCAGATCTTTATTTAACTTCACAGTAACAAGATCTATGGCAGATTACCGATTTGACGCTGTAAAATATACTTTCCCGTATTCTACACTTCAAAATGCAATTCTATCCTTGCCACACATCTGTCCAACCCCTGTCATGATGCAGATCCCGTTAAGCGCAAGGTGTTTTTTTTTATATGCTGGGAAACTAGAGACTGGCTACGAAGAACAGTAAAGAGCTTGTCTCAGATCTTCTAAAAGGTACTTGAGTCCTGATCATTCTTAACATGCACAATGATTAGTACCAATAGAAAGAACCAATTTGTTAAACCACACACTAGCTCAGCTTGGTGGCTAACAGTCTGGATATAGGGTTTTTCTTTTGGCTTACTGCTTGGATGGTTTCTGTGGTTGATTAGTGACAGATAGGTAAAGGAAAAAAGAGCACCTGTGATGATCAAGGAAAGTATGAAGTGGGTGGGAGGCATCTTGAATGTGGGGATTGCTCTGGCATCATGGTCTTACGGACATTTGTTACATTCCTATACAGCTTTAATACGCTTAAAGCAGAAGTAAACCCATCGATTTAACATGCCGGGAATGCCAACTGTCACATTGGTTGTGCTCTCAACCAAACTGTCAAACCATCCAATGGCTGGTGTCATAACTGATTACATGTGCAGCATCATGGCAGTTGAAGATTAAACAGAGGCCAAAATGGCAGCTTCCTTGCCTGAAAATGATAGGAGGGTTTACTTCCACTTTAAGGAAGTACAATACATAATGATCTATACCAGGGGTCTCAAACTGGTGGCCCTCCAGCATTTGCGAAACTACAAGTCCCATGAGGCATTGCAAGGCTGACAGTTACAAGCATGACTCCCACAGGCAGAGGCATAATGGGACTTGTAGTTTTCGCAAAACAGCTGGAGGGCCGCCAGTTTGAGACCCCTGATCTATACAGTTGTAAATTACAGTCAATATAACACATCTGGGTATAATGGACACCTGTGAAAAGGTGACATACATGCTATGAAATGTAAAAAGACAACATATTTTGATTTATTTTCTGCATTTACACCTATTAACCTGAAGCTTTAAAGGATACTTGCTATAAGAAATATGCTGGTGGCAGTACAGAGGATGATTCGAACTGGACCAATCCAGCATCCGCCATGTCTTGGCTTTACCTTGTAAGTTAATACTATTTGCAGCCAGAAATAAATGGTACCAATGAAAAATGCCAAGAAAGCACCGACCAGATGTGTTTCAAGTTGGTTGGATTGCTGTGGAGAAAATACATATACCATCCATATCAAAGCTTTATCATTGCTGTATACTAGCCAACAATCTGAAATCATTTACCAGAACAAGTATTGTTCTTTCCTAATAAATCCTATCCATGTTCCTATGGCATACCTTCCAACTTTGTGAGATGGAAAAGAGGGACAAATTACAACACAAACTATGTAGTTACAGGGTAAGCTCCAACAATGTCTCCACTAACAATAACCATGAGGATTCATGGAAAAAAAATGATTTGCTTAACCCAAAATTTGTTATTTCCATCACTACTTTTCCTTTATTTTGGCTTTTAAAAATAATAAGTAGAATAATTTAAAGGTTAGATATAAAGCTTAATTCAGTAAAATAAGCTTTTAATACATCGGGTCAAAAAGGGACAACTGTGGTAGAGAGAGGGACAGAGGAATTTGATTCCAAAAAAGGGACCGTTCTGCAAAATGAGGGACAATGGGAAGTTATGCAATGTGGATAGATATATCCCTAGCCACACCTACGCATCTGGTATCAGCTATCTGATTGGCTGCTATGGGTACTACAAATACTTTTCTTTGTGCTAACTTTTATTTAAAAAATATAAATTCACTTGCATGCATGTGTTGATAATCAGATTTGGTAATTACAGTATGTTCTGTTTTAGAACAGAAAAGTAGCAATTTTAAAAGCTTAATGTAAACCAACCTGGAAATTGCCGACCATAGATGTTCCTAAAGCACATAACAATCCCATTGCAAGACTGGCAGAATTTACAGAAGAGTCGCAGTGATAGTCCCTGATTTGCTGAAATCGCATGACAGCAATCCAGGCCACTAAAATAAAAATAAGAACATGTTTAAGTCATTACTTCTTTGTATGTTACACTGTTTTTCAACTATCTCTGAAAAGGTACCTGTATTGCACTAGTGGGGTGTGCACAGGGCTTGTTTAATGCATAGGAATCAGATAGGAAAAAATTGAGAAAAGCAAATTTTCCTAGGCAGTACCCGGAAACTTTTGTCTTCATTTCCTCCTGAAAAACAGCAGTGCACCTGCTGCTATGTGAATGGTAAATGTGCCTGGGCACCCCTGTTCTTTTGTCCAATAGCTGCATCTATGCAGTTGTAATACCCTGGTGTTTAGGCAGGGTTGCTAGTAAATTTAGTTTGCCAGGTGGTAGTTGCCCTGGTTAATTGTTTGTAGATCCACTGATTCCTCTCTAGTTTTGGACTTGCTGCACCTTCTCTCTTCTGTCGCTAGGTGGCGTTATGTTGGTAACATTAGATAGACAAGGGCTTAGCAAGGTCAGGTTATGAATGGATGAGGTGTCTCAGCCAATTGGCAAGGGTTTCTATAGCCACTTGGCCTGCTGGGAGAGCCTATTTATTTGGGTGGAATCAGGTGATTGGGGTTCTGTGCCATCTGGACGGCTGTCTGGTGGACGTGTGTTATTTTGCCCTGGGCTGCTAGGCTGGAAGCCTGAGGCCTATCCCAGGGACATCTGGCTGCTAGCCTGTCTGAGGGCCCTATTCAGAAGCAGGAGAAGCAGCGCAGTGTTGGGACTGCAGAATTGGAGTCCAACCGAGAGTAACCGTTCAGCTGGACGGGGAACCAGTTGTGGTCAGAGGTAGAGGGGAAGCTGTCAAAACTAAGGGACCATCCAACTTGTAACAGGAGACCACTGTGAGTAAGCTGAAGCCAGTACCAAAGCATTCTTCTCACCAGGCGGGGGCGGTGAAGAAGTGGGAAAACTTCGGCAAGTGCCAAGCCAGGGACCCATAAGGGACAGCCGAGGTGACCCTTGAGGAGCATCAGTGAGTGCTAAGCCAGGGACCTAGTAGGACAGCAGGAGTGATGCTTGAGGAGTATCTGTGAGTGCCAAACATGGGACCCAGCAGGGAAGCGGGGGTGTCACTTGAGGAAGAAACCGAGTTATGGAAGTGGAAGAGCTCAGGGGATCCAGTGGCTATTGGGTCTGCGAGTCTAGTGAGAGACTGGGAGCTCGGTGAGTGAAGACCTACAGTGAGAGACTGTAGAGTGCGAGGAGAACTATTGGTGTTACCAATAGTTAAATACAACTACCATTAGTGACTGTTACAAGATTTGTTGCCATAGGAGACAGCGGTCCTACCTATACAGAAGTGGTGTCCAGCTGGAGGCCTTCCACTGTATAGCTGTCTACGTATAGAAGTCTGCCAATTATCATTGCATCTACTTAAGGATGTCCTGGCCCTAACCCTCTCTTCCACAGTTCTTGTTCAAGAGAAAATAAATCTCTTTGCATTCAAAAAGTGTCGCCCATCACTTCAGCATGTATTACACCCACCATGCCCTGTAACCCACTCTACAGAGAAGTATGTCAGCTCTCCCTGACTCTAGAGGTTACCATTAGGCCTCTAGAGGTTAGGGCCCTTTCTACACAGTGTATAATCATCTAAGACTCTGTGCCTCTGACCACTAATCTAATGAGATTTGGCAATATCACTCCTGTTCAGCTTGCTGGAGAGAAAGCTATACCTGGGGAAACTGCCATGTACTCCCTGCTTCCACTTCATTTATGCTGTGGATCTGTGCTTCCTGAACCTCCTTTGCTAGTTATCAGATCAAAAGTCATCATGCGGGGTACACCTTTGATATAAGGAAGAAAAACCTTGCCTGTACAAAGGTGGACACCACCACACAGAAGGAGGCATGGAACAATGCGTCCTAAGTTCTTGATTGCTCAGTAAATGGTTTTAAAAAAGAGCTAGATGCGTTCCTAAATGCACAAAATATAACTGGATAATAATATTAATAGGTAATGACACTAGAGATTGTTGATCCAGGGAAGATAAGATTGCCTACTAGGGGGAATCAGATTTTTTTTTTTTCCCCACTGGAATAAATTGGATCATGCGTCATAGGGTTTTTTTTTTGCCTTCCTCTGTATCAACTGTGGGTATAGGATTACGGTAAATATACATGGAGGTTTTCCATTTTTTTTATTTTTTTCTATTGGTTGAACAATATGGAATTGTGTCTTGTGTCAAAATGACTAAAGGGGTTGTAAACCTTTGTGCTTTTTCACCTTAACGCATCCTATGCATTAAGGTGAAAAAACACCTTGCAGTGTCTGGCCCCCAAGCCCCCCCCCCGTTTTACTTACCTGAGCCCCGAATTTCCGTGGGCGCGATCCAGCATCGCTCTCTCCACGGCTTCTCGGCTCTTCATTGGATAGATTGATAGCAGCGCAGCCATTGGCTCCCACTGCTGTCAATCAAACCCAATGATGCAGGCGCCGGGGGACGGGGACGAGTCATACACTCGGCGGCTATGGACACCGAGTGTATGACACAGGAGCGCGCCCACAAGGTAACCCTCTCGGGAGAGAGCTTCCCGGAGGGGGTTATCTTTTGCGGGGAGGAGCCGCGAGAGCCGCCGTAGGACCCCAGAAGACGGCGTTCGGGGCCACTCTGTGCAAAACGAACTACACAGTGGAGGTAAGTATAACATGTTTGTTATTAAAAAAAAACAAAAACTGAACCTTTAGTGTCACTTAACTATGTAACTCAGTAACGGGGAAAAAGATCAGCTACAGGGGGTCTACAGGCAATGCTGGGGACTAGGTCTTTTCTATCTGCCTGCTCTTTGGGGGGAACACCTTCCACAGGCCAGGTCCTTGTTTTTTGTGAGTTTTTTTTTGTGAAATAGGATTACATACCCTAGTCATGAGGAAGTGAACTACAGCTACCATGATAAAGTATACAGATTCATTTGGAATGTACAGTATTAAACATATTCATGACAATAAGTGAAGTAAAATAGCTTTTCCCTGTCTAATCGTACTTTATAGTTAAAAAAAAAAACTTGCAAGGCAGAAACATGTGAGCTGTCATTACTGACCTTTTCTTGAAGGTGTGTGCTATAAAGATCATCATAATTCCAGGTAAGTGACTCATTAAGCAGTAAAAAATCAGAATGGCAGCTCAAGAGCCCGCACCTTTAAAAACAGGCCAAAATGACAGCTCCCATATCTCTATTCTGAAGCGGTCCTTTTGAGTATATACTACATTTCAAAAATTATTTAAATATTTTTTATTTCCTATACAGTAAAACCTTGGTTTGAGAGTAACTTGGTTTGAGAGCGTTTTGCAAGACAAGAAAAGATGTTAACTAAATATTGACTCGATATACAAGGGATGTCTTGATATACAAGTAACGTCATGTCACAAAGTATAAAAGAGAAAAGAGGCACCTCTAATTGTAGCAATATGGTTCCATTTAATGAAGGTACAACATTTAGCAAGTCACATGGTTGATAATTAAAAGAGGCACATCTAAGTATGCAGGCATCCGGGGTAAAGCTGTCCACATAGACCATCCTCCTCACTGCAATCAACGCCATCCCTTCCACACTGCGTGCCTCGCTTTCAAACCGCTCTACTGCAGGGTAGTCTTCCTGGTCACGATTGCAGACTGAGAGCCGGCAGTGTGGGGAATGGTCTATGTGGACAGCTTTACCCCGGATGCCTGCATACTTAGATGTGCCTCTTTTAATCATCAACCATGTGAGTTGCTATATATAATATTCTTATACAGTGAAACCTTGGTTTGCGAGCATAATTCGTTCCAGGAGCATGCTTGTAATCCAATGCACTCTTATATCCAGAGCTTTTTTTCTCAGAAAATAGGTGCAGGAACTCAACCACGACCCCATTTAGATTTCAAAAACAGTAGAAGGGTCTTAAAGGGGCATTAAATACCACAATTGCATTACATACAGAGTGCAGAAATCAGGGGGTTACACACAGAGTGCAGAGCTGTCACTTGTAAACACAGAAACTGGACTTCTGTGTTTACAAGTGATTGTGGTGAGCAGGCACCAAAGGGTCTGAGCCAGAGGTGGTGGAACTGAGTTCCCCCAAGTTCCCCCTAAAAAAAAGCCCTGCTTATATCAAAGCAAATTTTCCCATAGGAAATGATGGAAACTTAGAAACTTAGATGATTCGTTCCACAACCATTCATATAAAAATTATTACGGCAAAACAAAATACAGTATAAAGTGTTAATGTGATAAAGTTTAAACTAACACATTGACTAATGACAGTTAGAAATAAGCAAACACCAGCCTGCCTAGGCATAAAGTAGTGACCAATAAAACCCCTATTAAACTCTATATTGATAATAATGGGGTATTAAGCCCCTATATATGTGCATATATATTGCAACCACTGTAATACTTCATGTGTCAAACCTATGATAGTGACTCAAAGAAGTGTTTGTGCATAAAAAATAACTGCTTAAAAAGAAAGTCCTTGAATAAAGTGCTTGATGCATATAAAAGTCCTTCAAAAATTCTCTATAATCATCCTGTGAAACGGAATCCAATAGCAACAAATAGATCCGCCTTCAACGACTGTGAGTTAACACCCAATAGTGCTCAAAGTATGGATGGCAGCTTACCACAAGATGTTGACCCTTTTAGTTAAAAAAAGAGGTCAAATGCGCTTTCAGTAAAGTACACTTGCTACATAAATGGGGAAGATGGTACTGGAGATAAGGCTGGAGTGATCCCTATAGTCTGGAAGCTCCGGTTAGAATATGCAAAATGAGAGAAGGTGCCACAATAGTGTAATCCCGTTTATTGTTTAAAACATATGTATCATAAAAAGCCAAATGGCTGCTTACTTGGGGGGGGGGGCCTCAAACACGGCACTGAGGTTGTATGGCGTAATCGTGTATGGATGGACGTCCCAATGTTGTGTAGACTGGCGTGCGTTCCACCTCTGAAAGCGGAAAGCCAGCGGGACCGGAAGTAACGTCTGTGCGTGACCAGGTGCCGCCTCAAATTTACATCACTTATCTCAGACTACCACTGCAGATTTGGGGAGCAGCTTTTATTTTAATTTTACCTCATATTTTTTACAGTATAAAGTGTACTGTAAACATAAAACAAATTAAACTGCACTTTAAAATACTGTACTGTACCTCTGTTTTGAAAAAGTTTTAAGATAAAGAAAA
Source organism: Rana muscosa (assembly GCA_029206835.1). Lineage (NCBI taxonomy): Eukaryota > Metazoa > Chordata > Amphibia > Anura > Ranidae > Rana > Rana muscosa. The sequence goes on along the minus strand of CM055124.1, from coordinate 185,817,844 downwards.
AGAATGTGCACACTCCCAATTTTGAGGAGTCTGGTGCTCACCTATTTAATGCCACTGAGTATACTGTATGTAGAGTAAATGTAAATGTAGAGTAAATCCGCTGGTGTACAGTACAGCTGGTGTACAGCTGGTGTACAGTATACAGCTCTGTATGTGGCCAGAGGTTGGTGCTTATCTATTTAAAGTTGCTCTGTATACAGTACTGTATGTTAAGTAAAGCTGCTGGTGTACAGTACAACATAAGAAAAACATAGGGTGAGGTTACTTACCCATCATGGCTCCTATGTTAAGAACTTGTCCAAATATACAACTCTGGGGAGAGTATGAGCCACATGTGCTGGTCAAAAAAATATGACTGTCAATACTCACAAATCATTTCATCTAGATATTGAACACTGGCATGTCAAAACTAACCTGCACAAGTCTATTTTCTAAAGCCTCGTACACACGGTCGGACTTCCATCGGACTTTTCCCTGGATTTTTGTCCGAACGGAGTTGGCCGGGCACACTCATAGCATACACACCACAGGACTTTTCTGCAAACTTTCCCAAAACTTTTTCCAACATCACGTGGTTTTTCTGCTCTTTACCGCCACCCTTTGGTCAACTTCTGCTATTGTTGGTTGATTTTAACATTATTTGTTTTGTCCATCGGACAAAAGTCCGATGGTTTTCTGTACACACGGTCGGACTTTGCTCCATCGGACTTTTGTTGGCCAAAAGTTTGTCCGTTTGCAGACCGAACTTTTGTCCGATGAAAACCAAAAAAGTTTGTCCGATGGAGCGTACACACGGTCAGATTTTTTGGCAAACTTGCTCAAAATGAAGTTTGTTGGCAAAAAGTCCGACCGTGTGTACGGACGGGGCTTTAGAAACAGAACAATGTGCAAAAATGCAGCACTTCAGAGCAACCAATCTTCTTTCACTGCTCTTTCTGTACCCAGTGAAATTCACATTCTAAGTCAGGGGTCTCAAACTGGTGGCCCTCCAGCTGTTGAGAAACTACAAGTCCCATGAGGCATTGCAAGGCAGACAGTTACAAGCATGACTCCCACAGGCATGAGGCATGATGGGACTTGTAGTTTTACAACAGCTGGAGGGCCGACAGTTTGAGACCTCTGTTCTGAGTGGTTATTGCTCCTAACATATCATTTTTGCCCTTTTACTCAGTTAGTCTCTCCTGGACCACTTCTGTGGCTGGTCCTTGTATTAGAAACATAGAAGAGTAATGACAATAAAAAAGACCAAATGGTCTAACAAGTCTGCATCATTTTTTATTTGAATTTTTTTATTTATCTATTTTTTTATATTTTTTATATAATATTTTAAACTGGTATTAATGGTAGAGACAATTGCAGAAAGAGAGGAGAACCATTTTAGGTCTTGTCCAGATGTTTCAGGAAGAGTGATCATCATTTGATCTGTATTTCAAGGCATCAATCATGTTTTTTCACCTATTGTTCATTGTCTGTCTGTAGCACATTGAACACTGGGGCCATGTACTATGAATATTTAAATTTAGGAGCAAAATTTGAAATGTGTAAGTAAACCCTCCTATCGTTTTCAGCCAAGGAAGCTGCCATCCTTGCCTCTGTTTAATCTACAACTGCCATGATGCTGGACTTGTGATCAGTTATGGCACCAACCATTAGATGGCTTGACAGTTTGGTTGAGAGCACAACCAATGGGAGTGTTACATTTCCGGCACGTGCCGGAAATGAAACTGTTTTATGGATGGGTTTACTTCCACTTAAAGAGCAAAAACTTCAAGGGGGAGAAGCTATATATTGTTTTTGGTGGTGAACCAAGTTCTGCTTTAGCAGTCTCTTATTCCTCTTTAATTCCATATTTTGTGGTTGCTGCAGGTTACGTTTTCCAATATTCTATATTATTAAAGACAATCCATCATTGAGCCAAAAAGTTGTATTTGTCTAATTAAAGCTGCCACTACCCAACTTCTAGGCTGTACAATAAGTTCCAGGACAATCATCTTACCCACAGAAATGTTGAACATTAGCTTCACTGCTCTGGAATTAGTATACAGCTTGTGAGTGATAAAGACAGACTCTCTTTAACCGCTTCAATACCCGCCCATTATCAAATGATGTCCACAGGAGGGATCTCCCATCCTGGGTGGACATCATATGACGTCCTGGGCTTCCCGGCCGTCTAGGGGGCGCGCACGCGGCATCACTCAGGACCCGGGGCACGTGCCCGGCGGCCGAGAGATGCTATAACTTTTGCGCAAACCATTAAATATACGCTTATTGCGATTTTCTTTACCAAATTTTTTTGGGAAAAATACATATCTGCCTAAACTGAGGAAAAAAATTGTCATATTTATTAATTCAAAAAGCAAAAAATATTGTGTTTTTTTCAAAATTGTTGCTCTTCTTTTGTTTATAGCGCAAAAAATAAAAACCGCAGAGATGATTAAATACCACCAAACGAAAGCTCTATTTGTGGGAAAAAAAGAACGTCAATTTTGTTTGGGAGCCACGTCGTATGACTGCGCAATTGTCATTCAAAGTGCGACAGCGATGTAAACAAAAAATTGGTCTGGGCAGGAAGGGGGTGAAAATGCCCGGTATTGAAGTGGTTAAATAAAAATCCATATAAAATATATACCACATTGTATCCCACCTGATAAATGGAAAGACTTCTGTGACGTTGACTGAACCATTAGACACTGACATTGCATACCTGAAAAACAATAAATTATAATGATAAGTATAACCTTTGGCCAGATGAGCAATTTCCTCAATTAGCCCCAGAAATCCACAGGGTTCTAAATTACACATGTAGCGGGGGTTAACATTTAGGGGGAGTATCTGGGTGGTAGTATGACCCAGATACACTAATTGTTAGGAATCTATGGCCAATTTGATTTGCAGAGAATATAATGGTGCTCAGTTCCCTGCGGCCCCTGGGTGGCGCTGTCGACTTAGGCTGGGGTTGAACCATCATTGTAGGGCCGTGCCCTTTGTGTCCTCTCGCGGCAGTAGTATGGCGGGGCGGAGAACCCACTGTGCCTGCTGGGAGAGGGTATAAAGGGGGCGGACATCTCTTGCGCACGAGGTCCGAGCCCCAGGCACCTTCAGCCTGGGGGCTGCTGTTCTGTCGTCCGCGCCCAGGTGCCCTCGGCCTGGGTGCGAGGGAGTTCGAGTTCCATCCCAGGCACCTTAGGCCTGGGGTGAGGTACTAGCAAAGACCCGGGGCCCAGTACCTTCGACTGGGTCCTGCATGGGAGAAGATGCCTAGGGGGCCCACCGAGTGAGGGGACCGAGTCTCGGGCGAGGAGAACCAGGGAGGTGACCTGGCCTGAAGACCCAGCGCAGCATTGGCTGGTGACAGTGCAGGCCTCTGGGGACCGTCCGGGATGGATCATCTCCCTAACAGGGGTCGCCATTAGAAGGTAGTTCATGTTCTATGGTCTTTGCAGAGACCCAGCTACATCAGGTCGGTGGCAGAGGCCTATTCTAAGGTCTGTGGCAGAGACCTCATCGTTCACCCAGTCTGTGGCAGGGACCAACCTCACGGTCGGTGGCAGCGACCGTGCGCCAAAAGTTGTTGTGAGTTCCTAGCAACTTATCTGATCCAAAAGGATTGTGCCTGAACCCTCTCCCCACCAAGTTGTGTTTGTATCAATCTGTCTGCTTGCAAAGAGGCATATTTATCTCTGCGGAAATAAATATAGAAGTTGTACTGTCACCTGGTGTGGGCTTACTTTTCTGGGAGCAAAGTGTTCTACGGTCACGTATCTACTGGTCATTTTTGAAGTGGAATCTCTGGACAAGGACACAGACCCGAAGGTAAAGATCATAGCTCAAACCTCTACACACCTAAGAGGGGCGAGCTGGTGGCAGCATCTCACCCCTCCCCCCTGGTTCCCCTAGACAAGTAAACCAGCCGAGAAGAAGAAGGGAGAGAGCGGGTGAGACCGCTACACACATTTAGATTTTTTTAACGCCAAGCTCTTTTTGAAAATGACCCTCCTCTCCTACAATACACACTTCATTAGGAATGATTAGTAAAATAATCCAAATGCTGTTTTCCAGGTTTCCTTTACTGTTAAGCTCTATCAAAGGTTAACAGCTTCAACCCCATGTGAATAAATCTCAGCAGAGGTTCATAATAGTAACAAGACTGTGGGATTGTGTAGGATTTCTATGGTTCACTTCTCTTGCTCTCTGTGTTAATTACTTTATTCAGTCAATAAGGAGCCTCATAATTGCAATGTTTTAACTGGAACCACAGCAATTACATTTTTTTCTTCAGGTTTAAAAGAAAAAAAGAAATACAAATTGGGCAGATTGGTTGATGTTCACTGATATCTGCATATAAGCCATGTTCAGGTTAGATGTCCAAACTCGAAAATCAATTGGTTTTAGACATCACCTGTTGACCCGCCACATTTCTACCGGATTTTTGGGTAGGCGGGGTTTTCGGAGCATCTGTGATGCTTCTGCAGGACCATGAGAAGGTCATCTGTTTCCAAACTGCCAAAACCAATAAAGGCCAAAATCCAAATTATATTACCGTATATACTCGAGTATAAGCCGACCCGAATTTAAGCCAAGGCACCTAATTTTACCACAAAAAAATGGGAAAACGTATTGACTCGAGTATAAGCCTAGGGTGTCCATCTGCATGCCTCACTGCGCCTCACTTTGCCTCACTGTGTCCATGTGCATGCCTCACTGTGCCTCACTGTGCCCATGCCACACCGTGTCCATGCCTCACTGTGTCCATGACTAGACTGACGTTTAACATGGGAGTCTATGGAAGGGGTACCCGGCTTTGAAAAATCGGTGCTCCCCGGCCGTAGGTCCCCCAGACAAAAAACTTTGCACACTTATAGAGGAGAAATGGGGCTATATGTGTGCCAGTTTTGGGTCCAGGGGACTTACGAATGGCCGGTACCGGGTCCCCAAAGTCACCGGAGAAATTACTGTTTAACATGGGAGTCTATGTAAGGGGTGCCCGGATTTGAAAAATCGGTGCTCCCCGGCCGTAGGTCCCCTGGACAACAAACTTTTCAAACTTGTAGAGGCTACATGTGTGGCAAGTTTGGGGTCCAGGGGACCTACGGCCGGCCGGTACCGGGTCCCCAAAGTCCGGGAGATCAGGCGCAAAAAGGTGACTCGAGTATAAGCCGAGGGGGGCATTTTCAGCACAAAAAAATGTGCTGAAAAACTCGGCTTATACTCAAATATATACGGTAATGGTTTTAGGGGCTGAAGTCCACAGGTAGTATTAAAGCTGTCAAAAGGCTTTGGTTTGATAATTCTAGTTCTTTGGCTTTAATGTTGATCCTTTAATTTGAAAGACAGTTTCTGTGACTTCAAAGTCACGGACCCAGAGCAAGTATGCAGAAAATGAAGTCTGAAGGATGACAGAATTCTTGGTACGCATACTTTTTTTTGGATTAGTGACTTTGAAAGTAGTAAAACCAATGAATCAACATTATAGACAAGGAGAGTAGTATTTTTACCACCACAAATTTAGTTGATACAGCTGATTGGCAGGGATCTGGGTGTGGTTACTCTCAATATTCAGCATAATGCCGCGTACACACAATCGTTTTTCACGTCGTTAAAAATGCCATTTTTTAAATTGGGCATTAAAAACGATCATGTGTAGGCTCCAGAGCATTTTTAACGACGTGAAAAATGGCCTAAAAAAATTAGAACCTGCTCTATTTTTTCACGTCGTTTTTCACGTCGTTTTTTTTAACGTCGTGAAAAACGGTAGTGTGTATGCTTTTACGAGGGGAAAAAAAACGCGCATGCTCAGAATCAAGTATGAGACAGGAGCGCTCGTTCTGGTAAAACTAGCGTTCGTAATGGAGATAGCACATTCGTCACGCTGTAACGGACTGAAAAGCTTGAGGCTGAAAAGCGTGAATCGTCGCTCAACAAACTTTACTAACATGAAGGGTGGCGCCATTCGAACGGAACTTCCCCTTTATAGTGCCGTCGTACGTGTTGTACGTCACTGCGCTTTGCTCAAGCGTTTTTTTTAATGAACGTGTGTATGCAAGACAGGCTTGAGAGGAAACAAGAAAAATCACATCGAGAAAAGCGTAGTTTTCGAAAATGACATTAAAATAATTGTGCATTACATTTTTACAAAACTTGTCAGATGGCCAGATCTACTGGCCAGAAAAGTTCCTTTTTATCCCTTTTTGATTTAGTTTTGCTGTGTTGGAGGTCCTGGCTTTCCTCTACTTCATGGCTAAAGCCTCGTACACACGGTCGGACTTTGCTCCATCTGACTTTTGTTGGGCAAAAGTTTGTCCGTTTGCAGACCCAACTTTTGTCCGATGAAATCCAAAACCAAACGAAAAAAGTTTGTCCGATGGAGTGTACACACGGTCGGATTGTTGGTCCAACTTGCTTAAAACTAAGTTTGTTGGTCAAAAGTCCGACCGTGTGTACGGGGCTTTAGTCCTGACAATCACCATTCCAATGTAGAATGAGACTGTGTTTAGCCATGAAACCATAACAAGTAATGTCACAGAAACAAGGTGAAACTAAATCAGAGAGTGGCACAGAAGATGCGTTTCAGGCTAAAGGTAATAGCAAGTATCCTAATGCCCCATACACACGGTCGGAATTTCCGACAAGAAAAGACGATGTGAGCTTTTGGTCGGAAATTCCGACCGTGTGTGGGCTCCATCAGACTTTTCCTGTCGGAATTCGCGCCAACAAAAATTTACAGTTGGTTCTCAAATTTTCAGACGGAAAAAATTCCAATCGGAAATTCCGATCGTCTGCAGCAATTCCGACGTGCAAAATTCCGACTCATGCTCGGAAACAATTTGACGCATGCTCGGAAGCATTGAACTTCATTTTCTCGGCTCATCGTACTGTTGTACGTCACCGCGTTCTTGACGGTCGAAAGTTCAGAGAACTTTTTTGTGACCGTGTGTATGCAAGCCAAGCTTGAGCGGAATTCCGTTGGAAAAACCATCTAAGGTTTTTCCGACTGAAAATCTGATCGTGTGTACGCGACATAAGTCTTATGCTTTTAGGTAGGGGTTTTACATTGAAAAAGTACACTTTAAGCAATTTTCTAAATGTAACATTTATTGTGCAGGATGTAATCATCAACTTACACTATCCATATTCCAGCTGTTGCCCATACCATCACGGATATCGGCAAAAGAGCCCATGCCCACATCATTTACAATCTAGAAATAAAGTGATTAAAGTTACTGATATAAACTCAATAAAAAATGCAACAATAAATACACCATATTAGCTATAAACACAGATATGGTGACATGGCATACTCATAAAAGGGTGTATTACTTGTAGAATAAATATTAGATAAAGTTGACTTTAACCCAACATTTGCTGATTCTTACAGACAAGTACTGATAAATATACTTTTTTTTTTTCATACAAACACTGACAGCTTGGACTGAAAAACTGCCTGGCAAAATGTATAACATGAAAAATGACACTCATCTGCCAAGACCAGTTGTAAAAAAGAAATACACAGCACAGCGGCTAGTGTGGGGTGTGAAATTCTCTTTAAACAAACTTTATTGTGATGCAGGCAGTACTATTTTTCTGCAACACAGTAATGTGAACCGGGCACATAGCAGACAACGCATTTTGCCTTGTCCATGTGAAAGGACTGCACTGGAATAGCTGCTCAACACAGCCCCACCACATCTGGTGTGAACCAGCCGTCATCTTCTAGATACACTATATTGTCAACCTCCCCTGAAAAACAAAACTACACCATAATCCCCCCTCCACCAAATGATTTGGACCAGTGAACACAGCAAGGTCCATAAAGACATGGATGAGCGAGTTTGTGGTAGAGGAACTTGACTGGCCTGCACAGAGTCCTGACCTCAACCTGATAGAACACCTTTGGAATGAATTAGAGACTGCGAGACAGGCCTTCTTGTCCACATCAGTGCCTGACTTCACAAATGCGCTTCTGGAAGAATGATCAAACATTCCCATAGACACCCTCCTAAACCTTGTGGACAGTCATTCCAGAAGAGTTGAAGCTGGTATAGTTGCAAAGGGTGGGCCAACTCAATATTGAACCCTACAGACTAAAGCCTTGTACACACGGTCGGACTTCAAACAAACTCTTCTGTGGATTTTTGTCCGAAGGGAGTTGGCCGGGCACACCCATAGCATACACACGGCTGGACTTTTCTGCAAACTTTCCAAAACTTTTCCAACATCACGTGGTTTTTCTGCTCTTTTCTGCTCTTTACCGCCACCCTTTGGTAAACTTCTGCTATTGTTGGTTGATTTTAACATTGGTTCTGGGCATGCTTATTTGTCCATCGGACAAAAGTCCGGTGGATTTCTGTACACATGGTCGGACTTTGCTCCATCGGACTTTTGTTGGCGAAAAGTTTGTCCGATGGAGCGTACACACGGTCAGATTTTTTGTCAAACTTGCTCAAAATGAAGTTTGTTGGCAAAAAGTCAGACCGTGTGTACGAGGCTTAAGACTGGGATGCCATTAAAGTTCATGTACGTGTAAAGGCAGGCGTCCCAATACGTTTGACAATATAGTGAAAAGGCAAAAACTTCTATAAAATACAGTTCAATTTACTAAAGCAAAGACAGAACTCTGTCCTGACCCCAAAAACAGTCAAATTATTCCCTGTATCAACAATCTACCATGTCATTTCTTATTAATATTAGTAGCCATTTTTATTTCTTACATTTAGAAACAAATGCAGTACTTTTGCAATCTATTTAACGGTAGTTGACTAAAACCAGCTACTGTGAAATATTATTCCACATTCTTATAGATCTTCAGAAAGCAATCCCAAAAGTGAACCTAGGGGTACGTCTCTTAGAACCTTGATCATTTAGAGCAGGGGTGTCAAACTCAATTTCATCATGGGCCGCATCAGTATTATGATTGCCCTCAAAAGGGCCGGTTGTATCGGTAAGATTAGATGTCCAGCGCATCCCCTCCCCTTATATTAGATGTTAAGAGCCACCCCACCATCAGAAGTTGAGTCCCCCGCTCTCCCTTACATCACAGTGCACTCCCCTTACCTTATGCTGTTGCTGGGAAGAAGCTGTATGCATTGCTTAAAAGCAGAAAGTAAGGGTCTGGAGGAGGACCAGAGGAGGGCTGGAGCTCTCCTGCAGCTGCAGGAGAGGTGCGAGGGCCACATGAAATGGCCTGAAGGGCCGGATTCGGCCCGCGGGCCTTGTGTTTGACACCTGTGATTTTGAGTATGAATCATTAATCACAACTCTCAGAATATGGCCTACATGATACATTTCTATCCATGTACTGATTTACGTTATCCAGGCCTATAAATATTACCTTGCACATTATCATGTGGAATGATGTCAAACGCTTTAGTGCAGCTATCTCTTTGGAGCTTCTGCTTACTTCTTTATCAAAAGAAAATAGATATGTTTAGAAACTTCTCGTCTTACATAAATCCATGCTGGCTATTGGGGGAAGTATGATGTCTTATTGGTGTAGCGGGTATATACTTTTAAATTCTGGTGAAGACACCAGTGATGTATAGTTCCCTGTGGCCCAGCAGGTGGCGCTGTCACTTTGGGCCGGGGTTGAACCATCGCTGCAGTGCCGTACCCTTTGTGGCCTCTCGCAGCGGTTGTACAGCAGGGCGGGGAACCCGCCCTGCATCCCCGGGAGAGGGTATAAAGGGGGCGGACATCTTCGCCACGAGGTTCGAGTCTCAGGCACCTTCAGCCTGAGGGCTGCTGTTCGCGGTCGGGGTCCAGGCGGCCTAGGCCTGGACACTGGGAGTTCGTGTTCCATCCCAGACACCTTCAGTCTGGGGTGAGGTACTCAGCCAGAGACCTGGGGCCCAGTACCTTCCGCTGGGTCCCGTGAGGGAGGGATTGTCCTAGGGGGCACCGGGAGTGGGGCACCCGAATCCAGAGGCGTAAGGGACCGGAGGAGGGACTTACCCGAAGACCTGCTGCAGCAGATTGCCAGTGCCGGGTGAACCTCTGGAGACCGCCCGGAGGGATATCTTCCCAAACAGGGGCCAAGTTCAGAGAGGAAGGTGGTTCATGTTCTATGACCGGTGGCAGCGGTCCAACTATTCAACTCAGGTCAGTGGCAGGGACCTGCTATTAGGCGTGTGGCAGGGGCCTCAACGGTTCATCCGGACGGTGGCAGCGACCAAAATTCACGGTCGGTGGCAGAGACCGTGCGCCAGGCCTATTCGCTAGCAAAGGAATAGGAGAGTTCAGTTGTGCCTGGGCCTACTCGCATCCACACCCCTGTTTGTTCATTACTGAAAGTTCAACTGATTGTGTTCACCCTGCAAGAAAAGAAATAAAGGAGTGTTGGACTTTCGATTGGTGTGGGGCTCTATGTTATTGGCAGACACATCTCCACAGAACAACTGAGGCTTCGTAGGCAGTTAACAGACCCGGAGGTAATTCAAGTGACTCTGCTCAACCCTCATACACATACGAGGGGAGAGCTTGGCGTAGTGTTCCTGCACTCTCCTCTCCCAGGTACCCCTAGACACAAGCCATTCACAATAGGCGAGAGGGGGAGTGAGGCTCCGCTACACGGGTCAGCACATATGCCTCTGTTTGAATCCCAAACCAGGGCACTTTCTGCAGGAAGTTTGCATCTTCTCCCTGTGCTTTCATGGCTTTTTTCCCACCAGTGGTGGAACCAATAGGGTTGCAAAGGTTGCAATTGCGACTTGCCCTGGCATTCCGCCACAGTGGGGGGGGGCCCCAAGATGGCTGTGGAACTGTAAAGCCTCGTACACACGACCGAGTTTCTCATCAAAAAACGACAAGAAACTTGCTGGCAGAGCTTTCTTGCCGAGTAAATCGGTCGTGTGTACGCGGCTATCAGGTTTCTCATCAAGAAAACCGACAAGAATCTCGACGAGAAAAATAGAGAACCTGCTCTCTATTTTCTCGTCAGGATTCTCCATTTTCTCGTCAAGATTCTCGTCAGCATGTTTCTCGATGAGAAAAGTGTGTGTGTGTACACTTACCTGTCACCGTGGAAACCCGCGCATGCTCAAAATGACTTTGACGCATGCGCGGTAGCTTCCTAGGCATAGGTAGGGTGTAGCAAGATGGCGGCGACGGCATAGAATGTGACGAGCGCACGCTCGTCGTAGTCGATTACGTCACTGCGTTCGCTCCATTTAAAGAACCGCGGGTTATTTGAATCGAGCGTGTGTACACTCGGCCGGGACAAGTTTCTTGTCCAAGAATCTCGTCAAGAAAAACAACGTGTTTTTTCCTGACGAGATTCTCGGCCGTGTGTACGGGGCTTAAGACTCAGACCCCTAAGTCTTGTGGCTTTCGATTTCCTTGAGATGTGCTTGTAACTTCCAGACCAGAGCAAAGGGCCCCGGGACCAATGGAAAGGGCCTCTCCAGTCAGGAGGACCCTTCATGGTTTCTGAAGGGCTTGAAGGTTCTAGTTACACCTCTGCTTACCACTTTCTAAATACTTGCCGGTAGGTTAATTGGCTCCTGTCTAAATTGAACTTACTACATGTATGCATGCATGTAGCATAGGAACTCTGGATTGTAAACTCATGGAGGGAAGAGACTGATGTGAAAGTATGGACATTGTTGGTGCCATATAAATAAACATTGTTTATTTATTTACACTACAAGATGGGATCCTTTACCAATCCCTCACATATTTTCCCTACAATAGAAGTTAAACTTGCAGCTTTGTACCTACTGGGTGATAACACTGATCCCTTTTTAAATACAACACATTTGTTTAAACTAATTCAACACAAGTCATTAATGTGCCTTAACCACTTTAAAGTGGTTGTAAACCTACTTATGCAACTTGCACCTACAGGTAAGTCTAGATTAAGGCTTACCTGTAGGTGCAAGAAATATCTCCTAAACCTACACGGTTTAGGAGATATTTGCAAAAAATACATGCACCGATATCTATGGCGCATGCGCGCCGTAGACAATGGTGCATTCAGTCAGAATCCCCATTCACAAATCCGGCTTTGCCGGATTTGATGGCTCCTGCGTGCATGCTGGAGCGGCGCTGTGATCGGCCGTAGCGGCGATACCCGGAAGTAACCTTCCGGGTATCTCTGGAGCGATGGCTGGAGGGGGAGACGAGACTGGCTTTGGGGGCCCCGATCTAAGGTAAGTGATGCATAATGAGCTAGCATGCTAGTCATACTAGCTCATTATGGCTTTGTCTTGCAGGTGTTTTTTTTTTTTTTTTTTAAACGGTTTACAACCACTTTAAGTCCGGGCCTATTTTTCAGACTTGTTGTTTACAGGTTAAAATTTAATTTTTTTGCTAGTAAATTACTTAGAACCCCCAAACATTATATATTTATTTTTTTCTAACACCCTAGAGAATAAAATGGCGGTCGTTGAAATACTTTTTGCCACTCCGTATTTTCGTAGCGGTTCTACAAGCGCACTTTTTTTTAAAAAAATACACTTTTTTGAATTAAAAATAAGACAACAGTAAAGTTAGCCCAATTTTTTTTTATATTGTGAAAGATGATGTTAGGCCGAGTAAATTGATACACAACATGTCCCGCTTCAGAATTATTGCTCTCGCTCTACCGATCGTGGTAATACCTCACATGTGTGGTTTAAACACTGTTTTCATATGCGGCCGCTACTCACGTATGCGTTCACTTCTGCACACGAGCTCGGCGGGACGGGGCACGTTTAACATTTTTAATTTTTTTTCTTATTTATTTTACCCTTATTTTTACACTGTTCTTTTAACAAAAAAAAATTGTGTCACTGAAATGCAATAAAAAATAAAAATGTTATTTTGAAAAAAAATAAAAAATGTCTCTTTGAGAGCTATGGGAGGAAGTGGTTGAAGTACAACTAAAGGTAGCCTGTATATTTTAACCGGTTAACGACCGGCTCCTGTACATATACGTCGGCAGAATGGCACGGCTGGGCAGAGTAACGTATATTTACGTCACTTTAATAGTCCCGCCGTGCGCGTGCAAAAGCTCCATGATCGTGCCCGCGGGACCCGCGGACTCGATGTCCGCCGGTGTCCCGCGATCAGGTCACAGAGCTGCAGAACGGGGAGAGGCAAGTGTAAACAAGCATTTCCACGTTCTGCCTAGTGACACTGTCACTGATCGTCTGCTCCCTCTCATCGGGAGCAGCGATCAGTGATGTGTCACTCGTAGCCACGCCCCCTAACAGTTAGAATTACTCCCTAGGACACACTTAACCCCTTCAGCCCCCCTACAGGTTAACCCCTTCACTGCCAGTGTCATTTTTACAGTAATCAGTGCATTTTTATAGCACTGTTCGCTGTAAAGATGACAATGGTCCCAAAATGGTGTCAAAAGTGTTTGATGTGTCCGCCATGATGTCACAGTCACGATAAAAATTGCTGATCGCCGCCATTACTAGTAAAAAAAAAAAAAAATGAATAAAAATGCCATAAAACGATCCCCTATTTTGTAGACGCTATAACTTTTGCACAAACCAATCAATAAACGCTTATTGCAATTTTTTTTTTACCAAAAATATGTAGAAGAACATGTATCGGCCTAAACTGAGGAAGAAATTCGTTTTTTTATATATTTTTTTGGATATTTATTATAGCAAAAAGTAAAAAATATTGAATTTTTTTCAAAATTTTCGCTCTATTTTTGTTTATAGCGCAAAAAATTAAAACCGCAGAGGGGATCAAATACCACCAAAAGAAAGCTCTATTTGTGGGAAAAAAAGGACGTCAATTTTGTTTGGGAGCCACGTGCAATTGTCAGTTAGAGCGACGCAGTGACGAATCACAAAAAGTCCTCTGGTCTTTGGCCAGTCAAATGGTCTGGGGCTTAAGTGGTTAATGAACCCTGATTAAATCACCTGAAAGTTACAAATGATAATAAATTAAATTAATTTTACCCTAGCATACAGCTGCAATTCCACCATTCCTCCACTGCTGGATAATGCTAGTGATAGTGGGAGGAGTTCTTCAGAGCTAGCATGTAATTTTCTTCCACTCTGCTAGCATCTGTGTCTCCCACCGAGAACTACTGTTCCCATGACTGCTTTAATTGTATAAAACATTTAATATTGCTTTCATTACCTGCAGAGATTTGTGTACATGGATTTTTCAATGCTGCTGTATGCTGCCTGTTTACTACCGTCAAAGCAAGAAAGCAAACAGATGGGGAGTAGGCTGTCTAAAGATAGAGCAGTGGGCAGGGCATGGGTGGGGCTTATGCAGGTCAATCGTGAAGGGGGGAGTAGGCGGAGCCTTGGTGTGACATTGATTTTGATTGCCCTGCAGGGCTTTCTATGGAATGTAAAATGCAATAGACCACCACCTCAAATGATGTCTAGACAGCAGGCTGTAGTCTGATCAGGAGTGGCATTACACAAAAGGTGACAACAGAGGCATTTGGAGACAGAGGAAGCAGTGTAGTTTCCTAATTTAAGGAAGAGGACAGGAGATCTTACAATTGCAGGGGAAGGTAGATTTCTGAATATCGTAGCTTTTATATGCTAAACATCAAATTACATAGTTAACGTAAAAACAAAGTCACATTACATACAGTGTAATCCAAAGCAGTATTTCCGAATGGCTCCAAGTGTCACCGGCGCACCCAATCCTCTGGCCAAATTCAGTACTGCACACTCGCAAACCGAGTCAGGATTTAAAAAAACAAAAATTGCTCGTATTGCAATATGCTCGTTAACCGCGTTTCTCGAAATCCGAGGTTCCACTGTATTGATTTTCTAATTTTGACCATAGTTCTTCTTTAACAGTGTAGAAACATTAGCTTAGAAATAACTGATCTCAACTCTGAGTATACATGCATGTAAAACCCTCTGGCCCTGTGCTTTTTATCATTAAAGGCTCATGCACACAGAAGTTTATTTGCTCCAAAGTTCTCAAGTATAAAATTCCTGAATGGCTGTATGCACTGGTAGTCATGGATGTATGTACAGTGGTTTTACCCGAATATGGGACTCGTGAGTTCAGGAAATATACCGTACACGCATCTGCAATAGTAAAGGCGCATACAGCCATTCACTTACATGGCAGGCTGCATAGGTGTGCGCAGCCTATTGCATTAGGGTGTGCACCCCAAATCTCAAACGCACACGTGTGTGTATGTGTATAGTATATATTTTAGATTGTAAGCTCGCTGGAGCAGGGCTTCTCTAACCCTCTTGTTTTGAATTGTACTATTGGTGTAGTGTCTCCCTGCATTGTAAAGCACTGCACAAACTGTTGGCGCTATATAAATCCTGTATAATAATAATAATAATATATATACATTTGACCATAATCCCGCACATGCACATCTGTCTTCGGCTCCGCTCTCTGTCTCTTCGTCTCCACAACCCCTGTGACGTAGCGAGTCACATAGGGTTAAGGCTCAGCATCTGAATGGAGTATGAGGAACGAGTGTTGCGGGATCTCGGGGCTGATGTCGACCAAAGGAAATGACGCAGCCCTGGGATATACACAGAATTTTTCCGGCATGAAAAGCTTGCCGGAAAAATAGGACTAAAAGCGCATGCGCCGATGACATCATTGAAAAGAAAACGATGGATTACATGGATTACACAGAAAGCAAGCAGGTAAAAAGACATAAACACAGAGCACAAAGTACTATAGGCTGCACTGATTAATTTAAAATAAACTTGCTAGACTGGGTTTACTACCGCTTTAAATGTGCTGGCTGTGTTGGTTTTATTTTTTAGGCTTTTTTTTTTCTTTATTTTCACTTGGTGATCTGACTGGGAACACATTTTCGGTCTTAGGGTGTCTCTACTCTGGAAGCAGGAGCAACAGAAACACCTTTGGAAAGCAGGCATTGTCAATCCGAGGAGAGGATAGTGTTGGAGCCACTAGCAGATTTAAAAGCTGAACATTGCACCCCTGTCAGTGTTAAATCTGAACTAAAGGCACACATTCTTACCTTAGTTCCAATGGTCTAATGGCCACAAGGTCCCCTGCCAATGCCTGCATCTTCTCTATGGGTTCTTTGGCCGTTTTTATTGGTAGGTGCGGGATTACGTCACCAATGCCCTGACCCCCCTCCCTCCCCCGCATGTACCAGCAGTGTGCCAGAATGTAAGCTGAGCTGTGCATGCCCACATCCCACAGCATCCTTAATAACCAGTGACAGAGAAAGGGTAGCATACAGGGACAAGCACTCTATCGCTCACTGTATGCCAATTTGTAGTAGATCCCAAATACCTCCAGCTATGTTAACCATGAACTAATTATTTTTGAATTTGGTGCAATAAAGCACCACTTTGTAAAAGTGACGCTACTAAGAACTACCCAAATCTGCCACATGTGTCTGTAAATGGGCAGCAGGAATTTTTTAATTTGGGGCAGCCCATTTTAAAAGGTCATACCAACAGAAAAGTGTCAGTAAGGATTTACTGAATTCCCCAAAGGTGTCACTGCCTTGACTTATTCACTTGTGTGAGTGTAAATTTCCACTGAAGCTACTGAGCTCTGTAAACATGAGTTAAGGAGAAACATGACCAGGCCATTTTTTTGCTGTTCGGCACTGCGCTATTTTTACTGGTGCAGTCATGCAACGCCGTACCCAAATGAAATTCTATCATTCTTTTCACACAAATAGAGTTTTGCTTTGCAGGGATGAGAAACTGACAGATTGCTCCCTCTTTACAGAACTTTGTATTGTTTACCAACGTAGAGCTCTGGGCTGTGATTGTTTGACCATTCTTCCTGAAGCACATTTGTGAGGTCAGGCACTGATGTGGACGAGAAGGCCTGGCTCGCAGTCTCCACTCTAATTCATCCCAAAAGTGTTCTATGGGGTTGTGGTCAGGACTCTGTGCAGGCCAGTCAAGTTCCTCTGCCCCAAACTCGCTCATTCATGTCTTTATGGACCTTGCTTTGTGCAGCGGTGCGCAGTCATGTTGGAACAGGGAGGGTCCATCCCCAGAATGTTCCCACAAAGTTGGGAACATTAAATTGTCCGAAATGTCTTGGTATGCTGATGCCTTAAGAATTCCCTTCACTGGAATGAAGCGGCCAAGCCCAACCCCTGAAAAACAACCCCCCCCCCACACCATAATACCCCCTCCACCAAAGCAAGCTCCATAAAGACATGGATGAGCGAGTTTGGGGTGGAGAAACTATTTCTCTTTGACCATAATCCCGCACATGCGCATCTGTCTTCGGCTCCGCTCTCTGTCTCTTCGTCTCCACAACCCCTGTGACGTAGCGAGTCACATAGGGTTAAGGCTCAGCATCTGAATGGAGTATGAGGAAGGAGTGTCGCGGGATCTCGGGGCTGATGTCGACCAAAGGAAATGACGCAGCCCTGGGATATACACAGAATTTTTCCGGCATGAAAAGCTTGCCGGAAAAATAGGACTAAAAGCGCATGCGCCGGTGACATCATTGAAAAGAAAACGATGGATTACACAGAAAGCAAGCAGGTAAAAAGACATAAACACAGAGCACAAAGTACTATAGGCTGCACTGATTAATTTAAAATAAACTTGCTAGACTGGGTTTACTACCGCTTTAAATGTGCTGGCTGTGTTGGTTTTATTTTTTAGGCTTTTTTTTTCTTTATTTTCACTTGGTGATCTGACTGGGAACACATTTTCGGTCTTAGGCCTCGTACACACGGCCGAGATTCTCGTTGAGAAAAACATGTCGTTTTTTTCGACGAGATTCTTGGACAAGAAACTTGTCCCGGCCGAGTGTACACACGCTCGTTTCAAAGAACCCGCGGTTCTTTGAAAGGAGTGTACGCAGTGACGTCATCGACTACGTCGAGCATGCGCTCGTCACATTCGATGCCGTCGCCGCCATCTTGGTATACCCTACGTATGCCTAGGAAGCTACCGCGCATGCGTCAAATTCATTTCGAACATGCGCGGGCTTCCGGGCGGACAGGTAAGTGTACACACACTCACTTTTCTCGTCGAGAAACACGCCGAGGAGAATCTCGACGAGAAAATAGAGAGCAGGTTCTCTATTTTCTCGTCGAGGTTTCTTGTCGGTTTTCTCGACGAGAAACCCGATAGCAGCGTACACACGACCGATTTACTCGGCAAGACCTCTCTGCCAGCAAGTTTCTTGCTGGTTCTTGCCGAGAAAATCGGTCGTGTGTACGAGGCCAGAGGGTGTCTCTACTCTGGAAGCAGGAGCAACAGAAACGCCTTTGGAAAGCAGGCATTGTCAATCCGAGGAGAGGATAGTGTTGGAGCCACTAGCAGATTTAAAAGCTGAACATTGCACCCCTGTCAGTGTTAAATCTAAACTAAAGGCACACATTCTTACCTTAGTTCCAATGGTCTAATGGCCACAAGGTCCCCTGCCAATGCCTGCATCTTCTCTATGGATTCTTTGGCCGTTTTTATTGGTAGGTGCGGGATTACGTCACCAATGCCCTGACCCCCCTCCCTCCCCCGCATGTACCAGCAGTGTGCCAGAATGTAAACTGAGCTGTGCATGCCCACATCCCACAGCATCCTTAATAACCAGTGACAGAGAAAGGGTAGCATACAGGGACAAGCACTCTATCGCTCACTGTATGCCAATTTGTAGTAGATCCCAAATACCTCCAGCTATGTTAACCATGAACTAATTATTTTTGAATTTGGTGCAATAAAGCACCACTTTGTAAAAGTGACGCTACTAAGAACTACCCAAATCTGCCACATGTGTCTGTAAATGGGCAGCAGGAATTTTTTAATCTGGGGCAGCCCATTTTAAAAGGTCATACCACCAGAAAAGTGTCAGTAAGGATTTACTGAATTCCCCAAAGGTGTCACTGCCTTGACTTATTCACTTGTGTGAGTGTAAATTTCCACTGAAGCTACTGAGCTCTGTAAACATGAATTAAGGAGAAACATGACCAGGCCATTTTTTTGCTGTTCGGCACTGCGCTATTTTTACTGGTAATTGTGCAGTCATGCAACGCCGTACCCAAATGAAATTCTATCATTCTTTTCACACAAATAGAGTTTTGCTTTGCAGGGATGAAAAACTGACAGATTGCTCCCTCTGTACAGAACTTTGTATTGTTTACCAATGTAGAGCTCTGGGCTGTGTGCACGCAGCCGATCAGCAGGTCCCAGCCGTGAATCATTGGCCAAGACTTGCTGAAAGGCTCCCGCTGTGTACAATCACAGCAGGAGCCAGATGGTAGGGGGCACGCACCCTAAACCCAGAAGTAGGCAGCGACATACAGGTATGTCACTTTGCCTACGGCCCCTGTACATTGTGGGCAGACGGGCGGCAAGTGGATAAAAAAATATTTAAAAACTAGGTTTTCTTATTCCTGGTCATAATAAAGAAATACAATTGATACATTATTTTTATCATAATTTATAACACCCATACAAATCAGCCCTCACAATGATCCATTGTTCTACTGGTTTAAATTACATTTGTGTCTGTTTTATCAGGACTCTTTCTATGAAAACCTGTCCCTTATCTCACTAAGCTATGCAAACTCTGTAGTTTACCACTTCCATGTACTAAGATCAATACAGTCACAAAAATATGCTGGGCCCAGTCATAAGATTAAAAGTTGTTACTTTGGTTAACGCACTTTCCACTAATTGTTGTGTTAAATAAGTTCTATGCACATGCATGCAAGTATGCACACACACTTGCTCAACCATTAACTACACGGGGAAAACGGCATTGTATATTCAAAAAATTTTTTTAAGAATTGCTAACAGGTAAGTGAGTTGGATCAATACCTGAATTACAAAACTCTAATGACCTTTGAGCTGCCTAATAAACGCATTTCTGATCTTTTGACCATACTGCTATAAACTCTCTGCCAGTTATTTTATCTCATCTTATACTCATCATTTTAATATCTCATATAGTTGCTTCACCTTAACTTTACCTGCCAGTAATAATCTCCCAAACACCCCCACAAGGTCTAACGATAACACTGAGACCTTGAGTCCTCCATAATACTTGGTGGGGATTACAGCCAAGTATGGGGTACTAAAATTGACAGATAAGCGATAAATTGCGTTGTGAACCCAATAAATTCTGAAACCACTCTAATCACTTGGGTTCCAGGTGACCAGGCAATTTTCTGTCTAAAGCCTTGTACACACGGCCAAAATTCTCATCAGGAAAAAAAAACGTTGTTTTTCCTGACGAGAATCTTGACAAGTAACTTGTCCCGGCCGAGTGTACACAAGTACGATTCAAAAGAACTTTTGAATGGCACACACGCGGTGACGTCATTAACTACGACGAGCGTGCGCTCATCACATTTGATGCCGTCGCTGCCATCTTGCTACACCTTATGCCTATGCCTAGGAAGCTACCGCGCATGCGTCAAAGTCATTTCGAGCATGCGCAGGTTTCCACGGCGACAGGTAAGTGTACACGAGAAAACTGAAACCCGCATACACACAGCCGGTTTTCGCAGCAAGAAAGCTCTCCCGGCAGTTTTCTTGTCTTTTTTTGCTGAGAAAACCTGTCGTGTGTACGCGGCCTGAATCCCCAAGGCGTTTTTTTTTATTTTGGCGACGTCTCAGTTGCACACATTATCTTTTATAGTAGTAGTCCACCCTAAATTATTACGCATTGTTTTTCAGGACCAATAAGGCTTTAATATGATAGAAAATTTAGAGACATATATTTTATTTCCTTGGTTTTGGTTGGGAGTAAATAATAAAAAAAAAAAATAGAAAAACTGTATTGTAACTGTACTGTGTAATTAGTCCAAATGCAACACAAAATATAATCAACAAAGTATACTGATTAAAATATCACATTAGTTCAACTTATCTGCAATGTAGAAGAATGGAAAAGCTAAAAGTAAACTTGAGAGTTTTTTTCCCTATCAATGCCACATTGCAACACACGTAGGGGAAATAAACAGTTTGCGTCAATTGTTAGCATAACATTAGGATAAGATTATGTCAGAATGGCGATGGCCCAAATTAGCAGGAAGGTGACTTTCTCAAAAGGTTTAATCTTATTAAAAAAAAAAAAAAAAAAAATGACGTAAGCATTTGAAGTTTCTCTACCACTTTAGAGAATTTCCCAGAATTTTTCTACCTTCGTGTTATAAAATTCTTGCAGGTGCAGCTGCTTTGAGCTCCGTTCCTTCTGACATCTTGCCCTCAGAAGTAAAAACATTACTGTGTAGGGGAGTCAAGACATTAGCACTGTTGCACTGGGTTAACAATTATTATATATATCTAGCGACCTCACCCCTTTCCTCCCGTCTCTTTGGCTCACTCATGAGAGTGGTTTGCAGAGGTTAAGCACACTTGTTTCACTTACGGGTCTTGCAGCGAAGTTCTCCTCAAAGTTGGTTTCTGTCCTCAGTGTGCGAGGACAGAGTCTCTATACCCCAAGTAACTCCAAGGTCCACACAAGTATATCACTCCAACGTAGAGCTTTATTTTCTTTGCACAAAGAGAGAAAGGTGTTAGAAGGATAGACAACATTCAGGCATTTTTGGCTTCGTCGCCACTCGGTCCCGAGTGGGTATAGCTCATCCGGATAGCCACCAATGGTGCTAGCAGCCGGCGTGCAGCTCGAACAGTCAATCTAGATGATCCCTAATAGATGCGTCTAGGAGATCCTCTACCACAGGATCTATAGTGTCCCAAACCTCCTGATGGTCCAGATTGTTAGGCCCCTTGGTTCCGGGTGGATGACATCCCCCTGGAGAGTTACTGGGCCCCTTCCTTCACTGTGATGGCTCACCAGTCCTTCGGAACGGTCCTCCCCCAGCCTCCTCCTCCAGAAACGGGTCTCTTTGCAAGGCAGCACCCTGAGATTCTTCCTTCTGAAGCGGGCTCCAGCTAAAGGTGCTGGGCCCAGGGCTGAAGTTGCAGTCCCAGGACTAAAGGTGCCTGGGACTGAGGCGTACGTGGCTCCATGGCCTGGAAGGTCACGCACTCGACTCCCGAACCCGCAGGTTTCCTCGGGTACAGGTCCCCGGATTACTCTCCTCACAACAATGGCGTCCGCCCCTCTTTTGTATCCTCTCCCAGCATGCACAGCAGGCCGACCCCACCCACCGCACGGCTGCCGAGAGAGGACACCAAATCGCCACTCCAACACCTGTGGTTCAACCCCGAGTACAAGTGACAGCGCCACCCATACTACCCAGGGGAACTGCAAGCCAGGTGAAGCAGCAGCAAGGCAGAGTTAGGAATTGAAAGACTTGAGCCAACTATCACTCAAGTCACCCCTAAATTTGGCATAACATAACCTCAATTTAGGACCCCCGCTACATATACATATAGAGTGTATTGTATACATGCATATTGAGAGGGACAGAGAGAACTGGTGCTAGCAGAAGTTCTGTAGTCCAGCAAGCAGGGCTGACAATGGTGTTTGCACTTTATTGTGGCAGAGTCACTGTGTTATCACCCCAAGCAGAAAGTTAGGAGTTCATGGGATATTTGACAGATTAACAGATATTTTTCTGTACTTGCAGCATAGGATAAAAAGTATAACGCATAGGGAAATGTGTACGTATTGATGAGATGTACTGAATATGTTTTTTTTTCTATGCCCTGGCATGTATTTTAAGTAGGAGGTTAGCAGAGAAACCCTACATATCTCTCTTATGATAAGTATTCTTATTAAGGCTGAGAATTTAAATAATTGCAGGATAGATGAGGAAGGGTCTATTGGGTGAGATTATTAACGCTTTTATTTTTAGGCCTCTTTGCTCAGACGATTAAATATTGTTTTCCTTTAGGTCATATACCGCCATCCTGGAGCACTATTGCATTTTAATTGTCAAGGTGCAAAACTAGATTTCACCTGCAGGATAAATAAAATAAAAAACACCCAAATCTTTTGAAATAGGGCAACCAGAAAGGAAGAACTCAAAAGAAGAGGAAGATCTCCATTGTTAGGCAGTACAGTGGCTAAGTGGTTAGCACTTCTGCTTAGCAGCACTAGGGTTACTGGTTCAAATCTCAGCCTCAACACTACCTGCCTGGAGTTTGCATGTTCTGCCAGTGCCTACGTAGGCTTCTTCCCACACTCCAAAGACATGCTGGTAGGTTAATCCTGTCTCAATTGACCCTAGTCTGTGTATGTATGTAAGTTAGGGAGCTTAGTTTGTAAGCTCCTTGTGGGGCAGGGACTGATGTGAATGTATAATATACAGTATATATATATATATATATATATATCACATCTTAATACATAAGGTGTAATGAGGGATTAGAGGGCAAAGTAAGCCCATAACACTATTAAAGCATGTTTGATGACCACCAGTGTACTGTCCCAATACCTGGTCACCCAAATCCAGAATTGTAGCAAGGAAAACAAAGAGTCCAATCCTGACATTGACTCCCACTGGAAAAAAAAAAAAAAAACACAATTAAAACAAAACACCTTGGCTCTGTATCAGAACCACTACAAATGGGCCACTTGGTAAATTAAAATTAGTTAAGCTCACTGTGCATAACCTTAATGATGACATACACTAGAATAGAGATATCCAATATCATAAACAGCAGATTGACACTAAATATCTAGTAAAATGCATTAACAGTAAATCACTTATCAAAAGATATAAGAAAAAAAAAAAGAATGAGAAAACAAAAATGTATGTACTATTTAGGGGCAGCATCTGGGTGGTAGTATGACCCAGATGCACTAATTGGTAGAGTAGGGCTGTTTTCATTCGTGTGAAGACATCAGGGGTGCTCAGTTCCCTGCGGCTCAGTAGGTGGCGCTGTCGCTTTGGGCCGGGGTTAAACCACCACTGCAGTGCCGTACCTTTTGTGACCTCTCGCAGCAGCTGTACAGCGGGGCGGGGAACCTGCTGTGCTTGCTGGGAGAGGGGGTAAAAGAGGGCAGACATCTTCACACGAGGTCCGAGTCCCAGGCACCTTCAGCCTGAGGGCTGCTGTCCGTGATCGGTGTCCAGGCGCCTTTGGCCTGGACACGTGGAGTTCGTGTTCCATTCCAGACACCTTCAGTCTGGGGTGAGGTACTTAAACTAAGGCCTGGGGCCCGGTACCTTCCACTGGGTCCCGCGAGGGAGGGATTGTCCTAAGGTGCCCCTGGTGTCGGGTCCCTGAATCCAGGGCATAAGGGACCGGAGAGGTGACCTTCTCGTAGAGCTGGTGCAGCATATTGCCGGTGCCAGGTGGGCCTCCGGAGACCGCCCGGATGGATGTCTTTTCCTAACAAGGGCCAACTCCATCAAGGAAGGTAGTTTATGTTTCACAGCCCGGTGGCAGCGGTCCACTTAATCAACCTAGGTCGGTGGCAGAGACCTGCTCCCAGGCCTGTGGCAGGGGCCTCAACAGTTCACTCGGTCGTGGCAGCGGCCAACATCACGGTCGGTGGCAGAGACCGTGCGACAAGCCTATTTGCACTAGAAGGAATAGTAGAGTTCACTGTGCCTGGACCTGCTCGTATCCACACCCCTGTCTGTTCATTTAAAAGTTAAACTGATGCTGTTCACTTGTCAAGAAGAATAAAGGAGTGTTGGACTTTTTATGGTGTGGGCTCTATTACTGGCAGTCAAACCTCCACAGGAGAAGCAGAGGCTCCATCCAGAACAGAGGCTTGAAGGTAAAACAAGTATTGGCTTTCACCTTTGCACATTAGAGGACATAGGCCGTAGCGAACCTCACCCTCCTCCCACATACCCCTAGACAAGCCAGCCGTTTCACTGAGAAGGGAGAAGGGGTTGAGGCCGCTACACGTGGGGTCTCGAGTCCGGGATCTTGTTATGGAGCCGAAGCTGACGGAGTTTGAGCATGTTTGCCCAATGGAGTTCCGAGTAGGTCGGCCATATTGGCCAACACGCCACAAGGCACACCATCCCTGCACAGTTCATGGGCGTGACTCTGAGAATGCCCGCGAACTAATGCGCCAAAGGGGAGGAGTCCGGCCATGTGAGGAGGATCACGTGGGGACTGTGGCGCGAACTACGCAGTGCGCAAAGGAGCAACAAGCCATGACCATGTTCGGGAATGCCTTGTGGTTTCCAGTTTCAACCACCACGAGGATGGCCTTGA
Source organism: Rana muscosa (assembly GCA_029206835.1). Classification (NCBI taxonomy): domain Eukaryota; kingdom Metazoa; phylum Chordata; class Amphibia; order Anura; family Ranidae; genus Rana; species Rana muscosa. The sequence continues at coordinate 185,792,855 of CM055124.1, read as the reverse complement.
CTAATGCTCCGGTTACAGATACGGGGATCTGGCTCAAGCCCCGGGGAAGATTCGCCCTGTATTCCTGCAGAGACGTTGAGGCCCTGGTTATGATTTGTCCCGGCTGTTCGGGACTGGTGGTGCAGCTGAAGTAATTCGGGCACTGTGAAGCCTGCGGAGAGTTCACATTTGAGGTGGAACCATCCATTGAAAAGCCAAGAGCCATCTACCTCGACCGCACCAGCGCCACTACTCGAGAAGGAGGAATCGCTGCTTGGACAGCCGTCCCCATGCGCACTGCCGGGACCTTGGAGGAGGTCTCCATCAAGGAAGGGAAATCCGAGGATGCTGCCTCGGTCACCGCAGGGTCCTTGCTCCCACCGCCGAAACGGAAGGTTGGCCTGGTAAAGGCTTCCTGTGGCCGTGGAGGAGCTTCACCCCGCTGCTTGCCTGGCCTGGATGGATCCGGAGGGAAGAGCCCTGGACATCGTGACACTACTACAGGCCCAGGTGAGCTAGGGGTTGGGACTGTTGGTGTGGTTGGAGGTGTCAGGAGTCCACAGTCGGTGGAGCCCGCTGAGGGGGGTGACTCAGAGTCTACAAGGGGTTACCTGCCTGCTGAAATGTATGACACCTCTGACCTGGAGTCGTTCTCCAACATTGGAGACGATGCAGAGATCGACAAGATTTTCTGTCAGAAGGGCTGGGACAAGATACCTCTGTCCTCGTCCCGTACCAAAAGGGACCCATTCATGTCCGCAGGGAATAGTACACCCCAGGTGGAGGCACCAGCGTCTGAGGAGGGGTATCATCCCCAGTCTGCCCTTCGATCCCCGGTGCCACCTGCATCTAACACCGGGGGCCAGAGACTGTCGCTGTGGGCGCCTATGCCCAAAATGGAGGTGGTCAAGGCACCTCGCCATCCGGATTGCATTGTATTGCCGGGCGTGGGGGACAAAGCTACTATGCCTCCCTTGGCCAGGATTCAGCGCCTATTCTGCCAGAAGGTTGCCAACGAGTATGGGTGGGACTACCCATACTTATCAAAAGAACTGCTGTACGAGGTCGAAGTCTGCCGGGAGCGTTGGTACAATGACTTTGTATGGACACATATCAAGGTGCCACACGCATGCAGGTACTTCGCCTGCTCTCCCAAGGCATCACAACGGTTCAAGGACTGCAAGGCAGAATGGATGCTGGGTCGGCACATCCACGCAGATAAGGTGCTGATCCGCCGGAAAGATAAGGAGGATGTTGAGTATCAGATCGAGACCTTGGATCAGCACTTGAAGCCCCTTGTCCTGCCGCATCCCAGGTTCTATCTGTAAGAGAAAAATACTCCTTTCCTTTGTCCTTTTTCCAAGCTGATGAACTTTCCGGGGTTTGTGTTTTTTTTTCTTCTCCCCGGAAAACCAGTGACTGTGCCCTAGGTAAAGGGGTGTTTGTGCTCTTCGGAGGAATGGAGACTGTTTTCAGTTGTTTGTTCTCCTTTCTTCCCTCCCGCAAAGTAATCATGGACTTTGGGGTAGTTAGGGCCAAGACACAGAGAAGTTTCGTCTCAGGATTCGACAAGTGCTCTTGCCGCGGCACTGTCACCAGGTGGCAGTGTTGCGCACCGACATTCACTTTTCACACACACACTCTGGAAGGAAAGAATTTCTCTTAGGAGGAGTTTTTTTCGTTCCCACACGAACATGTGTGTCAGGGATTTGTGTGCTTAATTTTTTTTTGTTTCCCCTCTGCAGGAGAACGTCCGTCAAGACCGCTGAGAATGGGGCGGGTCTTAGTTAGTGATGTGGGCGGGGGAAAATGTCAATAATGTTGATGTGCTGACAATTTGTTATGTGTTTGTTTTCCCTTCCTTGTCAGGTTCAGGCACAGGGTCAAGTTTTTTTCTCTTTCAAAGTTTTGTTTGCTTTTGAATTTCCCTCAGCTAGTCTCTGGATCGGGTTATGTTGGCTCCCTTTGGGGCATGGCTTGTTCCAGACAATGGGGACCAGTGTCAAATTACTGGGGGGAGAGTGTAGTGGGTATGTACTATTTAGGGGCAGCATCTGGGTGGTAGTATGACCCAGATGCACTAATTGGTAGAGTAGGGCTGTTTTCATTCGTGTGAAGACATCAGGGGTACTCAGTTCCCTGCGGCTCAGTAGGTGGCGCTGTCGCTTTGGGCCGGGGTTGAACCACCACTGCAGTGCCGTACCTTTTGTGACCTCTCGCAGCATCTGTACAGCGGGGCGGGGAAGCTGCTGTGCTTGCTGGGAGAGGGGATAGAAGGGGGCGGACATCTTCACACGAGGTCCGAGTCCCAGGCACCTTCAGCCTGAGGGCTGCTGTCCGTGATCGGTGTCCAGGCGCCTTTGGCCTGGACATGTGGAGTTCGTGTTCCATCCCAGACACCTTCAGTCTGGGGTGAGGTACTTAACCTAAGGCCTGGGGCCCGGTACCTTCCACTGGGTCCCGCGAGGGAGGGATCGTCCTAAGGTGCACCTGGTGTCGGGTTCCTGAATCCAGGGCGTAAGGGACCGGAGAGGTGACCTTCCCGTAGAGCTGGTGCAGCATATTGCCGGTGCCAGGTGGGCCTCCGGAGACCGCCCGGATGGATGTCTTTTCCTAACAAGGGCTAACTCCATCAAGGAAGGTAGTTCATGTTTCACGGCCGGTGGCAGCGGTCCACTTAATCAACCTAGGTCGGTGGCAGAGACCTGCTTTCAGGCCTGTGGCAGGGGCCTCAACAGTTCACCCGGTCGTGGCAGCGGCCAACCTCATGGTCGGTGGCAGAGACCGTGCGACAAGCCTATTTGCACTAGAAGGAATAGGAGAGTTCACTGTGCCCGGACCTGCTCGTATCCACACCCCTGTCTGTTCATTTAAAAGTTCAACTGATGCTGTTCACTTGTCAAGAAGAATAAAGAAGTGTCAAACCTCCACAGGAGAAGCAGAGGCTCCATCCAGAACAGAGGCCCGAAGGTAAAACAAGTGTTGGCTTTCACCTCTGCACATTAGAGGACATAGGCCATAGCGAACCTCACCCTCCTCCCACATACCCCTAGACAAGCCAGACGTTTTACTGAGAAGGGAGAAGGGGGTGAGGCCGCTACATGTATAAATGTTCAGAAATGTATAGCAGCTCTAATCAGTTGCTCATTATCATCCAACCATTTAGAGGCCACCATAGGTGTATCAAAAAAGAGTAGTCTGTGCAACAACCCATAGTTTTGCAGGGTATAATGTAGAGAAATGTACAGAAACATAGAATAGTTACGGCATAAAAAGAATCAAGTGGTCCATGTTTTTGTTTTTTTTGGTCTGAGTATAGATTTGTTTGTCTCAAGCATGTTTGAATCCCTATATTGTTGACTTACTCGCTGCCTCTGCTGGAATTCTATTCCAAGCATCAACTACTCTTTTGGTAAAATAATATTTTCTAAGAATAATTTGAAACTTTCCTCCTGCTAGTTTGAGGTCATATCCCCATGTTCTTGGATTAAAATTGAAATACTGCCCTTCTGAACCTTATTTACACCTTAACGTTTTAAACATATAGGTAGGTACATCGTGGTGTGACGCCAGAAAACACTCAGAGTCCAGATGTAGAGAAACAGGAATATATTGAATTTATGAATATATTGTAATTGAAGTTCTGTAATACACACCAACCTGACGGGAAGACCAGGAGCACTTATAGATGTAACAGCAAGGAGGTTCAGTACCAGAAGGTCACAGATGTGCTGACAGCATCTGTCCGAAGGAGCAGAATGCAGCCTGGTCGGTCCATACCCAAGTGGGGAGACTTTCAAGTAGGTTGGTGTGTCCCTGCCCTTTCTCTACTCCTCAGAACCTCTCCCTGACACTAAGCACTATCCCTGACAGACAGATGACCTGTCCCTATCCTAGCCACACGCAAAATGCGTGCCAGCCCGGGAGCCAGGGACCTAAATAAACTCTTCCTGACCCAAAATGGCCTCCAGAGTCACATGGGACACCAGCATCCAATCGGATAGCTCTCCCTATGACCCAGGAAACCATAGAGAAACTAGGTTCCTCTTGAATTCCTCTGCCTCTGCAATGCAGCTGTAGCTGAGCACCACCTGCAGTGGTGATAATAGACTGCACCTGCCTACAAACATGTCTCCCCTTTTCCTTCTTTCCTCCAGACTCTACATGATAAGCTCCTGAAAAAAAAACGATATTTACAGCTCCACCAGCCTTACTGTAAGAAAATCTTCAAGAACCCTATACTTCAAAGATTTCCTCTTACTCCCCAGTAGCTCAATATTCTGCCATGTACCAAAATACATATGTTGTTGTTGTTTTGACCTATTGTAAGTTTTTTTTTGCAAGTTTACTAAGCAATTCTGAGACTATACTTACACTATATTACTAAAAGTATTGGGACGCCTGCCTTTACACGCACATGAACTTTAATGCCATCCCAGTCTTAGTTCATAGGGTTCAATATTGAGTTGGCCCACCCTTTGCAGCTATAAGAGCTTAAACTCTTCTGGGAAGGCTGTCCACAAGGTTTAGGAGTGTGTCTATGGGAATGTTTGAACATTCTTCCAGAAGTGCATTTGTGAGGTCAGGCACTGATGTTGAATGGGAAGGCCTGGCTCGCAGTCTTATCTTAAGCCCTGTACTCACAGTCGGACTTCCATCGGACTTTTCCGTGTTTTTTTGTCCGAACGGAGTTGGTCGGGAACACCCAAAGCATACACACGCTCGGACTTTACTGCAAACTTTCCCAAAACTTTTTGCAACATCACGTGGTTTTTCTGCTCTTTTCTGCTCTTTACCGCCACCCTTAGGTCAACTTCTGCTATCGTTGGTGGATTTTAACATTAGTTGTTTTGTCCATCGGACAAAAGTCAGATGGTTTTCTGTACACACGGTCGGACTTTGCTCCATCGGACTTTTGTTGGGCAAAAGTTTGTCCGTTTGCAGACCCAACTTTTGTCCGATGAAAGCAAGAAAAAAGCAAAAAAAGTTTGTCCGATGGAGCGTACACACGGTCCGATTGTTGGACCAACTTGCTCAAAATGAAGTTTGTTGGCCAAAAGTCCGACCGTGTGTACGGCGCTTTAGTCAAAGGGTGGGCCAACTCAATATTGAACCCTACGGACTAAGACTGGGATGCCAATAAAGTCCATCTGTGTGTAAAGGCAGGCGTCCCAATACTTTTAGTAATATAGCGTATTTAATCTATTCCTGTACAGGAAGGGGGCAAAGTGTAGTTTCTTATCTGCATATTATCTACTTTTCTATGATCGTAGTTTATATTGTTAGCTCAGTAGTGAGAAACTGGAATATTTTGCTCTATTTATAGATATCTAAATTAGTGAAAGCCATAAATGATTATGAAATACCATTTGTATCTATTAGTAGGATAGCAGTTCCAGAGAAATGGCACACTAGTACATACAAAAGTACATACAAAAGACTAAAAACAAAATGTGAAGTATTTTAGAAGTACTCTGCAGATCTGGAGAATTGGAAACTTTGCAGGTGAATCACAAATTGCTGGTGAAGAACTGATCTTCATATTTAAAAGTAAAGACTCTCATGTGTTTTATCTTCTGTTTGTTTAGATCAGCAAATAGTCCTGCTTTAATCTGCAGATCAATGTGTTAACCTTAAATTTTATTTAATTTTTTTATTTTTTATTTAAAACAGAGAAAATGGTCTGCAGGGACCACAATAGTAGAAGTAATACGTTAGCAATGATACAGTCAAAGTTCCATATATACAGACAGATTTCCCATCAACATAAAATAATAAAATGGAGTCCGTGTATGGGTTACCACACGGGTGTAAACTCTGTTCGGGGCCGTGGCGGTCCCACCTGTGTAAAATATGATTTGGTGTGCCTGGGAGATGGAATTGACAGGTTTTCTTGGTCCTGTGGATTCAGCTTCCCTTCTAATTTTCCCATTTATCATAGAAAAGAAACACAGTAAATGGTATAGTACCGCAGAGATAAAGAAACAGGGCAGGGCCCAATAAAGAAGAAAAGGGGAGAAAATTGTGGAGGGGCATATGGGGTATAAGAGGGGGGGTTGGTAGGGGCAGGTGTATTCGAACATGGATTCGGGTAGCCGTCCCTTGGGGGCGGCGTCACCCCTCTCAAGCATTCAGAAGTCAGGAGGCAGAACGATAGCGGGATAGGATAGGTCAATTAGTCAGGTCGCTAAGTCGTTCCCTCTGAGGTTTTGTCCCTCGTCTGAATATTTAAATATATTCCATAATTGCCACATTTTGGAATATGCCTCCTGCCTATGTTGGTTGGTGAGGGTTAAGTCCTCCATCCAGCTAATATCGTCCACCTTGTGGAGCCATTGGGCAATGGTCGGTGGGTGTGGGGACTTCCAATTAAGTGGAATGCAGGCCTTGGCTGCGTCTAGGAGATGTCGGATCACAGATTTTTTGCACACTCGTGCTGGCGTATCCGTCGCATGTAGGAGAAAGTAAGCCGGTTCATCCGGCACCGTACGGTCCGTAAATTTTTGGGTTATACGACGGACTTCTCCCCAGAAGTTCCATATCAGAGGGCAAGACCAAAATATGTGCAGGAGGGTGCCCTTTTCTTTTTGCCACCGCCAGCAAAGATCTGAAGATGTTGGGAAGAATTTATGTAATAGGGCAGGGGTCTTGTACCAGCGTGTAAGGATCTTGTAATTTGTTTCCTGAATTCTGGCGCATAGGGTGGATTTGTGAGTAAATTTGATAATGTGCTGTTTTTTATTGTCAGTGAAGTGGCAGTCTAGGTCCCTTTCCCACTTGGTAAGGCATGGGAGTTGGTAATCTCCCGGTGGCTCGACCAGAATGGCGTATGTCAAGGAGAGTGTATGTGGGATCGCCCCAGTCTCCGTGCAGAGCTCCTCCAGGGTCGTGAGGGGTTGTTATGAGTCGTTGGGGGGGGGGTGGGAGTCCGCTGACTGAGTTGTAAGGCTCTCATAAAGTCCAGTTTGTACGGGCCATTAGGATCTGACAGCTCCGTATACGTCCTCCACCTTCCCAGGGTGCTAAAGTGGGATGCTTGATAGTTGTGGAACTTCTAGTCATGTAAGCCTGGTTCGAATTGGAGGTGACCGATCACGGGTCTCAGGGGGAAGTTACGGGTCGAGAGGCAGGATTTCGACAATAGTTGCGAGCAGACATTAGCAGTGTTGCCTATCAGAGGGTGACGCTTGAGTTTAGGTGGCAGGGTGGCGTGGCACCAGGGGACTCTGTGAAGGGGTATGTCACTTTGGTCCTGTTCCAGTTGCTTCCATAGCTTGGTGTCTTTATGTCGGCACCAGTCAAGCAGTCTACTGAGATGGGTTGCGTGGTAGTATATGTGAACATCCGGCATTGCTAGGCCCCCGTGTAATTTTGTGAGGGAGAGTAGTTTTCTATTTAAGCGCGGGTTTTTCCCCGCCCAGAGAAACCAAGTGAAGGTGGAGTGAACTTGTTTGAAATAGTCACCGGGTATGTGAATTGGAAGGGCCTGTAGGAGGTAGAGGAATTTGGGTAATATCGACATTTTGAGGATGTTACAGCGGCCGAGCCACGAGTGAAGGCCGCCGTCCCATTCGTCAAGTAATTTTTTAACTGTTTTCAATAGGTTAACCTTAAAGTTTGACTAAAGGCTGTCATAGACATCAGGATACAGTTGGGAAAAGGGGCATGATCTGACCACCCTTAAGCTTTTACACTGGAGGCGTTTTATAGGCGATTTAGCACTAAAAATAGCGCCTGTGAAGCGCCTGAAAAATGCGTCATCTGCAATCTGGGTGTGAAAGCCTGAGTTCTTTTACACTGAGGCGCTGCGCTCGCAGGACATCCAAAAAAGTCCTGCAAGCAGGTTCTTTGTGGCGCCCCTGCCCATTGAAATCAATGGGCAGCACCGCCGAAGCGCCTGTAAAGCGTCTCGGCAGCGTCGCTTTGTGGACACTTTTAAACGTTTATTCTGCCACTAGGGGGGTTAAAAGCGTCCCGCTACCAGCCGAAAAGCGCCTCTAAAATGATAGTAAAGCGCTGCTAAAACTAGCGGCACTTTACCACCGACGCCCCCGCACTTTCAGTGTGAAAGGGCTCTTAAGCTAACTAGTGGATCCCTAATACAATCAGTTGCATTGTGTGGTAGTTTGTGTTTAGCTTTTGAAGTGAAGTGTGAAGGTGCAATACTGACATCTCTGGTGCCAACTGGAGAAATCCAGAATCACTGAACAAGGTTATTCAACACTTCCCAATAAGCCTCAGTCAGGGCTTGGGCTGTTTTTCTTTTTCAATAAAAATAACAAACATGCCTATACTTACCTGCTCTGTGCAATTGTTTTGCACAGAGCAGCCCTGATCCTCCTCTTCTGGGGTGCCCTGCCGGCGCTCCAGGCACCTCCTCTTCATCAGGTGCCCCCATAGAAAGCCGCTTTGCATGGGGGCACCCGTTGAGCCTCACTCCCGAGTCCAGCTGCTGCTTCCATTGACACAGACAGCGGGACTCGGCCCCGCCCCTCGCTCCTGTGTCACTGGATTTTATTGACAGCAGCGGAAGCCAATGGCTCTGGCTGCTATCGATGTGTCTAAGAAGGAGAGAGACAGTGGCTGGAGCCGCTGCGCTCGTGCACATCACTGGATACGATCGGGCTCAGGGTAAGAAAAAGGGGAGGGGGGTCTGGGGGGGAGCTGCCCCCCAGAAGGTTTTTCACCTTAATGCATAGAATGCATTAAGGTAAAAAACCTTGAGGCTTTACAACCATTTTAATTTCCAGTCCCCGAGATGCAAGAGGAAATGAGAGAAAATCACTACAAATGAGGAAAATTCCTCTGTTAAACAGTTGTCAATGGAAGAGCCATCCCTCCTAGAAGATTTACCCTATACTCTTGTTCTTGTGCCAAATTCTGAACTTCCCATCACTTGCTGTCTCATTGACAGTCCAGGAGGCGGGCTTTGAACCTAAGCGCCGCATATGTGTTCTTGTGCCTCTTGTTGAGAGCACGTACTCTGTGCTGGGAGCGCACTGTGCAGCTGCTGCCAGCACAGAGACTGAGCTCTCCGGGTCTCCTTCTAACAACTGGGAACCCAGAGTTCTGACTCCCAATCACCTGATCACTGTGACAGCCTCAGATTGGCTATCAAAGTTATCAGTTACTATGCAGCCTGCCCTTGTCATTTTTTTCTTCTCTGAATGGAGAGAAAGATACTTAGGGGTTTATTTACTAAAGGCAAATCCACTTTGCACTACAAGTGCACTTGGAAGTGTAGTTGCTGTAGATCTGAGGGGGACAGGCAAGGAAAAGAAAAAATTGAATTTTTGCTCGCACATGATTGGATGATAAAATCAGCAGAGCCTCCCCTCATTTCAGATATTACCCTCAGATCTAAGGCCCCATGCACACGAGACGCCGGGGCAAACTCTGCTGAACACACGTTTTTAAAGGCTAAAACCGGCGTTTAAAAACGCCCGTTTTGCCGCGATTTTAGCGGCGTTTTACCGCGTTTGCGTCTATAGGCGTTTAGTTAAGAAACATCATAAGACCCTCCCTAAGCTCAAAAAACATTATTATTTAACCATTTCAGCCATTTTGGGAGACCAGCAGCTGAGAGAGCAGCAGTGTACTTGTATTTAGCGTATCACTTGCCACATCATCTGCCACAAGCTGTGGATTGTCCACTTGCCACGTCACCTGCCACGTCACCTGGCCACGTCACCTGGCCATGACACCTGCCACGTCACCTGCCACAAGTTGTGGAATGTTCACTTGCCACGTCACCTGCCACGTCACCTGGCCACGTCACCTGGCCACGTCACCTGGCCACAAGTTGTGAATTGTCCACTTGCCACGTCACCTGCCACGTCACCTGGCCACAAGTTGTGGATTGTCCACTTGCCACGTCACCTGGCCACGTCACCTGGCCATGTCACCTGCCACGTCACCTGCCACAAGTTGTGGAATGTTCACTTGCCACGTCACCTGCCACGTCACCTGGCCACGTCACCTGGCCACGTCACCTGGCACAAGTTGTGCATTGTCCACTTGCCACGTCACCTGGCCACATCACCTGCCACGTCACCTGGCCACGTCACCTGCCACAATTTGTGGATTTCCACCTGCCACGTCACCTGGCCACAAGTTGTGGATTGTCCACTTGCCACGTCACCTGCCACATCACCTGCCATGTCACCTGGCCACGTCACATGCCACGTCACCTGGCCACGTGAGCTGCCACAAGTTGTGGATTGTCCACTTGCCACGTCACCTGCCACGTCACCTGGCCACGTCACATGCCACGTCACCTGCCACAATTTGTGGCTTTCCACCTGCCACATCACCTGGCCACGTCACCTGGCACAAGTTGTGGAATGTTCACTTGCCACGTCACCTGCCACGTCACCTGGCCACGTCACCTGGCCACGTCACCTGGCACAAGTTGTGCATTGTCCACTTGCCACGTCACCTGGCCACATCACCTGCCACGTCACCTGGCCACGTCACCTGCCACAATTTGTGGATTTCCACCTGCCACGTCACCTGGCCACAAGTTGTGGATTGTCCACTTGCCACGTCACTTGCCACATCACCTGCCATGTCACCTGGCCACGTCACATGCCACGTCACCTGGCCACGTGAGCTGCCACAAGTTGTGGATTGTCCACCTGCCATATCACCTGCCATGTCACCTGGCCACGTCACATGCCATGTCACCTGACCACGTCACCTGCCACAAGTTGTGGATTGTCCACTTGCCACGTCACCTGCCACAAGTTGTGGATTGTCTACAGTGCAATGCAAGCAATTACAGTTTTTTTTTCATATATTTTTGATGGTTTTTCATCATTTGCCATCATTTTTGAGATTTCTAATGTAAAAAAATAGGTCACCTTTAAAAACGCTAATAAACGAAATCGCGGCAAAACGCCGGTACCGCGTTTTGCCGCGTTTAGCCGCGTTTAGCCGCGTTTTGCGTCTGAAACGTGGAAAACTTTTGCGTCTGAACCCATTTTTTTGCTTCTGGAAAAACGAGGTTAAACGCAACTGCCTAAAAACGGCAATAAACGAGACTGTGTGCATGGACACATAGGATAACATTGAATGGGTTCAGGAGCAGTTGAAAAAAGTGTCCAACTGCCTCTGAACGCGCGTTTAACAGCAAATAACAGCGTCTCGTGTGCATGGGGCCTAAAGCGACTGCACTTCCAAGTGCACTTGTAGTGCAAAGTAGATTTGCCTTTAGTAAATCAACCCCTTTGTATTTTTCTCTCTTTTCCAATTAATACAAATGTAAACAAAGTGTTTGTGAAAAACAAAACAAAAAAAAAGATTAAAAAAAATAAAGAAAGAAAAAATACCTAGATCAAGGTTTGATCTTGGTCAGTGTCAGGGTTATCCTTAGGGTCATGATAAGGGTCAAAGGTCATAGGTCAGGGCCAGTATATTTTAGGTAGGATTTAAAAAACTGAATTTTTTTAATTAGTAATAATGTCAGTGTGTTTTTGGTAGGATAAATAACATAACAAAATGAGCACCTTTGTTTCTGGGCCCTATTACTGGTACAAACAGCGAATAACATACAGTACACATACTGTTTGTTGTATCACTGTGATCTTTAGGAGCAGGAGCGTTTATTTTTAGTTGCTTTGGTGGTAAGTACAGTATCAGCAGATATCTGTTACCATTTACCACCAAATAAAAGCCTTAGAGCCGGTTCACACAGGGGCAACACGACTTCCAGCGCGACTTTGGGAGGCAACTTGGACACGACTTGAGCATGAATCACAGCGCGACTCCAGGCAACTTACAAGGCAACTTCAAGTTGCCTCCAGGACAGGCGACTTTTCAGTGGCCAATCAAACAAGAATCAGCTCTGTGGGAGGGAGGGGGGAGGGAGGGGTTTGCCTGGAAAACAATTTTTACTTCCTGGAAAGTTGCTTCAGTTAAGACAGGGGATCCGACTTGGAGGCAACTTCCATTGAAATCAATGGGTACAAGTCGCCTAGAAGTCGGATTGAAGTCGTACAGGAACCTTTTCTGAAGTCGGAGCGACTGCAGTAGTGTACATTAAGACGGCTCCATTCACTTCCATTACTTTTCTAAGCCACGCGACTTGGGGCGACTTGAAGTCGGATCCCAGGATGCCCCTGTGTGAACCGGCTCTAATTTGTCCTGAAAAAAAAAAAAAAAAAAGAAACAAGGTACAACCCACCTTGATAAACAAAAAGAGTTGTGATCATATGTACAATTTTATTAACACATGTCAAAGTTGCAAAATTGGGCCCGGGTGTTATGGCTTGTTTTACCCTCATTCATGAAGGGTTAAAGTGGTATTAAACTCAAAACAAAAAATGTTATATACTGCAACCTACCATTATTTGGATGTGGTGGATGCATTAGTTTACTTTTCTTGGCTTTTTTCCCTCAGTTTTCATCGGGTGATCTGGCCAGTAACATGCCTTCTGTATTAGAGTGCCTCTACCTTGAAGGAATGGACACAGGGGGCACCTTTGAAGAGCAACATTGGTAATCGGGGCGGGACGGGAAGTGTTAGATGTACTAGCAGATTTAACAAATTGAAGTCTGACTAACACTTCATATGGAGTTACAGCAAACAGTTTTTTTTTTCTTTTGGGAGAAAGATTTTACATAAATAAATAAAAGCTGATCATTGTAAGCATGATTGTCAGTGGGAAATGGTTTGTCTCATTCATGTGTAGCACTACCCCCTCAGAAGCCACTGAGTATTCTGGCTACCCTATTTACTACGGAGCCCTAAGCAGAGTGTTGCCCTTGCTGACACAACCAAAATACCTGGACCAGATGACTCCCTGGCTGTCAAACAAAGGATAAACATGTACACACAGATGAGATAAAAGAGAAAACAATTGGCTGAGTCTTCCAAATAGCAAAACACCAACAAGAAAAGGCAATATAACACAATACAGTACCACTTTAAGCCACTCCCACCCATCCTGCAGGACTGAAGATTTAAACGTGAGCTCCCAAACCAATACATTTTCCCCTAAGTGAGCGAATGAGATGAGTAAAAAAAAACAAAAAACACTGGGCTAGCTCACTTGCGGGCTTTCAGTGAGTAGAGTCAAGGTTTAACTTTTAGGAATTTAGGCAAGTACATTTTCAGCAGATACCCCAAGCACCCGAAGAACTCTTCTGCCGGCTAGTTGGGGCCCTTATGTTGGTGCACAATACACAATATAGTCTCTTTGAGGAAAATGGAGTTACCCAAGCGATGGTAAAATAGCTAACGGCGTTCCCATTTAATAAACACTGGTAGGGTGAAGAATCCCTTTAAGGATGTCAGATGGTAATAGAGATTGCTTTGGAAAAAGAAGGGGAGGAACAGATATTGGCTGAAGTATGTCCCTTTAAATAGAAACCATCCTTTGAACATCTAATTTCTTTCTTGAATAGCTCAAGTCTGAAGTAGAGTGTTGCTGCATGCACATGTGCTCACAGGGAACCTGGAACATATTAGTGTGTTGCTGCTCCTATATTTCCAATCTGCAAGCTACAGGTTTGAAGGTGACACTATGATACTGCTTAACCACTTAGCGACTGTCCTATAGAAGTTTTACTGCTACAGGGCGACAGCTGTGCACAGGGTCACGTACATACACTAAATGGTAAAAAGTATTTGGGATGCCTGCCTTTATACGCACATGAACTTTAATGGAATCCCAGTCTTAATCTGTAGGGTTCGATATTAGGTTGGTCCACCTTTTGCAGCTATAACAGCTTTAACTCTTCTGGGAAGACTGTCCACAAGGTGTGTCTATGGGAATGTTTGACCACTCTTCCAGAAGCGCATTTGTGAGGTCAGTCACTGATGTGGACAAGAAGGCCTGGCTCGCAGTCTCTGCTCTAATTCATGCCAAAGGTGTTCTATCAGGTTGAGGTCAGGACTCTGTGCAGGCCAGTCAAGTTTATCCACCCCAAACTTGCTCATCTACGTATTTATGAACCTTGCTTTGTGCATTAGTCTAAATCATTTGGTGGAGGGGGGATTATGATTGGGGGTTATTTTTCAGGGGTTGGGCTTGGCCCCTTAGTTCCATAGTTACATATAGTTACATAGTAGGTGAGGTTGAAAAAAGTCCATCAAGTCCAACCTATGTGTGTGATTTTATGTCAGTATTACATTGTATATCCCTGTATGTTGTGGTCATTCAGGTGCTTATCTAATAGTTTTTTTAAACTATCGATGCCCCCCGCTGAAACCATCACCTGTGGAAGGGAATTCCACATCCCTGCCGCTCTTATAATAAAGAACCCTCTACGCAGTTTAAAGTTAAACCTCTTTTCTTCTAATTTTATTGAGTGGCCCTGTGTCTTATTAAACTCCCTTCCGCAAAAAAGTTTTATCCCTATTGTGGGGTCATCAGAATGGTTTTTGTATATTGAAATCATATCTCCTCTCAAGCGTCTCTTCTCCAGAGAATAAGTTCAGTGCTCGCAACCTTTCTTCATAACTTATATCCTCCAGACCCTTTATTAGCTTTGTTTCCCTTCTTTGTACTCGCTCCATTTCCAGTACATCCTTCCTGAGGACTGTTGCCCAGAACTGGACAGCATACTCCAGGAGCGGCCGAACCAGAGTCTTGTAGAGCAGGAGAATTATAGTTTTATCCCTAGAGTTAATCCCATTTTTAATGCATGCCAATACTCTGTTTGCTTTTTTAGCAGCAGCTTGGCATTGCATGCCATTGCTGAGCCTATCATCTACTAGGACCCCCAGGTCCTTTTCCATCCTAGATTCCCCCAGAGGTTCTTCCCCTAGTGAGTAGATTGCATTTATATTTTTTACACACAAATGCATTATTTTAAATTTTTCTACATTAAACCTCATTTGCCATGTAGTTGCCCACCCCATTCATTTGTTCAGATCTTCTTGCAAGGTTTCCACATCCTGCGTAGAAGTTATTGCCCTGATTAGCTTAGTGTCGTCCGCAAATACAGAGATTGAACTGTTTACCCCATCCTCCAGGTCGTTTATTAACAAATTAAACAGGATTGGTCCCATCACAGAACCCTGGGGGACCCCACTACCCACCCCTGACCATTCCGAGTACTCCCCATTTATCACCACCCTCTGAACTCGCGCTTGTAGCCAGTTTTCAATGCATGTACTCACCCTATGGTCCATGCCAACGGACCTTATTTTGCATAGTAAACGTTAATGGAGAACTGTGTCAAATGCTTTTGCAGATACACCACGTCTACGGGCCTTCCTTTATCTAGACGGCAGCTCACCTCTTCATAGAAGGTTAATAGATTAGTTTGGCAAAAAAGATTCTTCATGAATTCATGCTGATTACTGCTAATGATACCGTTTTCATTACTAAAATCTTGTATATAGTCCCTTATCATCCCCTCCAAGAGCTTACATACTATTGATGTTAGGCTAACTGGTCTGTAATTCCCAGGGTTGTATTTTGGCCAAGATGGTCTGTCCTCCCTTTTTTACTGTTTATATACTTAAAGAATTTCTTGGGATTTTTTTTGCTCTCCTCCGCTATGTGTCTTTCGTGTTCCATCTTAGCCGCCCTAATTGCACCCTTATATATCTTGTTGCATTTTTTGTAAAGTCTGAATGCTGATAATGATCCCTCAGCCTTGTTTTTTTTGAAGGCCTTCTCCTTTGCTTTTATATGCATTTTTACATTGGAGTTAAGCCATCCAGGACTTTTGTTTGCTCTTTTACATTTATTTCCCAATGGGATGCACTGGCCAATGCCCTTATTTAATATGCTCCCAGGGGCGGATCCAGGGGGGGGCAACAGGGCAATTGCCCCCCCCCCCCGAGACCATCTGTCACACTCGCTTGCCCTGTTTTTTTTTTGTTGCGCCTGATCTCCCGGGGACCCGTTACTGGCCGGTCGTAGGTCCTCTGGACCCCAAACTTGGCACACATGTAGCCCCATGTCTCCTCTATAAGTGTACAAAGTTTGGTGTCTGGGGGACCTACGGCCGGGGAGCACTGATTTTTTAAAGCCGGGCACCCCTTCCATAGACTCCAATGTTAAACGGTAATTTCTTTGGTGACTTTGCGGACCCGTTACCGGCCAGTCGTAGGTCCCCTGGACCCCAAACATGGCACACATATAGCCCCATGTCTCCTCTATAAGTGTACAAAGTTTGGTGTCCGGGGGACCTACGGCCGGGGAGCACTGATTTTTTAAAGCCGGGCACCCCTTCCATAGACTCCAATGTTAAACGGTAATTTCTCCGGTGACTTTGCGGACCCGTTACTGGCCGGTCGTAGGTCCCCTGGACCCCAAACTTGGCGAACTTGGAGAACCGATTTTCAAAGCCGGGCACTCCTTCCATAGACTCCCATGTTAAACATCTGTCTAGTCGTGTTCACAGTGAAGCATGGGCACAGTGAGGCACAGTGAGGCATGCAGATGGACACCCTAGGCTTATACTCGAGTCAATACGTTTTTCCAGTTTTTTGGGGTAAAATTAGGTGCCTCGGCTTATATTCGGGTCGGCTTATACTCAAGTATATACAGTACTTGTTCTGCGGCTGCCGCTGCCTCTCTGAGTCTCTCTCTCAGTTTCTCACATCAGCCGATCAGCGGCGCCAAGAGAGAGACTCGTCGAATGTAGTTACGCGGCGCACTGACACGATACCAGGAGCGGAGGAGGAGGTGGGTAGGAGTCTCTTCCCTGCACGCTTGGCGTCTAGCAACGAGTGACGTCAGTGAGTCACGTCGGGCCGCTCTGCGGGCAGGTGCGATAGCGTGCGGCTCCACAGACGGGTAAGAAAGCGGGCGGCTCTGCTTGCGGCGCGGTATGTGGGCGGGCGGCGCGGTTCGTGGGCAGACTGTGCTGCTCAGTGTGTTGGCAGCGCAGGTGAGAGTGAGAGAGCAGGCTCAGTGTGGCAGCTGGCCAATCAGCTAGCCGGGAGCGGGGGAGCAGAGAGATGAGATCATCTCTCACCGCCCGTGCCTGCCCTGCATTCCTGCAGTGACTTCCGCCCTCACTGTGCAGGCAGCAGAGAGATTACATTATCTCTCTGCTGCCTGACTCTGGGAGTCTGGGACACAGCAAGAGACAACCAAAACTACACCTTAGCAGGCAAGTTAGTGACAATCCGCAAGGTGTGGCAGGCGACGTGGCAAGTGACAATCCGCAAATTGTGTCAGGTGACGTGGCAAATGACAATCTGCATCTGGTGGCAGGCAAGTGACAATCAGCAAGGTGTGGCAGGTGACGTGGCAAGTGACAATCCGCAAGGTGTGGCTAGTAACAATCCGCAAGGTGTGGCAGGTGATGTGGCAAGTGACAATCCACAAGGTGTGGCAAGTGACAATCCACAAGATGTGGCAGGTGACGTGGCAAGTGTCAATCCGCAACATGTGGCAAGTGACACGCTCAGGGCTCCCACTAATTGCAGGTGACGGTGGCAAGTGACACACTCAGGGCTCCCACTGATTCTGCATTGAACTATTTAATTTTATATTACAATGTAATAATAGAAATAATGCGCTTCAATCATCCTGACACCATAACAAGCATGGTGCCGGGATGATTGAAGCGCCGACACCAACCATTTCCCCGATAAATTTCCCACAAAAAAAACATATTTTTTGGCAGTGCCCCTCCCGAGAAAAGACTCTGGATCCGCCCCTGTATGCTCCTAAAGCAAACCCATCTCTCCTCCGTGGTTCTTTGTTTCTAAGACTTTATCCTAATTAATATCTTCTAGCAAGGTTCGTAGTTTAGGGAAATTCAGTTTTTGAAATTCATTGTCTCTGTGTTCCCCTATGTTTCCTATTTGTGTGATTTATACTGAAGCTAATTGACCTGTGATCGCTGTTCTTAAATTGCCCCGCATTTCCAATGAAGGGAACTCTTAAGGCGTCAACATACCAAGACATTTTGGACAATTTCATACTCCCAACTTTGTGGGAACAGTTTGGGAATGGCCCCTTCCTGTTCGAACATGACTGCGCACCAGTCCACAAAGCAAGGTCCATAAAGACATGGAGGAGCGAGTTTGGAGTTGAGGAACTTGACTGACCTGCACAGAGTCCTGACCTCGATAGAACACCTTTGGGGTGAATTAGAGCGGAGACTGTGATCCAGGCCTTCTCATCCAATATCAGTGTCTGACCTCACAAATGCGCTTCTGGAAGAATGGTCAAACAGATTGGGATGCCATTAAAGTTCATGTGCGTGTAAAGGCAGGCGTCACAATACTTTTGACAATATAGTGTATACATCACCCTGCACTTCTGGGTAGGGGGCACCAGCGATTGGTGTGCTAGATAAAGTGATTTGGTGTGCAAATGAGCAAATATCTAGCAGAACCCTGCAGCAAGGAGGCTGGTCACATGACTCACTGGATGCTGCTGTCTGAATCAATACACAGAAAGTAAAAGGTGTGGTACTGATGTCCCCTCAGCTGTCACTCATGCCGGAAAGATAAGAACATCTTGTGGTGAAGAAGAGGTATTGTGGGACAGCTCTGGATTGAAGTCTGGAAGGACAGGAGTTTGTAGGGGAAGCCGAGACAGTCCTGTATCTGGAAACTGTGTACAGCCACAATGTGCTATAAATGCTGGCTTAACCCCTAAAGGGGAACATTTTTGGTGAGTGAGGAGGAGGGGGAGCATGTGTGAAAACCACCGGCACACCATGAGATTTTTGAACCCAAATAATACTAAATTATGGACTAATTTTTTGCTGTATAGCACTTGTCACTTTATGGGCTTATATATTGTATTTTAGCACATGTCAATTTTTTATGGATGCTAAGGAATTATTCTAAGCACAGCACAGTCACTTTATTGTATATTATGTGTTTTGCATAGGGTACAAGTATCATGATTTGAGTGATTTATGAATTTATTCACTAATAAGGTATTGCAATCATATATTTACTAAGAGTTGTTTTTACATATTTATCGCAGGTGCACTTAAAGGGACACACACCACTCATACCCACTCTTTATTTTTTTATTTTACAAATGTTTTATTGTCAAAAAACCAACAGTACAGGTTTACAATAGGATGATACAACATATGGTAGACATATCAGATCAGAGCCAAAAGACCTCCGCACACAGAAAGGAAGCATGAGCCATGATCTCGTGCAAGACTCAAATGCGAAGGTCTGCGGAACCGGATTGCCAAGTAAAAGTCCAGCAATAACCTTCCAAGGTGGCCTGGAAGCCACAAGATATTTACAATGACCTTAATGAGCAATCAACCATTCCAAGCAAATGATCATGATCTAAAATCATCTCATTGGGGTTAATGCTCTATCTATTGATAGACTAAATGAGGCACTATAGTTAACGTAACAGTAAAAGCGTAAACATGACCATATCAACCAAGGTCATGCCCGGCGCTCTGTAAACCTGTGAAATTAGTGTGGAACACACAACAGTAGAACCTGAAGGTTAGCATCCTCAAGAGAAGAGTAGTAAAGACTGACAGAGAAAAAAAAAGCTACAAAAAGAGTGAAAAAAAAGGAAGAAAAGTAGAACAAAGAAAGGCAGAAGGAGGAAAGGGGTAGGGGGTCCACAGGGTGTGCGCGAGAGGAGTCCTACATCGTTAATAATGCAGTGTCAAACCTGGAAGGGTGATAATATGTTATCCAAGGTTGCCAAACTTTGAGAAACTTGTCATGCGTATCAGAGAGGACAGCCGTCAACTTCTCATTAACCATAACATCATTCAGATGATTTTTGACCGCCTCAAAGCTAAGTGTGGGGGTTTTCCATGCCCTCGCAATTGTCAACTTAGTTGCAGTAAAACGATGTTGGCTAGCTGCCGTTCTGGACGTAGTAATTCAACAATAGGCTTACCAAGGAGAGCTTCATAAGAGTCTCGTTTAAGATTAGTCTGAAACAGGTTGCGAAGAAGGGTATATACTCTGACCCACAGTCTGCACGCCCGCGGGCATGACCACCAAATATGTGCCATGGAACCCTGCTGGGAGCATCCCCGGAAACAGAGCGGGGAGTAAGTTGGGATAAAGCGGGCCAATCTAGCCGGTGTGTAGTACCACCTATACAACACTTTATAGGCATTTTCCAGAATTGAGACATTACATGAGCACTTGGATAGAGCTATGGTCATTGCCTGCCAGTCTTCAGGGTCCAATTGCTTCCCCAAATCTTTCTCCCATTGAAGATTATAGGACCTTAATGGAGGTCTCTTTGTGGATATTACAGCCGAATATATCAACAATATCAGGCCCGGGGAATGGGGTCTGGCTCTACAAAGGCTCTCTCAAAGGGAGTCAGAGTATAAGGGGTAGGTCAAAATTTAATAAGACTTTGAAGAAAATGACGAAGTTGTAAATAGCTGTAGTGCTCTCGTAAGGGGATACCATGGAAAGTGTGTAAAGCGTCAAATGTCAAAATTCTAGTAGGCGTGAATGAACATCTGTGAACCCGTTCGCAGTCCACCATGAGAATTGGGTTGGGTTATAACGACCTGTAGGAAATAATGGGCAGTGTAAGAGTCGCAGAAGTGGAAGATGGGGAGAAATCAATTCTGCAGAGTATTTTACCAAGTCCCATAATCGCAAGGAATGGGCCAAACAGGGCCCTAAAACCGTTGGGCGTTGCGTGGGAGGGAGCCAGGGCAAAGAGGAGATAGGAACAGGATCGGAGTCAACCAGGTCAATCATAGCCCAGAGCGGGAGCTGGTACGTCTCATGAAGGTGTGAAAGTGGGGCAATGTTAGCTGCTATATAGTAGGCCCGTAGATCAGGGACCGAAAAAACGCAGTTAATACGCTTAGTGTACAAAATCTGTTTGCTAATTCGGGGGGCGGGTTGATCCCCAGATAAATTGCAAAATCTTGCGTTGGTGTATACGGAGGATATGTGAAGGGACCATAAGTGGCAAAACACAAAAATAATATAGGAGTTTCGGGAGATAGGACATACGAATAGCTGTTATCCGGCCAAATGGGGGCAAATGGGACCAGGACAACAGCATGTCTGATAGCTTTTTGAGCAAAGGTGGAAAGTTAGCCTGGTACAATCCAGAATACGTGGGGGTAAGGCAGATTCCCAAGTAAGGCAGCGAGGAGACCCACTGGAAGGGGAAAGCCGACTGTAGATCCGTTAACAACCTAGATGAGAGGTTGACCGATAGAGCTTTAGACTTGGAGGAGTTAACTCGGATCCCTGAAAGGGAAGCAAAGGTATCCAAAAGGGATTGTAAGTTTGGTAAAGAAATTCTAGGGGAGGTTAAAGTCAGAAGGATGTCATCGGCAAAAAAATACATTTTATGGGGACAGCCCGCAACTTCAATGCCCCGTATATCCGGATGTGAGCGAATCGCCTCCGCCAATGGTTCCAGGGCTAGTACAAAAAGGAGAGGCGAAAGTGGACATCCCAGACGGGTGCCCCTCTTGATATTAAAGAGAGGAGATTCAAATCCATAATACTTAATTTTTGCCCGAGGGGAATCATATAAGACTGACATCCATTGCATAAATGAGGACCCAAAACCATAGTGACGAAGAACTGACATGAGATAAGGCCACGAGAAAGTGTCAAAGACCTTATTCACATCCAGAGACAAGAGCATCGATTCCAACGATCGGGTATGGGCTATATGTTGGAGTTGCAATATACGCCGAATAGCATCTCCCGCCTGTCTCAGAGGTATAAAACTGACTTGATCCTTCTTAATTAACCGAGGGAGAAAAGAATTCAGGTGATTTGCCAGAATTTTGGTCAAGATTTTCATATCGACGTTAATTAGGGAGATGGGCTTAAAATTGGCCCAGGAGAAGTGGTCGCGGTCCAGCTCAGGGATCATCACTATATTTGCGGTTAAGAGGTCCGAGGTAAAGGAATGACCGTTTTTAACAGAGTTATACATGGCTGTTAAATGTGGAGCTACCACGGCCCCAGTCGCTTTCCCACCTTAAGTTCCTTAATACCTTGGAGGACCTCCGAAACCTGTATATCCCTATCCATAAGGGTGACATGCGCCTCTGTCAGGGTTGGGAGCGAGAGGGGACTGAGAAAATGATTAGTATCCTGTTCGTCAAACTGCTCCGGGGCCGAGTACAATTTTGTGAGGCGGAAACGGAACTCCTCCAATATGCGCATTGGATTACCCGTGAGAACATTATGTCGGTTGCGCAGGGTGATGGGAGTAAATTTAGGAGCGAAAGTCCGGAGCCTACCAGCCCCCTCGGTAAGACAGAGATCCAACTCTGATCGGGCCTGCTCCAAAAGTTCGCGATTGCCAGGGGTGGGGGATTGCTTAAAAGCTACAGATAATGCCTCCAGCCGGTTCTCCAAGGCCCTCTGTTTCAGACCCTGTTCCCGTTTACGGTTCAACGCCATCCGGATCATGTGGCCTCTAAGTACCGCCTTGTATGCCTCCCAGAGCGTTACGGGAGATGCAATCGACCCTGCATTATCGTGGAAATAGTCCTCTGAGGCTTTCAAAATATCCTCCTGGATCTCTTTAAGGGATAGGAGTGAATCATTCCTCACCCAGTGTGAGAGTTGAGGCCTATCCAGAATAGTGTGGCAGACTACCAGAACAGGGTCGTGATCAGACCACGGGGCAGCCAGAATGGAGGCTATTACCACCAAAGGAAGATTTTGTCTCAGCATAAACATCTGATCTATTCTGGAATGAGAGTGATGGGGATGGGAGTAGTGCGTGTAGTCCTTACCCTGGGGATGAAATTCCCTCCAAAGGTCGACCAAATCATGTGATTGTAGAGAGCGAGCAAATTTCAGGTAAGTCAGGTGAGGGAGCAGTACGTTCCGAGGGATATTTATCCAAAGAGGGGTTCAGGACTATGTTTGAATCGCCCTTGAGGAAGAGGGTACCTTTGCGGTAAGATGCCAGCAGGGTACAGACGTGAGTCAAAAAGGGCCCCGGGTTAGAATTGAGAGCATAATAAGTCATACACTCTATATTTTTTTAATATTTCTTGTGGTAAGAGATGGCCAGCAGGCAGCACTCACAGCATAGTAAAGACAAAGACAACGGTGCCTCTATCCCCTAAAGACGCTGTTTGCAGGGAAATGTGTTGGGTGGGGCCGAACAGGTGACATCTTTATGCACGCTGATGGGAATCCGGCTGTGCTTATTGTTACATGCCTGTGATTGTCTTCTTATTGTAAATGCATTACCTTATTAAAAGTCCATGATTTTAAAAATACTGCACTATGGTGGTCCCTTCTTGCTTTTAATCCCTCTGTGCTGAGCACATTAACCACTTCAGCCCCGGAAGGATTTCCGCCTTAATGACTAGGCTTTTGCGATACGGCACTGCGTCGCTTTAACTGACAATTGTGTGGTTGTGCGACGTTGTACCCAAACAATTTTTTTTCCCACAAATAGAGCTTTCTTTTGGTGGTATTTGATCCCCTCTGCGGTTTTTAGTTTTTGTGCTATAAACAAAAAAAGACAGATAATTTTGAAAAAAAACCCAATATTTTTTACTTTCTGCTAAAATACATATCCAAAAAAAAATATATAAAAAAACAAATGTATTCATCAGTTTAGGCCAATATGTATTCTTTTACATATTTTTGTTTAAAAAAAATCGCAATAAGCATATATTGATTTGTTTACACAAAAGTTATAGCGTCTACAAAATAGGGAATAGATTTATGGACTTTTTTTTTTTTACGTTTTTACTGGTAATGGCGGCAATCTGCGATTTTTAGCGGGACTGCAATATTGCGGCGGAAAAATCTGACCCCAAGTGACACTTTTTGGGGAGCAGTGTCATTATTACAGTGATCAGTGCTAAAAAAAAATGCACTGATCAATGTAAAAATGACACTGGTAGGGAAGGGGTTAACACTAGGGGGCGATTAAGGGGTTAACTGTGTTCACTGGTGTGTTCTAACTGTGTGGGTGATGGGCTCACTGGGACAACACATAGATCACTGTTCCTGATCATTAGGAACAGCAGATCTCCATGTTGTCCCCTGTCAGTACAGGGATTTGCCTTACATGAGCAGATCCCCATTCTGCCTCTCTGTGGTGCGATCGTGGGTGGCCGGCGGACATCAAGCCCACAGTATCTATTGCATGAAGCGACGTACAGGTACGTAGTTTTGCGCAATAGAGCCGACCTGCCGAAGAATATGTATTGTGGCTGGTCGGTTAATACAGGATCATACCTGCATGGAGTGGTGTGTTTGAACATTTGGTGCTGTGGGCAGGGCCCAACTGGCCTATCGGGATACCAGGAAATTTCCTGGTAGGCCGCCTGCACTGGGGGTGCTTTAAGCTGTGGCTGACTGCAGCGCTCCCCTCCCTCGCTCTCTTTCTCCTATGTGTGACACACACCGCGGGCATCTCCCGCGGTGTGTGTCACGGAGCTGGCTGGGGCTGCATTCATATGCTGCACAGTGGGACTGCATTCATATGCACAGTGGGGCTGCAATGATGGGCACAGTGAGGCTGCATTTACGGGCACAGTGAGGCTGCATTAATGGGCAAAGTGAGACTGCATTCACGGGCACAGTAAAGCTGCATTTGATGGACAGTGATGCTGCATTCACGGGGAAAGTGAGGCTGCAACCACAGGCACAGTAAAGCTGCATTTTAAGGACAGTGAGGCTGCATTCATGGGCACAGTGAGGCTGCATTCATGGGCACAGTGAGGCTGCATTCATGGGCACAGTGAGGCTGCATTCATGGGCACAGCAAGGTTGCATTCACAGGCACAGTAATGCTGCATTTGATGCACAGTAAGGCTGCATTCATGGGCACAGTGAAGTTGCATTCATGGACACAGTGAGGCTACATTCACAAGCACAGTAAAGCTGCATTTGATGGACAGTAAGGCTGCATTGATGGGCACAATGAGGCTGCATTCATGGGGCACAGGGAGGCTGCATTCACGGGCACAGTGATGTTGCATTCACGGGCACAGTGAGGCTGCGTTCACGGGCGCAGTGAGGCTGCTTTCACGGGCACAGTGAGGCTGCATTGGTGGGCAGTGTGGCTGCATTGAGGCTGCATTGATGGGCAGTGAGGCTGCATTCATGGGCACAGTGAGGCTACATTCATGGGCACCGTAAATCTGCATTTGATAGGCACAGTGAGGCTGCAATGATCTGCACTGATGAGACTGCATTGATCTCTTGTACCATGTCTGCAGTCTCTGACCATCTCTTGTACCATGTTTCCAGTCTCTGACCATCTCTTGTACCATGTCTGCAGTCTCTGACCATCTCTTGTACCATGTTTGCAGTCTCTGACCATCCCTTGTACCATGTCTGCAGTCTCTGACCATCTCTTGTACCATGTCTGCAGTCTCTGACAATCTCTTGTATCATGTCTACATTCTCTGACCATCTCTTGTACCATGTCTGCAGTCTCTTACCATCTCTTGTACCATGTCTGCAGTCTCTGACCATCTCTTGTACCATGTCTGCAGTCTCTGATCATCTCTTGTACCATGTCTTCAGTCTCTGACCATCCCTTGTACCATGTCTGCAGTCTCTGACCATCCCTTGTACCATGTCTGCAGTCTCTGACCATCTCTTGTACCATGTCTGCAGTCTCTGACCATCTCTTGTACCATGTCTGCAGTCTCTGACCATCTCTTGTATTATGTCTGCAGTCTCTGACCATCTCTTGTATCATGTCCCCAACCTCTAACCATCTCTTATATCATGTCTGCAGTCTCTGAGGGAGTCTGGAGAGGAGTCAAGAGTGGGAGTGCTGCCAGGATGGGGGTCATGGGAGAAGTCAGACATGTGTGGACTGTGGAGAGGGGACTATAGGATAAAACCAGAGCCACCGAGCTGGAGCCAACTGACTGAGCCCTGCAAGGTGCACCTGAGAGGAGGTCAGTGACAGCACCGCCAGGCCAGTCTGAGGGGGGTCACTGATGTAAGGGGGGAGTGAATACAACAATGTAAGGGGGCACTGATATAAAGGTTCCCCCCTTATATTAGTAAACCCCCCTACCTAGTTTTTTCTTTCTGCGGAAGGTGGTCTCTGGTCAACAGAGTCCCCCCCCCTTCACATTCCCAGAGTTCCTGGGGTCCCCCTTGATGATTGACCACTTTTAGCACTATTAACTGGAATTTGCTTTTATATATATATATATATATATATATATATATATATATATATCTATATATATATAGATATATATATAAAGCCCTCTGTGCTTTCATATCTGTCTTCTCTATATATAATATGCTCTTGAAATGTGCTTTAAATGCATAGTTTTCCCTTTCGTGAACCAAAAAATAATGACGTTATGCTGTTGGGCTGGTATAATAATGGTATGGCTGGTATGAATTTTTTTCCAGGGCTGGTTTTTATTCCTAGTCCGGCCCTGGCTGTGGGACAGCAAGGCACCTCACGATCTCTAAGTGGGATCAGTGTCTCTAGTAAGGAGTTTACCTTACATGTGGGTGGTGTGATTCCTTGGCACCCTTTATTCCTGCTCCACTGAATGCTTCTCATCTCAGACTTTGAAGTGTGTCTTCTTATGCCGCGTACACACGACCGTTTTTCATGACGAGAAAAATGCAATTTTTTAAAATGGTCATTAAAAACGATCGTATGTGGGCTTCAGAGCATTTTTCACGACGTGAAAAATGGGCATGAAAAATTTGGAACATGCTCAAATTTTTCTCGTCGTTTTTCACATCGTCGTTTTTCTCGTCATGAAAAACGGCCGTGTGTAGGCTTTAACGACGTGAAAAAAACCCGCATGCTCAGAAGCAAGTGATGAGACGGGAGCGCTCGTTCTGGTAAAACTAGTGTTCGTAATGGAGATAGCACATTCGTCACGCTGTAAAGGACTGAAGAGCACGAGGCTGAAAAGCGCAAATCGTCTCTCACCAAACTTTACTAACACAAGGATCAGCAAAAGCAGCCCAAAGAGTGGCGCCATCCGAATGAAACTTCCCCTTTATAGTGCCGTTGTACATTTCGTACGTCACCGCGCTTTGCTCTAGCATTTTTTTTTCATGATCGTGTGTAGGCACGGGAAGGCTTGAGAAGAATCACTTTAAGAAAAACGTTGTTTTTTTCGATTACATTAAAAACGGTCGCGTGTACGCGGCATTATTCTTTGGAAATTTTCATCTTGATTTTGGACTGTTCACCAGGATATTTATCCATCTATTCAGACATTATGCACATATTTGTCTTTTTTTTTTTTTTGCTTTATTCACTTTTATAAAAGTTGTCTTTGTCACTAAATAGCACATGTTTGTACAGTATATGCCTGTTTATTCATATTTGTATTGTCCATATGTATATTTGTCCATCTGTGCTGATATATACACTTTATATGTTTATTTTTATTTTATGTTTATTTTATGTTGAGGGTGAATTATCATATTATAATACATATGCCTTACGGCTTGAGTGTCTTTTGGCACTTCTAAAATAATACCTAATGGCACTATTTTAGTATCTTTGTTAAAAAATATATATATTTTTTAAATTTTTTATTTATTTTTCATGTAGATTGTATGCACTAAGCTTACACTATTGGTAACTTATGGTAGAGTAATAGTATAGGATATAACTTTATTGTATGCACAGTGGCACTTTTGAATTTTAAAGGGACAGCGCACCCACTTTAGTAAAAATAGCACTCACCATATGAAAGGAAATTTCTCAAGAAAGCTTTTATTGCACTGTCAAAAATAACTATTGCTTGTGTTGTTATTACAATGCTTATGTTAATACATGAATGTATATGCTATGACCATAGATTTCCTTTGAACTGTATGTCGCGGAAAAAAATAAAATGTACATTTTGGCATTGCATGCACAATTCCCATTGTTGTATTCCTTTAAACACCCTGCAAGTACAGAAACAACGCTGTTGACCTACCAGAATTGCACTCCAGTTGGCTGAAAACATCCAACATTCTTCTGGACTGAGTGGTGTCAGACCTGTTCAGTTTTCTTTTGCTAAACTACTCTTATGCCGCGTACACACGACCCTTATTAATGTCATGAAAAAAAAACGATGTTTTTCTCGACGTGATTTTTCGTGTTTCCTCTCAAACCTGCCTTGCATACACACGCTCGTGAAAAAAAAATGCTTGAGCAAAACGCGGTGACGTACAACACGTACGACGGCACTTTAAAGGGGAAGTTCCATTCGAATGGCGCCACACTTTGGGACGCTTTTGCTGATCCTTGTGTTAATAAAGTTTGGTGAGAGACGATTCGTGCTTTTCAGTCCGTTACAGCGTGACGAATGTGCTATCTCCAATATGAACGCTAGTTTTACCAGAACGAGCGCTCCCGTCTCATACTTGATTCTGAGCATGCGCATTTTTTTCCCCTCGTAAAAGCATACACACGACCGTTTTTCACGACGTTAAAAAGAACGACGTGAAAAACGACGAGAAAAAATAGAGCAGGTTCTAAAAAAATTAACACCACCGTTATTCACGACCATTTTTAAAAATGGCATTTTTCTCGTCATGAAAAAACGGTCTTGTGTACGTGGCAAGACTCTCCCAACTCCACAATCATTCGACTTGGAGGTCTAGTTACTCAAAAATTACACTAAAAATCATGCTGGCAGGTTATAAAGGAAAGCTGCTGGCAAAAAACACAGTCAGATACATTGTGCAAACAAATGGAATATAAATAGTATGCCACGCTACCAAATGAAACAAAACCATCTGATAAAGTGATATACAGTACAAGACATAAGCAAAAATAAACATGTTGTAACAAATATATCAATTCAAGGAAAAGTGCAGTGATAGTCACATATAACCACATTTTGTGAGCATTCAATGTCCACTCAGGAAAAAAAGGAAATATAAAACCAGTGGCAGTGAAGTCCATAGAGTAAACAAAATAAAATAAATATTCAGTGACAAAAAGTCGAAACTCCAATATAATTGTAGATGTTGCAATAATTCGAATGTTTATAGAAACACCGCTGTGATGCCAAAAACTGATGTGTTGAGCCAGGACTTGTGACCACCCTGGTGAACCACCACCAACACAAAAGTTGGACCCTTACCAGAGCTAAAAGACCCCACTACAGAGTCAAGTCAGCTTGTAGTTGGCATCTCCTCATTAGAAACCTCAATAGACACCTCTCAGTTAGGGTTTCATACCATCTCCAGCTTTTCAGCATATATTTAGCCAATATCCTCCATACATTCCACAGAAGTGATCATGAAATTAACCACTTCCCAACCGCTGCACGCCGATGTACATCAGCAGAATGGCACGTTCCTTTACGTCCCTTTGAATTTGCCGCCTAGTGGGCGGGCGCCTCGGGAGTGTGCTCGCGGGTCCCGCAAACTCGATGTGCGCCTGCGGCCCGCGATTGCGGTGAGGAGAGGCAGAACGGGGAGAAAACAAGGCATTTCCCTGTTCTGCCTAGTGACAGGTCAGTGATCTACTGCTCCCTGTGATCGGGAGCAGTGATCGCTGTCATGTCACTGGTAGCCCATCCCCCTTACAGTTAGAATCACTGCCTAGGACACACTTAACCCCTTCATCGCCCCCTAGTGTTTAACCCCTTCCCTGCCAGTGTCATTTATACAGTCATCAGTGGCTATTTATAGCACTGATCGCTGTATAAATGACAATGGTCCCAAAAATGTGTCAAAAGTGTCCGATGTGTCCTCCATAATGTCGCAGTCCCGATAAAAATCGCAGATCGCCGCCATTACTAGTAAAAAAAAAAATAATAATAAAAATGCCATAAAACTACCCCCTATTTTGTGGGCGCTATAACTTTTGCGCAAACCAATCAATATACGCTTATTGCGATTTTATTTTACCAAAAATATGTAGGAGAATACATATCGGCCTAAACTGAGGAAAAAATTAGCTTTTAAAAAAAAAATTGTGATATTTATTATAGCAAAAAGTAAAAGATATAGGGGTTGATTTACTTAAGGCAAATACACTTTGCACTACAAGTGCATTGCAAGTGCACTTGAAAGGGGAAGATCTGAAATGAGGGGAAGCTCTGATGATTTTATCATCCAATCATGTGCAAGCTAAAATGCTGTTTTTTATTGTCCTTGCATGTCCCTCTCGGATCTACAGCGACTGCACTTTCAGTGCACTTGTAGTGCAAAGTGAAGTTGCCTTTAGTAAATAATCCCCATTGTGTTTTTTTTCGAAATTGTCGCTTTTCATTTGTTTATAGCGCAAAAAATAAACACCACAGAGGTGATCAAGTACCACCAAATGAAAGCTCTATTTGTGGGGAAAAAAGGGCGTCAATTTTGTTTGGGTACAGCATCGCACGACCGTGCAATTGTAACGACGCAGTACCGAATAATGGCCCGGTCATTGGGCAGCCAATTCTTCCGGGGCTGAAGTGGTTAAGAATCTACATAGCGTAAAACCATATACAATTTATTAAGACTCAAAAAGATGCATGAAACTACTCACATTTTCAGAATAGATAAGCGCTTAATATCAAAAACATTCCCAGGCAATGTTAGGAACAGTCCAAACCAAACATACCAGCGTGGCAACGTCACATGTGTTTGCGTCTTCTTACGGGTTTGTCATAACTGACGTCATCAGGGACACGAACGCTACATGAGTCGCCGCGCTAAATATATATTCCATTTTTTGGGGTTGTGTGAGCCCCTAAATTGCGGCTCAAATTAGGCCTTCTCTCCATGCTAAAATGGCAGACTAGACTTGTTAGCACATTTCCTTGAACTTATATATTTGTCGCAATATTTTTGATTCTGCTTATGTCATTTGCCAGATGGTTTTGTTTTACTTGGTAGCGTGGCAAACTATTTATATGTCTAATTACTCTCCTTGAGATGACACGGGAAGTGTGCATGGGACAACTGTGAACTTCTGACAAGATCAACAGGTGTTTTTAACCAGCTATAACAAAAGGCTTTTTGTATATTTAAAGCCTTTCTAAAACATTATGACTCCAGTACCCTACCCCAAGATCACACTAGTTAATCAGTGATAATAAAAATGATAATAAAAGCAATTTTTTTTATGTATACTTCCCTTTTATAATAGACTTTGTACTTTCATCCTTCATTACATGTGATTGTAAATTATATTCTTTTTAAATAACACATTTTACACTTACCTGCTCTGTGCAATAGAATTGCAAGAGTTGCCCCAATCCTCCTCTATTGGGGCCCCCCATTGGCGCTCCTGGCTCTTTCTCTTCTCGGTGTGCCACCACAGGAAGTCTATTCCTATTTTGGCACATCTGGGGGCTCGATCCTGAGCCGCGCTGGCTGCGTCCATAGACACAGACAGCGCAATGGCTTCTGCTGCCTCAGCAAAACCTGCGAGAGCGGGGAGAGCCACTACAAACAAGCATGGTGCTGGATCGAGTGAGGGCTCAGGTAAATATAAAGAGGAGTGAGGAGGTGATACATGTACGGGAACATTTTTTTTACCCTAATGCAGGGAATGCATTAAGGTAAAAAAAAATTAGGCTTTAGAACCACTTAACATAAACTATGAATATAACTAAGTTGTTGTTACTTGAATAAAGAATTTACCTTGTAGTGCTACAGAGGAGCAGCAGAATTGTTTTGTGATCTCTTCTCACACCTGAAGATGACACACCTCGCTCAACCAGCACTTACCAACAAACCTTTTAGGCCAAATATAGCCTAAAAGAAGAGACGATTGGCTAGTGTACTTATACAAACAATCAATAAGACAATAATGTTACTCTGAGAGATATGGTTCAACACCTGCAGTATCTTGACTATCAGTAATTACCAGAACTGAACTGCATTTACCTAGCAACAGTATATAAAGACACTCCTAACTTGCTATAACAGTCCTCTCTTTTCCCACTGGCCAGTGATTGATGAAAATAAAAGTTGGCTGGCCAAGTTGGAGCCCTTGGATAGGCTGCGGGCGTCCATTGTTTAAAAGTCGCGGTCTCCTCCTGGTCCCTTCCGTGATAGGCGTTTCCCAGCAGACTTTGGGGGTTATTTATGAAAGGCAAATCCACTTTGCACTACAAGTGCAAACTACAAGTGCAAAGTGCACTTAAAAGGACAATAAAAAACAGCATTTTAGCTTGCACATGATTGGATGATAAAATCAGCAGAGTTTCCCCTCATTTCAGATCTACCCCTCAGATTTATAGCGACTGCACTTCCAAGTGCACTTTGCACTTGTAGTTTGCACTTGTAGTGCAAAGTTGATTTGCCTTTTGTAAATAACCCCCACTGTGTTCAGTGTTCTGCCTATCATGGACGTTCTCTCATCCTCGGACTCAGTTTCCCAGCAGACACTGTATTCAGTGTTCCGCCAATCACGGACGTCCTCTTGTCCGAGGATGAAAGGACGTCCGTGATTGACGGAACACTGAACACAGTGTCTGCTGGGAAACGCCTATCACAGAACGGGAACCAGGAGGAGACCGCGACTTTTAAACAATGAATGGACGCCCGCAGCCTGTCAAGAATTTCAGGTACACTGACTTGGGCACACATTGAGGCTGCAATGGGCACAGTAAGGTTGGGCACAGTGAGGTTGCAATAGGCACAGTGAGGTTGCAATAGGCACAGTGGGGCGTGCAAATGGGCACAGTGAGGCGTGCAAATGGGCACAGTGAGGCGTGCAAATGTTCATTGTTGACCCTCTTTTCTGCTTACAGTAGCTGCTGCATTTTCACCCTAGGCTTATACTCGAGGCAATACGTTTTCCCAGTTTTTTGTGGTAAAATGAGGTGCCTCGGCTTATACTCGGGTCGGCTTATACTCGAGTATATACGGTACATATGCAAGCATAATGAAGATAAATCAAATATACTAATGCACTGTAGCGATCATAGACAAGGACACAATGTAGCACCTCTATTCTAGTGCAGCACTCCATGCAATAATGTCATGTGTCCCTGCTTCTATTTAATCAAAGGATTAAGCAAATCCAAACAAAAATGTTTATTTTTTTTACTTTGAATAGGGTGAGGAAGTTTTAAAACCGCCGTCATCTTTTTATTATTGTCTGCCTATTTGAGTGATTTATCCTTGTTCAGACAGAAAAGGAAAGAAGAAAAAAGTCCCCAAACAGTTTTTTTTGATGGTTATCGGATAGAACAGGAAATTAACAGAAATTTTTCTTATGGGGATTTGGCATAAAAAATTCTAATAGACTGAAGGTTTAGAACAGGAACAGAAATTACCGTATTTATCGGCGTATAACACGCACAGGCGTATAACATGCACCCCAACTTTAAGAGGGAAGTTTCAGGAAAATAACTTTCCACAGCCCCCTGCGTATAACACACAGGCACAGTTTACCCTCTATTTTCAGGGTAAAAAAGTGAGTGTTATACGCCAATAAATACAGTAATTCCCATTAACAGAGGTGATAGAAACATTTCCTCAACACAATTAACCATTATTAATTGTCAGAGTTTCTCTTAATGTCCTTAATCTGCTTTTAAATATTCTGTGATAAGCCTGCGCAATTCAGATTTTATGCATATGATACCTTTGGCTGCCTTTGGGGCCTTCCTACTGATCCTCTATTACCTTGTGCGGCCTAATTTACCAGTGAATTGGTAAACAAGATAGGGTTGGCCAATCTTGACTTTTTAAAGGAGTTTTAAACCTTAGACATTACGTATGAACAAAGTATATCCCTCTATAGCATGTACTTGTCTCAATTAAGAGCACAAAGTGTCATTTTTGTCTGCTGCTGCATTCT
Organism: Rana muscosa; assembly: GCA_029206835.1. NCBI lineage: Eukaryota > Metazoa > Chordata > Amphibia > Anura > Ranidae > Rana > Rana muscosa. Next base: position 185,759,232 of record CM055124.1, on the reverse strand, counting down.
TCTGCCATCAGCATGAATCACTTCTGACAAGTTTTCCTGACACCACGAGAAAAAAGGTGACAGGGGATGAACCTCCAGCTAATTGACAGCCTCAGCTCTGTTCCTGTGTGCTGTGTGAAGGGAGTGTGTCTCTTTCCACCAATCAGCTCTTTGAGCTCGCCTCACTAAGCTGTGCAGAGTGTAACTCTCTGCCCCCTTTTTTCTCAACACTCAGACAAGCTTATAAATTCAGCACTTTGACCGGATGAAGGGACGACTACAGATAGACAGGTAAAATTAATGTGGAGGATTTATTTCATCTCTGTGTATCACCTGAGGCCAGTCACTTCACTGGGAATGTAAGGGTTTACAAACACTTTAACCACTTCCCGACCAGCCGTCGTCATTATACTGCGGCAGGTTGGCTCCCCTGGGCGTGCCGTTGTAGCTATACGTCGGCTCGCTTTAAGACCACTAGGGTGCGCACCCACGGTGACTGCCGGGCACCCGCGATCGATCCACACAGAGACAGAACAGAGATCTGTCAATGTAAATAGACAGATCTCCGTCCTGTCAGGGGAGAGGAGCCATATCTGTTGTGCATACTAAGTATGAACAGCGATCAGTCTCCTCCTCCAGGCAATCTCATCCCCCCAAAGTTAGAATCACTCCCTAGGACACACAATTAACCCCTTGATCGCCCCTAGTGTTAACCCCTTCCCTGCCAGTGACATTTATACAGTAATCAGTGGCTATTTTTTTGCTCTGATAGCTGTATAAATGTCAATGGTCCCAAAAAAGTGTCCAATCTGTCCCCCACAATGTCACAGTCCCGATAAAAATCACAGATCGCTGCAATTACTAGTAAACAAATAAAAATTATAATAAAAATGCCATAAATATAGCCCCTATTTTGTAGATGCAATAACCTTTCCTGACACAGCATGGCATCATATACGTATGGGAAGGCTCCGCCTCCCTGCCTAATTCAGGACCGGTTATACTTTAAAAGTAGGTCTCCTCCCTTCCTGCAGTATTCTCTTTTTTTTCCCTCACTGCTACAGCCGGTTATGCTACTGCTAAAAGCAGAATTTTAATTTTTCCCTCACCTTGCCGGACGCTTCTGGCCAAGCCGCACAGGTTCAAGCCTCTCCTGTGACGAAGCTCCCCGCTGTAAAGGCAGACATGAACGCCTATATGGGGGAGAGCCCCCCCTCAAGATCCTGGAAGATATGGGGGTAAGGGCATCTGGTCTCTACGGATTGCTCCTTTATTATGACGCCATGGATGGACATTCATTGGACTGTCTGTTTGGACATGAAGCATGCAGGTGGTAAGGCACCACATGGTGCAAAATTCCATTCAGTTACTGCTGCAAGTATGTGGTTAAGCTTGCATTTCTGAAGGGTTGTGGTTGTGTCTGCAATACTGCTAATGATGATAGCAGGTGTGCTGTGCTGTGCTGAAGCCTTCCTACTAACTGAACAAGCCTGGCCCTACAGTCTTGACTTATTTTCTGCAGGTATGCTGTTGGTTTGCATTTCTGAAAAGCATATATCACACATGCGAATCTAACTGGCTGTCCATAGTGCCACTTTGTTTACTAATGTTTCAGAGATTGGAGTCTGTGTCTGCAGTTTTGCTAATGCTTGAACTGATAACAGGTGATATTGAGCCCTTTCCTCTTAATGCAGGGCCTGGCCCTGCAGGCTGGGCTCACTGTGTATTGATGCTTGCTTGTGGTATGATCCTTGGTGGTACATGTGTCTAAGGTAAGTTTAAACTGCTAGTGCTAATTGTCAGATGACTATTATTTGCGCTGCTTGTCTGTGATTACATTAACTCTTCAGTGTGAATGACTGTGATGTGTTTATTTCTATGCATTTACATGCTGACCTTGGTGCTAAAATAAAAGTCAGGATCTGTTTAGTCACATTCCTTAGGTCCATCAAGTCCAACCTATGTGTGATTATATGTCGGTATTACCTTGTATATCCTGTATGTTGTGGTCCTCCACAAGTGTGTGTGTGTGTGTGTGTGTGTGTGTATGTGTATACTGTATACACACTTCAAAATACCCATGTTTCAGCAGGTACTTTGGCTTGGCAATTAGAGTTCACTACGAGTTCATCTGGCAGACTGTGACCTTTCCACAAACTCCGGACATTTCCTGGGATATTGGGTCCAGTAAGTGCCGACTTGCGGGACCAAGGACTTCTGGTGAGCCTTGTTTGGACAACAGACTGGCGCAATGACTTCCAGGTTCTGGGAAAAGAGTCCCAGTAAAGACTCTGATCGAGTCAGGAGGAACCATCATCGAGAGACCAACTAGTCTCATCACAACAATGACTTACCGGGAAGCAATTCTGAATCTCTGAAAAAATACAATAAAGTTACACTCAGAGAGCGCAACAGTATAAGTATCTCACTTGAACAAATGGCTCTTTACCATTGGTTGCATCCCACGGTCGCAAGAGCGATAAAGTAGCCTGTAGTAATCCATGAGGTCCGAGGTGCCCAAGGGAAGGTTGACAACTGTATTAACTGGTTTTGTGAAAGAGACCAACTAGTCTCATTACAAGAATGACTTACCGGGAAGCAATTCTGAATCTCTGAAAAAATACAATAAAGTTACACTCAGACAGCGCAACAGTATAAGTATCTCACTTGAACAAATGGCTCTACCATTGGTTGCATCCCACGGTCGCAAGAGCGATAAAGTAGCCTGTATTAATCCATGAGGTCCGAGGTGCCCAAGGGAAGGTTGACAACTGTATTAACTGGTTTTGTAGTAAGGAAAGACTTACTTCCTGCACTAGAAACAGTAACTGCACAGAGGAGAAAAGTCCCCTCTTGGGGAGGTAGCTAAGCTAACTAATCTTTCAGCGTATTAGCTATTAGGCATACCAATCATCACAAGTGGTTACTCGTCTGGCATTCATGCCAATGGAGGACAAGGTGTCCAAAAGTCAGAGTTATAGCGGTCATAGACTGGAGTCCTTCCGAAACGCAACAAAAAGAGCCTCAACTATGCTGAAAAAACTCAGCAAAATGGGGATGGGGAAGGCCTATCTTCGCTGCCAAGAAGGAATGGAAAACTTTTGTCAGAGGTATCTCCCAGTACGTTAGGCTAGGGTTTTCTAGAACTTACGGCCAGATGGCGTAAGATACAAAAGCCGTTGGATGACAAGGGACAGTCTCCAAAACAAAAAGCCGGTCAAGGGATCGGCAACAAATAAGGCTATCAAGATCATGGTCTGACAGTAACCTGGGTGGCTTCCCAGAGGTGGAAGCAGAGAAACTAATGACAGCCAACTGGGTCGGCAGATTAGCCAAAAAGTATATTCAACAAACCTAATAGTCTCCAGGATCCTTATCTGGATTCGCAGCCGTTCGGTGGTGATAACAATAGTTGCCCTGTGGCTTGCAGGCCATAATATCCGCAGGTACAGTCTCAGATCCAAGAACCTCCTATTCTCCTTCCTGAGATCCAACACCTCATACAGTGTGGCCAACGGTATCTTCCAAATTCATACACGTTATATCTAGATGCTGGAGACCAAGAAGTGGAGGTCTCACCGTTGGTGTTTGAAATCCTATGGAGGTCAGAGCGCCTACTCCAGACTCAAGTACATTAGATACGAGAAAAACCTACAGAATTTAAAGGATGGAATTCTCTGTTCCTTACTGTAAGGATTGAATTGTATACAAGTAAGCCTAGAGACGGCATTAAAGGATACATGAAACTCAGTTGTGTCCTCACTCTCTGGGATCCAGTAACGGTTGCATATCTTAGCAACCAATTCCGAAAGACCTGGGCAAGTTATTCTTTCCCCCATGGGGTCTTCCAAATAGTGCGAGACACATTATCTCACTTTCAATTTAGAGGGATAAGACATCCTAAATATGGCCTAAGTATTCCTTTTGGCGAATAGGTCTAGAAGGATCTCAGACATCCAAGTGTCAAGCCATAAACTACCTTGTTGCTGAAATTATCAGGCAAAATGGCTCTAGTCTCTTCCTCAACAATATACAAAGGTTGGTATCTTTGCAACCTGGGTTAGAACATCATCCTTCTGGCATATCCAAACTAAAGTGTTTGAAGTACCACGAACATTGAAAATAGTCAAGGTTGAAGAGAATTGGCCCTTCTTCTAGGAGAAAAACGATAGACTCATCAGGCCTAACGGCATCGGAAAAAGACAATTACTTCTAACGAAGACAATCGCAGTGGTGCAGATCAAGCTAGTCAAAGCTTAGATGACTAGGACAAACCCATCAGATGAGGGCAGAGACCACTCTTCCAGACTGATTGCGCATCTATTGATGGAACTCCAGAATAGTTCCTCCAGAATTAATATGTAAATCTACGATCTGGTCTACATTTAACATGTTGGGGGTCCATTCTTGTGGACCCAGCAGTCTTAACTACAATACAGCTCAGTCGCTAGTGGGGATAGATCTAATCCTCGATTTAAACACTTGAGCAGTACCCACCCTTGTTGTCTGGTGATTTGGTACATCCCATACGTATATGCTGTCATGTTGTGTCAGGAAAAGGGAAAATGTTATACTTACCTGACGGTAATTTTCCTTTCCTGATGCTAGCATGACAGCATATAGGTCCCCTCCCAAAAAATAAAAATAAAATTAAAGAAATTATAATAAAGGCCTTCGCAGTGATACTAAGTTACGAGAATACTGCAGGAAGGGAGGAGACCTACTTTTATAGTCTAACCGGTCATGAATTAGGCAGGGAGGCGGAGCCTTCCCATACGTATATGCTGTCATGATTGCATCAGGAAAGGAAAATTACCGTCAGGAAAGTATAACATTTTCCCTTTTGCGCAAACCAATCAATATACCCTTTATTGCTAATTGCTTTACCAAAAATATGTAGAAGTATAAATATTGGCCTAAACTGAGGAAGAAATGTGTTTTTTTTTTTTTTACATTTGGGGCATATTTATTATAGCAAAAAGTAAAAACGTTTTGTTTTTTGTTTTTTTAAATTGTCGCTCTTTTTTTTATAGCGCAAAAAATAAAAATAGCTGAGGTGATTAATTACCACCAAAAGAAAGCTCTATTTGTGGGGGAAAAAGGACATTGAAAATGTCAGTTAAAACGACGCAGTGCCGAATCGCAAAAAATGGCCCGGTCATTAAGGGGGCAAATCCTTCCGGGGCTGAAGTGGTTAAAGTTTTTGACACATCCTCTAATTATGTATTTTCTTTTTACTGTGTGGTTAATTTATATTGTCAATATTTGTTATTTTATTGTGTCACGCCCCTCTCTGAAAATCAGGCCTTACCATGATCTCCAACCCCACCATCACTGGAGAAGACCAGGGAGAACATTAGGGTCACTTAGTGGTTCATAAGTGAACCACTTAGCAGATTTACTGCTACAGGGCGGGCGTTCTGTGTGATAACAAGTATATATACATGATTCTGCACCTTCCTAGGGGGTGCACAGCCTCTGCTATGATTAGTCATTTTTGGGTTGTAACATGAAAAAATGTGGAACATTTCAAGGGGTATGCATACTTTTTCAAGGCACTGTATGAAAAAAAAGGCAGAGCTCCATTTTGACATGGGGGAAGTGATGGATTATCTTCACTTCCTATAGTAAAAAAGCACCACACACAGTACAAAAAAAACACAGGCTAGGCACACATTTACCCCTTTGATTGCCCTAGATGTTTAAGCCCTTCCCAGCCAGTGTCATAAGTACAGTGACAGTGCATATTTTTAGCACTGATCACTCTATTAGTGTCACTAGTTCCCACAAAGTGTCAAAAGTGTCAGTTAGTGTCCGACTGTCTACTGCAATATCGCAGTCCCACTATAAGTCGCTGATCGCTGCCATTACTAGTATGAAAAAAATTCCATTATATATACACCATAGTTTGTAGACTATAACTTTTGCACAAACTAATCAATATACGCTTATATGGATTTATTTTTTTTACCAAAAATATGTAGCAGAATACATATTGGCCTTAACTGATAAAGAAATTAGATTTTTTTTAGAGGAAATGTTTTATAGCGGAAAGTAAAAATTATTGTGTTTTTTTTTCAAAATTATCTGTGTTTATAGTGCAAAAAAATAAATTCAGTGGTGATTAAATATCACCAAAAGAAAGCTATATTTGTGGGGAAAAGTTTCATTTGGGTACAGCGTAGCATGACCGCGCAATTAAAGTGTAACAGTGCCGTGTCACAAAAAATGGCCTTGTCATGAAGGAGGGTATATCTTCCAAAGGTCAAGTGGTTAATATTGAAACTGTTGGACAGCTAAGTTAACAATCATCCTATTACCTCCTCCTTGTGTCTCCCCTGTAATAAAGGGAACAACTATAACTAAAATCAATCCCTTGTGTTGTCTTGTGGTATGCAAGCCCAAACAGGTAATATGGCTGGAGCTCTCAATGCCTAACAAGTTCCCTGATCAAACATAGTAGCACACAAAACTAGATCACAACAACCGCGCAATTGTCATTCAAAGCGTGACAGTGCCGAAAGCTGAAATTTCGCCTGGGCAGGAAGGGGGTTTATGTGCCCAGTAAGCAAGTGGTTAATACTCCTTAAACATTTTACAGATGAAGTACATAGTAACATAATTCTGTAAGGAGTCATGGTAATTGAGCAATCACATCAATACTATTATTGTACACTAATTGGCATTACAGTTTACACCCATAATATTGTTTTCTTTAATAATCTGAGGGAGCAAATCAATCCTATTTATTGGTGAAAAAAAAATTGTAACAGGGCGCTATTAGAATTTATCTTTACCTATAACTTGACGGTAAGGATTCTTTCCGTTTTCTAGCCATGCGAACAGTTTAAGGTTGATTATAGTCAGTGGCTACATGCACACTGCTTGGTAATGTCACATACACTATATTGTCAAAAGTATTGGGACACAGTGGCGTAGCGTGGGTTGTCAGCGTCTAGGGCAGGGCAAGAGATCTGCGCCCCCTAACCCGCGGATTTTTAGCACTCTCTGAGTCCCTTCTGCTAGTACAGTAGTATTGACCAATCTTATTCCTACACCGACCTACCTGACCACTATACTAACCTACCTGATTCCTATACTGACCTACCCGATTCCCATACTGACCACTACACTGACCTACCCGCTTCCTATACTGACCACTACACTGACCTACCTGATTCCTATACTGACCACTACACTGACCTACCTGATTCCTATACTGACCACTACACTGACCCACCTGATTCCCACACTGTCCACTACACACATTATTATTGCCCACTGATTGGTTGCTAGACGATACTGCACATAATTACCGCTTACCCATTGTTTGCTAGAGGTTACTGCACATCATTACTACAAACTGATTGGTTGCTAGAGGTTACTGAAAATTAATATTGCTCACGGATTGCATGCTAGAGATTACAGCAGATCATTACTGTTCACTGATTGGTTGCTGAAGGTTACTGCACATCATTATCACTCACTGGTTTGTAGAGGTTACTGCACAATATTAATGCTCCCTAATTGGTTGCTAGACATTGTAGCACATCATTACGGCTCACTGATTGGTTGCTAGAGGTTAAAGCACATCATTAAAACCCACTGATTTGTTGCTTAAGGTTACAGCACATCATCTCACTGCCTGCACACCACGGACTGTGGAAGTGACAGGACCCACCAATAGACAGAAAAGAAGAACTAGAACTAATTATTAGCAATGAGGGTTGAGGGGTGCGCTGTGTATGGAGTGCAAGGCTGAGGGATGCGCTTTGTATGGAATGCAGGGTTCAGAGGTGCACTGTGTATGAAGTGCAGGGTTGAGAGGTGTGCAGGGTTGAGAGGTGTGCTGTATACGAAATGCAGGGTTTAGAGGTGCACTGTGTACGGAATGCAGGGTTGAGGGGGTGTGCTGTGTGTGGCGTGCAGGGTTGAGGGGGTGTGCTGTGTGTGGCGTGCAGGGTTGAGGGGGTGTGCTGTGTATGGCGTGCAGGGTTGAGGGGGGTGCGCTGTGTGTGGCGTGCAGGGTTGAGGGGGTGCGCTGTGTGTGGCCTGCAGGAATGAGGGGGGTGCGCTGTGTGCGGCATGCAGGGTTTAGGGGGGTGCGCTGTAAGCAGTGTTGAGGGGGGTGCGCTGTGTGTGGCGTGCAGGGTTGAGAAGGGTGCGCTTTGTGTGGCTTGCAGGGTTGAGGGGGGTGTGCTATGTGCGGCATAATTTAGGTGGGTGGTAGTATGATCCAGGTGTGTAAATTATGAGAGGAATTGGACCATTTGTGTTCGTGGAGGATTGGGTGGTGTATTATTCTTCTTGGTCTGTGGGTGGCGCTGTGCCCGCAGGTTCAAGGTAGAATTTGCTGCCGCAGTGCTGTCCTTTTTGTCCCTTCTCGGAGATGGTACGGCGAGGGCGGGGAACCTGCCGTGGCATCAATGGAGGGGATGAAAAGGGGGAGACGCCCTTGCCATAAGGTCTTCTTCTGCTGGAGTTTCTTCATCACGCGCCCAGGCACCTTAGGCCTGGGTGCGGGCGGTTCTGAGTTCCGGTCCAGGTACCCTAGGCCTGACCGGAATGGAGTTGGAGTCCATCCCAGGCACCTTCAGCCTGGGGTGAGGTACTAAACCAGGAGGCCTGGGGCTCAGTGACTTCGACTGGGTCCCGCGAGGGTGGAGAAGTCCGAGGGTCCCTGAGGTGGATGGTGCCCATGTCTGAGGCGAGGAGGCTGGGGAGGTTACCCATTCGGAGAGTCCAGAGCAGCATCAACCCGGTGACGGATGGGCCTCTGGTAACTCCCTTGGAGGGACATCTTCCCCTGACAGGGGCCGCAACGCAGCAAAGGTACTCCTAGCTACGTTCTCTTGAGTCGCTGGTAGAGACTCTCAAGTTCTAAGTTCTCTCTAGCCAAGGCTATAGTAACTGCTGGTGAAATCACAGTGGTTTAGTGTACAATCAGGATAGTGCCTCGACCTGCTCTTTCCACCGTATCAAACTGTTATTGGGTCTCAACCAGTTGGCTACTGAAGCACTGTTTATTGTGAGTTATGCAATAAAACAAGAGTTGGACTGATCAGTGTGTGGAACTCTGGTTAATGGGAGCAAAGGAAAGTGTTGGCACGGCAGGACTTGATCCTTGACTAAAACACACAGGCCCGAGGAAAATATCTGGTACTGGCCTTCACCTCACCCACAGCTATGGGGAGGACATGGGCCGTAGCGCATCTCACCCTGTCGTATGTGATACCCCTAGACAAAAGAGATGGGGTGAGGCCGCTACACAAAGCTTTCTTTCCCACAGATTACAGCTTTCCTCTGTAGAGGAGTATTCACAATGTCCGTGCAGCTGCCAGTAAGGAGGGGCTTCTGTCTGTGTGGATGATGCCTCATCCTCTTCCTCCTGGCCCCCGGTTTCCTCCAGTCCTGGGGTGGTCGTGCAGGGTCAGAGTGCCGGGGCTGCGTAGCAGCACACTGACAGAGACAGGCACAGGCAGGACTCAGGAGAAGCGGCGGTGGTCGGAAGTCCGGGCTGTGGAGCGGGCTAAGTTGACGGATAGCATGTCGCATGAGCTGGGATCCTGGACCTCGTGTGTGGGGAGTGGCGTGTAATGGAGAGGATGCCTCGTGAGTCGCCTGCCCTCCTCCTTCCCCCCAATCTCCGCACAGTCACAATCCCTGGGATCATCATGGATGGTCTTCAGTGTTCATTTGCTCACTGCTGTGTCAGTTAGGGTGACCACATTTCCAAACTACCATTCAGGGACACTCCCCCTTCCCAAAAAATCAGCTTGTGCTGTAACGAATAACAGCACAGTGATTGGACACAAGAGGCAGGATTTATGATTTCTCCAATCACAAGCAGGGGGTGGGGATTGTGCTCCTCCAGGCATTTCCGGCCAGGGCAAGTACTGTCAGTGAGTAAAGCGGTGATGTGGCGGCTTTTTTGGGGGGCATCTGATTGGCCCGGGGGGTAGCTGTGTCATTTTCATTCCGGGACACTGTATTGTCCTGGAATGAAGGTGCCCGGGACAGACCTGCAAAATGCGGGACTGTCCCGGGAAATCCGGGACACGTGGTAACCCTAGTGTCAGTGACACCGCTGGAGCCAAAGCCGGGACTGCACCGCAACTTATTAAAACACCTGTCAGGTTTTTTTTACTGTCTGTGTCCCCATTAGGGAGATTCATCCTCTCTATTTGTTCTGTTTACCATTATAATTGAAAGTAAAACCAAAAGAAAATCCCAAATTTTGGGTTGTCCCCAGAAAAGTAATAGAGGGTAAATCTTCCAATGGGGATACTAGTTTTGGTGACCTGGGGGTCCCCCCTTAATTTGTTGAGATTTCTTCTTGTTTGGCTATGAGACAGGACGTGAAGGGAAATATTTGCAATGAGACTAGGGTTGCCACCCGAACACTTTAGCGGCGCACAGCAAATACTTCATTTTTGTAGCATACACTATAGGATTGTAACAGACCTGGGACACTTTTGGCACCCCAAAGAAAATTGTAATGTGGTGCATATAGTGCCCCCCTCACCCTCCTGTCAGGCCCTGTTCTGAGACAAATTCCTGCCTGAATATTGTGTCTGGATTTCAGGTGGACTGAAACCTGGACACATGATTCAAAACACCGGACTGTCCTGGTGAATCCCGGACAGGTGGCAACCCTAAATGGAGCACAGATGGCAAAAAAAAAATCTTACTCTATCCAAAATAAAAAAATAAAAAGTTTTGCCTATAGTTCTACTTTAAGTGATTAAACAAACTATAATACATGTTTTTGTTTTAAGAATTGTCTGATTTTTTTTTTTTTTTTCGGTGCCTTAACCAGTTGTCAACCGGCCGCCGTCAATTGACGGCGGCAGGAAGACACTATTATGCTGGGCGGACGTCATGTGACGTCGCGCCTTTAAAATCCACTAGGGTGCGCGCGCGCCCGTCGCTGGGCACCCGATGGTCGCCGGGCACCCGCGATTGCCCAGTAACCGAGCAGGACCGTGGATCTGTGTGTGTAAACACACAGATCCACGTCCTGTCAGGGAGAGGAGACCGATGGTGTGTCCCTTGTACATAGGGGCAACCATCGGTCACCTCCCCCAGTCAGTCCCCTCCCCCCACAGTTAGAACACATCTAGGAAACACATTTAACCCCTTCCTCGCCCCCTAGTGTTAACCCCTTCCCTGCCAGTCACATTTATACAGTAATCAATGCATTTTTATAGCAGGGATCGCTGTATAAATGTGAATGGTCCCAAAAATGTGTCAAAAGTGTCCGATGTGTCCCCCGCAATATCGCAGTCATGATAAAAATCGCAGATCGCCGCCATTACTAGTAAAAAAAAAAAAAAAATGCTATAAATCTATCCCCTATTTTGTATCTGCTATAACTTTTGGGCAAACCAATCAATATACGCCTATTGCGATTTTTTTTTTACCAAAAATATGTAGAAGAATACGTATCGGCCTAAACTGAGGAAAATTTAAAAAAAATGGGTATTTATTATAGCAAAAAGTACAAAATATTGTGTTTTTTTTCAAACTTGACGCTCTTCTTTTGTTTATAGCGCAAAAAATAAAAACCGCAGAGGTGATCAAATACCACCAAAAGAAAGCTCTATTTGTGGGGAAAAAAAGGACGCAAATTTCGTTTGGGAGCCACGTCGCACGACCGCGCAATTGTCATTCAAAGTGTGACAGCGCTGAAAGCTGAAAAATGGCTTGGGCAGGAAGGGGTTTTTCGTGCCCGGTAGGCAGGTGGTTAAAAATCCCTTATTTTTTGCTATCATCTTTTCATGGGAGATTCCTCTTCACTATCTTTCCCTTCCAACAACTGAAAGAAAACTTCTGTCTAGATTTCTACTTAAATTCCAGTGAAGAAAGTTTAGCAACATTTATTAAGAGCTATAAAAATAAAACACGTGTAAAAGATGATATCTGGGTCGAATATCTGTCCCAAATGCAGGCTGTCAGTGGGCACTTTCATGCACATGGTTTGGGATTCTCCACGTATTCAGGAATTCTGGCGGGCAGTGGTCGCTGACGTGAACAGGGTTGCCGGTCTTTCTTTGGATAGGGACCATATGATATTTCTGCTAGGCATTACGACAACCTGAATACCACTAAGCACACTGGTCTATTTGTCTTCTACGCAGCCTACAATGCTAAGAAAACGATACTTTCTAAATGGAAGCTTGAAGATTCTCCCCATCCCTCGGCCTGGAAGGCGCTTGTTAATGTGGTTCTTCCTTTATATAAGCTAACTTATATGGGACGTAACTGCCCCCAAAAATTTGAAAGAATCTGGGAGGCCTGGATACAGGCTAGACACATTACGGTGTAGATGACCTTGGCTGGAATGATTGGTGGTGCAGGTTCTATGGTGGAAGGGCTTGACAGGGATGTTTGGCGGTTGATGGAGTGTAATTTTACTATGTTTGAGTGTGGCGTAGAGCGTCTGAGATTTCTGGTCTCCCCCCCCCCCCTCCTCATCCTCCTCCCCCCCCCTTCTTTGCCGTTCCCTCTCCTCCCCTTCTCCTCTCCCGTTCCCCCTCTTCTCCCTTATTTTCTTTCTACGCTCTCCACTTCTCCCTCCCTATTTTCTCCCTCCTTCTTGATCTGGCATAAAGGTTCTCAGGGGGAATGACGATATTGTATATTACACTTTTATCTTTAAATGTTCGCTAGTTCCCATTGGGATCTGCACAGGGAGGGTGGGTTGGGGTTCCTATTGGTCTCTAGGGAGTGGGAGATGTATGGACAATCCGATCCAGATGGTTCTGGAGAATAGTCACTACCTCTGCTAAGTATTGTAATGTACGATTTTTTTGTAATGTCAATTACGCTGTTCTCATGTATATAATGCTGTTATCTCAATAAACATTCCTTCTGTTTAAAAAAAAAAGAAGATGATATCTGGCAATCAGTAAAAGTGTTACAATTAAATAAAATTGAGCTTTCAACCGCAAAAATAAAAAAAACCACTTCTGTGAATTGGCCCAGGTTCACACTGAGCTGCGGAAATGAAGCCGTGTGAGTTCAGCTGAACTCGCACAATTTCATTCCTGCATGTCAGTCCCAATTTCGGCTGCGATTTCACAGACATCTGTGTGGGTTTCTGCACAGATGTCAATGGAAATCACACCCCGAAATCGCAAAAAGTTGTACAGAAACTACTTTTTTTAATTGGTGCGGCGCTGGAAGTGCGGCATTGCACCGATTAGGAAGGTGCCATTGCCAGCAATTGCCGTCGATTTGACATATCACAAGGAAATGCATGCTTAGAGATAAATACTGAAAATGCTAGCGGCCTGGTAGCCCTTGGCTTTAGTATATTCAGATCATTAATCTGGAAGAAGCATACCACCAGTAAAGTCAGAGTTTTTTGAGCATATTTTTATGAGTACAGGCAGGGCCGGCCCTACCATGGGACCCGATGGGACCATTGTCCCAGGCGGCAGGTTCTGAGGGGCGGCACATTGACGCCCATAAATACAGTAATCCCGCCCAATCGGGCTCCGCTCCGCCCACCCGCTCCGCTCTTCATCCCACTATGTGGATGGCCCAGCGCCGCTGCTATTAGAAGTATTGGCAGACCATTCGCTGCCATAACCGCACAGCTGGCCGCCCGCCCATCCTCTCCACGGCTCCCCCCCCCCCATGCTGCTGACGAGAAAGTCAGCTGACGAACAACAGCGTAAAGGGGGAGGAGCTTTCGGCTGAGCAGAGACCCCATGATGGAAGAGGGATCGCTATAGGCGCGGCTGACACTGAGAGAAAGTAAGTGTCACTAATCCCATCTCCACCACCCCTGCCTGTGTCTAACCCCCCTGCCTGTGTCTAACCCCCCTACCACCCCTGCCTGTGTCTAACCCCCCTACCACCCCTGCCTGTGTCTAACCCCCCTACCACCCCTTGCCTGTGTCTAACCCCCCTGCCTGTGTCTATTTCCCCTACCACCCCTGCCTGTGTCTATTTCCCCTACCACCCCTGCCTGTGTCTATTTCCCCTACCACCCCTGCCTGTGTCTAACCCCCCTACCACCCCTGCCTGTGTCTAACCCCCCTACCACCCCTTGCCTGTGTCTAACCCCCCTGCCTATGTCTAACCTCCCTACCACCCCTGCCTGTGTCTAATCCCCCCTACCACCCCTGCCTGTGTCTATTTCCCCTACCACCCCTGCCTGTGTCTAACCCCCCTACCACCCCTGCCTGTGTCTAACCCCCCTACCACCCCTTGCCTGTGTCTAATCCCCCTACCACCCCTTGCCTGTGTCTAATCCCCCTACCACCCCTGCCTGTGTCTAATCCCCCCTACCACCCCTTGCCTGTGTCTAATCCCCCCTACCACCCCTTGCCTGTGTCTAATCCCCCTACCACCCCTTGCCTGTGTCTAATCCCCCCTATCACCCCTGCCTGTGTCTAATCCCCCTACCACCCCTGCCTGTGTCTAATCCCCCCTATCACCCCTACCTGTGCCTAACCTCCCCTACCCCCCCTGCCTGTGTCTAATCTCCTCTACCACCCCTGCCTGTGTCTAACCTCCCCTCCCCCCTCACCACAACCGCCGCTGTCTCTGTCTGAACCCCACCACCACTATTACGTGGAAATCTGACTTCCTAATAAATGTAATTTTGTTTTTTATTGTCATAATATAAAATAATAAATGTGGGGGCCTTTTGGTGGGCGTGATTATTATTATTTTTTTTTTTTGGGGGGGGGGCGGTAGGGAGGAGGGGGGCAGCATTTTGATCCTGGGCCCAGGCAGCACAATGTCTTGGGCTGGCCCTGAGTACAGGTGTTAGCGTACAGCCGCTTGTACAAATCAATGACAGGCTGTGGTTGTATGCTGGTAATCGCATATCCAAGCATTTTTGATGTGTACATGTATGGATGGATGTGTGCTCCTAGACACAGAAAGTTTACTTCCAGGAGCACACGTGTCCATATGTACTCATTCTAAATGCTCCAGTGTGCAGATACCAGCATACAGCTGCAGCCTGTCCTTGATTTGTACAAGTGACTGTAAGCAAACACCTGTACTCCTGTGTGCAGAAATATATATACTTCTATTCATGGTGTGCGGCCATGTCAATGAGCCCTAAAAGAAGGATAGGTCAGCGCAGCAATCCACATATTTCTCTCACTACATTTTTTTTCATGCCACCTGAAAGCTTACATAACATCGTCTTATGACCGCGTGTGTTATTTATTCTAAATTTCTAAAGTACTATTTTATGTGATCTCAAGAAGTACCTGTGCTGAGGTTTGAAACTCAGTGACATTATGGAAAGTGGGTGTACACGCTTATGGCTCAAATCGCAGAGTCTGCAACAGCTAACTTTTGTCCTAAAGCAGGGGTCTCCAAACTTTCAAAATGCAGGACCAGTTTATTGCCCCTCAGACTTTGGGAGGGCTGGGCTGTGACCAGTGGGATTAGAAAATGGTGTCCGTGGAAGGTATAGAGCCCCATCTTTGGTGTCATGAGAAGAATAGTGCCTGATCTTTGGTATCAGTAGGGGGAATTTCCCCTCGTCATTGGAATCAGTGTGAGGAATTGTCCTCATCGTTGGTGTCAGTGGGAATAGTGCCCCATCACTGGGAGAAATGGTGCCCCATCACTGGTGTCAGTGGGAGGAATAGTGCCCCATTACTGGTGTCAGTGGGAGGAATAGTGCCCCATTACTGGTGTCAGTGGGAGGAATAGTGCCCCATTACTGGTGTCAGTGGGAGGAATAGTGCCCCAACCCTGGTGTAAGTGGGAGGAATAGTGCCCCAACCCTGGTGTAAGTGGGAGGAATAGTGCCCCATCACTGGTGTCAGTGGGAGGAATAATGCCCCATCACTGGTGTCAGTGGGAGGAATAGTGCCCCATTACTGGTGTCAGTGGGAGAAATAATGCCCCATCCCCGGTGTCAGTGGGAGGAATAATGCCCCATCCTTGGTGTCAGTGGGAGGAATAATACCCCATCCTTGGTGTCAGTGAAAGAAATAAGTGTTCCAAGAGCCAGATAAACACAAGCAAAGGCTCGCAGTTTGGAGACCATGTCCTAAAACCATAAATAGTCTGTAGTCCTGTAATCAGAATGCAAGCACATTGGAATCGAATGCCTTGTACACACGATCGGAATTTCCAAGGAAAAAAATCAGACGGAATTTTTTCATCGGATATTCTGACCGTGTGTGGGCCCCATCGGACTTTTTTCCGTCAGAGTTTAGAAATAGAACATGTTTTATTTTTTTCCGATGAAAAAAAAAATCCTATCGGAAATTCCAATCGTCTGTGTGGAACTCCGACGGAGAAAAAAAAACCACACATGCTCAGAATCAAGTCGACGCATGCTCGGAAGTATTGAACTTAATTTTTCTCGGCTCGTCGTAGTGTTTTACGTCACTGCGTTTTGGACGGTCGAAATTTGGTCCGACAGTGTATATGCAAGACAGCTTGAACGGAATTCCGACGGAAAATTCCATCGGATTTTATCCCATCGGTAATTCCGATCGTGTGTACAGGGCATAATAGGCAGCTGGAGCTTTTCATGTCAAAAGGTGCATCTGAATACAATATGCATGCTCAGGTAATTTCTTCTTCTCTTGGCTAATTTATAATAAACTTTGTGCTTTGCCTAAAGTTCTCATTTTCAAGTATAGTATACAATGATGTGATTCCGCTGAAAGAATAAGGACATTTCATGAGAATAGACATCATATCATTTCTACTTCAGTTTGCTGATCTGGCTTACCTTCTATTTTCCTGTTTATATACCTGGAGAAGCTATCATGCACCTGTTCCTTGCGTCTCTTCTGTCGTCCACACAATGACTGACCTTCATTATAACCAGTCTAGATGAGTGTTCCCATTGCTGTAGGATTTATGTCGGGTCACACCCACCAGATGACATAAATGGAGGTGAAAAGTCCACAAGAGTTACAAACTTGCTGCAGGTTGTCATTACAGGTAACACAGGGTCATGACTACGTTCAACGTCAACCACATCTATAATCAGTGCAAGAAAAGGAAGTCCAATACTCCAGGTTATGAATACCTCATTATTTATTGGCACTTTAGATTTTTATGAAATAAGCAGTATTTAATCAGAATTGCTGGGCAGCAGTTAGGCCACAGGCTATTATTATTATGTCTTAAGAATTGATGCATGAAAGGATATCCCACCAAAGAAATATAGGGCAGCTTGATGTCAAAGGTAGAAACTGACTGTTTTCATAGGAATTTTTTATTGAGATTAAAATACAGTATCTAGACTAGAGCAAGCAGCCTAAACATAGTTGAACTGCATGTGTATTACCTGTTTTAGGTGCCAAGAGATTTGCAAGTTCTTTTTTATCCAATCTTGTGATACAGGTACTCCTGCCAGACTCACAGACAGGTCACCTGACTCTAACTTCCTTGTAGACTAGACTAAGATGAGCAATACAGCCCGTACATAACAAACCACAGCCTGTAACTGGACAATGAAGCAGCAAAATTATCCTGATGGGGTCATCATGCTGCTTTCTGGTTCTTTAAAATGGTTGTAAAGCCAGAAGTTTTTTATTTTTTTATTTAATGCATTCCATGCATTAAGGTAAAAAAAAACTTTGGTGGCAGAGGATTGCCCCAGCCCCCCACCTCCTTATACTTACCTGAGCTCGATCTTGATCCAGCGATGTGCACGACAGAAGCAGCTCTTCACTGGGCAGATTGATAGCAGCGGGAGCCATTGTCAAGCAAACTCTGTGACGAGGGAGCAGGGGGTGGGGCCGAACCGCCCTGTCTGTGTCAATAGATGCAGACAGGGTGGCTCAGCAGCAAGCTCATACGAGTGCCCCCATAGAAAGGGGCTTTCTTTGGGGGCACTTGCTGAAGAGGAGGAGCCAGGAGTGCCAGAGGGGGACCCAAGAAGAGGAGCGGGCCACTCTGTGCAAAACAATTGCACAGAGCAGGTAAGTATAACATGTTTATTATTTTAACTTAAAAAATCCAGTCTAAGGTCTTATACCACTTTAACCACTTCCCGACAATAGAACGTCCATGGATGTCCTTGGGTTGAAGTGGTTATACCAGGATGATGCCTGCAGCTACATGAATCATTCCAGTATCAACATTTGCAACCAGAGACTCCCTCTAAAGCAGAAATGATTGAGTGGCTGAACAGCCACTCAATCACTTCTGCGGGTGGCGAAAGAGGTCCTCCCCCCACCACCACCACCACCACCACTGTCTGATCGGCTGCATTGGACACCAGAGGAAATATCCGTAAAGAGGACTTGTCACCACCCATGCTTTCACAAGGGATGTTGTTCATCCCTTGTGATAGCAATAAAGTTAATACAAAATAAAAATAACAATAAAAAGACAGAGTAAAAAGTGTTAGATAAAATAAATAATAAAAAATTAAAGCGCCCCTGTCCCCTTATGCTTATGCGCAAATGCAAACACATACGTAAGTCCCATATGCATATGTAAAGGTGACCGCACCACACTTGTGCGGTATCGTCACGAATGTCAGAGCGAGAGCAATAATTGCAACTGTAGGTTTGCTTGGTCAAACACCCGTTTGTTGAGCCATTCACACAGGATTCTCCATGGATTGTACATAGTGCCTGAGATCACCCTCCTACTATTTCCCAGCTGGTTGAATGTTCTTAGACTATAGAGTTAGGCTATTTTCTCTATTGGTGAATAATAAAACTGTAAGGAAAGGCATTCTGTGCACAGGCTAAAACAGATTCCCTTTCGTGCTCGCAAGACTTGGGCATTGGCTAATACATATGCGCGTGTGCGAACTCACGTGCACATGAGCTATCGCGCATTCTCATGTACAACGGCGCACACATGCACCTGTGACAGATGTTGGTGCCAACGAGGCTATTTAAACTCAGCCAGTGCTCAGGTTCGGTGCTGCTTTGTCTTTCAGCCTCCTCTGTATCCTGTGTTTCTGTTATCCTGTATCCTGATTCCAGTTACTGACCCGACTTGTCTGACCACTCTCTGAACTCCATCTGCACCGACCCCCACTTGTCTTTTGACCACCACTTCTGTCTGCTCCATTGCCTTCTATTGCACCGATATGCTCCTGACCCGGCTTGTACCCAGACCACGCTATTGCCTGCTCCTCTGTACCTGATCTGTCCTGCCAGTGTATGACCTGGCTTGCCTGACTCTGCTTCTGAACACAACCTGCTGTGCCTGCTGTTCTTCAGTCTGCTACCGGTGCATGCCTCACCTGACTGCTGTCGCCAGTACCAACCTGCTTCAGTCTGCCCGCCTGCTCACCTGCTTGTTGGAGCCAACTGATGACTCCTACCCTGCTGCTAGCAAGACTTACAGGCACTCGTGCCACTCAGCACTCCTGCGCCTCCTGTCAGACTATAGACTCTGGGCAGCTAGGCCCTATTCTCTGCAGCCCAGAATGGACATCACTTGCCCTAGTATATACCAGCAACCTGGAAGGCTCCAATCCAGAGCTCCACCCGAATCAACTGCCTGAGCTCCAGGTATTGATCCCCAGACACAGTCCTGGGGTATACTGAAAGGGGGCGATCCACAGCATCCCCTCAAACTAATGGCAGGTCCATATATCCGCTGGGGCGAAAAAAATCTGCTATCCTGATCTTGGTGGTTTGGACATGTTCACAGCAAGGAAGCACTATCCCATCGCTGCCACCAAATGTAACAGGAACCAATTAGCACCCTGATTAGGAACTTTCTGCCCTCCAAACCGTTCCGAGCAGACAGAAAGCTAACACCAGCCCTTTTTACCCCAAACATTGTACACAGATGCCAGGTAAAATACAAAGGAATGACTGTTTATTGAAATTCAGACACATACTTTATACCCCACAGAAGGATATTCACCTCCTGATCATTTTACCCTAACAATACAAACAGGAATATAATTACCATAGCTAAACAACAGCCAACATAAACTATGCTATTCCCCCTCTAGCAACGAATAACTTACGGTGATATACTTACATGAGCTTGTTAACTAGTCACTTAAACCAGCCTAGAGGACCAGACTATTCGGCCCCTACAATACTGAATACAAAGTACTGTACAATACACATTATAACAAGTATAAACACATCCCACAATAGTTTGCTAGCAGACAGACAGAAACAATAAAAGGTCTTTAACTGGTTGTAAACCCACAAAAAAACAACAACCTGCAAGACTGTCAGAAACCAGACAGAGACAGAAGTACAGTTAAATCACACTTGTTTAATAATAAAAGTAAATAGAACAAACGTAGACAATACAAAGCCAAAGTTCGGTAAACGGGACGGATAGTCAGACAAGCGAGAAAGTCAGGAAGCCAGGGATCAGCGTAGTGGAACAGCAAGCAGGATATGGAGCCAGAAGGAATTTCAGCCAAGCAAGTCTTTAACAGGAACACAGGCGATAGTCTCTATGATGTTGACCAAGGCGAAGGCAGAGATCATCTGGGCTGGACGGCTTAAGTAGGCATAACTGACGAGCAGGCTATCATCAACAGGTGAGTCACTGTGGAGAGATAGGAGCTGTCAATTAGCCGACAGCTGAGCGGCCAGCTCAGAGAAGGAAGGGCTGAGCCCAGCCCTGACAAAGACATAATGAGCTAGTATGCATAGCATACTAACTCATTATGAAATACTCACCTTAGAGGGAAGCCCCCTGCTGCGGTTCTCAAAAAACACTGCTCTGGCCGGCGACATCGCTCCAGGGGATATCTCCTAAACCGTGCAGGTTTAGGAGATATCCAGGGTAGCTACAGGTAAGCCTCATTATAAGCTTACCTGTAGTAAAAAGTAGATTGTAAGGGTTTACACCCACTTTAATTAACAATGGGTGAAAAAGGGTGGCTTGAGCTGATGATATTAACATCTGCTATGAGTTTCACAGTGTGGAGCAGTGATTGTTGGTAATGGGGCAGCTAGGTCCTAAACAGGGACCCCGGGCCTAGATTCCAAGAGTCTGTGTGTCTTATGCCTTGTACACACAATCTGAATTTTTTCACCGGATATTCCGACCGTGTGTGTGCCCCATCGGACTTTTTTCCGTCGGAATTTAGAAAGAGAACATGTTCTCTTTTTTTCCGATGGAAAAAATTCCTATCGGAAATTCCATTCGTCTGTGTGGAACTCTGACGGAGAAAAAAACATGCATGCTCAGAATCAAGTTGACGCATACTCGGAAGCATTGAACTTCATTTTTCTCGGCTCGTCGTAGTGTTGTACGTCACCGAATTCTTGACGGTTGGTATTTGGTGTGACAGTGTGTATGCAAGACAGCTTGAACGGAATTCCGTCTGAAAAATCCGGAGTATATCCCGACGGAAAATCCAATTGTGTGTACAAGGCATAAGGGAGACAAGGACTTAAATCCCAAGTAACATTACTCCAAGGGTCCCCCAGGCATACACCTCCCAAAGAGTAGTGTTCCCTTAACCACTTGGCGTCCGTGCTATAGCCGAATGACGGCTACAGCGCGGACCTGAATTGCCGGGAGGCCGTTAATAGACATCCTCCCGTGCTCAAACGGCCTGCACGCCCCCTGCAAGGCGTGCACGGCTCGCTCTGTGATCAGCGAGTCTATGAGACTCGCTGGATCACAGATCGGAGTAAGGGGTTGATCCCGACTCCTTACCATGTGATCAGCTGTCAGCCAATGACAGCTGATCATGTGACGTAAACAGAGGCGGTAATTGACTATTTTTTCTCCTCGCGCTGATAGCGTGAGGAGAAAAAATAAAGCTGATCACTGGCAGGTGACAGAGGGACATCAATCCCGATCAGGGAGAGCTGCCCAGCTCATTTGTGCCCATGTGTGCCACCTGTGAGTGCCACCTACCAGTGCACAACAGTGCCACCTACCAGTGCCCACAGTGCCACCTATCAAAGTCACTAATCAGTGCCTCATCAACAGTGCTGCCCATCAGTGCCACCTACCAGTGCCCATCAGTGCCACCTACCAGTGCCCATCAGTGCCACCTACCTGTGCCCATCAGTGCCACCTATCTGTGCCCATCAGTAACACCTATCAGTGCCCATCAGTAACACCTATCAGTGCCACCCATCAGTGCTGTCTTATCTGTCCCCATCAGTGCCGCCTTATCTGTGCCTATCAGTGCCGCCTTATCTGCGCCTATCAGTGCCGTCTCATCAGCGCATATCAATGAAGGAGAAAAATTACCTGTTTGCAAAATTGTATAACAAAATATAAAACATGATTTTTTTTTTTCAACATTTTCAATTTTTTGGGGTTTGTTTAGCAAAAAATAAAAAACCCCAGAGGTGATCAAATACCACCAAAAGAAATCTCTATTTGTGTGAAAAAAATGATAAAAAATTTATTTGGGTACAGCGTTGTATGACCGCGCAATTGTCATTCAAAGTGCATTAGCGCTGAAAGCTGATAATTGGTCTGGACAGGAGGGGGGTTTAGATGCCCAGTAAGCAAGTGGTTAAAAGCCAGGGCCCATAGTCAGTGGGTAAGAGGCTTGCTCCTAGTCCTCTCCAAAAGCCCATGTCCTGGTTAGGTCTGTCACACACTTATTACAAACAATACGAGTAGTATTTGTTAAATTTGCAAAGCAAATTTTTTTTTTAAATAGACCCCTTATGCCTTGTACACACGATCGGAATTTCCGACTGACTTTTTCCATCGGAAATTCCTACCATGTGTAGCCCCATCTGAGTTTTTTCATCGGAAATTCAGAGGAATTCCGTCGGAGTTTATATATATGTTCTATTTTTCTCCGATGGAATTCCGTTGGAATTCCGATGTGATTTGGCCAAGCAAAAGCCAGATCGTGTGTACAAGGCATCAGTGTTGATGTGCATGTGGCTGATTTAGGTACTTTTGTAAGAAATCCATAGTTTAATCAATTTTTATTTTCATTTACCTTAAATTTAAAGGGATATTTTTTTTCCAAACAACAAACATGTCATACTTACCTGCTCTGTGCAGTGGTTTTGCCAATGGCGCCCGCTGCCTTCTCAGCCAATGAGGAGGGAGAGTCCCCGGACAGCCACGGCTCTCGTGCATATTGCTGGAGTGAGATGGGTCTCAGGTAAGTATTAGGGGGGCTGAGGGGAGCTGCTGCACAGAGAAGGTTTCTTTACCTCAAACCTTCCGCTTTAAGCACTCCTCGCCCCCTTACATGCCACATTTGGCATGTCATTTTTTTTGGGGGGGGAGTGGGTAACTTCTTTTTAGTGGGACTTCCTGTCCCACTTCCTTTTTCCTCTTTTCGGCCGCCTAGGCGACTCCTACTCTCGCCCTAGGCGGCCCCTCCCTGCAAGCAATCTTCTGGGACACGTCACGGGTCCCAGAACATTGACTGGCCAATAGCAGAGCACAGGACAACTCGCGCATGCGCAGTGCACGCCCGGCCGTGAAGCCATAAGCTGTCACGCCTGGGTGCCCACAGTTGCTATGACGGCGCCGGGGAGAGAAGCAAGGCTCCGGGCACCCGCATCGATGGACCATAGGGCAGGCCAGTGTTGGTTTATTAAAAGTCAGCAGCTACACTTTTTGTAGCTGCTGACTATTAATAAACTAAAAAACGGGTGGAACTCAGCTTTAATGCATAGAATGCGTTAAGGTAAAAAACCTTCTGCCTTTAGAACCACTTTAAGTGATCTAAAGGATTAAGATATGAGATATGTTACAAAAAAAGTATTCCTTGTACAAAGTTTCCAGTATTTTGAGATATATATATATATATATACATATATATATATATATATATATATATATATATATATATATATATATTTATATTTATACACAGCGGGTAAAATAAGTATTGAACACGTCACCATTTTTCTAGGTAAATATATTTCTAAAAGGTGCTATTGACATGTAATTTTTACCACACATTGGTACCGACAAATGCAATCCATACATACAAAGAAACCAAAACAAATAAGTCCAGAAATGAAGTTATGTGCAATAAAATGGAATGACACAGGGAGAAAACATTGAACACGCTAACTGTAATTTATTTAATACTTCGTACAAAGTCCTTTGTTGGTAATGACAGCTTCAAGACGCCTCCTGTATGGAGAAACTAGTCGCATGCATTGCTCAGGTGTGATTTTGGCCCATTCTTCCACATAAACAAAACAGTCTTCAAATCTTGGCAGTTCCGTGGGCCTCTTCTATAAACTTTGATCTTTAGTTCTTTCCATAGATTTTCCTATTTTACCTGCTGTGTTATATATATATATATATATATATATATATATATATATATATATATATATATATATATATATATAACAGCACTGTATAGACATAAAGGAGGAGGGGGAGGCGCGGCTTCATACTGCTCGGCTGACAGCCGCTGCCCGAGCTTGAGTTGTGAGAGAAGGGGATCGTTGCGCCGGTCCCAGATGTGCTTGCACCCCCCCTGCAAAGCCACTACCTGCTCGCCTCCCCCCCCCCCCTCCGTGACTGAAAGGAGACAGCGCCGCGGGTTTAACAGCAGCATCGCGCGGTGACAGAACAGACATGTTCTGTCACCGCGCAATCTGCTGTTAAACCCGCGGCGGCGGCGCTGTCTCCTTTCAGTCATGGAGGGCGCGGGGGGGGGGCGCCGGCCTGACACCCCCCAGTGTGTGGCACCTGGTGCGGCACGCCCCCCGCCACCCCCTTAGTACGCCACTGCTGCAAACTCTCCAAGAGGGTTCAAAGCAACTCAGCTTTATGCACTCCACTTCCTACTACTCCTCCTACTTCTCTACTACTCATATTCTTTATGAGTGCTAACCTAATGGGGGAATATGGTTGAGCATGGCCTAGAGGGGAGAGTCCCTGGCACTTCTCCACCAGCTCCTCTAGTCTACGTTTCAATGTATATTAAAAAAAATCCAATCCTGTACTATTATATCGTCTATAGTCCATTTCAAATGTGTCTAATACCCATCTATATCCATATTTCATGCATTGTCATATACCTTCATATACCTTCATGTACATTTTTATAAATCTTTATTACTATAACCCGAGAAAAAATAAAAAAATAATAGGGAAACCTGTCCATCCAAGAGATGGGGGGGAGAAGGCTAAATATTCTCCAAAATGTGCTAAAAAAAAAAATCTGTTTAAAAATTAAAAAGGGGTCAACCATCTCTAACACCCCCCCCCTCTCAGGCCCCTCGTTCTCCTTCCCCCATTCAGTTCTCTGCCCCCCCACCCCAACATCCCCCCCTCTATATATTAGTGTATATTAATGTCTTAATATTTAGTTGTGCTCTTGTATTTATGTGTACTTTATAATATAACGTGCTTTCTCCCCTTTAACCCTTTTATTACCCCATGTATTTAGCATATATGATCTAATTCCCCTTCCCTAAAAAGAGAAGGGGGAGAGGGAGACAGGGGGGGGATATATATATCCCCCCTCTCCCCCTCCTGCCCCTTGTGAAAAAAAAAGAAAAAAAATTCCTGTGCATATCTATGTGTACCTGTGTATGCCCTAAATCTCTCACAACACCCCTTCTAAAAAAAAAAGGAGAGAGAAAGAAACCCCCACTCTCCCCTTCCCCTAAACAAAAACCCCCTCATTAATACCCCAAAGGAGAGGGAGGAGAGAGAGAGAGGTGGAGCCTTTAACCGAATGCCTTACTGCTTACTACCCATACCCATCCAAACAATCCACCAACTTAAACCGACAACCACAAACCAAAAATCATTTCCCCCTCCCCCCTCCCCTTACTTTCCCCTAAAAAAATTTTTTTATAATGAAATGACAACCTCAAGCTCACAGTATACCACCTTGAAAGTTATACTTCAAACTGAACAATTCACTTGGTAGGCAGGCCCCCCTAAGATGAGAGCCCCCCCCCCCATCACACTGGATGGCATATAGTTCAGGTGGCCTTCTTAATCCAACCGCTAATAATCCTCCCCTCCCCCCACTATATTGTTTAAACATTTGCCTTGTGCTTGACGTTATCATATATATCTGTAGCGGGGTCTTTAAATTTAGTTGGGGTGCACCTGGGGGTAGTGTGACCCAGGTGTGTAATTGTGAAGGTTCTGGACCCCTTTTGTTATTCATGGAGGATTGGGTGGTGTATTATTCTCCTTGACCTGTGGGTGGCGGGGTACCTACAGGCTCAGGGTAGAATCACTGCCGCAGTGCTACCCTTTTTTTCCCTTTCCGGAGATGGTACGGCTGGGGCGGGGAACCCGCCGTGGTATTGAAGGGAGGAGATAAAAGGGGGAGACGCCCTCGCCATGAGGTCTTCGGGGATTGTCTCTTCACGCACCCAGGCACCTTAGGCCTGGGTGCGGGCGGTTCAAGGTTCCGGCTCAGGCGCCCTAGGCCTGACCGGAATGAAGTTGGGGTCCATCCCAGGCACCTTCAGCCTGGGGTGAGGTACTATATCGTAGGCCTGGGGCCCAGTAGCTTCGACTGGGTCCCGCAAGGGCGAAGTGATCTCAGGGTGCCGCCTTGCGAGGGGACCCGCATCTGAGGTGAGGAGGCTGGGGAGGTTACCCATCCGGAGACCCGAAGCAGCATCAACCCGGTGACGGATGGGCCTCCGGTAACTCTCTTGGAGGGACATCTTCCCCTGATAGGGGCCGCAGTGCAGCGAAGGTACTCCCATCTGTGTTCTATGGAGTCGCTGGTAGAGACTCACAAGTTCTATGTTCTATGCCATTCAAAGCTGCTACAACCCCTGGTCAAAGCACAGGGGTTTAGATTGAAATCAGGATAGTGCCTCGGCCTGCTCATCCCATCGTATCAAGTTATATAATGTTCCAACCAGTTGACTATCAAGACATTGTTTATTGTGGAGTGTACAATAAAGCAAGGGTTGGACTGTGATCGGTGTATGAACTCTGGTTAATGGGAGCAAGGGAGATTCCAGCATAGCAGGACTGAGTTTTAAGACTAATGCACATCGGCCCGAGGAAGATACTGATACTGGCCTTCACCTCACTCACAGCCATGGGGAGGACATGGGCCGTAGCGCATCTCACCCTGTCATGTGACATACCCCTAGTGAAAGGAGATGGGGTGAGGCCGCTACATATCATATCATGTATCATATGTATCAACAAAAAATAAAAAAAATAAAAAAATACGTCAAATCCCCCCCCCCCCCCCAGTGCCAAAAAATAAATAATTATTAAATTATTTCCCCTCTCCCCTCCCCCTCCCTAAATAAAAAAAAATACTCTTAGTAATGTCGGTTTCTCCCTACTGTCCCCTCCAGAGGTTAGCTATCTTGTCAAGGTTCATGTAGACTCTTTATAATTCTGCCTCTGTGGTAATAACTGTAACCAGTCCGGGACTGAAAAAAGTCTGGAAGAGCCGGATATTATTTTGGCGACTTCGGTCCTCGAACTGTAGCTGAAGTGTCACTGCGTTGTCCCTCTGATCAAGCATTTCTCTCTTCAGGCTGGCCACTCTTTGCTCCAGAATTTACGACGCTACCTCCCCTTCTGTTACACGCACTGCCAATGTTTGCAACACAGTCTGCACCTGTTGGAATTCCTTGCGATGCGCCTCCTCCACTTTATGGACAAGAGCTGTTATATCTGCCCTAGTAGGGAGAGCTTCTATATCTGCCCTAGTGGGGAGAGCCTGTTAAAGTGCTCTTAAATCCTCCATTTTCAGGATTCCTGACTCCATGCCTTCATACTGCAGGGGGAGTTTTCCGACCGCCATATGCATTTGCGGGCTGTGTGGGATAGTCTGGAGAGTTTCCAAACTCATCCTCACCTCCCTCTGTGCTTGTACTTCTATTGTAGGGAAGTTCTCAGTGAAGCACTTTACCTGCCTGCTTCCAGTATCAGATCCCTGCACCGCCGGGAAAAAACGCTGTATCTCAGGCTGAAGTTCCGCTTCCTTGGCGGACTTTGCTGCTTTGGCCGCGCTGGCTGCCTTACGGGAGGTGTTGGTGTCTTGATGCCTCCCCTGGTGCATGCCGCCAAAGTATTCTGCCAAGCTGCTCAGCTCGTGCCTGTGCTGGCTTGTGCTTGTGCTTCAAATAGGTCCGTCAGACAGTCTTGCACTCAGTCCCGCTCTCAGATTCGGGCTCTCTCGGGATCTCTCGGTCTGCCTCGCCCGGAGCTAGTGTGGTGCCAGGAGCTCACACTGCCATGCTCAGACCACGCCCAACGATTGATAGGACATTTCACCATAGATAGCTACGGGCGGATCCGGTCTTGAGCTCTTCCTCATTGGATGCTTCCTCTTGCTCGTCCTCCGCCCCTCTCCTTCTTCCTGAGCGATGTCGATGCTCTCCACGACCTCCGGAAACAAAATAGCTGGAGACTCCGCCTATGCTTCCACCCGACATAGCTGCTGATAGTCGCTCGTGCCGCTCGGCCCAGGTGCCGCGCTGACTTCATCCAATACTGGGTCAGAAGGTAAGGTGAGGCAATGCCGAATCCAGTCCTCTCCTCCCGCTGCCTCTGCTCTTTCCAACAACTGACGGATTAGGGTCTTCATATTACTGTAAGATACGCGCAGGGAGATTCTCCTCTGGTACTGGCATTGACCCACTCAGAACTGACCCTTAAATAGGCCAGTACCGGCTTCTAGAACAATCTTAGTGTCAGGGTCACCTGTGGCCAGGTGACAGATGCACACCGTAGGGGGACAGGAGTGCACCGCGAGGTAGTGAACCCTATGGCTGGCTTCTGCGGATAGGAAACTGGGTGGTTGTGGAAAGCGGGACCAGAGGAGCACAACCGGGATCCCAACGGAAGCGAGAGCCAAGATTCCCCAGGGCGCGGAGTCTAAGACCCAGCTGGTCTTCTCCAGGGCCTCTAGTGGTGAGGATATTACGCTGCAGGCTGGGACCAGGTCGCGGCCCCTGGAGTTTCCTAGCTCACGCCCCGTAGGATAAGGGGAAAAGAGGGGAAGCAGCAGCACACGATAGAGAGAACCGAATAACAAGCTGAAGGTCAGGGGCCACAAGCAGACAAGGATAACGAAGAACGAGCCGAAGGTCAAGGGTCACGAGCAGAGAGGGATAGTCGGGGACAAGCCAATAACGTAACAGAGAGACAGACGTAGCACACGGCAGGCAGGAACCCAAACACACAATGCCTAACAAACACGTTGATCAGCAAAGCAGGCTTGCAGTGCACAGGTTAATATAGTGTTCTGTGATAGGGCCTGGGGTGGAGTCTGGCTGGGCGGAGATTATAAAGGAAGCCAGGTGAAAGGGCTCAGGCCTCTAAGATGAACACATGGGGAGGAAGGTAAGCTGACAGACAAACACTACTCCATATCCATGACAGTACCCTCCCTCTTATGGCCCCTCCCCCGCCTGGACCCAGGCTTAAAGGGAAATCTCTGATGAAACCTTCTCAACAGATGAGGTGCAGCGACATCAGATGCAGCGATCCAAGACGCCTCCTCAGGACCAAAACCTCTCCAATGCACAAGGTACTGAAGAATGCCTCTGCAGAGCCGAGAATCCAGAACTTGTCTAACCTCGTACTTAAGATTATCCTCAGAGACCGAAAACGAGGTAGGGAGATGACAAGAAGATCTATTGAGGACCAAAGGCTCTCTAGGAATAAGCAAGGGCATGAGAGGATCAACAGGAATCTGAGGAGGGTCCCCTAGACCCTTAAAGGGGAACTGGTCATCTTGCACAGGACCATCAGACTGGGCAGATGTCAGTGGAACCCTGAAGTCAGGTTGGTTAGAAGGTGACATGTCGCCGGAGTCAAGCTGAATAGCTGAAGGACAAGCAGAATGTCCCGAACAAGAAAAAGTAGGAGGCTCACTGGGCATGGGCTGGACTGGCATAACTAGTACAAAGGCAGAGTGAATAGCTGAGTCAGGTGTAGCGACTACCTGAATCGCATCGCAAGACGTAGCGACTGCAGGACTTGTAGACAAGCTAGCCTGGCTGTGCATCCAAGGGTGGTTAGGGACAGAGAAATGTAAATGGTTATGCAACCTGGAATGAATGACCGGCTCAGATTCACAGGGGGCAACCTTGGGTAGGCAGGACGAGGAACAGGAGGGACCCCAAGCCAGAATCTGTCCAGTAGTCCAGTCCACATGAGGAGAATGGAGCTGTAACCATGGGAGACCCAAAATTATAGGCGTTGAGGCCTTGGGTAAGATAAGGAAGGATATCCACTCCTGGTGGAGTGTCCCTACCGACATCTTAACAGGGAGGGTCTGGAAGCGGATAGGTCCCCCTGGGAGAACAGTACCATCAATCGCCAAGACCACCAATGGCGTGGTGAGGGGCAAAAGAGTAAGTCTCATGGACCATGCGATTTCCCAGTCCATGAAATTACCAGCGGCTCCGGAATCCAGATATGCTGAGACCGAATGAGAAGAAGCACCAACATGAAGGAACACAGAAAGCAGAAGACGAGAAGGGGAAGGTGATATTTCTGGGTCCAATACTCCACTTTCCAGATGAAGTGGACCCGAACGTTTTTCTGGACAAAGAGAGCAAGTGTCACGAAAATGACCTTTGCCCCCACAGTAAAGACACAGACCAAGAGTTCTGCGCCTAGCACGTTCCTCGGGGGATAGCCTGGTCCGACCCAGCTGCATGGGTTCCTCAGCTGGTAGGAGATGCTCTACGGGTCGAAGAGAGGGGAGCTCAGGCTGACTAAGAACCAAGGAGTGCTGGCGTTGCTTTTCTAAGGTCCTCTCCTGAAAGCGAATATCGATCTGGTTACACAAGGAGATAACGCCGGCCAGATCAGTGAGGATCGTTCTTCCTGCTAATTCATCCTTCACTCTATCAGACAGGCCATGCAAAAAGGTTGCGACTAAGGCCTCATTGTTCCAGCTCAACTCAGCCGACAGTATGCGGAAATGAAGGGCATACTGTCCCACAGAAGCAGACTCTTGGCGGAGACGTAAAAGGGCGCTGGCCGCTGAAGAGACACGAGCCGGTTCTTCGAAGATATTCCGAAAAAGTTTCAAGAAGCCAGACAGGCTAGAAACCACTGGATCATTCAGTTCCCACAGAGGGGCTGCCCAGGCTAAAGCTTCACCAGAGAGGAGGGAAATGATATAGGCTACCTTAGCCCGATCAGACAGGAAGTTTTGGGGCTGGAGCTCAAAATGAATCGTGCATTGGCTAAGGAACCCCCTGCAGGCCTTTGAGTCCCCAGAGAAACGGGACGGAGCTGGCAGTTGTAGTGAGTGTGTGGCTGCGACTGGTGCAATAGGTGCAGCCGCTGATTGTATTTGAGGTTGCGGATTCAGGGTTCCCAAGGAGGCCTGAAGCTGCTCGAAGCGAGAAGCCAGATCCTGGAGGAATCGCATCACCTGAGTCTGATTCGATTCCTGGGTTTCAAGTCTGCAAACTATGCCCTGCAATGGATCATCCGCGGGTAGCGGGATGTCAGCCGGGTTCATGGCTGATCAAACTGTCAGGGTCACCTGTGGCCAGGTGACAGATGCACACCGTAGGGGGACAGGAGTGCACCGCGAGGTAGTGAACCCTATGGCTGGCTTCTGCGGATAGGAAACTGGGTGGTTGTGGAAAGCGGGACCAGAGGAGCACAACCGGGATCCCAACGGAAGCGAGAGCCAAGATTCCCCAGGGCGCGGAGTCTAAGACCCAGCTGGTCTTCTCCAGGGCCTCTAGTGGTGAGGATGTTACGCTGCAGGCTGGGACCAGGTCGCGGCCCCTGGAGTTTCCTAGCTCACGCCCCGTAGGATAAGGGGAAAAGAGGGGAAGCAGCAGCACACGATAGAGAGAACCGAATAACAAGCTGAAGGTCAGGGGCCACAAGCAGACAAGGATAACGAAGAACGAGCCGAAGGTCAAGGGTCACGAGCAGACAGAGATAGTCGGGGACAAGCCAATAACGTAACAGAGAGACAGCCGTAGCACACGGCAGGCAGGAACCCAAACACACAATGCCTAACAAACACGTTGATCAGCAAAGCAGGCTTGCAGTGCACAGGTTAATATAGTGTTCTGTGATAGGGCCTGGGGTGGAGTCAGGCTGGGAGGAGATTATAAAGGAAGCCAGGTGAAAGGGCTCAGGCCTCTAAGATGAACACATGGGGAGGAAGGTAAGCTGACAGACAAACACTACTGCATATCCATGACACTTAGTCTGTCAGCTGACCTTACTAACCAATCCCTGCTTGACCTTTCAACTTTCCAGAACCCTCTAAAAGCACGTGACCTGACTGACCCATCCTTAACCGAGCTGCTAACCTTACAGAAACTTCACCTTTTTCTGACCTCAAATGACCCACTGACCTCTATAGCCCTTACTGACACCTGACCTCTCCTAACCAATCCTAGCTAAACTATAACCCATCCCTTAACTATCAATTTACTGCCGATGCCGTGATTCCATGAGGAAAGGGGGGGCTAAACGGCTATCCCCCTTTACTTCCCCATTCTTGCTAGAGGAGAATATACAGTATGGTCCACAGGGTGATATTAATACATTATGTGTGGCTAAACTGCCATGCCTCTGAAAAGCAATCCACGTTCAGACTGCTTTTCACAGGCATTTGACAGGAGGCAAGGAGGAAAATGTTGCCTTATTACTGCCTGTTTAAACCCCATCTCACCAATGTTCTACAATTACGTGGCACGTTGTTGTGGGGCACTGGCGGCATGTCCCTATTCGCTTGAATGGGTCGCATTCAGCAGTGGTACTGTCAATCAGTTGAGTGTTGTTTTTTTTTTAATAAGCTGGTGGGATTGTGTTGTGCGGCTATTCCAGAGCAGTCTCTCCACATGGATAAGGCAAAATACCTTGTCTCCAATGTACCTGGTTCACATCACTGCCACACAGTGGTGTGCGGGCACAATGCACTAAAGAAAATTACTGCATGCAGTACTTTTTTCAGCACAGTGCAGTGTGAGGCAATCCACTGCTTCGCACCGTGCGGGCAGCAATTAAACTTTCCGTGTGACATCTCAATAAAGTTAATACAAAAAAATAAGTAAACAGTGTGATCCGCCATGCTCAGCGCGTTATCACTGCACTGAACTTAGATGGATCACACTGCACAACAAGCCGCTGTGCTGCAGTGCAACAGCAAAGGTGAACTAGCCCTGAGTCTCATCTATTTTATTTACATGTTTGCAATGACCCTGCAGTACGCTGATGTTGTCCCAGGTTGGTCGGGGAATTGTAGTCATTGTACTGGAAAATGCCTCATATTTAGAAATCTAAAATATTTCTTATGTAGCACCCCTTTACTTTTCAGGGGTGCTATGTGCCTAAATTTAGGGGTTGGTCTAAGCTGGTAGCCAGGCTCAGACCACTTTGTTTAGTACTCGCTTCTGCCTATGTGATGCAGCCTGGTGTATAGTTCCCTGTGGCCTGTAGGTGGCACTGCCATGTCAGGTCAGGGTTGAACCATGGGTAGCATTGCTATGCCTTAGGATGTCCTCTCTCTGCAGTAGTACAGTGGGTGTGGTCAACCTGCTGTGCATGCTGGGAGAGGGTACATAAGGGGCAGACACCATCTTTTGGGGAGTTCGAGTCCGTGCCTCCCATCCCTCCAGGCCAGGGGTGCGTGTGTGAATCAGTCTCAGGCACCTTTAGCCTGGGGCTGCAACTTTGCTAGTAGGCCCAGCACCTTTTAGCTAGGGCCTACCTCCAAAAGAGCGATCCTAGGGTGCCCGGGAGAGGGTTACCTGCTCTGAAGGAGAGGAGACCAGGGGAGGACCTTTCTGATGGACCGGTGAGAGTTCACTGTGAAAGAGAGGCCTGGTTACCTCCTAGAGGGATTCCAAAGATCCGCCACAGGCCTTGCAACGTGCTGTCACTGGCACCTGTTCTTGTGTTGCAAGTGCTGAGAAGTTCGGGACTTGGAGCTGTTCCTGATCGTATCTCTAGGAAACTGAAGTGAATGTTCGGGCATCACTCCGGCTGCTAGGACCTGCTCTTACAGGGGACTATCCGGGCGAGCTAAACCCGCTCGGGATCGAGTGGCGACGATTGTACTAGTTTGTGCCTGGACCTATCTCCCAAACCTCACTATCCTTTCTCTCATCAACCTTTCCTGTCTGCTGAACATATAAAATAAACTCATCGTTGGAGTTAAAGTGGTGTGGACATTGGCCTTCCTGGGGAGAAATAGAGACTTGTCCCCATAATCTGGGAGACGAGAACCAGTGGAAAGAGGTAACTCGCTGCAGAACCCAAAAACTGTTAACACCGCTCAACCTCTTAAAACAGGAGGGTACGGGCATGTGGCATTGGTGTGCCTTGACCTGCAAGTGAGCCAAAGGCAGGAAAAGGGTCCGTGTGCTACACTTATATTTTAGATTTCTAAACATTATTAGATTTAATATTACTTGTTTATCAACCATACAGAGCTTACATATGAATTACATTCTATGCATATTTGGGGCCGATATTTGCAGGTCAATAGAGAAAATAATCAAGGAAAAATATTTTATGTTCAATCTTTATATATATAAAAAAAAAAAATCTAAATACAAAATTGTAGTACAAAAGTGGTACACACATACCAGCAAAGGCAGCAAAAACAAACAAAATAAAATAATTACCAAAACAATGGAAGATATCAAAGTGTAAGGCTGAGTTCACGTCAGTACGAATTGGATGCGGGTTTCCCTGCATCCAATTCGCATAGCATGAGATTGTGACCGGCTCTCTATGGAGCCGGTTCACACATCTCTGCAGCGGCTCTGCTGCGAATTGCACAGGAGTCCTGTGCGTCTTTTGGTCCATACCAGGTCCGAATTCAGCCCAAAATTCAGGCTGAAATCGGACCTGAAACGGTGAATGGAGACGCACCGGACTCCTGCTGTGAGCCGCTGCATATTCTAGTAACTCCCCCACCGATCACCCCTAACTAACCAGGTATCGGATCATTTGCCCGACTACAAGTACTCGGACAAATACTCGGTATCGGCACCGATACCAATACTAGTATCGGTATCGGTGCAACCCTAATTACTAGTAAAATATATAAATTAATAAAAATACCATAAAAATATCCCATAGTTTGTAGACACAATAACTTTTGCGCAAACCAATCAATATACGCTTATTGGGATTGTTATTACGAAAAACATGTAGCAGAATACATATTGGCCTAAATTGATGAAGAAATTCTATTTTTTTTATTTTTTTATTGGTGTAAAATCTATACCGTATATATTTTTTTTTAAATTGTCGCTCTGTTTTTGTTTATAGCGCAAAAAATAAAAACCGCAGAGCTGAGAAAATACCACCAAAAGAAATCTCTATTTGTGGGGAAAAAGGACTTTAATTTTATTTGGGTACAGTGTCGCACGACCATGCAATTGTCAGTTAAAATAACGCAGTGCCGTATCGCAAAAAATGGCCTGGTCATTAAGAGGGAAAAAACACACGATCCGACTTCAAACAAACTTTTCCGTGGATTTTTGTTTGAAGGGCGTTGCCCGTGAACTTGGTATGCATACACACGGCAGGACTTTTTCAGCCAACTTTCACCAAATCACGTGGTTTTTCTGCTCTTTACCGCCACCCTTTGGTCAACTGCTGCTATTGTTGGTTGATTTTAACATTGGTTCTGAGCATGCGTGTTTGTACTTTGGACTAAAGTCCGACGGACTTCTGTACACAATAGGATTTTGCACCGTAGGACTTTTGTTGCCGAAAAGTTTGTCCTTTTGCAGAGCGAACATTTGTCTGATGAAAAACGAAAAAGTTTGTCCGATGGAGCGTACACACGGTCGGATTTTTTTAAAATCCTGGAAATTTAGAAGTTTGTTGTCAAAAAGTCAGACCGTGTGTATGGGGATTTATAGATGGTGAGCTATACAAAGCATGGCTGTTTTACCTTCTGGTATTTTCTCTACTGTTTGTATATCGATTGTACATGTAGTGCTATATACACTGATTGTCCCTATTTACATATGTGCACGTGTTGTCACAATGTTGTCAATTATTTTTTATTTCAGCGCAGTGCAAGGCATGTGTTCTTTATTACATTGTTTGGTCCATATATGTGCGTTGAGCTGCCATTGAAAATATGAATGATAACACACTGCCACGCACATACGCCATGCGTTAACACACATAACAGTGTGAATGCAGTGTGAACAGACATACCTTGTAATGAGTATAAAAAAAATTACACAGACAAAGATTTCTCTGCCTGCATCTGATGAAAGTGAAAACAGCTCTCTCAGGGGAGACAGGCTTCAATATATAATTCTAGTTCAGCTCCTTAGAGGTGAACGATGCATCTCTCCAAATCTGTGGCCATAAGGGGGTGTAAAGCATAAAGGAATACATATGGCGTGTATCCACTTATGTACCTGTTGTGTACTTTTGAGATCAGCATGGGTTTGTCCCTGGAAAGCATATTTATAGATCTCACTACAGGATGCTCTTAAGGCTTTTAGTCTTGTCTACCATGTAATCTATAGTTTCCAATGAGAGACCATAACCCAGAAACAGCTGCTGGCTACAGCAACATAAAGAAATAGATTACATGTCTCCGCTTGCAAAAAAGAAATATCGTTGTTCTTTGGATTTGGATGGAAATTCTGCTGAAGTGCTTTAGGCCTCATGCACACTAGGCGTCAAAAACGCTGCTTTTAAGGGCGTTTGACTTTTTTTGCTTCTAAACGCACCTGCGTGCTAGCCTATGTGTCCATGCACACTAAGGCCTGAAAAAAGTGCTGCACATGCTGAAAAAAGTACTGCATGCAGTATTTTTTTTTAGTGTGTAGCAATACCCCCAGCTAAGAGGGCTGCTGATATAATTTTGGGCCTGTAACACACTGTTCCTCTGGCGTGCAATGTAATACTCGAGTAACGGTGGGCCCTGACGAAGGGACACTGGGCCTAAAAGATAAACAATGAATCCTGAGCAAGTGCTCTCTCACCCGACCGGACCAGTCCATACAACCGACTTCCGTAGCTGGGCTTCAGCACACAGTCTCACGACACCCATGGTCTCCAATCCTCCCGACCATCCGAGGGAGATTGATGGATGAGTCGACTCTGGGTTCCCCCGTGAAGATCAGCAAGCTCTTCAGATTCACCAGGCCCAGACTCTCCGGCCTAGTCCAAAGCAACAGGCCCCAACGTAGGCTCCACTTGCTAGCAGGGCGGTGTCCAAAGAGACCCGGGTGTTGCTCCTCCCCACTTAAATAGTCCTTCCCCAGCAGACCTTTCACCGGGCAATGCACTGTGGGTGTCCCGCTGCATACTGGGTATAGTAGTCTTTGTACTCAATAAAGTGACACCCCACTACACACTTAGAATCTTTGCTCCCCAAAGTTAAGCAGTTAAAGAAAATTGTTAGCATATGCAGCACAGTGGTGTAGTGGTTAGCACTTTCACCTAGCAGCAAAAGAGTCGCTGGTTCGAATCCCGACCACGACACCCTCTGCTTGGAGTTTGCATGTTCTCCCTGTGTCTGTGTGGGTTTCCTCTGGGTACTCCGGTTTCCTCCCACACTCCAAAGACATGCTGTTAGGTTAATTGGATCTTGTCCATATTGGCCCAGTATATATGTCTATATGTGTATACGACTGTGTGTCCCAAGCGTGTCGAGATCTTACGAGGTAAATGACAGCACCAGCCAAGCAGACACTGGCTGCAAAAAAGCGCCTAGAGGCGATTTAGTTCGCATGTGTAGCGCTATACAAGTCATTCATTCATGCACACGTAATACAATTCACGGCTACAAAGGAGCCTGGCAGAGGAACTGCCCACCAAGCTTTGGGAGAGAGGTTGTCCTGCCCACAGGTCACATTAGTGGAAGTGGCCTGTCTAACTGTGCCAAGAAAAAAGCTAGGGTTGCCCTCTACTAAATTCACAGTAGAGGGAGCAGGCTTATCTACTGTCCTTCTTGCAGTAACAACAGTCTCTTCCGAGCACTCCCCCATTTGAGTGTAGGTTAGCCTTCTTGGGGGGTGGATGGTTCTCCTCTCTCTTTTTTTTTCCCTATGAGCCGGGGTCTCAACTGCAATGGGTTCTTCCAATTCTCCCTCTACTAAGTCAGGTGTATTGCGTTCCACTGGTCCAGGGGCATCTAAATCAGGTGCAGAGAGGTATAAGAACTCCCTGGGGTCTTCTACTGGGAACGAGTCTAGAGCATCCTCCCATTCTTCAGTAAGAGTATCAAGTGGTATGAACTCAGCAACCTCAGCATTTAAAGTGTCCCCAGTGATAACTTCAGATGATGGAGAGGTCATGGTCCATAACCAATCGAGTTCCAATTCCTCATCTTCACTCTGATCTTGGGCATCCATTTCTCCTGAAAGAGTTGCTTGAGATCGGGTGACAGGTCTAGGGGTATTGGAGGCTGAAAGGGGCTCAGAAGGATCCAAGATAGGAGGCAAACGAACTGCTTCGGAAAGGGGCAGTAAGTGATTCCTGTGCCATGTCTTCAACGGCCCAACACTTCCTTCTGGTTTGAGTTGATACACCGGCAAACCTGGCAATTGTTTACAGATTACATATGGTTGTGACCTCCACCGGTCGGCCAGCTTATGCTTCCCTGGAATGCCTAAGTTCCGCAACAGCACCCTGTCTCCTGGCTGTAGATCATGAATTCGGACATTGAGGTCATAACTCCGCTTATTCCTGGCTCCTCTTTGATCGGAAGTCGCCTGGGCCTTCTCGTACGCCAGTCTTAAACTCTGTCGCAACCGATCCACATACCCCTTGTGGGAAGCTGCTGATGTATGATCTATTGAAGTGCCAAAGGCCAGATCTAGGGGTAGTCTTGCTTCCCGGCCGAACATCAGTCTGTATGGGGAATACCCAGTGGCATCACTAGTAGTACTATTGTATGCATGCACAATGGTGGCCACATGCTTGCCCCAATGCTGCTTATTCTCACTATTCAATGTCCCCAGCATATTCAACAATGTCCGATTGAATTGTTCAGGTTGGTTATCCCCTTGTGGGTGGTATGGGGTGGTTCGGGTCTTCTTTATACCCAGTGAATCTAACAGTTTCCGTATCAGTCTGCTTTAGAAATCCCTTCCCTGGTCTGAGTGGAGGCGTTGAGGTAGTCCGTAGTGTACAAAGAACTTCTCAACAAGAACCTTAGCCACTGTGGAGGCCTTCTGGTCTTTGGTGGGGAATGCCTGAGCGTATCTAGTGAAATGATCGGTTATCACCAGAACATTCCCATGTCCACTCAAATCAGGTTCTAGACAGAGAAAATCAATGCATACCAGAGCCAAGGGCCCTTGACTTTGTAGGTGGCCCATTGGGGCAGCTTGATGAGGCAGAGTCTTCCTTTGTATGCATCTTGCACATAAGTAACAATATTCCTCCACCTCAACCCGCATACAGGGCCAGTAAAATCTGTTCCTTACGAGCTGAAAAGTTCTTTCTGACCCCAGGTGACCATGATTATCATGCAAAGAGGTCAGAACAGTCTTCCGGTGCTTCTCTGGCAGAAACAGTTGCCACTTATCCTCCAAATCATCAGAGGGGCCCCTTCGGTAGACCACCCCTTGATTCATCTGTAACCGGTCCCATTCTCTTCTTAATAAGCGAGCCTCCTTTGATGGGTCCTTCAGAAGTAAGTCTGGGTTTTGGTTTTCCAATGCTTCCAGGGCCAAATCAATCTCCCCAGTGGGTCTTCCAGTTGATCTCTTCTTAGATCCTTCTTTGAAAGTTTGGGTAGGTTCTCTTCTCCAATCTGGGTCACATCACAGTAATACTTGGGTAATCCAACAACCGAGACTCCTATTTCTTCGGCTCTGGACCCTCCACTTGTCTGGAACTCTGCTCCCTGGCACAAGGCTCGCGCTTCCTCTGGGGCCAGCCGAGTCCAGTCCTCTGTAGGATTTGGGGAAGCATGAGGCCTTCTGGATAAGGCATCGGCGTCTCTGTTTCCAGTCCCAGGTCTGTATTTTAGACTGAAAGTGAATCCGGAGAGAGCTGCCAGCCAACGTTGGCTGTGCCATCCAGTTTGGCTGTAGTCAGAAGGTAGGTGAGCGGGTTATTGTCTGTCTTTACCACAAACTCAGCTCCATACAGGTAGTCCTTCAGCTTATCCACCACAGCCCACTTCAAGGCTAAGAATTCCAGCTTGTGGGTGGGGTAATTCTTTTCAGCTGGGGTCAAACTTCTGCTCACATAGGCAATGGGCCTCAGATGGTCATCAAGCTCTTGATACAGCACTCCTCCCAGACCATCATGACAGGCATCCATATGTAACTCATATGGCTTTCTGGTGTCCGCATAAGCCAAGACGGGGGCAGTGGTCAGGCTCTCCTTCAATCTTGTGAAAGACTCCTCACAGCTCACAGTCCACTGGTCTTCTACAGACTCCCCTGGTTTCCTGGGCCCTGAGTCATCTTCTTCTCCTTCGGTCCTCAGGAGTTCATTCAATGGCTTGCCGATTTTGGCAAACCCCTCCACAAACCTTCAATAGTAGGAGCAAAACCCCAAAAACTACCTAAGCTCAGTCACTGTGGTGGGCCGGGGCCAGGAGGTAACTGCCTCCAACTTTCCTGGATCTGTGGACACTCCTTCGGCAGACACAATGTGCCCCAGGTAGTGAACTGAAGATTGGTAAAACTGGCACTTCTCCAAAGAAAGTTTGAGTCCCTCATCACTGAGTCTCTTCAAGACCTTCTCCAGCCTCTCCTCATGCTCTTCTAGAGTTTTCCCGAACACAATGATGTCATTCAGATAAACCAGCACTTCAATAAGGTTCATGTCCCCCACCGTCTTTTCCATGAGTCACTGGAAAGTGGCTGGAGCTCCTGACAGGCCTTGAGGCATGCGATTGAATTCATAGAACCCCACAGGAAAATTATTCACTAAAATACTCGCCACCCGTCTTCAACCATCTCTTTGCCAGTTAGTGGAGTTAGATCAAGTAGGGTTTATCCCGACCCGTGAAGCAAGGGATAATACCATTAAGGTACTGAACTTAGTCCATTATGCCAATAAAATAAATATCCCTTGTATCTTTTTAAGCACAGATGCAGAGAAAGCTTTTAATAGAATAAATTGGCACTTTATGCTGGAGACTCTTAAGCAGATGGACTTGGGAGACCGAATGATTAGATGGATAGCCGGGTTTTATACTACACCGCAAGCATCGGTTAAAGCGAATGAAGTTTTTTCGAAACCTTTTAAGATCACAAACGGTACACGACAGGGATGCCCCCTGTCGCCATTACTGTTTGCCCTTTCGCTTGAACCCTTATTAACCACTTGCCGCCCACCCTATAGCGGATTGACGGCGGCAAAGTGGTTTCAAAATCCTGACTGGACGTCATATGACGTCCTCAGGATTTTGAGCTGCAGAGCGCCCCCGCAGCGATCGTTGCTGCGGGGTGTCAGTCTGACACCCCGCAACACCGATCTAGGTAAAGAGTCTCTGACGGAGACTCTTTGCCACGTGATCAGCCGTGTCCAATCACGGCTGATCACAGTGTAAACAGCAAAAGCCGGTCATCGGCTTTTCCCCACTCGCGTCTGTCAGACGCGAGTAGAGGAGAGCCGATCGGCTGCTCCTCTGACAGGGGGGTTTGTGCTGATAGATTATCAGTGCAGCCCCCCCGAGGATGCCCACACTGGACCACCAGGGATGCCACCAGACCACCAGGGATGCCAGCACCAGGTATGCCACCCTAGACCACCAGGGATGCCAGTTAGTGCCCCCTAATG
The DNA here is from genome assembly GCA_029206835.1 of Rana muscosa. Classification (NCBI taxonomy): domain Eukaryota; kingdom Metazoa; phylum Chordata; class Amphibia; order Anura; family Ranidae; genus Rana; species Rana muscosa. The sequence continues at coordinate 185,717,676 of CM055124.1, read as the reverse complement.
GATGCCAATCAGTGTCCACAATGGATGCCAATCAGTGTCCACAATGGATGCCAATCAGTGCCCACAATGGGCATCACTGATTGGCAGGCATTATTGTTTGGCACTGATAGGCGGCACTGATGTACTGTAATGGATGCCAATCAGTGCCCACCCGTGCCACCTATCAGTGCCCATCCATGCACATCTGTGCCACCTATCTGTGCCCATCCATGCCGCCTATCAGTGCCCATCCGTGCCGCCTATCAGTGCCCATTCGTGCTGCCTATCAGTGCCCATCCATGCCGCCTATTAGTGCCCATCTGTGCCGCCTATCCGTGCCGCCTATCCGTGCCCATCTGTGCCGCCTATCCGTGCCCATCCATGCCGCCTATCCATGCCCATCCATTCCACCTATCCGTGCCACCTATCAGTGCCGCATATTAGTGCCCATCATCAGTGCCCATCAATTGGTGCCACCTCATCGGTGCCCGTCAGTGCAGCCCCATCAGTGAAGGAAAAAACTTACTTATTTAAAAAGTTTTGTAACTGAAACAAAAAAAATACTTTTTTTTTTCAAAATTTTCGGTCTTTTTTTATTTTTTTAGCAGAAAATAAAAATCCCAGAGGTGATCAAATACCACCAAAATAAAGCTTTATTTGTGGGGAAAAAATGATAAAAATTTAGTTTGGGTACAGTGTAGCATGACCGCGCAATTGTCATTCAAAGTGCAACAGCGCAGAAAGCTGAAAATTGGTCTGGGCAGGAAGGTGTATAAGTGCCCAGTATGGAAGTGGTTAAATACGATACGTCAAAACCCGGATATCCAGGGGTTGTGTCTGGGAGATAAGAACTATAAAGTCTCAGCATACGCAGACGATCTGTTGTTCTCCATGTCTAGCCCGCACACCTCACTCCCTAATCTTATGAAGGAAATTGAGAAGTATGGAGCCCTATCGAATTTTAAAATCAATTATGCGAAGTCGGAAGCAATGGGGGTAAGTCTGCCCCTTTCAATTCGAGAAGCTATACAACCAAATTTCAACTTAAATGGGTATCCACTGCATTGAGTTACCTGTGCACACATATACCATCAGATATAAGAAATACCTTCTCAGCAAATTTTCCACAATTATATAATTCAGTACGAGCCCTATTAGAGAAATGGCAACACGGATTACACTCGTGGTTTGGCTGCTGTAACACTATAAAAATGTGTATCCTACCAAAATTCTTATATCTTTTTCAGGCGTTACCCATTGAGATCCCAGCAACTTTCTTTCGCCAGATAGATATTTTTTTTACAAAATTTATTTGGGCAAAGAAAAGACCTAGGATCAGTAGAGGACTTCTGGTGATGCCTAAACGGTATGGGGGAGTGGCGGCTCCTGATGTGCGCGGGTATTACCAAGCAGCCCATTTAGGAAGAGTGGTGGACTGGTGCAGACATGCGGAATTTAAGCATTGGATAGACCTGGAACAACAGCTGAGCCCAGTACCCCTTCGTAGAGCACCCTGGTGCTATACAGTGTTACTGACCTCCCTTAAAAAGCATCCGATTTTAGGGGTTACTCTACGAATTGGTGCTAAGATATGTGGTAGTACTGGAAATGCCCCGACACAATCACCTTTATATCCTATATTAGGAAATCCCAGCTTCCAGCCAGGTATGGAAAAGGGAGCGTTCAAGAAACTGGAAGAGAAGGGATGCTATCAAGCATCACACTTCTTGAAAGCGGAAGCTTGGCCAACAACGGCAACACTGACACAACTAGGAGGAGACTATGAAATAAGTCCCTGGCAAGCAATACAATTAAGCCATTTTTTGGGAACTCTAGGCCAACCAACTGACTATAGACGCCAACTTACTGCATTTGAATTATATTGTGAAGAGAAAGAAACTCTTCCGCGGGTGATTTCTAGGATGTATAGGCTTCTAAATACCCCGTCAGAGGAATTTGTGATGCCATCCATTAGTAAATGGGAGAGAGACCTAAATAAGACCTTTAGTCCAACACAGCGTAAGAATATTATTTACTTAGCCTTAAATACATCAATATGCACGCGAATGCAGGAACTAAACTATAAACTGATGACCCGGTGGTACTACACCCCAGTGAGGCTTTGTAAATTCTCAGCCTAGGCTTCGGACCGGTGTTGGCGATGTGGAAAAGAGGAAGGAACTCTGTTTCATATTTTTTGGTCCTGTGCTGAGATCAGGAAATATTGGCTAGAGGTCCAGAAGATCTCCCAAAAACTTACTGATTTTGTAATACCAGATGATCCTGCCTTTTTTTTACTTTATCTTACACATTTCCCTGCACAGACATATAGAAAGTCGGTGCTGTGCCATCTGGTAAATGCTGCTAAGGCATGTGTCACAATGCACTGGAGAGATTCTAGACCACCCTCTATTGCAAGGTGGCTTAATAAGGTCAGAGAGATTGGGGCTATGGAAGACTTGGTACATTTGGCTCAAAATAGAAAGGAACAATATGCCCAGACGTGGTCAGTATGGGACCGGTTTGTATACTCAGAGGAAGGGAAGAGAAAGATGGATGGTGGAATGGGAGAAGGAAGTCCACCGGCGTAGGGAATGCATAGAGCCCCTGCACCTTGTTGCAAGGGGCGGAAGGATGGGGAGATGGTAGGGGGTGGAACTTTTTTTTTTTTTGTTTGTTTTTTTGTTTTGTAGGGTTCGGGGGATATAGAGAAAAAAGGGAAAGAAAAAAGAGAATTAAAGATGGATTAGAGAATTAGGAGTGATAATTTGGGAATAAAGTTAAAGCAGGTGATATCTAGATTCCAATTTAGGTAAACTATAAGGCCCCTTTCACACTGGCACGTTTTTCAGGCGGTTTAGCGCTAATATTAGCGCTGTTATACCGCCTGAAAAAATTGTGCCCTGTATTCTTCAATGTGAAAGCCCGAAGGCTTTCACACTGAAGCGGTGCACTAGCAGGACCGCTCCAAAAGTCCTGCTAGCCGCATCTTTACAGTGAAATCAATGGGACACCGCGGTAATACCGCCCGCAAACCGCGGCAATAGCCGCGGTTTGCGGGCAGTATTAACCCTTTTTCGGCCGCTAGCGGGGGTTAAATTCACCCCGCTTGCGGCCGCATACCGCGGTGATAACGACGGTATAGCGGCGCTAAAAATCGCGCCGCTATACCGCCACCGCACCTGCCCGCCCCAGTGTGAAAGGGGCCTAAGAGTATAAATGGTGTACCTATGTAAAGAGGAAGAAGGAATTTCAAATTAACAAAAAAAAAAAGGAAGAAAACCGTAATGTAGTATAATGGATTTGTAAGAGTGGAAATGCGATGTAATTATGTATTCTCTACCACTTTTTGAATAAATAAAGAATAATAAAAAAATAAAAAAATAAAGCTACATGGGGTATAATTTTTGAAGCAAAGCCAAAGCAAAGCAAAGCAAAAGCAGGGTGTAAACAGGACTGTAAGCTAACCATTTTATTTAGTGACAGGAGCTTTGACTAGCATTCAGAGAGCTTTAACAAAGCGTGTCCTAAGCCATGTTTTGAAGCAAATGTAAACTAGCCCTTACACTGCACACAAAGGACTGAAGAACTGCTCCCAGCCCTCCCACCACACACTGCTCGCTGACTGGCTGTCCCCACCACATACCGCTCCCTGACTGGCTGTCCCCACCGCACACTGCTCACTGACTGACTGTCCTTACTGCACACTGCTCACTGACTGACTGTCCCCACCGCACACTGCTCACTGACTGTCCTTACTGCACACTGCTTACTGACTGGCTGTCCCCACCGCACACTGCTCACTGACTGGCTGTCCCTACCGCACACTGCTCACTGACTGGCTGTCCCCACTGCACACTGCTCACTGACTGACTGTCCCCACTGCACACTGCTCACTGATTGACTGTCCCCACTGCACACTGCTCACTGACTGGCTGTCCCCACCGCACACTGCTCACTGACTGACTGTCCCCATCGCACACTGCTCACTGACTGGCTGTCCTTACCACACACTGCTCACTGACTGGCTGTCCCAACCGCACACTGCTCACCGACTGACTGTCCTCACTGCACACTGCTCACTGACTGGCTGTCCCTACTGCACACTGCTCACTGATTGACTGTCCCCACCGCACACTGCTCACTGACTGACTGTCCCCACTGCACACTGACTGGCTGTCCCCACCGCACACTGCTCACTGACTGCCTGCCCCCACCGCACACTGCTCACTGACTGACTGTCCTTACTGCACACTGCTCACTGACTGACTATCCCCACCGCACACTGCTCACTGACTGACTGTCCTTACTGCACACTGCTCACTGACTGGCTGTCCCCACTGCACACTGCTCACTGACTGACTGTCCTTACTGCTCACTGACTGTCCTCACTGCACACTGCTCACTGACTGGCTGTCCCCACTGCACACTGCTCACTGATTGACTGTCCCCACCGCACACTGCTCACTGACTGCCTGCCCCCACCGCACACTGCTCACTGACTGACTGTCCTTACTGCACACTGCTCACTGACTGACTGTCCCCACTGCACACTGCTCACTGACTGACTGTCCTTACTGCACACTGCTCACTGACTGGCTGACCCCACTGTACACTGCTCACTGACTGACTGTCCTCACTGCACACTGCTCACTGACTGACTGTCCTCACTGCTCACTGACTGACTGTCCCCACCGCACACTGCTCACTGACTGGCTGTCCCCACCGCACACTGCTCACTGACTGTTCCCACCGCACACTGCTCACTGACTGCCTGCCCCCACCGCACACTGCTCACTGACTGACTGTCCTTACTGCACACTACTCACTGACTGACTGTCCCCACTGCACACTGCACACTGCTCACTGACTGACTGTCCTTACTGCACACTGCTCACTGACTGGCTGTCCCCACTGAACACTGCTCACTGACTGACTGTCCTCACTGCACACTGCTCACTGACTGACTGTCCTCACTGCTCACTGACTGGCTGTCCCCACCGCACACTGCTCACTGACTGCCTGCCCCCACCGCACACTGCTCACTGACTGACTGTCCTTACTGCACACTGCTCACTGACTGGCTGTCCCCACTGCACACTGCTCACTGACTGACTGTCCTTACTGCACACTGCTCACTGACTGTCCTCACTGCACACTGCTCACTGACTGGCTGTCCCTACTGCACACTGCTCACTGATTGACTGTCCCCACCGCACACTGCTCACTGACTGACTGTCCCCACTGCACACTGACTGGCTGTCCCCACCTCACACTGCTCACTGACTGCCTGCCCCCACCGCACACTGCTCACTGACTGACTGTCCTTACTGCACACTGCTCACTGACTGACTATCCCCACCGCACACTGCTCACTGACTGACTGTCCTTACTGCACACTGCTCACTGACTGGCTGTCCCCACTGCACACTGCACACTGCTCACTGACTGTCCTTACTGCACACTGCTCACTGACTGTCCTCACTGCACACTGCTCACTGACTGGCTGTCCCCACTGCACACTGCTCACTGACTGCCTGTCCCCACCGCACACTGCTCACTGACTGCCTGCCCCCACCGCACACTGCTCACTGACTGACTGTCCCCACTGCACACTGCTCACTGACTGACTGTCCTTACTGCACACTGCTCACTGACTGGCTGTCCCCACTGTACACTGCTCACTGACTGACTGTCCTCACTGCACACTGCTCACTGACTGACTGTCCTCACTGCTCACTGACTGACTGTCCCCACCGCACACTGCTCACTGACTGGCTGTCCCCACCGCACACTGCTCACTGACTGTTCCCACCGCACACTGCTCACTGACTGCCTGCCCCCACCGCACACTGCTCACTGACTGACTGTCCTTACTGCACACTACTCACTGACTGACTGTCCCCACTGCACACTGCTCACTGACTGACTGTCCTTACTGCACACTGCTCACTGACTGGCTGTCCCCACTGCACACTGCTCACTGACTGACTGTCCTCACTGCACACTGCTCACTGACTGACTGTCCTCACTGCTCACTGACTGGCTGTCCCCACCGCACACTGCTCACTGACTGCCTGCCCCCACCGCACACTGCTCACTGACTGACTGTCCTTACTGCACACTGCTCACTGACTGACTATCCCCACCGCACACTGCTCACTGACTGACTGTCCTTACTGCACACTGCTCACTGACTGGCTGTCCCCACTGCACACTGCTCACTGACTGACTGTCCTTACTGCACACTGCTCACTGACTGTCCTCACTGCACACTGCTCACTGACTGGCTGTGCACACTGCTCACTGATTGACTGTCCCCACCGCACACTGCTCACTGACTGCCTGCCCCCACCGCACACTGCTCACTGACTGACTGTCCTTACTGCACACTGCTCACTGACTGACTGTCCCCACTGCACACTGCTCACTGACTGACTGTCCTTACTGCACACTGCTCACTGACTGGCTGTCCCCACTGTACACTGCTCACTGACTGACTGTCCTCACTGCACACTGCTCACTGACTGACTGTCCTCACTGCTCACTGACTGACTGTCCCCACCGCACACTGCTCACTGACTGGCTGTTCCCACCGCACACTGCTCACTGACTGTTCCCACTGCACACTGCTCACTGACTGCCTGCCCCCACCGCACACTGCTCACTGACTGACTGTCCTTACTGCACACTGCTCACTGACTGACTGTCCCCACTGCACACTGCTCACTGACTGACTGTCCTTACTGCACACTGCTCACTGACTGGCTGTCCCCACTGCACACTGCTCACTGACTGACTGTCCTCACTGCTCACTGACTGACTGTCCCCACCGCACACTGCTCACTGACTGGCTGTCCCCACCGCACACTGCTCACTGACTGTTCCCACCGCACACTGCTCACTGACTGACTGTCCCCACTGCACACTGCTCACTGACTGGCTGTCCCCACCGCACACTGACTGGCTGTCCCCACCGCACACTGCTCACTGACTGGCTGTCCCCACTACACACTGACTGGCTGTCCTTACCACACACTGCTCACTGACTGGCTGTCCCCACCGCACACTGCTCACTGACTGACTGTCCTCACTGTACACTGACTGGCTGTCCCCACTGTACACTGCTCACTGACTGGCTGTTCTCACCACACACTGCTCACTGACTGGTTGTCCCCGCCGCACACTGCAAAGTTAGAAGAGATATACCCCAACAGACTAAAGGCAGTAATTAAAGCAAAAGGTGGTTCAACAAAATACTGACACAAGGGAGAAAAAAACCTTTTTCCAAGGCAGTTATTCTGTTTTTTGAATGTTTTTTTTATTTTTTTCTGACAGTTTGGTGTTATATCTTTCACTTGGATGTTATAAATTGCACTGAGTAAATACAGCTGGATAAAACAAAAACTGTGTCTGTTGTGAGGGGGTTAACTCGGTAGCGGGTGTGTGTGACCCCCTGGTTGGGCTCCCCACACAAAAACAGGGCCAGCAGACGGAGGTTGTGGTTTTCAAAATCAAAAGGTGCGGTTTATTTCTCTATGTACAGTGACAAAAACACAGCAAAGCCAAAAAGAAACATAAACAAAATAAATCCTGGTCAGTTTGACCTCTGACTAAACATGCAGGTTTCCTAAACTAACAACTGGGATCAGCCTGGTGCTGTCCTAGTCCCTAAGTCCCTGGTTTAGTAAAAGTCCAAACAAATAGCCACACAGGCTTTGCCTCACCGCACAGGGGTTCACTCTCCCTAGACAGTCCACACAGGTCTGGTTCCAGGCATGAGCTAACATCTAATGAATCTGGGAGTTCTTATAGAGGCCTAAATGAGCTGACAAGCTTCAGCTGGTCTCATCAACTCCCTGCCTCACGACGCCCAGCACTCTCCCTAGAGGTATGAGTCATTCATGAGCCCACTAGCCTCAGCTGGGCTTCATCAACTCCCTAGTTGTATAAGTCGGCATAAAGCCTGAATCTGGGAGAAATATATCTACCCCCCTGGATGCAACCAGGTGACTTTACCTTCCTGCTGTCACATACCCCCCCCTCTTGTTTTAACCTTGGGGTTGGAACACCAGCAATCAGGCATTCATGTACTCGAGACAAAGCATCCACATTCCCTATTTGAACGCCAGGGCGATGCTTTACTGTGAAGTTGAATTCCTGTAGGGCCAGGAACCACCTATTCACTCTTCTATTTGTCTCCTTGTTTTGAGCCATCCACTTTAACGGAGCGTGATCCGTAACCATGTCAAAGTGCCTACCTAGCAGATAGTACCGAAGGGAATCTAGAGCCCACTTCACCGCTAAACACTCCTTTTCAACCGTGGCGTAATTTACCTCATGGGACTTCAACTTCCTGCTGAGGTAAATGACTGGGTGCTCTTCCCCGTTCCAGACCTGGGACAATACTGCTCCTAACCCCACATCTGACGCATCACTTTGTACGACAAAGTCTTTAGAGAAGTCGGGTGAGTACAACACTGGCTGGCTACATAAGGCTTGTTTCAAGAATTGGAATGCTGCCTCCGCCTCGGGGGTCCATTTAATCATGACCGACCCTTTCCCTTTCGTCAGGTTGGTTAGGGGCACAGCCTTAGAAGCAAAGTGGGGAATGAAGCGCCGATAATAACCCGCGATTCCCAGAAAGGCTCGTACCTGCTTCTTGCTGTTGGGACGTGGCCAACTCTGGATGGCCTCGACTTTGTTGAGTTGGGGTTTTATTACTCCCCTGCCAATGGTGTACCCAAGATATTTGGCCTCCTCCTGCCCAATGGTACACTTCTTGGGGTTAGCCGTAAACCCCGCTTCCCGGATAGAGTCTAGGACTGCTTGCACTTTTGGCAGATGTGAGGCCCAATCTGTGCTATGGACAATTACGTCATCCAGGTAAGCCGCAGCATACTTCCGATGGGGCCTCAGTATCTGGTCCATTTTCCGCTGGAATGTGGCCGGCGCATTCTGTAACCCGAACGGCATTCTCTTATATTGGAACGCCCCGTCTGGGGTTACAAATGCGGTTTTCTCTTTGGCCGACTTGGCCAGGGGAATTTGCCAATACCCTTTTGTGAGGTCAAGAGTCGTCATGTATCGGGCTGTTCCCAGCCGGTCGATCAACTCATCTATACGTGGCATGGGGTAGGTGTCAAATTTTGTAACTTTGTTCAACTGACGAAAATCGTTACAAAATCGCCAGCTCCCATCCGGTTTAGGCACCAACACAATGGGACTAGACCAATCACTTTGGGACTCCTCTATCACCCCTAAGTTCAGCATTTTCTGTACTTCCTCCCGTATTGCCTCCCGTCGGGCCTCTGGGATCCGATAGGGTTTTAACTTCACCCTTTCACCGGGCGGGGTAATAATATCATGCTCTACCCCAGATGTTTGTCCCGGCAGCTCAGAGAACACCTCCTTGTTGCGAAGCACAAACTCCTTAGCCTCCTGTTGTTGGGGTTGTGACAAGGTGGCTGCTATTCCAACCTCCGGAATCACGCAACCAGTTTGAGCTGGTGACCAAGTTTCTGCGACTAGGGACTCTCTATCCCTCCAGGCTTTCAACAGCTTAACGTGATATATCTGTTCGGGCTTTCGCCTTCCTGGTTGTCTGACCTTGTAATTCACTTCGCTCACTTTTTCCATTATCTCGTAGGGGCCTTGCCATTTGGCAAGGAATTTACTTTCAACCGTAGGGACAAGTACCAATATCCTATCCCCCGGGGAAAAGGTACGGGTCTTTGCTCCACGGTTGTACACTCTCTGCTGTGCCAACTGCGCTTGGGCCAAATGTTCCTTCACGATGGGCATTACCTGTGCAATTCGATCTTGCATCAGGGCGACATGCTCAATCACACTCCTGTGGGGAGAACTCTCACTTTCCCAAGTTTCCTTGGCAATATCCAACAGCCCTCTTGGGTGTCTCCCATACAGTAACTCAAAGGGGGAGAATCCCGTAGAGGATTGGGGCACCTCCCTAATAGCAAACATCAAATAAGGAAGTAGACAGTCCCAATCCTTTCCATCTCTATCCACCACTTTCTTCAACATTTGTTTTAGGGTTTTGTTGAATCTTTCAACCAGCCCATCGGTTTGGGGGTGATACACAGATGTACGCAATTGCGTCACTTTGAGCAATTTACACAGCTCTTTCATAACCCGGGACATAAAGGGTGTACCTTGGTCCGTAAGCAGTTCTTTACAAATACCCACCCGGCTAAAAACAAGAGATAGCTCTTTGGCTATGGTTTTGGCCGAGGTATTTCTGAGAGGGATCGCTTCTGGATAACGGGTGGCATAGTCCATTATAACCAATATGTACTGGTGCCCCCTAGCGGACTTGATTATAGGACCTACCAAATCCATTGCGATTCTCTCAAACGGGACCTCAATGATGGGTAGAGGGACCAGCGGGCTACGGAAATGTGGCATCGGGGCCGACCTCTGACACACAGGGCAGGAGGAACAATAATTTTCTATGTCCTTCATCACCCCAGGCCAATAGAATCTCTGTAATACCCTCTCTCGGGTTTTCTCTGTCCCCAGATGACCTCCAAGAATGTGCCCATGGGCCAACTCCAACACCAACTTCCTGTAAGGTTTGGGCACCACAAGCTGCTCAACGGTTTCTTCTGCCCTTTTTGCCACCCGATACAGTAGGTCCTTCTCTACGCTGAAGTATGGGTAAGTGCAGGTATTATCTGGGTTCACTAACTCGCCATCTATTTCCACTACGTTTTCCCGTGCCTTTATTAGGGCGGGGTCTTTTAACTGTTCTGTGGCAAAATTTTCCCTGTGAACCTCCAGATCAGAAAACTCCACAGACGGTAGGTTTTCGTCTGAGGAGGTGGGCTCCTCTCCAGTTTCTTGAGTCTCCCCTGCCAATACTGACAAGGGAAATTCTGGAGAGTCCTCACCACTCTCAGAGGAGTTCTGGCTATCACATTCCTGGTACATAGGGGCACCAGTGGGGGGCTCAGGATCATCCCACAGTTCCCAGAACTTCGGAAAATCCCTTCCCACAATGGCATCATGCGGTAATTGAGATACTAACCCCACTGGATGAGAGAGGGTACCTTTGGGGGTCTCGAAACACACTGTAGTCACTGGATACTCTCGGGTGTCCCCATGCACACAAATAACAGCTACCTTGCTATTCCCAGAGACCTCTGTTTTAACTAATTCAGCCTTTATCAGGGTCACAAGGCTACCTGAATCCAGTAATACCACAACATTTCTACCATTAATACACATTTTGCATAAATGTTTCTCAGTTCCCCGAATGGCAGTGCATGCGACTGTCGCACACAGCGACTGACGTCTGTCCATCAGAAAGTCACATTGCATGGGTTCCTCCACAACCGGGCAATTTGCTGCAATATGTCCCGCTTGCCGGCAGCGGTAGCAAACAATCCATTTGGCTGCCTCTTGAGCCCCTGACTTCCCAGGCTGTTCTCGCCAAACTTTGGGTAGAGCTCCCACCCTCTCACTCTCTCCACCCTCACCCCTTGGAATCCTCTTATCCGCCCCTGGGGATGGTCTGGTCTTAGGGTGGAAAGTCCGAGAGTCTCTGGAAGAGGCCGTCAGGTTCTCTGTAGCCAAGTATTTCTCTACACGATCCACAAGACCACCGGCCGTCTCTGGGTCTCCATGGCTTACCCACTTTTGGATGGCAGTAGGAAGAGCTCTCAAAAACCGATCCATTACAACACGTTCCACAATCTCTGGTGCGGACAAAGTCTCTGGCTGTAGCCACTTCCTGCTCAGGTGAATGAGATCATACATTTGAGACCTGGGGGGTTTTCCAAGCTGGAAAGTCCAGTTATGCACACGCTGAGCCCGGACAGCCAGGGTGACACTTTCAGCTTTTAGCATCACATAGTCTTTTGCTTGGTCAGGCTCTAGGTCATAGTAAGCCTTCTGCGATTCACCAGTTAACAGAGGAGCCACCAGTCCAGCCCACTGCTCCTCAGGCCACTTTTCTCTTTCAGCAGTCCTTTCAAATGTGGTCAAAAATACCTCTGGATCATCCTCTCCAGTCATTTTTGTCAATAAACGACTCACCCCAAAGGACGCGGTATTAGTGGGACGGCTTTCCTCACTGGTCTGCGGACGTTGCTGCATTACTGCTTCCATTTGTTGTAGTCTCTGCTCTTGCTTCTGTAACAGGTCTATGAAGCGGGCCTCAGATTGCTGCTGGGCTTGTTGATGAGCTTGCTGCTGGGCTGCAAGGCTCCTTTGCAAACCTGCATTTGTCTGCTGTTGATTGGCATTTGCTAGAGCCAGCTGTTTCAGTATCTCCTCCATGCTGGCTTAAAAAAAACTGCCCGCATTCTCCACCAACTGTGAGGGGGTTAACTCGGTAGCGGGTGTGTGTGACCCCCTGGTTGGGCTCCCCACACAAAAACAGGGCCAGCAGACGGAGGTTGTGGTTTTCAAAATCAAAAGGTGCGGTTTATTTCTCTATGTACAGTGACAAAAACACAGCAAAGCCAAAAAGAAACATAAACAAAATAAATCCTGGTCAGTTTGACCTCTGACTAAACATGCAGGTTTCCTAAACTAACAACTGGGATCAGCCTGGTGCTGTCCTAGTCCCTAAGTCCCTGGTTTAGTAAAAGTCCAAACAAATAGCCACACAGGCTTTGCCTCACCGCACAGGGGTTCACTCTCCCTAGACAGTCCACACAGGTCTGGTTCCAGGCATGAGCTAACATCTAATGAATCTGGGAGTTCTTATAGAGGCCTAAATGAGCTGACAAGCTTCAGCTGGTCTCATCAACTCCCTGCCTCACGACGCCCAGCACTCTCCCTAGAGGTATGAGTCATTCATGAGCCCACTAGCCTCAGCTGGGCTTCATCAACTCCCTAGTTGTATAAGTCGGCATAAAGCCTGAATCTGGGAGAAATATATCTACCCCCCTGGATGCAACCAGGTGACTTTACCTTCCTGCTGTCACACTGTCTAAATTTCAGGCTGCAAAGCAATAAAATGTGATTCTTCCCTATACCCACTGCATCTCTGTGGACTATGGAATATCAGTCCCCTCAGTCAATAGATACATTATAGTGAGTGAGCATTGTTGAAATTGTATTACTAGCAGGATCATCAGGTAAAAATAAGAGGCCTGAAAAAAAATGCAGTCACCACATCTTATGATTTGGGACATCTTCTTCCCTGTTCTTTTTTTACTTTTCCTGATTTATAAAGCACTTAATTACTCAGCAGGGTTAGTTGAATACATTAGATATACCGTATATACTTGAGTATAAGCCGAGATTTTCAGCCCTTTTTTTTGGGCTGAAAGTCCCCCCCTCGGCTTATACTCGAGTCAGCAAAATTTTACATTGTAAATAGTACCTGAAAAAAAGTTGAGGATGCGGCGTCCATCGTTCAAATCCCGCAGTCTCTTCCTGGTCCCTTCCGTGATAGGCGGAGAGTGTCTGCTGAGAATCGCCTATCACGAGCGTTCTCTCATCCTCAGTTTCCCAGCAGACGTCTGTGATTGGCGGAACACCCAACACAGTGTCTGCTGGGAAACTGAGGATGAGAGAACGTTCGTGATAGGCGGAGAGTGTCTGCTGAGAATCGCCTATCACGGAAGAGACCGCGAGATTTGAACGATGGACGCTGCAGCCTCAAATTTTTTTCAGGTACTATTTACAATGTAAAATTTAAACAGTGAGGATAGGAACAGTGAGGATGGGAACAGTGAGGATGGGAACAGTGAGGATGGGAACAGTGAGGATAGGGAACAGTGAGGATAGGGAACAGTGAGGATAGGGAACAGTGAGGATAGGGAACAGTGAGGATAGGGAACAGTGAGGATAGGGAACAGTGAGGATAGGGAACAGTGAGGATAGGGAACAGTGAGGATAGGGAACAGTGAGGATAGGGAACAGTGAGGATAGGGAACAGTGAGGATAGGGAACAGTGAGGATGGGAACAGTAAGGATGGGAACAGTGAGGCATTGTTGACCCTCGGCTTATACTCGAGTCAGTACGTTTTCCCAGTTTTTTGTGGCAACATTAGGTACCTCGGCTTATACTCGGGTCGGCTTATACTCGAGAATATACGGTACTTGGTGTTTCTTTGAGTGTTTTATTTGAAACAGGAATAGTTTCACATAATGCTGAATTATTTAAGCTAATTGAATTATTAATGTACATTTATTCTTATTTATTCACGTATTGTGGTCACAGAAATTGGTATTATCCATAAGGACTTAGGTCTTCCCAGACTCTGAGTTTTTATTTGTACACTGGCTCAGAAATGGTGCCATTAACTTGTGTACTATTATAATGTTTTTTGTCCTATGGTAAAGAATTGTGATAAATCAGGTTATCCAATGATTTTGTCTGGTGAAACCATTGTCATCCGTACAGTAAGGCTACAGTAGATTCACACTACTTTCTTTGCACTTATTGACATACATTGAAATCTATTTTCAATGGAGAAGTACAGTATAGCCAGAGCTTTTTTTTTGGCTATACTGCTCCTATGGATCACAGGAATGCAGCTTGCTCTGCACTACGCTGACCCATTTTCAGCCAACAGTGGGCTAAAGCCTGCTGTCAGCTGATGTCACCCATATGGTCAAATCCACCCAGACGCCTGAACCGACACCTGGCTCAGCCTCTCAGTGATCTGCTCAGAGCCTGAGCCGGCCCCTCCCACCCCCTTGTGGTGGCAAAATAGGTTGTATGCAGAGCACACAGCCATTTTGCCTTGTGCTAAGTAGCACACTTCGTCTTAATGCAATAAAATTCACTCACCATTCATTCGATTTGCCATTCATTCAAGTCAAGAGACATCATCACCACGCTCTTCTTATCATCTCAGCATCCCAGCAAACCCTGGTCGCCCCGAGCCTCACGGCTCCTTTTTATTATCTCAAAAGCTCTCACCAACAGGAGGTGATTCGCTGCAGCATGTGACCTCCTCCATAGAAAGTGATGTCACAGCATGTGACCTCCATGGGAAGTGAGGTCACAGGGTGTGGGCTCCACACAGCAAATGTCCATATATGGATTTGGCAACACAGGATGTGACAATACATGATAACCCTTCCAACAGGGATATTTAACCACTTAAGCCTCGGACCAATACGCAACATATAGACCAGAGGTGTTTTTACAATTTGGCACTGCGCTGCTTTAACCACTTGACCACTGGGCACTTAAACCCCCTTAATAACCAGACCAATTTTCAGCTTTCGGTGCTCTCACATTTTGAATGACAATTACTCAGTCATACAACACTGTACCCATATGATTTTTTTTGTCCTTTTTTTCACACAAATAGAGCTTTCTTTTGGTGGTATTTAATCACTGTTGGGTTTTTTATTTTTTGCGCTATAAGAGAAAAAAGACTGAAAATTTTGTAAAAAAAATTTTTTTTTTTCGTTTCTGTTATAAAATTTTGCAAATTACTATTTTTTCTTCATAAATTTTGGCCAAAATGTATACTGCTACATATCTTTGGTAAAAATAAGTACAAATTGGTGGATATTATTTGGTCTTTGTGAAAGTTATAGAGTCCACAAGCTATGGTGCCAATATCTGAAAATTGATCACACCTGAAGTACTGACGGCCGATCTCATTTCTTGAGACCCTAACATGCCAGAAAAGTACAAATACCCCCCAAATGACCCCTTTTTGGAAAGAAGACATTCCAAGGTATTCAGAAAGAGGCATTGTGAGTTTTTTGAAGTTGTCATTTTTCCCACAATTCTTTGCAAAATCAAGATTTTTTTTTCTCTTTTTTTTTTTTCACAAAATTGTCATATTAGCAGGTTATTTCTCACACACAGCATATGCATTCCACAAATTACACCCCAAAACACATTCTGCTATTACTCCCGAGTATGGCGATACCACATGTGTGAGACTTTTACACAGCGTGGCCACATACAGAGGCCCAACATGCAGGGAGCACCTTCAGGCGTTCTGGAGCACCCAGGCCAATTCTGACATTTCTCTCCTACATGTAAAAATCATCATTTGTTTGCTAGAAAATTACTTAGAACCCCAAAACATTATATATGTTTTTTTAGCAAAGACCTTAGAGAATATAATGGTGGTTGTTGCAACTTTTTATCTCGCACGATATTTGCGCAGCAATTTTTTTAACACGTTTTTTACGGAAAAAAAATGTTTTGTGCTTAAAAAAAAAAAAAAACAGTAAAGTTAGCCCAATGTTTTTGCATAATGTGAAAGATGAAGTTACGCCGAGTAAATAGATACCTAACATGTCACCCTTAAAAATTGCACATACTCATGGAATGGCGCCAAACTTCGCTACTTAAAAAATCCCCATAGGCGACGCTTTAAATATTTTTACTGGTTACATGTTTTGAGTTACAGAGGAGGTCTAGGGCCAAAATGATTGCTCTCGCTCTAACGTTCGCAGAGATACCTCACATGTGTGGTTTGAAAACCGTTTTCATATGTGGGCGGGACTTACGTATGCGTTCGCTTCTGTATGCGAGCTCACGGGAACAGGGGCGCTTTAAAAAAAAATATTTTTTTTATTGTTCATTTTACTTTATTTATTTTAGTTTGACATGTTTTTCCGCCCCAAAATTTTTTTTGAGCACTTTTATACCTATTACAAGGAACGTAAACATCCCTTGTAATAGGAATATGGCATGACAGGTCCTCTTTACAGTGAGATATGGGGTCAATAAGACCCCACATCTCACCTCTAGGCTGGGAAGCCTGAAAAAAACAAACAAAAAAAAAACAACAATCCTGGCTTTGATCGTAGCGGTGAGTCGGTAGAAGCACCGGAGGGCGGCGGGGGGGGGACATCCCCTCTCGCCTCCCGTAAGAATGATCAAGCGGCGGAACAGCCGCTATGATTGTTCTTATGGTGTAGGGAATCGCCGGCTGAAAAAGCTAATATCTGAATGATGCCTGTAGCTGCTCCCATCATTCAGATATCCCCGCACAAAGTCAAGGACGTCATATGACGGCCGGCGGGCGGGAAGTGGTTATTGCAGAGTATTGCCGGGCATTGCGGAGTATTGCCGGTCATTGCGGAGTATTGCCGGGCATTGCGGAGTATTGCCGGGCATTGCGGAGTATTGCCAGGAATTGCGGAGTATTGTGGAGTATTGCAGGGCATTGCGGAGTATTGCGGACTATGGCAGGGTATTGCACGGGGTATTGCACAGGGGGTATTGCACAGGGTATTGCAGAGTATTGCAGAGTATTGTGCAGGGTATTGCACGGGGTATTGCACAGGGGGTATTGCACAGGGTATTGCAGAGTATTGTGCAGGGTATTGCAGAGTATTGTGCAGGGTATTGCAGAGTATTGTGCAGGGTATTGCAGAGTATTGTGTATTGCAGAGTATTGTGCAGAGTATTGCGCAGAGTATTGCGCAGGGTATTGCAGAGTATTGCGCAGGGTATTGCAGAGTATTGCGCAGGGTATTGCAGAGTATTGCGCAGGGTATTGCAGGGTATTGCGCAGGGTATTGCGCAGGGTATTGCAGAGTATTGCGCAGGGTATTGCAGAGTATTGCGCAGGGTATTGCAGAGTATTTTGCAGGGTATTGCGCAGGGTATTGCAGAGTATTTTGCAGGGTATTGTGCAGGGTATTGCAGAGTATTGTGCAGGGTATTGCAGAGTATTGCGCAGGGTATTGCAGAGTATTGCGCAGGGTATTGCAGAGTATTGCACCAGGGTATTGCAGAGTATTGCACCAGGGTATTGCAGAGTATTGCACCAGGGTATTGCAGAGTATTGCACCAGGGTATTGCAGAGTATTGCACCAGGGTATTGCAGAGTATTTTGCAGAGTATTGCGCAGGGTATTTTGCAGAGTATTGGCAGGGTATTGCACCAGGGATGGCTGAGCAGGGATGGATGGATGGCTGGATCTGTGACTGCAATTGTCACAGATCCAGCCCACAGCGCTGCTGCCTTGATCTGCTCCCTCCCCCTCTCCTCTCACACTGTACCGATCGCTACAGAGAGGGGAGAGAGGAACCGGCGTCATCACATGACGCCGGTCTGTTTACAAGTGATCGCTCCGTCATTTGACGGAGCGATCACGTGGTAAACGCCCTCTATCAGCGGCGATTTACCGCGATTGCCGTGTGCGCGCCCCAAGGGGCGCGCGGGAGCGCGATTCTGGGAGGACGTTATATAACGTCCTCCCAGATCTAAGCAACCACCTTGTCGACGTTATTTGTCGGCAGGTGGTTGCCAAGTAGTTAACTGGTAATTGCGCGGTCATGCAATGTTGTACCCAAACGAAATTTGCGTCCTTTTCTTCCCACAAATAGAGCTTTCTTTTAATGGTATTTGATTGCCTCTGCGATTTTTTATTTTTTTTTGCGATATAAACGGAAAAAGACTGAAAATTTAGAAAAAAAATTATATTTTCTACTTTTTGTTATAAGAAAAATCGAATAAACTCAATTTTAGTCATACATTTAGGCCAAAATGTATTCAGCCACATGTCTTTAGTTAAAAAAAAATCAATAAGCGTATATTTATTGGTTTGCGCAAAAGTTATAGCGCCTACAAACTAGGGTACATTTTCTGGAATTTACACAGCTTTTAATTTATGACTACCTACCGTATATTCTCGAGTATAAGCCGAGTTTTTTGTGCTGAAAATGCCCCCCTCGGCTTATACTCGAGTCAACTTTTTGCGCCTGATCTCCCGGACTTTGGGGAGCCAGTACCCCAAACTTGGCACACATGTAGCCCTACTCTTCTTCTACAAGTGTGCAAAGTTTCTTGTCCGGGGGACCTACGGCCGGGGAGCACCGATTTTTTAAAACCGGGCACCCCTTCCATAGACTCCCATGTTAAACGGTAATTTCTCTGGTGACTTTGGGGACCCAGTACCGGCCGGTCGTAGGTCCTCTGGACCCCAATTTTTCAAAACCGGGCACCCCTTCCATAGACTCCCATGTTAAACGTCAGTCTAGTCATGGACACAGTGAGGCATGGACACAGTGAGGCAAAGTGAGGCACACCCTAGGCTTATACTCAAGTCAATAAGTTTTCCCAGTTTTTGTAGTAAAATTAGGTGCTTCGGCTTATATTCGGGTCGGCTTATATTCGAGTATATACGGTATCTCATTTCTTGAGGTGCTAAAATGGCAGGGCAGTACAAACCCCCCCCCCCAAATGACCCCATTTTAGAAAGTAGACACCCCAAGGAAATTGCTGAGAGGCATGTTGAGCCCATTGAATATTTTTTTTTTGTCCCAAGTGATTGAAAAATTACAAAAAATAAACAAAAATTACAAAAAGTTGTCACTAAATGATATATTGCTCACACATGCCATGGTTATATGTGGAATTGTACCCCAAAATACATTTTGCTGCTTCTCCTGAGTACAGGGATACCACATGTGCTGGACTTTTTGGGAGCCTAGCCGCGTACGTGACCCCGAAAACCAAGCACCGCCTTCAGGATTTCTAAGGGCGCAAATTTTTGATTTCACTCCTCACTACCTATCACAGTTTTGAAGGCCATAAAATGCCAAAATAGCACAAAACCCCCCCAAATGACCCAATTTTGGAAAGTAGACACCCCAAGCTATTTGCTGAGAGGCATGGTGAGTATTTTACAGCTCTCATTTGTTTTTGAAAATGAAGAAAGAAAATATTATTTTTTTTGTTTTTTTCTCCATTTTCAAAACTTTGTGACAAAAAGTGAGATCTGCAAAATACTCACCATACCTCTCAGCAAATAGCTTGGGGTGTCTACTTTCCAAAATGGGGTCATTCGGGGGGGGGGGGGTTGTGCCATCTGGGCATTCCCTGGCCTCCGAAACTGTGATAGGCAGTGAGGAGTGAAATCAAAAATTTTCACCCTTAGAAAGCCTGAAGGTGGTGCTTGGTTTTTGGGGTCCCGTACGCGGCTAGGCTCCCAAAAAGTCTCACACATGTGGTGTACTCAGGAGAAGCAACAGAATGTATTTTGGGGTGTAATTCCACATATGCCCATGGCATGTTTGAGCAATATATCATTTAGTGACAACTTTGTGCAAAAAAATAAAAAAAAATTGTATTTTTTCCGCAACTTGTGTCAACATAAAATATGCCATGGACTTGACATGCCTCTCAGCAAATAGCTTGGGGTGTCTACTTTCCAAAATGGGGTCATTTGGGGGGGGTTTGAACTGTCCTGGCATTTTATACACAACATTAGGAAGCTTATGTCACACATCATCCACTCTTCTAACCACTTGAAGACAAAGCCCTTTCTAACACTTTTTGTTTACATGAATTTTTTATTTATTTTTTTGCAACAAAATTACCTTGAACCCCCAAACATTATATATTTTTTTAAAGCAAAGGCCATACAGATTAAAATGGTGGGTTGCATTTTTTTTTTTTCGCACAGTATTTGCGCAGCCATTTTTCAAACGCATTTTTTGGGGAAAAAATACACTTTTTTTTTATTTTAATGCACTAAAACACACTATATTGCCCCAATGTTTGATGAAATAAAAAAGATGATTTTAGGCCGAGTACATGGATGCCAAACACGACATGCTTTAAAATTTTGCACAAACGCGCAGTGGCGACAAACTACATACATTTTTAAAAGCCTTTAAAAGCCTTTACAGGTTACCACATTAGATTTACAGAGGAGGTCTACTGCTAAAATGACTGCCCTTGATCTGACCTTTGCGGTGATACCTCACATGCATGGTGCAATTGCTGTTTACATATGACGCCAGGCCGACGCTTGCGTTTCCCTTTGCGCAAGAGCAGGGCGGGACAGGGGTGCTTTTTTTTTTTTTTTTTTATTTTGCTTTTTTATTTTATTTTTAAACTGGTCCTTTCATTTATTTTTTTTAATCATTTTTATTGTTATCTCAGGGAATGTAAATGTCCCCTATGATAGCAATAGGTAGTGACAGGTACTCTTTTTAAAAAAAACTGGGGTCTATTAGACCCTAGATCTTTCCTCTGCCCTCAAAGCATCTGACCACACCAAGATCGGTGTGATAAAATGCTTTCCCAATGGCGCTTTTTATATCCGGGGGGGGGGGACATTCCTTCCTACTGCTTGTAAAAGCAGTCCAGAGGCTAATTAGCCGCTAGAATTGATTTTACATGAAAGCCGGCCGCTGGCTGAAAAGAATGATACCAAGATGATACCTAATCCCACAGGCATCATTCTGGTATAACCATTCAAAGTCCAGCAACATACCAGTACGTTGCTGGTCCTTGTTGGACATGTATTGTAATCTTTTTTTTCATGCAGCCTGTTGGCTGAAGGAAAAAAAGAGATTGATTGGTGGGTATGCCCACCATTAGAATACCTCCCTTCATTCACGCACTTCTAATGATGGGCATACATGCACCATTTATATATGCCGAAGCATGGGGGCTTCCTCCCGCAAAAGTTATGCCGCGTACACACGGTCAGACTTTTCCACGGGCAAACCTCTGTCAGAATTTTGACCGTATGTACGTGGCATTAGGAGCAAAAATGCTCCTCCGCCCCTGCTGCCCCCATGCTTCGGCATATATGCTCTTTTTTTTAACTGTGGTGGTGAAATCACCTCCTATAGCACAGGAGTCGCAGGGATCAGGCCTGTCTCTGCGAATGCTGCAGTTATGTGTTTTGTAAGTGACAGTGATCGATAGATACTGCACTTGGGTGGGCTGGGCTGGACGGAGGGGCAAAACGCAGGTGCTAGCAGGTATCTGGGCTGATCCCACTAACACTGCATTTTTGGGAACCCTAAACTGCTGGGGACTAGGGATGAGCTTCGTGTTCGAGTCGAACATACGTTCGACTCGAACATCGGCTGTTCGATCGTTCGACGAAGATCGAACGATTTGGGCCGTTCGCGCCAAATTCGAGTGACGCGAACGGCCCACAATGCACTACGCCATCGCAGTGTCATCCAGGCGCTGTGATTGGCCAAGCATGCACTGTGACCCCGCATGCTTGGCCAATCACAGCGCCGGCAGCGAGGAGAGCAATGATTGGCCACAGGCAGGATGCCTGTGGCCAATTATTGCTGAGGGTGTTTAGTACACGCCCCACACTATAAAAGGCCGCCAGCACGGCGGCCTAGTGTAGTGTGTTCCGGAGCAGGGAAAGAGAAACATAGGCAGGGACAGTGACATTTATTTTTTTCTTGCTTAACCTGGATTCCTTTAGTTTAGGGAAAGAGAAGGATAGGTAGGGAGAGTGTCAGTGTGTTTTACTGTGCGAATCCTTGTTTCTAGGGACAGGGAAGGACAGTGAGGGAATTCTCCTTGTGCTATAGTGTGCTTTAAAAAAACATTTTTTCTAGGGACAGAAAACTATAGGAAGGAAGAGTGTCAGTTTCTTTCACTGTGATAATCCTTGTTTCTAGGGACAAAGAAGGAAAGTGAGTGAAATTCTCCTTGTGCTATAGTGTGCTTTAAAAAAACATTTTTTCTAGGGACAGAAAACTATAGGTAGGGAGAGTGTCAGTGTGTTTTACTGTGCGAATCCTTGTTTCTAGGGACAGGGAAGGACAGTGAGGGAATTCTCCTTGTGCTATAGTGTGCTTTAAAAAAACATTTTTTCTAGGGACAGAAAACTATAGGAAGGAAGAGTGTCAGTTTCTTTCACTGTGATAATCCTTGTTTCTAGGGGCAAAGAAGGAAAGTGAGTGAAATTCTCCTTGTGCTATAGTGTGCTTTAAAAAAACATTTTTTCTAGGGACAGAAAACTATAGGTAGGGAGAGTGTCAGTGTGTTTTACTGTGCGAATCCTTGTTTCTAGGGACAGGGAAGGACAGTGAGGGAATTCTCCTTGTGCTATAGTGTGCTTTAAAAAAACATTTTTTCTAGGGACAGAAAACTATATGAAGGAAGAGTGTCAGTTTTTTCACTGTGATAATCCTTGTTTCTAGGGACAAAGAAGGAAAGTGAGTGAAATTCTCCTTGTGCTATAATTGTGCTTTAAAAACATTTTTTCTAGGGACAGAAAACTATAGGTAGGAAGAGTGTCAGTTTCTTTCACTGTGATAATCCTTGTTTCTAGGGACAAAGAAGGAAACTGAGGGAAATTCTCCTTGTGCTATAGTGTGCTAAAGCATTCCTCATCAACCATCTTTGAAATCCTTGTTTTTTTGGACAGTCAGGGAAATTGTCGTTGTGCTATTCTGTGCAAAAGCAATCATCCTCAACCATATTTAGAAATCCTTAAGTAAAGGGACAGAGAAGGACACCTGAAGGTAGCCCTTATTGCTTTTTTCCCATCTCCCTGCAGGCCATCTATTAGAATGTCTGGAAGGCAAACAAGGAGAGGCAGACAGTCAGGAGGCAATAAAAGAGGGCAAGCAGGCTCTGTGTCTGGGGGCAACAGTGCTGGTCGTGGACGCGGTGCATTGTCATCAGCACATGGCCATGGGACACGCTTGTCCTTCTTTTCGGCAGCTGGACATGTTGAGCCACATCATGCCGAAGACTTGGTAGAGTGGATGACCAAGCCCTCCTCCTCCTCCTCATCCTCTCTCACCCAGGCTCAGGGTACTGGAAAAGCAGCTGCCAAAGCGTCCTCTTCCCTGGTATCAATGTCAGACTCATCATCAGTCACTCCTTCCCTAGACCCACCATGTCCTCCTCCTGAGGAGTCCCCCGAACTGTTTGAGCACAGTGTTGGGTACATGCTCCAGGAGGATGCCCAGCGTTTCGAAGGGTCTGATGATGAAACCCAGCTAGAGGAAGGCAGTAGCGTGAGAGCAGACAGAGGGGATGCTCAAGAAGGACACCAATCTGGCAGTCATGTTCCAGCAGCTGCAGCATACTGCCAGATTGGCTCCAGTGATGAGGAGGGAGGTGATGATGAGGTCACTGACTCCACATGGGTGCCTAATAGGAGAGAGGAGGAGGAGGAGGAGGATGAGGAGGAGGCACATCTCCAACGAGGCAGGATGCCCTTTGGTGGCCAGCGTAAGGGCAGTACACCGACGGAATCACACCGCAGAGCTCCGCCTGTGCAGGGCGCTGCCTCTGCCCGTCATTCAAAAAGTTCTTTGGTGTGGGCCTTTTTTGAGGCTAGTGCATCAGATCGCACAGCTGCTGTTTGCAACATATGTCTCAAGCGTATATCGCGTGGCCAAAACATCAGCCGCTTGGGTACCACATGCCTGACCAGACATATGTTGACCTGCCATGCAGCTCGTTGGCAAGCCTACCTCAAAGACCCACACCAAAGAACAAAGCGGACCTCTCCTTGCACCGCATCAGCTGGGATCTCCAACCCCACTATAACTTCAGTCCTCTCTGAAACATGCACTGAGAGGAATGAAGGTGTAGAATTAGGTGTGTCACAGCCAAGTACTTGCGGCCACTCTGCTAGCAGTACACCGACGTCCGATTCTAGCAGGCAAATTTCCCTGCCCCAGCTGCTGGACCGTCGAAAGAAGTTCACTCCCAGCCATCCACATGCCCAGCGGTTGAATGCTAGCTTGGCTAAATTGCTAGCGCTTCAACTGCTGCCTTTTCAGTTGGTAGACTCGGCCCCCTTCCGTGAGTTTGTGCAATGTGCGGTTCCTCAGTGGCAGGTTCCCAAACGCCACTTTTTCTCACGGAAGGCTATTTCGGCTCTCTACCGGCATGTGGAAGGCAATGTCTTGGCCTCGCTGGACAGGGCGGTCAGCGGTAAGGTGCATATTACCGCTGACTCATGGTCCAGCAGGCATGGACAGGGACGTTACCTTTCTTTCACGGCCCATTGGGTCACTCTTTTGGCAGCTGGGAAGGATGCAGGACAAGGTGCAGTAGTGTTGGAGGTTGTTCCACCGCCACGCCTCCAAAATGCTACTACTGGTTGTGACACACCTCTCTCCTCCACCCCCTCCTCTTCTTCTTCCTCCATGGCCTCTTCCTGTGGTTTGTCCTCGGAACCAGCGGTGCTCCGTAGGCGTTCAAGGGGCTACGCAAGTACGCAGGCAAAAAGATGCCATGCCGTGCTTGCGCTGGTGTGTTTGGGGGACAGAAGCCACACTGGGGCAGAGGTCATGTCTGCTCTGCAGGGCCAGGCCGAGAGGTGGTTGACGCCACGCCAGCTTAAGCCAGGAATGGTGGTTTGCGACAATGGCACCAACCTCCTCTCCGCCCTCCGACAGGGACAACTGACCCATGTGCCCTGTGTGGCTCACGTCCTTAACCTGGTGGTGCAGCGGTTCTTGGGCAGGTACCCGGGCTTACAGGATGTCCTGAGGCAGGCCAGGAAAGTCTGTGTGCATTTCCGCAGATCTTATAATGCCAGTGCTCGCCTGGCTGAGCTGCAAAAGGAGTTGAACCTGCCCAAGAACCGCCTTATATGTGACATGCCCACCAGGTGGAACTCAACGTTGGCCATGCTGCAGCGACTGCACACGCAGCAGAGGGCCATCAATGATTACCTGTGCGACTACGGCACCAGGACAGGGTCAGGGGAGCTTGGTTTTTTTTCTCCACGCCAGTGGGGCATGATCAGGGATGCATGCACTGTCCTGGCACTATTTGAGGAGGCCACGAGGATGGTGAGCAGTGACAGTGCATGCATCAGTGACACTGTACCTCTTGTCCACCTGTTGGAGCACACGCTGCGTGGAATAATGGACAGGGCACTTGAGGCAGAACAGAGGCAGGAACAGGAGGACTTCCTTGCCTCTCAAGGCCCCCTTTACCCAGACAGTGTTCCTTCTGTCCCACCCATCGCACAGGAAGAGGAGGAGGAGGAGGAGGAGGAGGAGGAGGAGGAGGAGGATGATTGTGTCAGCATGGAGGTGGAGGCTGGCACTCAGCATCATCAGCAGCAGTCTTTTAGGGATGATTTACAGTCCCAAGAAACCAGTGGACTTGTACGTGGCTGGGAGGAGGTGGCTGCGGATCATGTCGTCCTTAGTGACCCAGAGGACTCCGGAGCGAATGCCTCAGCAAACCTACGCTGCATGGCCTCCCTGATCCTGCAAAGTCTGCGGAAGGATCCTCGTATTCTTCGGATCAAGGAGAGGGACCATTACTGGCTGGCCACTCTCCTTGATCCACGGTACAAGGGTAAGGTTGCGGACCTTATGTTACCGTCGCAGAGGGAGCAGAGGATGAGACAACTCCGGGAGGCCTTGCAGAAAGGTCTGTGCAACGCGTTCCCAGAGACTGGGAGGTTACAAACTCCTGGTCCTGGACAACGAGTTGCTGAGGCTTCGGCCAGTCAAAGAAGGAGCGGTGGGGAAGGTGGCCGTCTGACCGATGCGTTCAGACAATTCTTTAGTCCGCAGCCCCAAAGTATGATCGGTTCCAGCAACCATCGCCAGCGTCTGATAAACATGGTGCAGGAATATCTAGGGGCAAGGTCAGACTTGGACACCTTCCCCACCGAAAATCCTCTGGCTTACTGGGTCTTGAGGATGGATCACTGGCCAGAGCTTGCACAGTATGCAATTGAGCTACTGGCCTGTCCTGCATCCAGCGTTCTTTCGGAACGCACATTCAGTGCTGCTGGAGGATTTGTCACGGATCACAGGGTGCGCCTGTCCACCGACTCGGTTGATCGACTGACTTTCATCAAGATGAACCAGTCTTGGATCACCACCAGCTACCACACACCTGATGCTGATATAACAGACTAATTGATTTTAACATGTCACATCCCTTCAAGACTGATGCTGATGCTGAGTGCCTGTGCTGTTATGTTGACTGGCTATCCTCCTCCTCCGAGTCCTCAATGATACGATTGATGATGATAGCTTGGAAGATCATTTTTGTTTATGGGTGCCGCCACCAGTGGCTAAGGCCCAATTTTTCAGCCCCTGTTTTACAGGGGCGTGTAATTACAATTTTTTTAGCAATAATTTGCCATAGGGCTCATTGCTGTGCTCCAAGTACAGTATCTGTGAGGGGTTGGAGTGTTGTGGCACCAGTGCCTAAGGCCCAATTTTTCAGCCCCTGTTTAACAGGGGCGTGTCATTACAATTTTTGAAGCAATACTTTGCAACAGGGCTCATTGCTGTGCTCCAAGTACAGTATCTGTGAGGGGTTGTAGTGTTGTGCCACCAGTGCCTAAGGCCCAATTTTTCAGCCCCTGTTCAACAGGGGCATGCAATTACAATTCTTGATCTAATAATTCACAGCAGGGCCCATTGCTGCACCCACCAAGAGTAACTCTGAGGGCTTACAGTGTTGTGGCAACGCCACCACCACCACCACCACGAAAGGCCCAATTTTTCAGCCCCTGTTCAAAAGGGGCATGTAATTACAATTCTTGATCTAATAATTCACAGCAGGGCCCATTCCTGCACCCACCAAGAGTAACTCTGAGGGCTTACAGTGTTGTAGCAACACCACCACCACCACCACCACCACGAAAGGCCCAATTTTTCAGCCCCTGTTCAACAGGGGCATGCAATTACAATTCTTGATCTAATAATTCACAGCAGGGCCCATTCCTGCACCCACCAAGAGTAACTCTGAGGGCTTACAGTGTTGTGGCAACACCACCACCACCACGAAAGGCCCAATTTTTCAGCCCCTGTTCAACAGGGGCATGCAATTACAATTCTTGATCTAATAATTCACAGCAGGGCCCATTGCTGCACCCACCAAGAGTAACTGTCAGGGCTTACAGTGTTGTGGCACCAGCACCACCATCAAAGGCCCAATTTTTACTACCACTGTTCAACAATTATATGTAATTAAAATTCCTGATATAATAGTTGACAGCAGGGCGTTCCAGCACCAACCAAGAGTAACTGTGAGTGCTTACAGTGTTGTGCCAACACCAACAACTAAGGGGCCTATTTCTGCAGAGTATATACGGCAGGTCCCTACTTTCAAACATCCAACTTACAAACGACTCCTACTTGCAAACGCAAGAAGACAACAGGAAGTGAGAGGAAATCTACCACTAGGAAGGAAAATTCTCTCCTGTAAGAATAAATATGGGAGAAAGGTGTCTCCTATGTACTGATGCTTTATCAGCAATCCTTGTTTCAAGAAAAACACCACATTTCAAAAACAGTTGTCATTGGGACGGAAAGTGAGGTGAAATGTTCTGAACAGGGGCACAGACAGCAAAACAAATGTTACAGGGGTGATAACCCTTACCTATGTTTTCCAAAAAGTTTAAAAATAGATTTTTGGGCTGGAGCTACACTTCAACAATGTACCTGTTCAAAATTACAAACAGATTCTACATAAGAACAAACCTACAGTCCCTGTCTTGTATGCACCGCCTGTATACGGCTGTTCAGAGTATATAGGGCCTTTTTTATTCTATGTGCGGGGTTCCCCTTAATATCCATACAAGACCCAAAGGGGCTGGTAATGGGCTGGGGTAGGTGGGTGGGGGGGGCATGGGGTAGCTATGCCATTTTTCTTAAAGATTTTCATCCATATTACCGGGACCAGACATTACATTAAAGCCGCAAGCAGTTTTAAATGGCTTTTTTTTCCTTTAGAAGTGTCATTTTGTGCAGGGACAGTTCTAAACACGGGAAACACGTGGCACTTCACAGGCATACTTTAGACACCCCCCAGGTACGATATTTAAAGGAATATTTGACTTTTTTTTTTCACTTTATGCATCATTAAAATGACTGCTCCCGAAAAACGACCGTTTTTAAAACTTCTTTTTGCATTGATACATGTCCCCTGGTGCACAACCCGGGTTCCCAAACCCTTTTTAGGACAATAACATGCATAATAGTTGTTATAATTAGCACTTTAGAATTCGAACGTTCGCATCCATTGTATTTAATAGGGTTCTAATGTTCGTACGAACTTTCGGTCCGTTCGCGGGTTCTGGTACGAACCGAACCCGGGGGTGTTCGGCTCATCACTACTGGGGACGCTAGTATAGATCTGATCAGATCAGATATTGATCTGTTCAGATGCTATACCACTAAGGAAGGGGTATGTTTTGCGCGTGGGTGTTAGCGTTACTGGCACTAACCTGACGCTGCCTGCGGCGACGCAGACCCTCTCTGATCGGGCGATCAGAGGGTTAAACCTTTATTGGGTTATATACGGCGGGTGCCCTGACACTATAAAAAGCAAACTAACTAACCAGCGTCACCCGTAACACTTATACGGTGATCACTGGTGAAAGGGTTATCTAGGGGCAATCAGGGGGTTAAAACCTTTATTAGGTAATATATGGGGGTACCTGACGCTATATAAAAACCTGACGGGGTACCTAAATAACGAAATAACTAACTGGCTAACCAGTGTCACCAGTGACACTTATACAGTGATCACTCGTGAAAGGGTTAACTTTAGGGGCAATCAGGGGGTTAAAACCTTTATTAGATAATATATGGGGGTACCTGACGCTATAACCTTTATTAGATAATATATGGGGTACCTGACGCTGGCGGCGAACCTAAAAAAATAACTGGCTACCTAGCGGCACCAGCATAGCTAATACAGCGATCAGAAAAACTATCGCTTAGTGACACTGGTGATAGGGGGTGAAAGGGTTACCTGGGGGGTGATCAAGGGGTTAAACCTTTATTAGGTAATATATGGGGGTACCTGACGCTATAAAAACCTGGCGGCGAACCTAAAAAAATAACTGGCTACCTAGCGGCACCAGCATAACTAATACAGCGATCAGAAAAACGATCGCTTAGTGACACTGGTGATAGGGCATGAAAGGGTTACCTGGGGGGCTATCAAGGGGTTAAACCTTTATTAACTAATATATGGGGGTACCTGACACTATAAAAACCTGGCGGCGAACCTAAAAAAATAACTGGCTACCTAGCGGCACCAGCATAACTAATACAGCGATCAGAAAAAACGATCGCTTAGTGACACTGGTGATAGGGGGTGAAAGGGTTACCTGGGGGGCGATCAAGGGGTTAAACCTTTATTTAGTAATATATGGGGGTACCTGATGCTATAAAAACCTGGCGGCGAACCTAAAAAAATAACTGGCTACCTAGCGGCACCAGCATAACTAATACAGCGATCAGAAAAACGATCGCTTAGTGACACTGGTGATAGGGGGTGAAAGGGTTACCTGGGTGGGGCGATCAAGGGGTTAAACCTTTATTAGATAATATATGGGGGTACCTGACGCTATAAAAACCTGGCGGCGAACCTAAAAAAATAACTGGCTACCTAGCGGCACCAGCATAACTAATACAGCGTTTAGAAAAACTATCGCTTAGTGACACTGGTGATAGGGGGTGAAAGGGTTACCTGGGGGGGCGATCAAGGGGTTAAACCTTTATTAGATAATATATGGGGGTACCTGATGCTATAAAAACCTGGCGGCGAACCTAAAAAAATAACTGGCTACCTAGCGGCACCACCGACACTGATGCAGCGATCAGAAAAACGATTGCTTAGTGACAGTGGTGATAGGGGGTGAAAGGGTTACCTGGGGGCGATCAAGGGGTTAAACCTTTATTAGGGGGGTTAGGGGGCTACCCTGGACCTAAAGGGACCTAACACTAACTGCCCTGACACTTTTACTATCACAAATGACACTGATTGCAGTGATCAGTAAATAAATGATCACTGCAATCGGTGACACTGTGACTGGGGGCTGGGGGGTGATCTGGGGGTGACTGGGGGGGGGTTATTGTGTGCCTATGTGTCCTGGTGTCAGTGTACTGTTCGTGCACTAACCTGATGTCTTCTCTCTTCGGCGGCTCTGGACGAATAGAGTGCCACATGGAGAGATGACATCACTTCCTCTGTCTGTGTTTACATTACACAGGCAGTGGAAGCATCTCATTCGCCAGGAGCGATCGCGAGGGGGTGGCCAGAAACCAATGCCCCCCACCTGTACGTGATTGTGCCTGTCCGTGCCATTTTGCCGACGTATATGTACATGTGGCGGTCGTTAAGTGGTTAAATACATACAATATAATACCAATACAAAACAACAGAAACAGAATACTTCAACAACATGAATACTACAACAACATGAATACTACAACAACATGAACACAGTTCCTGATGAGGGGAGCTTATCTGCATGTGCACACTCATGCCACCATATTTATGTTGATAAGACACAGAGGCGACAAGAGCATACATCCGCTAAACCAATAATGCGTTTGCAGAGCGGACACATCCCCCCGGGCGAACGTCTATGCATCACACAGGGGCCATTTCGCCGGCCGACATCCCCACTCCGCAAACATCCTTCTCCAAATTAGGAAGTTTGTCTCAGCCAGTCTCAGTCCGCCCCAGTCAGCTCTTTAGAGCGGGTTGCGGGAGAACTAACACTGGGTGACACTATGACAATACATGTTAAATACATCTTGAAATTTCCATGACAGCTCCTTCCTTTTTGTCATATGCCCCCATGTGTCCCTCGAATCTTGATAGTCTTCTTACACCTGGAAATGAATCAGTCCTACAGTCGCTACGAGTCCATAAAAAGGAAAACACGGCTTGACATGTAGACTCTGTTCTTCCGGAGCATGACTTATAAGGAGGACACGACATGGTGAGCTGTAGTAATCGCTGATTGGTCTGGGATCCTCTGTGTCTTGTACGTGGGTCTGGCTTTGGGGCGTCTCATCAAGGAAGATGTGGTCATCTGCTCGGGCTCTGGTCACACGTCCAGTCAGGCAACAGGAGCACCTCATCACGACATAGAAAGAATAGAAATAAAAACGACATGAGTATATATATTCCCACTTCCTTTAACCACGATCCGCTGTAAAATAAAAAATTAAATCCCCAAAGATTCCCAGACCCTGATGCTATAAAAACCTTCACTAGCTATAGCTCTGGCTTCAACAGTTACATGAACATCCCATCCTTAATGGATGAGAATTGTTCAATCGTATCATAAGCTCAAGCCCTCCCCCCCACCTTGTACATGCAGGACACCATGCCCAGACCTGGTCGGGGTTGGTGAACCATTCCCTTCTAGCTGTCCCTGCCATTCTTAATTTCTCTCGCACCATCAGATCCTCACGATCGGTCGCGACATAAGATGCTGGGACAGCTTCACCAGCACGCATGAACCTATTGAATTTGGGGGGAATTACCTTATAAGCTGCAAAGCTGCATAAACACCAAACTAAAGTTCAAACACACGTGTGGGCTACCTAGTTGTCCCGATACCCAAACCGACAAGAGGCAGAGCTATTAAAACTATAACCAATTTTACTCTCTAAAAATCCATCGTTAAATTCCATTGACAAGTGTCTGTTTGGAGTCTTCACTAGTTTGTCAAAACTCCTCATACCCATAATAACATCATACCGCTGCCCAGGGCTGGACTGGGACCAAAATTTGGCCCTGGACTTCATCCAGACCGGCCCACTTTAATTCAGTAAAATGCTGCCCCCCAAAAAATCACGCCCACTAAAAGGCCCCTACATCCATTATTGTATATCATGAGAGGGTGAGCGAGAGGGGAATGAGAGAGAGAGAGAGAGAGAAAGGGAGGGTTGAGGGAAAGGGGATGAGAGGGGGTGGGTGAGAGAGGGGGGTAAGTGTAAGAGAGAGGGAGTGAGTGTAAAAGAGAGGGGGTGAGTGTAGGACCCCTTTCACACTGAGGCGTTTTTCAGGCGCTTTTGGGCTAAAAATAGCGTCTGTAAAGCCCCTGAAAAACGCCTCCGCTGCAGTCCCAGTGTGAAAGTCCTCCAAGCAGCATCTTTGGGGCAGTGGAGGAGCGGTGTACACACCGCTCCTGCCCATTGAAATAAATGGCTGAGAGAGGGGTCTAAGAGACAGAGGAGGGGTCTGAGAGACAGAGGAGGAAGCTAAGAGACAATGGGAGGGAGCTGAGAGACAATGGGAGGGAGCTGAGAGACAGAGGGGGAGCTGAAAGACAGAGGGGAGCTGAGAGACAGAGGGGGAGCTGAGAGACAGAGGGGGAAGCTGAGAGACAGAGAGGGAAGCTGAGAGACAGAGGGGGAAGCTGAGAGACAGAGGGGGAGCTGAGAGACAGAGGGGGGAGCTGAGAGACAGTGGAGGGGAGCTGAGAGACAGTGGAGGGGAGCTGAGAGACAGTGGAGGGGAGCTGAGAGACAGTGGAGGGGTCTGTGAGACAGTGGATGGGTCTGAGAGACAGTGGAGGGGTCTGAGAGACAGTGGAGGGGTCTGAGAGACAGAGGGGAGCTGAGAGACAGAGGAGGGGATAAAAAAGGGGGGGGGGGACTGAGAGACACGGGAACTGAGAGACAGAGGGGGGGACTGAGAGACAGAGGGGGGGACTGAGAGACAGAGGGGGGGACTGAGAGACAGAGGGGGGTCTAAGAGACAGAGGGGGAGTTGAGAGACAGAGGGGGAGCTGAGAGACAGAGGGGGAGCTGAAAGACAGAGGGGGAGCTGAGAGACAGAGGGGGGGGCTGAGAGACAGAGGGGGAGCTGAGAGACAGAGGGGGGCTGAGAGACAGAAGGGGGGCTGAGAGACAGAGGGGGGGCTGAGAGACAGAGGGGGGCTGAGAGACAGTGGAGGGGTCTGAGAGACAGTGGAGGAGAGCTGAGAGACAGAGGAGGAGAGCTGAGAGACAGAGGAGGAGAGCTGAGAGACAGAGGAGGAGAGCTGAGAGACAGAGGAGGAGAGCTGAGAGACAGAGGAGGGTCTGAGAGACAGAGGGAGGTCTGAGAGATAGAGGGGAGCTGCGAGACAGAGGAGGGGCTAAAAGAGGGGGGACTGAGAGACACGGGAACTGAGAGACAGAGGGGGGTCTAAGAGAGAGGGGGGTCTAAGAGACAGGGGGTCTGAGAGACAGAGGGGGAGAGCTGAGAGACAGAGGGGGAGAGCTAAGAGACAGAGGGGGAGAGCTGAGAAACAGAGGGGGAGAGCTGAGAAACAGAGGGGGAGAGCTGAGAAACAGAGGGGGAGAGCTGAGAGACAGAGGGGGAGAGCTGAGAGACAGAGGGGGAGAGCTGAGAGACAGAGGGGGAGAGCTGAGAGACAGAGGGGGAGAGCTGAGAGACAGAGGGGGAGAGCTGAGAGACAGAGGGGGAGAGCTGAGAGACAGAGGGGGAGAGCTGAGAGACAGAGGGGGAGAGCTGAGAGACAGAGGGGGGAGAGCTGAGAGATAGAGGAGGGGTCTGAGAGGCAGAAGGGGAGCTGAGAGACAGAGAGGGAGCTGAGAGACAGAGGAGGAGAGCTGAGAGACAGAGGAGGAGAGCTGAGAGACAGAGGAGGAGAGCTGAGAGATAGAGGAGGGGTCTGAGAGACAGAGGAGGGGTCTGAGAGACAGAGGGGGAAGCTAAGAGACAATGGGAGGGAGCTGAGAGACAGAGGGGGGTCTGAGGGACAGAGGAGGGGTCTGAGAGATAGTGGGGGGTCTGAGAGACAGAGGAGGGGCTGAAAGACAGAGGAGGAGAGCTGAGAGATAGAGGAGGGGTCTGAGAGACAGAGGGGGGGTCTGAGAGACAGAGGAGGGGTCTGAGAGATAGTGGGGGCTGAGAGACAGAGGAGGGGGCTTAAAGAGGGGGGACTGAGAGACAGAGGGGGCAGAGAGACAGAGGGGAGGGCTGAGACAGACCACATGGCACTGTCCCTTTCTGCAGTCCCTCCTCTGCTCACCTCCTCACTGTCTCAGTGTTCTGGCATGTTTGTGTAGGATGCCAGGTACCTGATGGCCATCAGCGGCAGCGCCGAGTCTCCCTCTTGATCCAGGGGGTGCTCACGCTGCTCTGCTTCTTACAGCGGCGCATGTTCTCTTCCTCCGAGCTCCCAGTCAGCCTGCCCTCCGGCCCAGGCCGCATGGTTCCTGGAGCAGAGAGGAGGTGGAGGAATCGAGGTTCTGGGAGCGCCGGGGTGGCCGCGCTCGCTACTGTCCACCTCTTCGGTGGTCAGGGAGGGGGTGGAGCTCTTCTCCCTCTGAATTTTACATCCAACTGCCCTCCTCGATGGCCACCTTCCCCGAATCCCCGCCACTGTTTGCTGCCACGCTCCCGTTGCCGCCGAACTGCATAAAAAAACGGCCCACAAATTTTTTTTATTTTTTTTTAAAACGCCCCACTGAGCCATCGCCCATCGGTAGTCCCTATGGCCAGTCCATCCCTGCCGCTGTCTTCGCTGGGGTACTAAAACTCGGTGGAGACTCAGAACAGACCTAGCAATTGGTCCTGTTCGCATTCTTAGCTAGTCAGGAAATACACTTTAAAAAATAACTTGGGATGCTTTTCATCGTTACCCTTGCTAAAATTTACTAATCAACAAAAAATATAAATAAACGAAGATACTACTCATTCTTTGGTGTGGTTGAGCCGCTTCTTGCAGTGGCTGGCGTGGTCTCATCCCTCAAGCTTCTTTACAACGACCCAGTCACCTGGTTGGAAAGAATGTAAACCGGTTATTGTGTCAGGGTCCAGGAGTGACTTGTGAACCCTGAGGTAGACATTTTGAAGTTCATGTCACAGTGATCACACCCACCCCATCAGCTGAGAATGTAAGTGACAGCTAATGAGGAAAGTAAAACCCTGGTTTTGATTGACCTCCAAATAACCCAGACATCGGGACTGTGGTCACTGCATAACCTGTGCGTGGCTTACAGTACCTGGAACCATTGACAAAAGGTTCTTAGCATCTGGGATGGGACTTCACCCGACTGCTGCTTGCCGATTCAAATTCTATCAAAGAAAGACAGTCTTGGCACAAACTTGGTTAGAATTACAGAGGTTAACATTATTTGTTTTAAAAAAACTGTCATTCTTACATTTATCATTCCCCCCCCCTTTTCTTCCTCATTAGAAACTGAAGGAAGAACTGCAGGATTAAAGCCTCGTACACACGACCGAGTTTCTCGTTCAAAACCGGCAAGAAAAGTGCCGCGAGAGCTTTTTCCTCGAGAAAACCGTTCGTGTGTATGGTTTTACGACGAGAAAATTGCCGTGAATCTCGACGAGAAAATAGAGAACCTGCTCTCTATTTTCTCGTCAGGATTCCAGATTTCCTCGTCGTGTTTCTCGTCGGCCTGTTTTGTGACGAGAAAATGGTTTGTGTGTATGCTTTTACGACTCTTCAAAAAGCGCGCATGCTCAGAAGCAAGTATGAGACGGGAGCGCATCTTCTGGTAAAACAAGCCTTCGTAATGGAGATAGCAGATTCGTCACGCTCGAAATTATTGCATCGTTTAAATGTTGTGCATTGAAATCTTCTTTAGAATGTTACATTAATCCAAACGAATGAACTTCTTTTGCTGCTGATATTCACACAGAGTTATGACTATATTTTTTTAACCTTTTTCATGCTGCTCTTAAGAAGATTTAGGTGTATTATATCGTGCAAGATCTTCTGAATATTTTACATTTTTAGATTTTTCAAACTGATGTTAATTGTAATTTGGCAATGTTTTGATAGTGATCTCCCATTGAATATTTTAATATATATTTGTTAAATTTTACACCCAATTTTTTTTAAATAAGATTGTTATTCTTTTTTTGGGGTTGTTATCTGTCCCTTTTTTTGGCTGTCAAATGTCTCTGCTTACTCCAAAGCTAAATTTTAAATATTTAAAAAATACACATAGTCAAGTATGAACCTTAAACAAAAATAATATTTATTCATGTTTGAAATAAAATAAAGAGAAGGCAGCGCTGGAGAACCTGCTGCCATTTGTGCATCCCAGGGACCCCACAGCACACATCAACCCTGTGTGGACACTAAAATTGGGAGCTTGAGAGAAGGACAACATTTCTGAGCACAATCTGATGCTGGCCTCCCAGAGGTCAGGAACAGCAGCAGGTGAGATATATGTCCCAAGTGTGTGGTACTACAACAGGCTGCCTTCTGTCCGACCACAATGAAGCAAGGCCATCACTTCCTCGTCTTCCTGGCAATCTTCCCTGCAACCTTCCCTGAAGCCTTCCCTGCAGCCTTCCTTCTTCGTTTGGCTGGAGGCTGGGCCACTGGAGGGGTACTCCTGTCAGGAGGAGGAGGAGGTGGAGGAGAAGGGGGTGGCGCAGAAGAACAAGGTGGAGATGGAGGAGAAGGGGGTGGGGCAGAAGAACAAGGTGGAGGTGGAGGAGAAGGGGGTGGGGCAGAAGAACAAGGTGGAGGTGGAGGAGAAGGGGGTGGGCAGAAGAACAAGGTGGAGGTGGAGGAGAAGGGGGTGGGCAGAAGAACAAGGTGGAGGTGGAGGAGAAGGGGGTGGGGCAGAAGAACAAGGTGGAGGTGGAGGAGGAGGTTGAGGAGAAGGGGGTGGGGCAGAAGAAGAAGGTGGAGGTGGAGGAGGAGGTTGAGGTTGGGACAGTTGTGCCACCTCACAAATAGCGGTATTGGGGGTAATTTTTTCCATCACCCCCTTGTTCAGCAAGGTGATGAGCAGGGGCTCGCATAGGAGGCGTTGCTCCATGCTCATCACCTTGAACTTTGCCTCCACTAGGCCGGCAATGGCCTCTTCAGGGGATGTGGGCTCCTTGAGTGTGGCATGGGCCTCTCGAATAAGGGCCATTGCTGCCTCACTGGTGGTCCTGTCCCTCCTGCTTCTTTTGGGAAGTCGGATGGGAGGCACCTGTGATCTGGTGCTTCTCCTTTGCCCTGCCACCTCCTGGCTGCCACTGGGCCCTGCCACCTCCTGGCTGCCACTGGGCCCTGCCACCTCCTGCCTGCCACTGGGCCCTGCCTCCTCCTGCCTGACAGTTTCCAGACCCTCCTCCTGGCTGATTTCAGCCTGTGTATGAAAAAGGGACATAGTTTAATATGTTGGTTTAATCTTTGCATCCAAAATTCAGATCATGATTGAAGCAATTCGAATGTATATCCAGAAATCTTTTTGACCAATTTACAACTACATCAGATTGACTATTTTGCACCCAATTTAGGCCAGACTAATGTCTCGAGATCTTGATTTCACTTGTGGAACCCAAAATAGTTTATGTTTGTCATCTTGACATATTTGTCAAACATTAATTTTATCCCAATACATTTTCTATAAATACTATACCTGGCTCCAGATGGCCAAATCAGGTTCATCCAGGATGGCTGCCTCCTCTTGCTCCAGAGAAGGCTCAGGTTGGCTGCAGGGAAGTCTGGGGGGAAGAGTGGATAGTGATGGCCTTGCCTCAATGTGGTCATCCAGAAAGGACATCCTGCTGTAGTACCACAAACTGGGGACATACACATCATCTTCTGCTGCTCCTGACCTCTGAGAAGCCAGGACCTTAGAGCGTTCATTCCTGTATGTGCCTCTCAAGCTCCCAATTTTAGTGTCCACCTGTTTTTCTGTGGCTGTGGGCACCTTGGTATGCACAAATGGGAGCAGGGTCTCCAGCGCTGCTTTTCTCACCCCTTTTTTTTGTGTATGGGGTTTTTGGTCTCCCACAGAGCGGGCAGCTCCCTTACCCGGTCTATAAATTCCACAAGGAATTCCTTGTCACTTATAAAGACATTCATATTGTATCTGCAAGTAAAAAAAAAAATATATAACTAATGTGAGGCACACAGTCTAACCTCCTTAAAATCTTAGTCACCATATATATCCTACAACATTCTCCAGACAGTATAGGCCAACAATTTGTCAAAGTCACAAAATCACATACCTTCGTTCGCACGTCCGTCACTTGAACTCCTCTCTCCGCACAACGAACGTAGTATAGTCACATGTGTGTTTGCTATATATACACCACGCATGCGTCAAACTACGCACACGTCGCTCCGCACATGTCGCCCGCCCATGACGTTCTAAATAACATCTTTTCCCCGCCCCTTCTCTTTCGGCGCGCAGACAGATATCGTAGATTTACAGCAGGTGTCTGATAATTCCTCAAATAACGAGGAGGAGACAAGCCCGGAGACTGAGGAAATGTCACGATCAAGGAGGAGATTCAAGGCATCTAATATGTCTTTTGCGGAGATGGCGGAGATGGTGGACATATTGCTCAAGTCGGATTATGACGCAAAGCATGGGCCGTATAGCAAACCTAATAGAAGGAAGGCCAAAATCCTGAAGAAAGTCGTGAAGAGTCTGAAGAATAATTTCGGGGTGAAACGCTCAAATGAGCAGCTCAGAAAGAGGTGGTCAGACCTCAAACTGAGGGAGCCAGAGCAGTTAAGGAGCATTAAGAGAATGCTAGCAAAAAGTAAGTAAAATGTACACTTTTCTGCTATTAATGTTTTTCTCAAATTACATCTTGCTCCTTTTTATTTATTTTCATACTGGACTCCCTTCCAAAATTTCCTAATTTGAACTTGGTTTGGCACAGTAATCGTTCGTTACGTTACAGACACTTCGTTCGGCCATTATCCGCTGTTTTGGCTTATTTTACAGCCACAAAAGAAAATAGACATCTGCCTGTTTTTTACAAATTGTTGTTCCTAAATTTTGGCTAGATGATGTGTTTGTAAGGAGAATGAAATGCAAACTTTAATCAGTGTAAAGGAGAGGACACTCAGCAGCTGGTACCACATCTGTACTTTGGAGCACTATAGTGTGGGCCACCAGACCCGCCTTTTTTGGGTGTCCCACACAGGTGCATCAGTGAATTTTTGTGGTGCCTCCATGTCTAAAAATTTACATCCAAAAGGTGAATACTAAACATATTTTTATTTCCAAATAATGCATTCATCTTTAAAATCCGCACAAACACATACTTGTACCCCACTTCCAAACAATTTAGCCTGTTTTTATTTTTCATAGAGAATTTCAGTGTGATAAATAGACCTTTTGTTTGATTCTCATAGGGGAGAGAAGACTGGGAGGAGAACACTCCAGGGAGCACAGGAACCCCACAGCTTCACAACAACCCCAAACTCCCAAAGACCCACAACCGAAGGATGTTGAGGAAGTTGAGGTGGAGGAAGGAGAAGTGCAGGAAGGAGAGGTGGATGACGTTGTGGAACTGGTCACCACAACAGGTCAGTATCTGACACCACAGCTTCAGGTAAGAGATGTAGGCCTGCAGAGTTATAATACCTTTTTATTTTGTTTTTAGGGGATGTAAATGTTGTGGTGAAGGATAGTACACGTTTCTCTGCTGACAGTGCCCTCCGAATAATACAGCAAGTGATGGAATGTAGCACGGAACTGGACAGAATAAAACA
Organism: Rana muscosa; assembly: GCA_029206835.1. NCBI lineage: Eukaryota > Metazoa > Chordata > Amphibia > Anura > Ranidae > Rana > Rana muscosa. The sequence continues at coordinate 185,677,768 of CM055124.1, read as the reverse complement.
AATAATTCATGTGATGGATCAAACATTTAAAGACATTCTAGATGTATTGGGGAGAATCGAATAAGTCAACCAAACCCCCATTTTTGTTTCAGGAATGACTGTTCTTCAACCTTTTAAACTCTTTTTGACAATCAAACCAGCCAAAAATTGAATATGCACACAGTGTGTCAACATGTGCTATCTGCCATCAGGGGATATCCATGTACGTCGTTTGGGGTGCAACCCCTTCCTCGTATCTAAAGTAGGTGAACTGAGGAAGGGGTTCCACCCCTAAAACACGTCCATTGATCACCCCTGATGGCAGATAGCACATGTTGACAATAGGGATCAGGAGTCTAAAATCCCTATTGAAAATGACTACAAAATGTGTGCATATTCAATTTTTGGCTGGGCAAGGGGTGGCAAGACCCCATATTAGGACGGGCACATAGAGACATAGTTTGTGTAAGTGAATGTCTCAGATTGCTCAGAGATATCCAATGTTGTACTTTTTGGAATGCAACTGTTGTTTTTGTATTTTCCTAAGAAAAGAATTGGCGGTTTGTGACCAGGACAAAAAAAAAAAAAATTTAAAAAGTAAACATGTGTGTGAATGTGCACAGAGTAAAATGTTTGAACACAAACAACGTGTAGCTTCTTTTTTCAATACGCTCTAACCTTATTTGTGTTTTTTTGAAGGTTACATAGTGAAATGGTTGTTATTTACTAAAGGAAAATACACTTGGCACCACAAATGCACTAAGACAAACTAGGAGACAGGAAACAAACAAAAGTTAAAAGTTGAAATCAGATTTTTATTTAGCTCATTCTCCATGAATCTTTAGGCATAGCCTGGCAAAGAAATTGCCCCCCTACCCGTGAAATATTGCATATATTTCTCCCGAACCTCACGGGCATTTTGGGGGGGCAAGCCAGGACGGGCAGATTCAAGGCCCGGCAGGGGATTTGCAGATGAAAGTCCAGCCTCAGGCAATACTGTGGCCATATAAGAAGTGGATTTTCTGCTGAGAAAGTTGTGTAGCACACAGCAGCATAATACGACATAGTTTATTTTGTAGTCCGCCAAGTGGATAGAAGTCATAAAAATGCGGAACCGGCTGGCCATTATGCCGAAGGCATTTTCAACGACTCTTCGGCCCCTGGCCAGCCGGTAATTGAACACCCTCTTCTCTGGGGTCAGGGTCCTCTGAGGAAATGGCCTCATAAGATGCGGTCCGAGCCCGAAGGCTTCATCAGCCAAAAAAACAAAGGGGAGTCCTTCAACATTCCCTGCATCCGGTGGCAATGCAAGGTCGTCACTCTGGAGACGGAGGGCAAACTCCGTCTGGATGAAGGATCCCCCATCGGACATCCGGCCATTCTTCCCTACATCAACATAGAGGAATTCATACCGTGCTGACACCACCGCCATCAGCACAATGCTATGAAACCCCTTGTAGTTGAAGTAGTAGGACCCAGAACGGGGTGGCGGCACGATGCGGACGTGCTTCCCGTCTATGGCACCACCGCAGTTGGGGAAGTCCCACCGCATGGCAAACTCCGATGCCACAGTCTGCCATTCCTGTGGCGTGGAAGGAAGCTGGGGAGTCAAACAAGATGAAAGAAAATTAGAATTTTAAAAAATTACATTACAAGGAGATTATAATAAAAAACATTAGAGGCCAACATCAATCAAATTCTCCGTTTATTAATCTGTTTTTAAGAAGTATAATGGAAGGCTCATGTTTCATATTCATCACCCCCTCTGATGGTCCATTACAAAAATATTTTGGGGGGGGGTAGATGTGTTTGGCCACAGGATAGCATTGCAGTGGCGGTGCGTCTAGAGTGGGCGCTGGAGCACTGCCCCCTCTCTCCTGTGCCCGTCACTCCGAACAATACATCGGTTCATGCCTTGCATTAACCTATGTATTGTCAATGCCGCCCACTATTCAGGTGGATGGCCCCCTGTTAAGCGACCAACATATGAATAACTGCAGCATTTATGGGGTGAAAATTGCATATCAGAAACAGGGAGGCAAATAGGCTTGCACATTACAGCCTGAGGTAATTCATAAAAGTTAAATAGGTGACGCAGGGGGGGAACATTCCTTGGGTAAACACTGACAGGCTGCGCTGCCAATCATGTTCACCAAGTCTGTTTAATGGTAACATGATTGGCTGATGCAACATCAAGGGCAGGAGAAGACATCAAGGACAGAAGAAGGATGGCGCTGACCAGAAGAAGGTAAGTGCAGGGCTGGGGGGAAAATGGCTGCATTGGAGGGGACAAAATGGCTGCATTGGAGGGGACAAAATGGCTGCATTGGAGGGAACAAAATGGCTGCATTGGAGGGAACAAAATGGCTGCATTGGAGGGAACAAAATGGCTGCATTGGAGGGGACAAAATGGCTGCATTGGAGGGGACAAAATGGCTGCATTGGAGGGAACAAAATGGCTGCATTGGAGGGGACAAAATGGCTGCATTGGAGGGGACAAAATGGCTGCATTGGAGGGGACAAAATGGCTGCATTGGAGTGGACAAAATGGCTGCATTGGAGGGAACAAAATGGCTGCATTGGAGGGGACAAAATGGCTGCATTGGAGGGAACAAAATGGCTGCATTGGAGGGAACAAAATGGCTGCATTAGAGGGAACAAAATGGCTGCATTGGAGGGGACAAAATGGCTGCATTGGAGGGGACAAAATGGCTGCATTGGAGGGAACAAAATGGCTGCATTGGAGGGGGCAACTGGGGGCGTTTAATAGGCACAGTCGCAAAAAAGGAGGACGTTTATTTCCTAAATTGGGGTTGGACCCCCAATCATTTGGAGCAACAGACACCCCTGCTGGAAAGGTTAGTGAAGGGAAATATGCATGGAGGAGAAAAAAGGGGCAATCTAAAGCTTCCAGCATGCATGGGGACAAAGGGGACATTCTCAGCATATTACAATCATGGTAATTAGGGAAGGATGAAAGAAATACAATACATTAGCATACATGAAATACATAAAATGTGATGTTAATGGAGAAAACTTACCCTAATATAGTCCTCCTGCAGGACTTGTATAATGGCAGAACAGGTGTCTGGGATTATGAGGCCCAGAGCCTGGGGGGAGATGCCTGTCGTGAACTTCAAGTCCTGAAGACTTCTCCCTGTCGCCAGATAACGTAACGTGGCGATGAGCCTCTGCTCAGCACTGATGGCTTCCCGCATAACGGTGTCCTGCCTGGTAATATAGGGGGACACCAAAGCCAACAGTTCCTGAAAAACAGGGTCAGACATCCGCAGAAAATTCCTGTAGTCCTCAGGATTATTCTCGACGATCTCCCGCAGCAGAGGCATATGGCAGAATTGGTCCCGCTGGAGCAACCAATTCTTGGTCCATGAACTCCTCCTCACACCGTTCATGGACTGGTCTTGGTCCAAAACAAGCAGACCAACACCAAGCGCACGCACAGCACGAACTCGACGACGAGAACGTCCAGGCGACATGGCTAGGAAACGGTCGTCTTATCAGAACGTACAGAACAGAACGCACTTTAGAACAGCAAGGCCTATGAATAACGAACTGAAAATCAGAAAGGAACGGGCAAGAACGCACTGTAAAACAGATACGACCTGCCTAGACGCCCTGAAAGTCAAGATACGAACCCACAAGCACAAACTGAACCTCAGAAAACAAACTGAAAAGCACGAAGACTGAAAAGCGCGAATCGTCTCTTCCCAAACTTTTACTTCACACGCGGTAACACGAGATCAGCAAAAGCAGCCCAAGGGGTGGCGCCAAGGAAATCGATCTTCCCCTTTATAGTGCCGTCGTACGTGCTGGACGTGACCGCGGAGAACAATGAGGAAATTTGGAATTGTCAGTGTGTACGCATGGAAAGCTTGACGAGAAACTCGTCAAGGTTAACAAGAATCTCGTCGAAAAAAACGACGAGATTGTTACGACGAGAAACTCGGTCGTGTGTACGAGGCTTTAGAGTGGTGCAGGAGACAAGAAACAATGAAATAGCTTATGATACTTTTACCTCCCTTAGACTCATGGATTTATCCATGTGTACAGCTGTCTTCATACACCTGCTCTCTGTGTACATGCACTTTCAGAAACTCCTTGGACCTGAAAAATACTTATAAGCAAAAAATATTACTCTATCCGTCATATTTACCCTGCAAAGACTGGCAAACAATAATGACATTCCTGTACATTGGTTAATTGTCAATGACATTCTTTCAAAATCGATTCAACCAAAACCGTCTGTAAAGCCTCGTACACACGGCCGAGAATCTCGTCGTTAAAAACATGTCGTTTTTTTCGACGAGATCCTTGGACAAGAAACTTGTCCCGGCCGAGTGTACACACGCTCATTTCAAAGAACCCGCGGTTCTTTGAATGGAGCGTACGCGGTGACGTCATCGAATAAGACGAGCATGCGCTCGTCACATTCAATGCCGTCGCCGCCATCTTGGTTCACCCTACCTATGCCTAGGAAGCTACCGCGCATGCGTCAAAGTCATTTCGAGCATGCGCGGGCTTCCCGGCGAACAGGTAAGTGTACACACACACAATTTTCTCGTCGAGAAACAGGCTGACGAGAATCTCGACGAGAAAATAGAGAGCAGGTTCTCTATTTTCTCGTAGAGACTCTTGTCGCTTTTCTTGACGAGAAACCATACACACGAACGAATTTCGGTCGTGTGTACGAGGCTTCACCCTTACTTTTCCTATGCCTACAAAAATACAACAGCCGTGACGCATCGGAGGATCGCCGCGGTAAGTTTGAACATATTCACGTTACTACATACAAACATTCAGATACAAATGTGGGGGAGATACTTCAGTTTCCAAAAACAAAAATTAAAAAACAAAATAGTCAGAATCATACCTTCACTCTTTCAGAAATAGAAAAAAATACAATGGGAAAAACATGAGAGCAGCTCGAAAACTTTGCATGGACCAGCCATACAAAGTTCAAACAAACGGGCATGAGAATTTTAACCACCGTTCCTCCTCTGAGAATCACAAAAAAGTGTACTACACGTCCATCAACACAATCATCATTACAGATTTCTGAAGCCACAGCTGAACTATTTCCAAGGTATTTTTATTCTGAGGTCTCGTCCACCAGACATCAAAAGTACCTTCCAAAGGAGTACACCTTAGTGTACCCTCTGACCGTACATGTCATCCTTTAAGGGGTCTCATGTCCAGAGCCCCAAATCCAGACCTCATGTGCGGTGCGGCTGTCTGACTGGTGTGGAGCAGCAAGGGACCAAGTACACAAGACACGTGTGGTTTGCACGCTGTGCAATCAGAGCCTGAAGCGAGGCATAAACGCTCTCAACCTTAGCACAACCTGCATGACCAGGCATCTAAGTGCAAAGCACGAGCTGCAGTGGAGTAGACACCTCAAAAACCAAGAAAGGTCTCTGGCTCCTCCTGCTTCCTCTTCTGCTGCAGTCTCGGCCTCTTCATCCACCCCTGTAGTGACAGTGGCACCTGCCACCCCGCAAACAGAGGATCTGCCAGCAACACTACCATCTGGGTCACCAACCATCTCCACAATGTCCCATGGAAGCCTTCAGCTCTCTATCTCCCAAACACTGGAGCAGAAGAGGAAGTACCCCCCTACCCACCCTCGATCCCTGGCCCTGAATGCCAGCATTTCAAAATTCCTGGCCTTTGAAATGCTGTCATTCCGTCTGGTGGAGACGCAGAGTTTTAAAAGCCTGATGGCATTGGCTGTCCCACAGTACGTCGTGCCCAGCCGCCACTACTTTTCCAGGCGAGCCATCCCTTCCCTGCACAACCAAGTGGGGGACAAAATCAGGTGTGCACTGCGCAACACCATCTGTGGCAAGGTCCACCTAACTACGGATACGTGGACCAGTAAGCACGGTTAGGGACGTTATATCTCCCTAACAGCACACTGGGTAAATGCAGTGGCGGCTGGGCCTGAGGCGGATAGCAGTTTGGCGCATGTGCTTCCACCACGAGGATTTCAGGGCGCTTCAGTTTGCCTCCTGTTGCTAACTTCTCCTACTCCGCTTCCTCATCCTCTACCACCTCCTCATCCGGTCAGCGTAACACCTTCACCACCAACTTCAGCACAGCCAGGGGTAAACGACAGCAGGCAGTTTTAAAACTTTCCTGTTGGGGAAAAACGCCACACCGCGCAGGAGTTGTGGAGGGACATGGAACAACAGACCGATGAGTGGTTGGTGGCAGTGAGCCTCAAGCCTGGCCTGGTGGTGTGCGATAATAGGCGAAATCTCGTAGCAGCTCTGGGCCTAGCCGGTTTGACGCACATCCCTTGTCTGCCGCATGTGCTGAATTTGGTGGTGCAGAGGTTCCTTAAAAATTACCCCGATATGCCAGAGCTGCTGCAGAAAGTGGGGGCTGTCTGTGCGCACTTTCGGCGTTCTCACCCTGCTGCTGCTTGCCTGTCAGCGCTGCAGCGTAACTTCGGCCTTCCCGCTCACCGCCTCATATGTGACGTGCCCACAAGGTGAAACTCCACCTTGCACATGCTGGCCAGACTGTGCGAGCAGCAGCAGGCGATAGTGGAGTTTCAGCTGCAGCACGCACGCGTGAGTCGCTCTGCGGAACAGCACCACTTCACCACCAATAACTGGGCCTCCATGCGAGACCTGTGTGCCTTGTTGCGCTGTTTCGAGTACTCCACCAACATGGCCAGTGCCGATGACGCCGTTCTCAGCGTTACTATCCCAGTTCTATGCCTCCTTGAAAAAACACTTCTGTCGTACAGAAGGAGGAGGAGGAATCGGGATCATTTCCAAGGCTTTCAGGGCAGTCATTCACAAGTGGCTCCGAGGGTGGGTTCCTGCACCAACAAACGCCAGGTACACAATTGTCCAGCATGGGCACAGTTCTGGAGGATGACGCCCATGGAGGAGATGGAGGAGGAGGAACCATGTTTACAGCAGGGTGGCACCCAGACCAGCTCATGGCCATCACTGGTGCGTGGCTGGAGGGATACAGAGGACACAGACGATACACCTCCCACAGAGGACAGCTTTTCGTTGCCTCTGGGCAGCCTGGCACACATGAGCGATTACATGCTGCAGTGTCTCCGCAAAGACCGCCGAGTTGCCCACATTCTAACAGGTGCTGATTACTGGATGGCCACGCTGCTGGATCCCCGTTACAAGGACAACGTACCGTCCTTAATTCCCTCACTGGAGCGTGATTGTAAGATGCGCGAGTACATGCTGGTAGACGCGCTGCTGGTGGCATTCCCACCTGACAGCGGGTGCACAGTGGAAGCACAAGGCGAAGGCAGAGGAGGAGGAAGAGGTCACCAATGCAGCCGGGGCACCACCAGCACCTCAGAAGGCAGGGTTAGCATGGCCGAAATGTGGAAAAGCTTTATCAGTAGGGTAAAGTCGTACCGGACTTTTGGATTTTTGGTACCCGAACCCGAACAATTTACTGTATGTTCGGGTTCGGTGTTCGGCAATGTAATGGCGCGCTGCAGGTCAGCCAATCAACATTTGTTTAACTCATGTTCCCTTAGAAGCCATCACAGCCATGCCTACTAATGGCATGGCTGTGATTGGCCAGTGCAGCATGTGACCCAGCCTCTATATAAGTTAGAGGCACATAGCACAGCACGTCACTCTGCTTTAGATATTGTAGGAAAAGCTTGCTGCTGCTGCTGCTTTTTAGGGAGAGAATTAGATAGGAGTCCTCCTGATTCAGAAATCAAATTACTCTTCTTCAGAAAGCGTAGGGAAAGGTTGCTGTCTGCTATTTTTTAGGGAGAGAATTAGATAGGAGTCCTGATTCAGAAATCAAATTACTCAGCGATCTACCTGTTGTGTGGGTGCAGTGCACAATCATTTTACCCTGCCCTGAGCCCAGTGCCAGAGAAAACCTAACTTTTATCCATCTGTTAGTTAGGTTGGCGTCGGCGGGCATTTTATGCAAGCTCAGTACACCAGCACTGCATATGTTACTGTGAGATACACCCTTTAGATACTGTTCTCCTATTGTGCTATTCCAAAAAAATAAATTTAGGGCAAATTATTTTTTTTGGGTGCGTTTTCTGCATATCTGCTGTACGTATGAGATACACCCTTTAGATACTGTTCTATTGTGCTATTAAATTTTTTTTTATTTAGGGCAAATAAAAACATTTTGGTGCGTTTTCTGCATATCTGCTCTACGTGTGAGATACACCCTTTAGATTACTGTTCTATTGTGCTATTCAAAAAAAAATTATTTAGGGCAAATACATTTTTTTGGTGCGTTTTCTGCATATCTGCTCTACGTGTGAGATACACCCTTTAGATACTGTTCTATTGTGCTATTCAAAAAAAAATTATTTAGGGCAAATAATTTTTTTTTGGTGCGTTTTCTGCACATCTGCTGTACGTGTGAGATACACCCTTTACATACATACTGTTCTATTGTGCTATTCAAAAAAGAATTATTTAGGGAAAATACATTTTTTTTTTTGGTGCATTTTCTGCATATCTGCTGTACATGTGAGATACACCCCTTTACATACTGTTCTATTGTGCTATTCCCCAAAAAATTATTTAGAGCAAATAAAAAAAAATTGGTGCTTTTTCTGCATATTTACTGTACGTGTGAGATACACACTATAGATACTGTTCTATTGTGCTATTCAAAAAATAATAATATGAGGAGAACGTCAAAGGGATGTGGCCCCGGTCGTGCTGCTGCTGGTGGAGCTCCTGTTGCAGGGAGAAGACGTGGTCGATCTGTGCCAGCTACACGCACAAGTGAAACACCTTCCTCAGGTGCGAGTAGACGACAGAGCCTGCAGCGGTATTTGGTTGGGCCTAATGCGGCTTTACGAATGTTGAGGCCAGGAGTAGGGATGAGCTTCGTGTTCGAGTCGAACATACGTTCGACTCGAACATCGGCTGTTCGATCGTTCGACGAAGATCGAACGTTTTGGGCCGTTCGCGCCAAATTCGAGTGACGCGAACGGCCCACAATGCACTACGCCATCGCAGTGTCATCCAGGCGCTGTGATTGGCCAAGCATGCACTGTGACCCCGCATGCTTGGCCAATCACAGCGCCGGCAGCGAGGAGAGCAATGATTGGCCACAGGCAGGATGCCTGTGGCCAATTATTGCTGAGGGGGTTTAGTACACTCCCCACACTATAAAAGGCCGCCAGCGCGGCGGCCTTGTGTAGTGTGTTCCGGAGCAGGGAAAGAGAAGCATAGGCAGGGACAGTGTCATTTTTTTTCCTTTACTAATCCTGGATTCCTTGTGTTTAGGGACAAATAAGGATAGGTAGGGAGAGTGTCCGTGTGTTATTCTGTGCTAAACCTTGTTTGTAGGGACAGAGAGGTACAGTGAGGGAAAGTGTCAGTGTGCTATTCTGTGCTAAATCTTGTTTGTAGGGACAGAGTAGGACAGTGAGTGAAACTGACAGTGTGCTATTCTGTTCTAAACCAATCTTGCTGAACCATATTTGAAATCCTTGAGTTTAGGGACAGAGAGGTACAGTGAGGGAAAGTGTCAGTGTGCTATTCTGTGCTAAAGCTTGTTTGTAGGGACAGAGTAGGACAGTGAGTGAAACTGACAGTGTGCTATTCTGTTCTAAACCAATCTTGCTGAACCATATTTGAAATCCTTGAGTTTAGGGACAGAGAGGTACAGTGAGGGAAAGTGTCAGTGTGCTATTCTGTGCTAAATCTTGTTTGTAGGGACAGAGTAGGACAGTGAGTGAAACTGACAGTGTGCTATTCTGTTCTAAACCAATCTTGCTGAACCATATTTGAAATCCTTGAGTTTAGGGACAGAGAGGTACAGTGAGGGAAAGTGTCAGTGTGCTATTCTGTTCTAAACCAATCTTGCTGAACCATATTTGAAATCCTTGAGTTTAGGGACAGAGAAGGACACTCGTGGAAACTATCAGTGTGCTATTCTGTGCTAAATCTTGTTTGTAGGGACAGAGAGGTACAGTGAGTGAAACTGACAGTGTGCTATTCTGTTCTAAACCAATCTTGCTGAACCATATTTGAAATCCTTGAGTTTAGGGACAGAGAAGGACACTCGTGGAAACTATCAGTGTGCTATTCTGTGCTAAATCTTGTTTGTAGGGACAGAGAGGTACAGTGAGTGAAACTGACAGTGTGCTATTCTGTTCTAAACCAATCTTGCTGAACCATATTTGAAATCCTTGAGTTTAGGGACAGAGAGGAACAGTGAGGGAAAGTGTCAGTGTGCTATTCTGTTCTAAACCAATCTTGCTGAACCACATTTGAAATCCTTGAGTTTAGGGACAGAGAAGGACACTCGTGGAAACTATCAGTGTGCTATTCTGTGCTAAATCTTGTTTGTAGGGACAGAGTAGGACAGTGAGTGAAACTGACAGTGTGCTATTCTGTTCTAAACCAATCTTGCTGAACCATATTTGAAATCCTTGAGTTTAGGGACAGAGAAGAACACTCGTGGAAACTATCAGTATGCTATTCTGTGCTAAATCTTGTTTGTAGGGACAGAGAGGTACAGTGAGTGAAACTGACAGTGTGCTATTCTGTTCTAAACCAATCTTGCTGAACCATATTTGAAATCCTTGAGTTTAGGGACAGAGAAGGACACTCGTGGAAACTATCAGTGTGCTATTCTGTGCTAAATCTTGTTTGTAGGGACAGAGAAGGACAGTGAGGGAAACTGTCAGTGTGCTATTCTGTGCTAAACCAATCTTGCTGAAGCATATTGCAAATCCTTGTGTTTAGGGACAGAGAAGGATAGGCAGGGGACAGTGTCAGTGTCATTGTTGCTAAGCCTCCTGCACAGTATACACCTGAAGGTAGCCCTTATTGCTGTTTTTCCCATCTCCCTGCAGGCCATCCATTAAAATGTCTGGAAGGCAAACAAGGAGAGGCAGACAGTCAGGAGGCAAAAAAAGAGGGCAAGCAGGCTCTGTGTCTGGGGGCAACAGTGCTGGTCGTGGACCCGGTGCATTGTCATCAGCACATGGCCATGGGACACGCTTGTCCTTCTTTTCGGCAGCTGGACATGTTGAGCCACATCATGCCGAAGACTTGGTAGAGTGGATGACCAAGCCCACCTCATCCTCCTCATCCTCTCTCACCCAGGCTCAGGGTACTGGTAAAGCAGCTGCCAAAGCGTCCTCTTCTCTGGTATCATTATCTTCATTAGTCAATCCTTCCCTAGACCAACCATGTCCTCCTCCTGAGGAGTCCCCCGAACTGTTTGAGCACAGTGTTGGGTACATGCTCCAGGAGGATGCCCAGCGTTTCGAAGGATCTGATGATGATACCCAGCTAGAGGAAGGCAGTAGCGTGAGAGCAGAGAGAGGGGATGCTCAAGAAGGACACCAATCTGGCAGTCATGCTCCAGCAGCTGCAGCATACTGCCAGATTGGCTCCAGTGATGAGGAGGGAGGGGATGATGAGGTCACTGACTCCACGTGGGTGCCTAATAGGAGAGAGGAGGAGGAGGAGGATGAGGAGGAGGCACATCTCCAACGAGGCAGGATGCCCTTGAGTGGCCAGCGTATGGGCAGCACACCGACAGAATCACACCGCAGAGCTCCGCCTGTGCAGGGCGCTGCCTCTGCCCGTCATTCAAAAAGTTCTTTTGTGTGGGCCTTTTTTGAGGCGAGTGCATCAGATCGCACAGCTGCTGTTTGCAACATATGTCTCAAGCGTATATCGCGTGGCCAAAACATCAGCCGCTTGGGCACCACATGTTTGATCAGACATATGTTGACCTGCCATGCAGCTCGTTGGCAAGCCTACCTTAAAGACCCACACCAAAGAACAAAGCGGACCTCTCCTTGCACCGCATCAGCTGGGATCTCAAAACCCACTATACCTTCAGTCCTCTCTGAAACCTGCACTGAGAGGAATGAAGGTGTAGAATTAGGTGTGTCACAGCCCAGTACTTGCGGCCACTCTGCTAGCAGTACACCGACGTCCGATTCTAGCAGGCAAATTTCCCTGCCCCAGCTGCTGGACCGTCGAAAGAAGTTCACTCCCAGCCATCCACATGCCCAGCGGTTGAATGCTAGCTTGGCTAAATTGCTAGCGCTTCAACTGCTGCCTTTTCAGTTGGTAGACTCGGCCCCCTTCCGTGAGTTTGTGCAATGTGCGGTTCCTCAGTGGCAGGTTCCCAAACGCCACTTTTTCTCACGGAAGGCGATTCCGGCTCTCTACAGGCATGTGGAAGGCAATGTCTTGGCCTCGCTGGACAGGGCGGTCAGCGGTAAGGTGCATATTACCGCTGACTCATGGTCCAGCAGGCATGGACAGGGACGTTACCTTTCTTTCACGGCCCATTGGGTCACTCTTTTGGCAGCTGGGAAGGATGCAGGACAAGGTGCAGTAGTGTTGGAGGTTGTTCCACCGCCACGCCTCCAAAATGCTACTACTGGTTGTGACACACCTCTCTCCTCCACCCCCTCCTCTTCTTCTTCCTCCATGGCCTCTTCCTGTGGTTTGTCCTCGGAACCAGCGGTGCTCCGTAGGCGTTCAAGGGGCTACGCAAGTACGCAGGCAAAAAGATGCCATGCCGTGCTTGCGCTGGTGTGTTTGGGGGACAGGAGCCACACTGGGGCAGAGGTCCTGTCTGCTCTGCAGGGGCAGGCCGAGAGGTGGTTGACGCCACGCCAGCTTAAGCCAGGAATGGTGGTTTGCGACAATGGCACCAACCTCCTCTCCGCCCTCCGACAGGGACAACTGACCCATGTGCCCTGTATGGCTCACGTCCTTAACCTGGTGGTGCAGCGGTTCTTGGGCAGGTACCCGGGCTTACAGGATGTCCTGAGGCAGGCCAGGAAAGTCTGTGTGCATTTCCGCAGATCTTATAATGCCAGTGCTCGCCTGGCTGAGCTGCAAAAGGAGTTGAACCTGCCCAAGAACCGCCTTATATGTGACATGCCCACCAGGTGGAACTCAACGTTGGCCATGCTGCAGCGGCTGCACACGCAGCAGAGGGCCATCAATGAGTACCTGTGCGACTACGGCACCAGGACAGGGTCAGGGGAGCTCGGGTTTTTTTCACCACGCCAGTGGGGCATGATCAGGGATGCATGCACTGTCCTGGCACCATTTGAGGAGGCCACGAGGATGGTGAGCAGTGACAGTGCATGCATCAGTGACACTGTACCTCTTGTCCACCTGTTGGAGCACACGCTGCGTGGAATAATGGACAGGGCACTTGAGGCAGAACAGAGGCAGGAAGAGGAGGACTTCCTTGCCTCTCAAGGCCCCCTTTACCCAGACAGTGTTCCTTCTGTCCCACCCATCGTACAGGAAGAGGAGGATGAGGAGGAGGAGGAGGAGGATTGTGTCAGCATGGAGGTGGAGGCTGGCACTCAGCATCATCAGCAGCAGTCTTTTAGGGATGATTTACAGTCCCAAGAAACCAGTGGACTTGTACGTGGCTGGGAGGAGGTGGCTGCGGATCATGTCGTCCTTAGTGACCCAGAGGACTCCGGACTGAATGCCTCAGCTAACCTACGCTGCATGGCCTCCCTGATCCTGCAAAGTCTGCGGAAGGATCCTCGTATTCTTCGGATCAAGGAGAGGGACCATTACTGGCTGGCCACTCTCCTTGATCCACGGTACAAGGGTAAGGTTGCGGACCTTATGTTACCGTCGCAGAGGGAGCAGAGGATGAGACAACTCCGGGGGGCCTTGCAGAAAGGTCTGTGCAACGCGTTCCCAGAGACTTGGAGGTTACAAACTCCTGGTCCTGGACAACGAGTTGCTGAGGCTTCGGGCAGTCAAAGAAGGAGCGGTGGGGAAGGTGGCCGTCTGACCGATGCGTTCAGACAATTCTTTAGTCCGCAGCCCCAAAGTATGATCTGTTCCAGCAACCATCGCCAGCGTCTGATATACATGGTGCAGGAATACCTAGGGGCAAGGTCAGACTTGGACACCTTCCCCACCGAAAATCCTCTGGCTTACTGGGTCTTGAGGATGGATCACTGGCCAGAGCTTGCACAGTATGCAATTGAGCTACTGGCCTGTCCTGCATCCAGCGTTCTTTCAGAACGCACATTCAGTGCTGCTGGAGGATTTGTCACGGATCACAGGGTGCGCCTGTCCACCGACTCGGTTGATCGACTGACTTTCATCAAGATGAACCAGTCTTGGATCACCACCAGCTACCACACACCTGATGCTGATATAACAGACTAATTGATTTTAAAATGTCACATCCCTTCAAGACTGATGCTGATGCTGAGTGCCTGTGCTGTTATGTTGACTGGCTATCCTCCTCCTCCTCCTCAATGATCCGATTAATGATGATAGCTTGGAAGATCATTTTGGTTTATGGGTGCCGCCACCAGTGGCTAAGGCCCAATTTTTCAGCCCCTGTTTAACAGGGGCGTGTAATTACAATTTTTGATGCAATACTTTGCAACAGGCCTCATTGCTGTGCTTCAAGTACAGTATCTGTGAGGGGTTGCAGTGTTGTGCCACCAGTGCCTAAGGCCCAATTTTTCAGCCCCTGTTCAACAGGGGCATGCAATTATAATTATTGATCTAATAATTCACAGCAGGGCCCATTGCTGCGCCCACCAAGAGTAACTGTCAGGCCTTACAGTGTTGTGTCAACACCACCACCACCACCACCACCACCAAAGGCCCAATTTTTCAGCCCCTGTTCAACAGGGGTATGCAATTATAATTATTGATCTAATAATTCACAGCAGGGCCCATTGCTGCGCCCACCAAGAGTAACTGTCAGCCCTTACAGTGTTGTGGCACCAGCACCACCATCAAAGGCCCAATTTTTACTACCACTGTTCAACAATTATATGTTATTACAATTCCTGATATAATAGTTGACAGCAGGGCGTTCCAGCACCCACCAAGAATAACTGTGAGTGCTTTCAGTGTTGTGCCAACACCAACACCTAAGGGGCCAATTTCTGCAGAGTATATACGGCAGGTCCCTACTTTCAAACATCCAACTTACAAACGACTACTACTTGCAAACGGAAGAAGACAACAGGAAGTGAGAGGAAATCTACCCCTTGGAAGGAAAATTCTCTCCTGTAAGAATTAATATGGGAGAAAGGTGTCTCCTCTCTACTGATGCTTTATCACCAATCCTTGTTTCAATAAAAACACCACATTTCAAAAACAGTTGTCATTGGGACGCAAAGTGAGGTGAAATGTTCTGAACAGGGGCACAGACAGCAAAAAAAATGTGACAGGGGTGATAACCCTTCCCTATGTTTTCCAAAAAGCTTAAAAAAAGGAATTTGGCATGGAGCTACACTTAAACAATGTAGCTGTTCAAAATTACAAACAGATTCTACATAAGAACAAACCTACAGTCCCTGTCTTGTATGCACCGCCTGTATACGGCTGTTCAGAGTATATAGGGTCTTTTTTATTTTGTGTGCGGGGTTCCCCTTAATATCCATACAAGACCCAAAGGGGCTGGTAATGGGCTGGGGTAGGGGGGGGGGGGGGGGGTTGATGGGGTAGCTATGCCATTTTTCTTAAAGATTTTCATCCATATTACCGGGACCAGACATTACATTAAAGCCGCAAGCAGTTTTAAATGGCTTTTTTTCCTTTAGAAATGTTATTTTGTGCAGGGACAGTTCTAAACACGGGAAACACGTGGCACTTCACAGGCATACTTTAGACACCCCCCAGGTACAATATTTAAAGGAATATTTGACTTTTTTTTTTCACTTTATGCATCATTAAAATGACTGCTCCCGGAAAACGTCCGTTTTTAAAACTTCTTTTTGCATTGATACATGTCCCCTGGTGCAGAACCCGGGTTCCCAAACTCTGTTTAGGACAATAACATGGATAATAGTCATTATAATTAGCACTTTAGAATCCGAACGTTCGCATCCATTGTATTTAATAGGGTTCTAATGTTCGTGCAAACTTTCGGTCCGTTCGCGGGTTCTGGTGCGAACCGAACCCGGGGGTGTTCGGCTTATCACTAGCCAGGAGAAGTACAGGCGATAGTAGATTGGGTTGCTGACAGTGCTTCCACATCCTTCACATTGTCTCCCACCCAGTCTCCTGCTGAAAGATCAGAGTTGGCACCTGCAGCCGATGTCCATCAATCTTTCACCTCACTCCCTTGCAAATCAGCCAAGCAGTCTGAGCCCCAAATCATGCAGCAGTCTCTTCTGCTTTTTGATGACTCTGTTAGCAGGGTTTCCCAGGGCCATCCACCTAGCCCTTCCCCAGAAGTGAAAGAGATTGAGGACTGTGGATTCGATAATCGCGCGGCACCTGCTTGCTCCCGGAGTCCTGCCTCACGATTTGTGTCTCCTGAGGTCTCATCTGCTCTGTTAGCTTGCCCCCCCTCCTCTCTGTCACCCCCCTCCTCCTCTCTGTCACCCCCCCTCCTCCGTGTACCCCCCTCCTCCTCTCTATCACCCCCTCTCCTCTCTGTCACCCCCCTTCCTCCTCTCTGTCACCCCCTCTTCTGTCACCCCCCTCCTCCTCTCTGTCACCCCCTCCTCCTCTCTGTCACCCCCTCTTCTGTCACCCCCCCCTCCTCCTCTCTGTCACCCCCTCCTCCTCTTTGTCACCCCCCTCCTTCTCTCTGTCACCCCCCTCCTCTCTGTCACCCCCTCCTCTCTGTCACCCCCCTCTTCTGTCACCCCCTCCTCCTCTCTGTCACCCCCCTCCTCTCTGTCACCCCCTCTTCTGTCACCCCCCTCCTCTCTGTCACCCCATCCTCCTCTCTGTCACCCCCCCTCCTCTCTGTCACCCCCCTTCTCTCTGTCACCCCCTCTTCTGTCACCTCCCCTCCTCCTCTCTGTCACCCCCCCTCCTCTGTGTGTCAGCTCCCCCCTTCCTCTGTGTGTCAGCCCCACTTCCACTCTCACACACACTCATTTTCTCTCAGCCTCTCGCTCACCCCCTCTCTCGCACCCACCACTCTTTCTCTTCTCTAATCCCCCCTCTCTTACCCCCTCTCTCTCATCCTCACCCTCACCCCCCCTCTCTCATCCCCCACCCTTCTCACCCCCACCATCTCACCCCACCCCCACTCTCTCTTGCCTCCTCCCCCTTTTCTCTCACCTCCTCTTTTTTCTCACCCCCTCACCTCCTCCTCTCTCTCACCCCCCCCTCACCTCCTCCTCTCTCTCACCCCCCCTCACCTCCTTCTCTCTCTCACCCTCCCTCATCACCTTCTCTCTTTCACCCCCCCCACCTCCTCTTCTCTCTCACCCCCCCCTCACCTCCTCCTCTCTCTCACCCCCCCCTCACCTCATCCTCTCTCTCGCCCCCCCCCTCACCACCTCCTCTCTTTCACCCCCCTCACCCCCTCCTCTCTCTCACCCCCCTCACCTCCTCCTCTCTCTCACCCCCCCTCACCTCCTCCTCTCTCTCACCCCCCCTCACCTTCTCCTCTCTCTCACCCCCCCTCACCTCCTCCTCTCTCTCACCCCCCCTCACCTCCTCCTCTCTCTCACCTCCCCCTCTCTCTCACCCCCCACACCTCCTCATCTCTCTTACCCCCCACACCTCCTCCTCTCTCTCACCCCCCCCCTCACCTCCCCCTCTTTCTCACCCCCCTCACCTCCTCCTCTCTCTCACCCCCTCACCTCCTCCTCTCTCTCCCCACCCCCTCACCTCCTCCTCTCTCTCACCACCCCCTCACCTCCTACTCTCTCTCACCCCTCTCACCTCCTCCTCTCTCTCACCCCCTCCTCTCTCTCTCACCACCTCCTCTCTCTCACCTCCTCCTCTCTCTCACCCCCTCCTCTCTCTCACCTCCTCCTCTCTCTCACCCCCCTCAACTCCTCTTCTGTCTCACCCCCCCTCACCACCGCCTCTTATTCACCTCCTCTTTTCTCACCTCCCTCCCCCCACTTCTTTCTCTCCTCAGGGGGTGTGGGCCCCATGAGGATGGCTGTATGGGGCCCCAATAATTGCTAACAGCAGCCCTGTGAGTGAGTGCACCAGTTTGGATGTGTCCTAAATCCTGTGTTTTGCTGACACACTTCTCCCCAAGGCTCCCCACACAATGGAAGGAAGGAAAACAGCACTACAGTAGGGGAGCTCTACCCCCAAACTCCAGCTCCAGCACTTCCTGGCTCAAAGCGGCTCTCGGTAAGGCAGTCAAATGGGGGTCCTTCGGGGCAGGGGACACTGATGGGTGGGTTCCCTGATGTAATTGAGGGGGGACTGATATAAGAGAAGGGGAGTCCGTGGCGAGGGAGGTGGACGGTGTCAGTAAGGCAGTGGATGGTGTCAGGAGAGCAGTGGATGGTATCAGTAGAGCAGTGGACGGTGTCAGTAGAGCAGTGGACGGTGTCAGTAGGGCAGTGGACGGTGTCAGTAGGGCAGTGGACGGTGTCAGTAGGGCAGTGGACAGTGTCAGTAGGGCAGTGGACGGTGTCAGTAGTTCCCATCCACGCTAAGTGACGCATTATTGCTCTCCTCCAGGTCTTTAAAATCCTATAGTGTATACCACAAAAAAATTGCCATGCGCCGCTAAAGTGTTCGGGTTTAGCTTGAGGAAAAGGTGGCAACCCTTCTCGGATGATGATGAAACACAGGTGCCAACTGCTGCTGCTTTCGCAACTGTGCAGACCGACAAGGAGGGCAGGGGTGAAGACTGGGTGGAAGATGATGTGGAGAACGATGAGGTCCTCGACCCCAGATGGAATCAACATCATGCAGGTGACCTGTGTAGTTCGGAGGAAGAGGCGGTGGTCGCACAGAGCCACCAGCACAGCAGAAGAGGGAGCAGGGTGCAAAAGCGGAGCGTCCGTCCCCTAGACAGTACGCCTGCTACTGCCCAACGCAGCAAGGGACCGAGCACACCAAAGCCAGGTCCAAGGAGTTCCCTAGCGTGGCAGTTCTTCAGACAATGTGCTGATGACAAGTAGGGATGGGCCGAACACCCCCGGGTTCGGTTCGCACTAGAACCTTCGAACGGACCGAAAGTTCGTGCAAATTTTCGAACCCTATTCGTTACAATGGACGCGAACGTTCGAAATCAAAAGTGCTAATTATAACGGCCAATATGCATGTTAATGTCATAAAACAGGTTTGGGGACCCGGGTCCTGCCCCAGGGGACATATATCAATGCAAAAAGAAGTTTTAAAAACTAACGTTTTTTCGGGAGCAGTCATTTTAATGATGCATAAAGTGAAAAAAAAAGTGAAATATTCCTTTAAATATGGTACCTGGGGGGTGTCTAAAGTATGCCTGTGAAGTGGCATGTGTTTCCCGTGTTTAGAACTGTCTCTGCACAAAATGACATTTGTAAAGGAAAAAAAGAAGCCATTTAAAATCACTTGCGGCTTTAATGTCATGTCTTGTCCTGGCAATATGGCTGAAAATCCTTGAGAAAAATGGCATTACTACCCCATCAGCCCCCCCCCCCACCACAGCCCCTTTGGGTCTTGTATGGATATTAAGGGGAACCCCGCACCCAAAATAAAACCCTATACCTACGACCCTATATACTCTGAACAGAAGTATACAGGCGGTGCAAACAAGACAGGGACTGTAGGTTTGTTCTTAAGTAGAATCTAAACAGGTACATTTTTAAGCGTAGCTCCATCCAAAAAAAAACTATTTTTAAGCTTTTTGGAAAACATAGGGAAGGGTTATCACCCCTGTAACATTTGTTTTGCTGTCTGTGCACCTGTTCAGAACATTTCACTTCACTTTCCGTCCCAATGACAAATGTTTTTGGAAAAGTGGGGTTTTTATTGAAACAAGGATTGGTGATAAAGCATCAGTAGAGAGGAGATACCTTTTTCCCAAATTAAATCTAACAGGATAGAATTTCCCTTCCTAGGGGTAGATTTCCTCTCACTTCCTTTCTTTCTCGTACATCACGGGACACAGAGCGACATAGTCATTACTAATGGGTTATATAGATACCGTCAGGTGCTGGCACTGGCAACTTCCAAAACCGGAAGTACCCTCCCCTATATAAGCCCCTCCCATCCGGGAGCACCTCAGTTTTTTGCCAGTGTCTAAGGTGTTGGCCAAGAAGTAACATGTGTTTTTCACTGAGCTTGCGTACAGGTTCTTTTGGGCCTCAGTAAGCTATTCCGGATCCGACCAAAAAAGCTTCATAGCTAAACGGTCGGTACCCGGGCCTTGCAGAGAAGAGCAAGGTTTTGCCTGTAATGCTTCTCTTAGGAGAGCTGGACCCTGGGATCCAGAGCTCTGGTCATACCCACGACCAAGATGTTTTCTGTGCAGGGTGCTATACAGGTCCAGGGGAGTGGAATCCTTGGGAACCCGGTCCCTGAAGGTTTGATTACAATGCCTGCCGTGATAGGTGAAGTTTGGGCTTCTGTGGACCAAACAAAGTCCTGCGGCGAGGAAAAGGTAAGTGGGGGCCCTCAGGAACTTGGTTCTATTGAGGGACCCCCAAGCCTATTTTGTCTTTCTGCCTGTTACCTAAGGTATTCCCGCTAATATTCTGTGTATGCCTGTTACTACTGAGAAAATGTAAAAATTTTAATAGTAGGCAAGAAAAATAAAAATAAAAAAAATGTAAGACCGCGGTACCTGTGTTAGACACTAGAGGCCGCTATGGTTCTTTTTCTTGTAATGTGGATTTTTTTCTTCCAGAATCAAATCCAGGCAGTTGGTATGTTCTCTGCTGGGAATCTGTCTCCTCTGCCCTGTTGCTGCGCTCATCCATCCCCGGGCCCTGCGGCAAAGGGGGCCCTGGCTCCCATCTAGCTCCTTATTGTTTTTAAAAAAGGGCGCCGAAGGGCGATCTGAAAAAAGGGGCGGAGCGGGTGGATGACGCTCAGGTGTGCGCCGCGGCGCTACTGCGCATGTGCGGGCGTCCAGCGTGTTTTAAAGCACATTATAGCTGGCTATTGAATGCACAGACAGAGCTAGCAACAGATAAAGGCACACAGAGGCGGTTGATGCAGGCATCCCCTAGAAAGGCACTTTAGTAGACACCAACTGTGATATAGCAGCAATTGTGCTAGACTATTCTCAGTAAAAGTGGTGTATTACGGCTGGAATACCTCAGCTTTAGGCTTAAGAATATGCCGTCCAGAAGCTCCGGAACTGAATCTTCCAGGAAGCGAAGGGGGTCTCATCGGGCTCTGAGGATCTTGGGCATGCTTCTGCTGCACCAGTCTCCCCTGAAGTTCAGAGGTAAGTGACCATAGAGACCCCGCAGGGGTACTTGGTACTGTGGCTGTCCTCAGTCACCTGCTCCTGTGTATGTAACAGAGGAGGTTTTTTCCTCAGCTCTGGGAGGATTAGAGAGAGATTGTCAACATTGATCGCTGCCTCCCTGTCAGGGAAAGCACGCCGATCTCCGTCTCCTCCTTCAGAGTGCCTGTTAGCAGAGCAACAGTCCCATACAGGGATCGACCTGCCTGAAGGGGATCAGGATGAGGTTGATTCTGTTATAGAGGAATCAACAGTGGAGGAACCTTTCTCAACAGCTCAAGCTGAAAGATTATGGGTTCAGTCTCTGACTAACATGGTCCGATCGGCATTTAAAAATGCACCTTGCGGAACCATCAACCACTACTGTATCCTCGTTGGGGTCGCTAGAAGCCCCCAGACTGTCTGTTCTTTTCCACTTCACCCTTTACTGAAAGGGCTTATTTACCAGGATTGGGAACGTCCTGAGAAAATATTTATTCCCCCAAGAGATTTCCGGTGGTCTATCCCATGGAGGATAAGTTCATCAAAAAAAAAAAAAAAAATGGAAGGTCCCTACAGTGGACGCAGCCATCTCTTGTATGTATAAATCACTGACATGTCCAGTGGATAATGTCCAAATGTTCAAGAACCCAATAGATAAAAGATTGGAGTCCTTATGAAAGTCTGCTTCTTTCTACAGCAAGCTTGGTGACACAACCAGCAGTAGCAGCTATTGGGGTCTGCTAAGCAGTGAAGGATCAGTTAAAACAGGTCTTGAGGGACTTGACAGATCAGCAGGCCTTGCCCTAGCTGATCTACCTAGAGCCTTAGGCTTTGCGGTTGACGCCATAAAGGATTCAGTCCATCAGGCCTCCCGCCTTACGCTGTCTAGAGTACATATGCGTAGGCTTCTATGGCTCAAAAACTGGTCTGCTGAAGCTCCCTGTAAGGAATGGCTGGTTAGCGTCCCATTTCATGGTGAACGCTTATTCAGGGAAAACCTGGACAAATATATCCAGAAAATTTCCAGCGGTAAAAATACGCTCTTGCCGGTTAAAAACAGAGTTAGAGGTCCCTCTTTAAGAGGCCTGCTTCTCCAGTCCCTGGGGCATCGGCTGTGTAACAGTTCCGACGGCCTCCTCGGTCAATTCCCGGGGGTAAAAACAGGGACAATAGCAGGGTAATGAGAAACCCTGGGTCAGGGGAGGTACAAAACCTCCCCCAAAGTTAAATTCATTGAAGGGTTGCCCCCACTCAGTCGGGTGGGGGGAGGACTCCAGTTGTTCACAAGAGACCTGGCGGGACGCGATCAAGACAGATAGGTGCTCTCCGCAGTATGTTGGGGATACAGATTGGAGTTAAGAGACTCTCCTCCTTCCCATTTTTGAGGTCAAACGTGCCAAGGGATCCCCGGAAGAGAGAGTCCCTCCTGTTGGCACTAGAACAACTATTGCTCCAAGGAGTAATTATGGAGGTTCCCCTGGAAGAATGAGGGTTCGGGTTTTACTCAAACCTCTCTACAGTCCCGAAGCAAACGCGGACGGGAGGCCCATATTAATTCTAAAAGGGCTATACAAATTCCTGTATATCAGGACTTTCCAATGAAGTCGATCCGATCGGTGGCCACTGCCCTACAAGGGGAGGATTGGTTAGCCGCGATCGGCATCAAAGATGCTTATTTGCACATTCCCATCTTTCCAGTCTACCAAAAGTTTCTACGCTTTGCAGTAGAAGGGCGCCATTTTCAGTTCAGAGCCTTACCCTTCGGTTTGGCCACAGCACCACGAGTGTTTACAAAAATTCTGGCCCTTTATTGGCCAATCTAAGAACACAAGGTGTAATGATAATGGCATATCTAGATGACTTGTTGCTGATAGACCACTCAGTGAAAAAACTAGACGTGGTCGTTCACAAGACAATCAAGTATCTGGAATCTCACGGTTGGATTATCAACCGAGAAAAGTCAGCCCTAAAAACCAGTCAAAAGTCTGGAATACTTGGGGCTAAGGTTGGATTCAGGCCAGAGAAAAATATTCTTGCCTCGAGGAAAGGTGTTGTCTTTGAAAGATTTGATCCACTTAGTGGGTACAAAAAAGACAGCCGTTCATACGCCTGTGCATAAGGCTGCTGGGAAAAATGGTGGCATCATTCGAAGCAGTACCCTACGGTCAATTCCATTCAAGGAATTTGCAGGGGGCCATACTGTCAGCCTGGAACAAAAAAGTTCAGGCCCTAGACTTACAATGTCCTTGTCCCCTTCCGTTCGCAAGAGCCTCCGTTAGTGGTTGGTTCCCCAGAATCTGGAAAAAGGGAAATCCTTCAGTCTGATTTCTTGGAAGGTGGTCACTACAGATGCCAGCCTTATAGGCTGGGGAGCAGTACTGGAGCAATAGTCTCTCCAGGGCAGATGGTCGGATGCAGAAAAGGCCCTGCCCATCAATCTCTTAGAGATACGAGCAGCCCGGTATGCCCTAGTAGCATGGACATCCAAACTCCAAGGGTCCCCTGTCAGAATTCAATCAGACAATGCCACAGCAGTGGCATATATCAATCATCAGGGGGGCACCAGGAGTCGTGCAGCCCAGAGGGAAGTAAATTACATCCTGAAATGGGCAGAAAAATATGTCCCAGCCATATCTGCGGTATTCATTCCAGGAGTGGAGAATTGGAAGGCGGACTTTCTAAGTCGCCAGCAATTATGCCCAGAGGAAGGGTCCCTTCACCCCGAGGTTTTCTGGACAATATGTCAGCGGTGGGGAACATCGGATGTAGATCTTCTAGCATCCAGATTCAACGCAAAGGGGGACAGGTTTGTCTCTCGGACAAGGAATCCCCTAGCTTGCGGCTCGGATGCCCTAGTGTTCCCTTGGGATCAGTTCAAGCTGATATATGCATTCACACCGCCACAATGGTTACCTCGATTACTCCGCAGAATCAGGGTAGAAAAGAAACCAGTGATTCCGGTGGCTCCAGCGTGGCCCCGAAGAGCGTGGTACGCGGAGATTGTAAAATTTCAGTGGGGAGTCCTTGGACTCTCCCACGTCGTCCGGACCTGCTTTCGCAAGGACCGATATACCACCCTTCCTTACCAGCCCTAGGTTTGACGGCCTGGCTATGGAAGCCCACATTCTAAAAAAGAGAGGGCTCTCTAATCCTGTGGTATCTACCATGATCAATGCCAGGAAGCCGGTATCCAGGCAGATCTAATATAGAATCTGGAAGGCGTACATCGCGTGGTGTGAGGCCAAGAAATGGCATCCACATAAGTACGTAATAGGTAGGATTCTGGACTTCCTACAATGGGCTGTAGATAGGAAGCTTGCCTTGAGTACTATCAAGGGTCAGATTTCGGCCTTGTCAATATTTTTTCAAAGGCCCTTGGCTTCGCATTCACTAGTCAAAGCCTTTATACAAGGAGTGATGCGTATTAGTCCTCCGGTTAATATTCCCATATGTCCATGGGATCTAAACTTGGTTCTGTCGGTTCTACAGAAACAACCATTTGAACCATTACAGCATATTTCGTTGGTGCTTCTCACCAGGAAATTGATTTTTCTAGTAGCCATTTGTTTGGCTAAAAGAGTGTCGGAATTAGCAGCTATGTCCTGTAAGGAGCCATATCTGGTTATCCATAAGGATAGAGTAGTGTTACGTCCTCATCCAGCCTTTCTTCCTAAGGTGGTATCGAGGTTTCATTTGAACCAAGATGTGGTTCTTCCTTCTTTTTTCCCCAAACCTACTTCGGTAGAGGAAAAGTTATTGCATTCTTTGGATGTAGTAAGAGCAGTTAAAGCTTATCTAAAGGCCACTGCTCAGATTCGCAGAACGGATACTTTGTTTATTCTGCCGGAAGGCCCCAGAAAGGGTCAGGCAGCGTCAAAATCTACTTTAGCCAAGTGGATTCGACAGGTCATAATACAAGCCTATGGCTTGAGAAGGAGACCGCCTCCATTCAAAGTTAGAGCGCACTCCACGAGAGCAGTTGGAACTTCATGGGCAGTGCATCACCAGGCCTCCCTGGCTCAAATCTGTAAGGCCGCAACATGGTCTTCAGTACACACGTTTACTAGGTTCTACCAGGTGGACGTTAGAAGTCAGGAGGATGTCGCCTTTGGGCGCAGTGTGTTGCAGGCCGCAAAAGATCCTCATGTCTGATAGCGCTCAGCTTATATATGGTGTATCCCCCCCCCTCATTGGGCATTGCTTTAGGACATCCCATTAGTAATGACTATGTCGCTCTGTGTCCCGTGATGTACGAGAAAGAAAATAGGATTTTTATAACAGCTTACCTGTAAAATCCTTTTCTTGGAGTACATCACGGGACACAGAGCTCCCGCCCCTCTTTGGGGACACTTATTGCTTTGCTACAAAACTGAGGTGCTCCCGGATGGGAGGGGCTTATATAGGGGAGGGTACTTCCGGTTTTGGAAGTTGCCAGTGCCAGCACCTGACGGTATCTATATAACCCATTAGTAATGACTATGTCGCTCTGTGTCCCGTGATGTACTCCAAGAAAAGGATTTTACAGGTAAGCTGTTATAAAAATCCTATTGTTTTCTCCTTCCGTTTGCAAGTAGGAGTCGTTTGTAAGTTGGATGTTTGAAAGTAGGGGCCTGCCGTATATACTCTGCAGAAATTTGCCCCATTAGATGTTGGTGTAGCCACAACACTGTAAGCCCTCACAGTTACTCTTGGTGGGCACAGGAATTGGCCCTGCTGTGAATTATTAGATCAAGATTTGTAATTGCATGCACCTGTTGAACAGGGCAGAAAAATTGGGCCTTTGGTGGTGGTGGTGGACGGTGTTGCCACAAGACTGTAAGCCCTCACAGTTACTCTTGGTGGGCGCAGGAATGGGCCCTGCTGTGAATTATTAGATCAAGATTTGTAATTGCATGCACCTGTTGAACAGGGCAGAAAAATTGGGCCTTTGGTGGTGGTGGTGGACGGTGTTGCCACAAGACTGTAAGCCCTCACAGTTACTCTTGGTGGGCGCAGGAATGGGCCCTGCTGAGAATTATTAGATCAAGATTTGTAATTACACGCCCCTGTTAAACAGGGGCTGAAAAATTGGGCCTTTGGTGGTGGACGGTGTTGCCACAAGACTGTAAGCCCTCACAGTTACTCTTGGTGGGCGCAGGAATGGGCCCTGCTGTGAACTATTAGATCAAGATTTGTAATTACACGCCCCTGTTAAACAGGGGCTGAAAAATTTGCCTTAGGCACTGGTGCTGGTGCCACAACACTGCAACCCCTCACAGATACTGTACTTGGAGCACAGCAGTCAGACCTGTTGCGAAGCATTGCTTAAAATTTTTTAATTACACGCCCCTGTTAAACAGGGGCTGAAAAATTGTGCCTTAGGCACTGGTGCTGGTGCCACAACACTGCAACCCCTCACAGATACTGTACTCTGAGCACAGCAATGAGACCTGTTGCAAAGCATTGCATAAAAAATTGTAATTACACACCCCTGTTAAACAGGGGCTGAAAAATTGTGCCTTAGGCACTGGTGCTGGTGCCACAACACTGCAACCCCTCACAGATACTGTACTCTGAGCACAGCAATGAGACCTGTTGCAAAGCATTGCATAAAAAATTGTAATTACACGCCCCTGTTAAACAGGGGCTGAAAAATTGGGCCTTAGCCACTGGTGTGGTGGCACCCAGAAACAAAAATGTTCTTCCAAGCTATCAAGGAATGGATCATTGAGGAGGAGGAAGAGGATAGTCAGTGAACATAACAGGACAGTCACTCAGCATCAGCATAGGCAGTCTTGAAGGGATGTGACATTATAAATTATTCAGTTATATCTGCTTCAGGTGCCTGGTAGCTGGTGGTGATCCAAGACTGATTCATCTTTATGAAGGTCAGTCGATCAACCGAGTCGGTGGACAGGCGCACCCTGTGATCGGTGACAAAGCCTCCAGCAGCACTGAATGTGTGTTCGGAAAGAACGCTGGACGCAGGACAGGCCAGTAGCTCAATTGCATACTGTGCAAGCTCTGGCCAGTGATCCATCCTCAAGACCCAGTAAGCCAGAGGATTTTCGGTGGGAAAGGTGTCCAAGTCTGACCTTGCCCCTAGGTATTCCTGCACCATGTATATCAGACGCTGGCGATGGTTGCTGGAACCGATCATACCTTGGGGTTGCGGACTAAAAAATTGTCTGAACGCATCGGTCAGACGTCCACCTTCCCCACCGCTCCTTCTGCTACTGACCGAAGCCTCAGCAACTCGTCGTCCAGGACCAGGAGTTTGTAACCTCCCAGTCTCTGGGAACGCGTTGCACAGACCTTTCTGCAAGGCCTCCCTGAGATGTCTCATCCTCTGCTCCCTCTGTGACGGCAAGATAAGATCTGCAACCTTACCCTTGTACCGTGGATCAAGGAGAGTGGCCAGCCAGTAATGGTCCCTCTCCTTGATCCGAAGAATACGAGGATCCTTCCGCAGGCTTTGCAGGATCAGGGAGGCCATGCATCGTAGGTTAGCTGAGGCATTCGGTCCGGAGTCTTCTGGGTCACTGAGGACGACATGATCGCCAGCCACCTCCTCCCAGCCATGTACAAGTCCACTGGTTTGTTGGGACTGTACATCATCCCTAAAAGACTGCTGCTGCTGCTGCTGAGTGCCAGGCTCCACCTCCATGCTGACACAATCCTCCTCCTCCTCCTCCTCCTCCTCATCCTCTTCATGTGTGATGGGTGGGAGAGAAAGAACACTGTCTGGATAAAGGGGGCCTTGAGAGGCAAGGAAGTCCTCCTCTTCCTGCCTCTGTTCTGCCTCAAGTGCCCTGTCCATTATCCCACGCAGCGTATGCTCCAACAGGTGGACAAGAGGTACAGTGTCACTGATGCATGCACTGTCACTGCTCACCATCCTCGTGGCCTCCTCAAATGGTGACAGGACAGTGCATGCATCCCTGATCATGCTTCATTGGCATGGGGAAAAAAATCCAAGCTCCCCTGACCCTGTCCTGGTGCCGTAGTCGCACAGGTACTCATTGATGGCCCTCTGCTGCGTGTGCAGTTGCTGCAGCATGGCCAACGTTGAGTTCCACCTGGTGGGCATGTCACATATAAGGCGGTTCTTGGGCAGGTTCAACTCCTTTTGCAGCTCAGCCAGCCGAGCACTGGCATTATACGATCGGCGGAAATGCACACAGACTTTCCTGGCCTGCCTCAGGACATCCTGTAAACCTGGGTACCTGCCCAAGAACCGCTGCACCACCAGGTTGAGGACGTGAGCCATACAGGGCACATGGGTCAGCTGCCCCTGTCGCAGGGCGGAGAGGAGGTTGGTGCCATTGTCAGAAACCACCATTCCTGGCTTAAGCTGGCGTGGCGTCAACCACCTCTCGGCCTGCCCCTGCAGAGCTGCCAGAACCTCTGCCCCAGTGTGGCTCCTGTCCCCCAAACACACCAGCGCAAGCACGGCATGGCATGGCATCTATTTGCCTGCGTACTCGCGTAGCCCCTTGTACGCCTACGGAGCACCGCTGGTTCCGAGGACAGAGCACTTGAAGAGGCCATGGAGGAAGAAGAAGAGGAGGGGGTGGAGGAGAGAGGTGTGCCACAACCAGTAGTAGCATTTTGGAGGCGTGGTGGCGGAACAACCTCCAACACTACTGCACCTTGTCCTGCATCCCTCCCAGCTGCCAATAGAGTGACCCAATGGGCCGTGAAAGACAGGTAACGTCCCTGTCCATGCCTGCTGGACCATGAGTCAGCTGTAATATGCACCTTACCGCTGACCGCCCTGTCCAGCGAGGCATGGACATTGCCTTCCACATGCCGGTAGAGAGCCGGAATCGCCTTCCGTGAGAAAAAGTGGCGTTTGGGAACCTGCCACCGAGGAACTGCACATTGAACAAACTCATGGAAGGGGGCCGAGTCTACCAACTGAAAAGGCAGCAGTTGAAGCGCTAGCAATTTAGCCAAGCTAGCATTCAACCGCTGGGCATGTGGATGGCTGGGAGTAAACTTCTTTTGACGGTCCAGCAGCTGGGGCAGGGAAATTTGCCTGGTAGAATCGGACGTCGGTGTACTGCTAACAGAGTGCCCGCAAGTACTTGGCTGTGACACACCTAATTCTACACCTTCATTCCTCTCAGAGCAGCTTTCAGAGAGGACTGAAGATATAGTGGGGTTGGAGATCCCAGCTGATGAGGAGCAAGGAGAGGTCCGCTTTGTTCTCTGGTGTGGGTCTTTAATGTGCGCTTGCCAACGAGCTGCATGGCAGGTCGACATATGTCTGGTCATGCTTGTGGTGCCCAAGCGGCTGATGTTTTGGCCACGCGAGATACGCTTGAGACATATGTTGCAAATAGCAGTGGTGCGATCTGATGCACTCGTCTCAAAAAAGGCCCACACCAAAGAACTTTTGTGATAACGTGCAGAGGCAGCGCCCTGCACAGGCGGAGCTCTGCGGTGTGATTCAGTTGGTGTGCTGGCCTCTAGCTGGCCTCCGGAGGGCATCCTGCCTCGTTGGACATGTGCCGCCGCCTCCTCCTCCTCCTCCTCTCTCCCTTCAGGCACCCACGTGGAGTCAGTGACCTCATCATCCCCTCCCTCTTCACAACTGGATCCAACCTGGCAGTAAGCTGCAGCTGGTGGAAGATAACTGCCAGATTGCTGTCCTTGAGCATCCCCTCTCTCTGCGCTCACGCTACTGCCTTCCTCTAGCTGGGTATCATCATCCGAGCCTTCAAAACGTTGGGCATCCTCCTGGAGCATGTACCCAACACTGTGCTCAAACAGTTCGGGGGACTCCTCAGGAGGACATGGTGGGTCTAGGGAAGGGGTGCCTGATGATGCCATTGAGTACGCGTTGGCAGCTGCTTTGCCAGTACCCTGAGCCTGGGTGAGAGAGGATGAGGAGGATGAGGAGGGCTTGGTCATCCATTCTACCAAGCCTTCGGCATGATGCGGCTCAACATGTCCAGCTGCCGAAAACAAGGACAAGCGTGTCCCATGGCCACGTGCTGATGACGATGCACGACCACGTCCACGACCAGCACTGTTGTCTCTAGAAACAGAGCCTGCTTGCCCTGTGTTCTTGCCTCGGGACTGTCTACCTCTCCTTGGCGCTCTTCCAGGCATTGTAGTGGGTAGTGTATATTGTGCTGGAGTCACACAGCACACACACTAACTCCTGCAGGTGGCTGCCTTAGATGACAGCAACAGGGCCTTACGGCAGATAGAGGCTGCCTTAGATGACAACAACTGGGCCTTACGGCAGATAGAGGCTGCCTTAGATGACAACAACTGGGCCTTATGGCAGATAGAGGCTGCCTTATATGACAACAACTGGGCCTTATGGCAGATAGAGAGGCTGAGGTGGTTTTATGTGTGCTGTACTAACAGAGCACACACACACACGCTAGCTCCTGGAGATGCCTGGCTGCCTTCGATGACAACAACTGGGCCTTACGGCAGATAGAGGCTGCCTTATATGACAACAACTGGGCCTTATAGCAGATAGAGAGGCTGAGGTGGTTTTATGTGTGCTGTACTAACAGAGCACACACACACACGCTAGCTCCTGGAGATGCCTGGCTGCCTTCGATGACAACAACTGGGCCTTACGGCAGATAGAGGCTGCCTTATATGACAACAACTGGGCCTTATGGCAGATAGAGAGGCTGAGGTGGTTTTATGTGTGCTGTACTAACAGAACACACACACACACGCTAGCTCCTGGAGATGCCTGGCTGCCTTCAATGACAACAACTGGGCCTTACAGCAGATAGAGGCTGCCTTATATGACAAAAACTGGGCCTTATAGCAGATAGAGAGGCTGAGGTGGTTTTATGTGTGCTGTACTAACAGAGCACACACACACACGCTAGCTCCTGGAGATGCCTGGCTGCCTTCGATGACAACAACTGGGCCTTACGGCAGATAGAGGCTGCCTTATATGACAACAACTGGGCCTTATAGCAGATAGAGAGGCTGAGGTGGTTTTATGTGTGCTGTACTAACAGAGCACACACACACACGCTAGCTCCTGGAGATGCCTGGCTGCCTTCGATGACAACAACTGGGCCTTACGGCAGATAGAGGCTGCCTTATATGACAACAACTGGGCCTTATAGCAGATAGAGAGGCTGAGGTGGTTTTATGTGTGCTGTACTAACAGAGCACACACACACACGCTAGCTCCTGGAGATGCCTGGCTGCCTTCGATGACAACAACTGGGCCTTACGGCAGATAGAGGCTGCCTTATATGACAACAACTGGGCCTTTAAGCAGATAGAGAGGCTGAGGTGGTTTTATGTGTGCTGTACTAACAGAGCGCACACACACACACGCTAGCTCCTGGAGATGCCTGGCTGCCTTCGATGACAACAACTGGGCCTTACGGCAGATAGAGGCTGCCTTATATGACAACAACTGGGCCTTATGGCAGATAGAGAGGCTGAGGTGGTTTTATGTGTGCTGTACTAACAGCACTGGCGTAGCGTGGGGGGGGCAGGGGGGACCGTGGCCCCGGGCGCAACATTGGGGGGGGGCGAAATTCCACACCAGTTGGTGTCACTTTGCCTCAATTCCCTGCACTGTGTCCCCTGCGATCCGCCGCCATATTGCGGCAGCTGGCGCCCTGTGATTGGGCGAGCGTGGTCATGTGCTGCTGCGGGGCTGGCCAGTCCTTGAACACGGTCGGCGCATGCGCAAAGGCTGCTCCTGGAGTCCCGCCCGCTCTTCTGTAAGCCGCCGCCGCCACCATCTTCTCCTCCACCCTTCCTTCTGACCGCGCCGGATCTGGAAGTTGGACTTCATCTGGGAATCAACCATGTGGCAGACAGCAGACTGTATTCAACAAAAACAGGTGAGTGCGTGAGCCGTCTCAGATGGGAGCAGCCGCCAGTCAGTGAGCAGTTGGGGAGAGTCACACGCCACCGCACTGCCATTCCACATCCACATGTTAATCCCAGCCAGCCCCCCCAGGAACATGCATGCTGAGTTACATAGAAGTGTAGTGGTCACAGTGTAGTATAGTGTACACTACAGTATAGGGGTCAGTGTAGAGTGTACAGTATAGGGGTCAGTGTAGAGTGTACAGTATAGGGGTCAGTGTAGTGTGTACAGTATAGGGGTCAGTGTAGTATAGTGTACAGTATAGGGGCCAGTGTAGTGTAGTGTGTACAGTATAGGGGTCAGTGTAGAGTGTACAGTATAGGGGTCAGTGTAGAGTGTACAGTATAGGGGTCAGTGTAGTATAGTGTACAGTATAGGGGTCAGTGTAGTATAGTGTACAGTATAGGGGTCAGTGTAGTATAGTGTACAGTATAGGGGTCAGTGTAGTATAGTGTACAGTATAGGAGTCGGTATAATGGTCAGTGTAGTATAGTGTACAGTAAAGGAGTCAGTGTAGTGGTCAGTTTAGTATAGTGTACAGTATAGGGGTCAGTGTAGTGTACAGTATAGGGGTCAGTGTAGTATAGTGTACAGTATAGGGGTCAGTGTAGTATAGTGTACAGTATAGGGGTCAGTGTAGTATAGTGCACAGTATAGGGGTCAGTGTAGTATACAGTATAGGGGTCAGTGTAGTATACAGTATAGGGGTCAGTGTAGTATAGTGTACAGTATAGGGGTCAGTGTAGTATACAGTATAGTGGTCAGTGTAGAATAGTGTTCAGTGTAGTGGTCAGTGTAGTATAGTGGTCAGTGTAGTTCTCAGTGTAGTATAGTGGTCAGTGTAGTGGTCAGTGTAGTGGTCAGTGTAGTGGTCAGTGTAGTATAGTGGTCAGTGTAGTGGACAGTATAGTGGTCAGTGTAGTGGTCAGTGTAGTGGTCAGTGTAGTATAGTGGTCAGTATAGTGGTCAGTGTAGTGGTCAGTGTAGTATAGTGGTCAGTGTAGTTCTCAGTGTAGTATAGTGGTCAGTGTAGTGGACAGTATAGTGGTCAGTGTAGTTCTCAGTGTAGTGCAGTGGTCAGTGTAGTTCTCAGTGTAGTGCAGTGGTCAGTATAGTATAGTGGTCAGTATAGTATAGTGGTCAGTGTAGTGTAATGGTCAGTAAAGGAATCGGGTAGGTCAGTGTTGGAATCAGGTAGGTCAGTACTCTTGTATTTGAAGGGACTCAGGGAGTGCTAAAAGTCCGAAGGTTAGGGGGGGGGGGGCGCGCAAATTTCTTGCCTTGCCCCAGGTGCTGACAACCCACGCTACGCCACTGACTAACAGAGCACACACACACACGCTAGCTCCTGGAGATGCCTGGCTGCCTTCGATGACAACAACTGGGCCTTACGGCAGATAGAGGCTGCCTTATATGACAACATCTGGGCCTTATAGCAGATAGAGAGGCTGAGGTGGTTTTATGTGTGCTGTACTAACAGAGCACACACACACACGCTAGCTCCTGGAGATGCCTGGCTGACTTCGATGACAACAACTGGGCCTTACGGCAGATAGAGGCTGCCTTATATGACAACAACTGGGCCTTATGGCAGATAGAGAGGCTGAGGTGGTTTTATGTGTGCTGTACTAACAGAGCACACACGCTAGCTCCTGGAGATGCCTGGCTGCCTTCGATGACAACAACTGGGCCTTATAGCAGATAGAGTGACTGAGGTGGTTTTATGTGTGCTGTACTAACACAGCACACACACACACACACTAGCTCCTATAAATGCCTGCCTGCCTTAGATCACAATAGGACAGAAGGTGATACTGCAATGCTGTACTAATAGCACGCACACACCAGACTAATCCCCAGAATCACAGCAGTTAGACTCAGCAGCAGATAATGTCACCACTCAGCAGCAGTGCAATCAGCAGAATGAATCAGTGATGCAATCAAATGATCAGTATTCAGTAGTAATGATAATGAATCAGCATCAGCATCAGCAGTCTGCCCATATCAGAATCAAGCCGGAACACAGTGCACTAGGCCGACGGCGCGGCGGCCTTTTATACAGTGGGGCGTGTACTAAAGCCCCTGAAATGTAATTGGCTACAGGCGTCCTGCCTGTAGCCAATTATTGCTCTCCTCGCTGCCGGCGCTGTGATTGGCCAAGCATGCAGGGTCACAGTGCATGCTTGGCCAATCATCAGCCAGCGATGCACTGCGACTGGCGCAATGCATTGCGGGCCGCTCGCATCACACGAATGTGATGCGAATGGCCCAAATAGTTCTGGGCTCGCCGAGCGGGCGAACGCCCGATGTTCGATTCGAACGTGGGTTCGAATCGAACACCGGGCCCATCCCTAATGACAAGACACAAGTGGTTTGCACGCTGTGCAATCAGAGCCTGAAGCGAGGCATAAACATTTTCAACCTGAGCACAACCTGCATGACCAGGCATCTAAGTGCAAAGCACAAGCTGCAGTGGAGTAGACACCTCAAAAACCAAGAAAGGTCTCTGGCTCCTATTACTCTATCCGTCATATTTACCCTGCAAAGACTGGCAAACAATAATGACATTCCTGTACATTGGTAAATTGTCAATGACATTCTTTCAAAATCGATTCAAACAAAACTGTCTGTAACCCTTACTTTTCCCGTTCCTACAAAAATACAACAGCCGTGACGCATCGGAGGATCGCCGCGGTAAGTTTGAACATATTCACGTTACTACATACAAACATTCAGATACAAATGTGGGGGAGATACTTCAGTTTCCAAAAACAAAAATTAAAAAACAAAATAGTCAGAATCATACCTTCACTCTTTCAGAAATAGAAAAAAATACAAAAAAAAAACATGAGAGCAGCTCGAAAACTTTGCATGGACCAGCCATACAAAGTTCAAACAAACGGGCATGAGAATTTTAACCACCGTTCCTCCTCTGAGAATCACAAAAAAGTGTACTACACGTCCATCAACACAATCATCATTACAGATTTCTGAAGCCACAGCTGAACTTTTTCCAAGGTATTTTTATTCTGAGGTCTCGTCCACCAGACATCAAAAGTACCTTCCAAAGGAGTACACTTTACTGTACCCTCTGACCATACATGTCATCCTTTAAGGGGTCTCATGTCCGGAGCCCCAAACCCAGACCTCATGTGCGGTGCGGCTGTCTGACTGGTGTGGAGCAGCAAGGGACCAAGCACACAAGACACGTGTGGTTTGCACGCTGTGCAATCAGAGCCTGAAGCGAGGCATAAACGTTCTCAACCTGAGCACAACCTGCATGACCAGGCATCTAAGTGCAAAGCACGAGCTGCAGTGGAGTAGACACCTCAAAAACCAAGAAAGGTCTCTGGCTCCTCCTGCTTCCTCTTCTGCTGCAGTCTCGGCCTCTTCATCCACCCCTGTAGTGACAGTGGCACCTGCCACCCCACAAACAGAGGATCTGCCAGCAACACTACCACCTGGGTCACCAACCATCTCCACAATGTTCCATGGATGCGTTCAGCTCTCTATCTCCCAAACACTGGAGCAGAAGAGGAAGTACCCCCCTAGCCACCCGCGATCCCTGGCCCTGAATGCCAGCATTTCAAAATTCCTCGCCTTTGAAATTCTGTCATTCCTTCCGGTGGAGACGCAGAGTTTTAAAAGCCTGATGGCATTGGCTGTCCCACAGTACGTCGTGCCCAGCCACCACTACATTTCCAGGCGAGCCATCTTTTCCCTGCACAACCAAGTGGGGGACAAAATTAGGTGTGCATTGCGCAACGCCATCTGTGGCAAAGTCCACCTAATTACGGATACGTGGACCAGTAAGCACGGTCAGGGACGTTATATCTCCCTAACAGCACACTGGGTAAATGCAGTGGTGGCTGGGCCTGAGGCGGATAGCAGTTTGGCGCATGTGCTTCCACCACCGAGGATTGCAGGGCGCTTCAGTTTGCCTCCTGTTGCTAACTTCTCCTACTCCGCTTCCTCATCCTCTACCGCCTCCTCATCCAGTCAGTGTAACACCTTCACCACCAACTTCAGCACAGCCAGGGGTAAACGACAGCAGGCAGTTTTAAAACGTTCCTGTTTGGGGGAAAAACGCCACACCGCGCAGGAGTTGTGGAGGGACATGGAACAACAGACCGATGAGTGGTTGGTGGCAGTGAGCCTCAAGCCCGGCCTGGTGGTGTGCGATAATGGGCGAAATCTCATAGCAGCTCTGGGCCTAGCCGGTTTGACGCACATCCCTTGCCTGGCGCATGTGCTGAACTTGGTGGTCCAGAGGTTCCTTAAAAATTACCCCAATATGCCAGAGCTGCTGCAGAAAGTGCGGGCCGTCTGTGCGCACTTTCGGCGTTCTCACCCTATTGCTGCTTGCCTGTCAGCACTACAGCGTAACTTTGGCCTTCCCGCTCACCGCCTCATATGTGACGTACCCACAAGGTGGAACTCCACCTTGCACATGCTGGCCAGACTGTGCGAGCAGCAGCAGGCGATAGTTACATAGTTACATAGTTAGTCAGGTTGAAAAAAGACAAAGTCCATCCAGTTCAACCATAAAAAAATTAATAAATAAAATAAAAAATATCGTACAATCCCATATACCCAATTCTATACCCACAGTTGATCCAGAGGAAGGCAAAAAATCCCAGCAGAGCATGATCCAATTTGCTACAGCAGGGGAAAAAATTCCTTCCTGATCCCCTGAGAGGCAATCGGATTTACCCTGGATCAACTTTACCTATAAATGTTAGTACTCAGTTATATTATGTACATTTAGGAAAGTATCCAGGCCTTTCTTAAAGCAATCTACTGAGCTGGCCAGAACCACCTCTGCAGGGAGTCTATTCCACATTTTCACAGCTCTTACTCTGAAGAAACCTTTCCGTATTTGGAGATGAAATCTTTTTTCCTCTAGACGTAAAGAGTGCCCTCTTCTCTTTTGTGTTGACCGTAAAGTGAATAACTCCACACCAAGTTCACTATATGGACCCCTTATATATTTGTACATGTTAATCATATCTCCCCTTATTCTCCTCTTCTCAAGAGTGAATAAATTCAGTTCCTCTAATCTTTCCTCATAGCTGAGCTCCTCCATGCCTATTATCAGTTTGGTTGCCTTTTCTCTGCACTTTCTATAGTGGAGTTTCAGCTGCAGCACGCACGCACGCGTGAGTCGCTCTGCGGAATAGCACCACTTCACCACCAATAACTGGGCCTCCATGCGAGACCTGTGTGCCTTGTTGCGCTGTTTCGAGTACTCCACCAACATGGCCAGTGCCGATGACGCCGTTCTCAGCGTTACTATCCCAGTTTTATGCCTCCTTGAAAAAACACTTTTGGCGATGATGGAAGAGGATGTCGTACAGAAGGAGGAGGAGGAATCGGGATCATTTCCAAGGCTTTCAGGGCAGTCATTCACAAGTGGCTCTGAGGGTGGGTTCCTGCACCAACAAACGCCAGGTACACAATTGTCCAGCAAGGGCACAGTTCTGGAGGATGACGAGGTGGAGAATGAGGAGGAGATGGAGGATGAGGAACCATGTTCACAGCAGGGTGGCACCCAGACCAGCTCATGGCCATCACTGGTGCGTGGCTGGGGGGATACAGAGGACACAGACGATACACCTCCCACAGAGGACAGCTTTTCGTTGCCTCTGGGCAGCCTGGCACACATGAGCGATTACATGCTGCAGTGTCTCCACAACGACCGCCGAGTTGCCCACATTCTAACAGGTGCTGATTACTGGGTGGCCACGCTGCTGGATCCCCATTACAAGGACAAAGTACCATCCTTAATTCCCTCACTGGAGCGTGATTGTAAGATGCGCGAGTACAAGTGCACGCTGGTAGACGCGCTGCTGGTGGCATTCCCACCTGACAGCGGGGGCACAGTGGAAGCACAAGGTGAAGGCAGAGGAGGAGGAAGAGGTCGCCAACGCAGCTGGGGCACCACCAGCACCTCAGAAGGCAGGGTTAGCATGGCCGAAATGTGGAAAAGCTTTGTCACCACGCCACAACAACCAGCACCAACAGCTGAGATGGAACATCTTAGCAGGAGGCAGCATTTCACCAACATGGTTGAGCAGTATGTGTGCACAGGCCTACACGTACTGGATGACGGGTCTGCCCCCTTCAACTTCTGGGTCTCCAAATTGGGCACATGGCCTGAGCTTGCCGTTTATGCCTTGGAGGTGCTGGCCTGCCCTGCAGCCAGTGTATTATCTGAACGTGTATTTAGCACGGCAGGGGGCGTTATCACAGACAAGCGCAGCCGCCTGTCCAGAGCCAATGTGGACAAGCTCACGTTCATTAAAATTAACCAGGCATGGATCCCACAGGACTTGTCCGTACCTTGTGCAGAATAGACATGTATACTGGCCTTACCCAGCCATTGTTGTATTTTTGATCTTTCTCACTCTTTTGGGGTGTACCCTAATTTAAAAAAAAAACAATTTAAAACAAAAACCAGTGTTGGCTACCTCGTCCTCCTCCACCACCGCTTCCACCTACACCGCCACGGTGCCACCTCAAAGGAGCACTAAAGCTTTTTTTTTTTTTCCTTAAAAATAACAAACATGTTATACTTACCTCCACTGTGCAGCTCGTTTTGCACACAGTGGCCCCGATCCTGGTCTTCTGGGGTCCCTCGGCGGCTGTCTTGGCTCCTCCCCGCAAGGACTCCACACCTTAATGCGAGTGAGCTCGCATGGTGTGGAGTGATTGCGGGCGCGCTCCCGTGATACAGCGGCGGCCATAGCCGCCGACTGTATCACTCGGCCCCGCCCCCCGGCGTGCCGCGTCATTGGATGTGATTGACAGCAGCGCCAGCCAATGGCTGCGCTGCTTTCAATCTATCCAGTGTAGCCAATCGGCGGCCAGGCAGAAAAACGAAGAGGATGACGGGGACGAGCATGGGACTTTCGAGGGGCCAGGTAAGAAAAACGGGGGCTCGGGGGGGGGCGGTATTGTCGAATGTTTTTTCACCTTAATGCATAGGATGCATTAAGGTGAAAAAACATGTAACTTTACTACTCCTTTAACCTCCTACTCCATATAGGGGTTGCCACCTCATCTCTTTAAAACCGAACACATATGAATTCCTCAGGTTCTGTGGCTGATTAAGGTGGTAATTAAACTCACTTGGTGCCTTATCTGCATTTAATTAGCCTCAGAACCTGTATAATTCATATGTGTTCGGGTTTAAAGGGATGAGGTGGCAACCCTAAATCCATATGGACCTCGTCCTCCTAGGTCAAGATTATTATTTTTTATTTGTATGTATTTTATGTAATTTTAAGTTGTTTCCCTATCCATATTTGTTTGCAGAGCACTTGCCATGCTCTTAACAACATTTTGCTGCCATTTGCAGCCCTCTAGCCCTTTCCATGACTTTTTTAGAGCCATTTTAGTCCTCAAAAGTTCGGGTCCCCATTGACTTCAATGGGGTTCTGGTTCGGGGTCAAGTTCGGGTCCCGAACTCAAACTTTTTTGCGAAGTTCGGCCGAACCCGAACATCCAGGTGTCCGCTCAACTCTATCAGTGAGCTCTGTGTCTTCTCTCTTTGGGCCCATTCCTCCCTCTTGGGGCCCATCAGTGAGCTCTCGGTCTCCTTCTCTTTGGGACCCATGAGTAAAAACTGTGTCTCCTCTCTTTGGGGACCATGAGTGAGCCCTGTGTCTCCTCTCTATGGGGCCCATTCCTCCCTCTTGGGGACCATCAGTGAGCTCTGTGTCTCCTTCTCTTTGGGACCCATCAGTAAAAACTGTCTCCTATCTTTGGGGACCATCAGTGAAGCTGTGTCTCCTTCTCGTCGGGGCCCATTTGGCTCTTGGGGCCCTCCAGTGAGCTCAGTGTCTCAATCTGAATGAATGACTTGTATAGCGCTACAAATGCGAACTGAATCACATGAAGGTGCTTTTTGCAGCAAGTGTCTTGCTGGCACAGTCATTTCAGTCAGTATTTTTACTGGCAGCCAGTAAAAAATGGGCACTTTTCTCCTGCCAGTAAATAAATATGGCTGTGACACTTGGCTCGGAACTACGCATGCGCAGTTTGGGGCCGGAGGCGGCTGAAACAGTGCCTGCTACAGTGTGTTCAGTCAGTGCCGGCAGGGGACAGGACTGGTGAATGGGGTGCCTGAGAGTTTTTCTGCTGGGTGAAAGTGTTAACCACAATACACCACTGTGCTGTCTTGCTCTTCCCGCTGTTCTTATTCAATCTATTCTTCACACTGCGGGAGAACCCACTACGTCACCCCCTGTGGGTGGAGTTCATAGCATAGACAGACGTGTGCATCTACCAATTAAAGGCACAGGACTGGTTTGATGGGCAGCATCATTAACCTATGGTTAAAGGCGTTTAAGAAGCTCTCAGCCAATGGAAAGGATGGCCTTGCTGATCTAGGAGGGAAACGCTAATAGAGAGAGAAAAAAAAAAAAAAAAGAGGCGGGGGCAGCGGAAGCGGGTCGGTGAATTACGGGCGGAGGAGTGTGAAGAAGCGCTGAGGTTCGGTAAGACGGGTGAATGGGTCTATAGCGGTGTGGATATAGCTGGGTTAGCTCAGGCTAAACGCGCCTCGCAAGGCATTGTGGGAGCGGAAACGTGAGGTGCCGGGCGCGGGAGGGAGGAAGGGGTTTCCTTTCAGCAGGGATCTCCCCGGTAAGAGAAGTGAGGGGAGGGGGTGTCATAGTGAGGTGAGGGCTCCGTCCGGCGTGCAGACTCGCACTCCGCCACACACAATATACAGGCCCTTCCGCCCGGGAGACTCACTGAGTGGGGAGTGCACAGGGCAGGCATATCATGGTATTGCTGGAGGAGGGGGGCAAGGAACATGATGGAGGGGGGATGCAAAGGGCACATGGCGTATCTTTTGGTATTGATCAAAGTATTGTTGTGAGAGGAGGGGGGGCACATCATGGCATTGCTGGGAGGAGGGGGGGGGGGCACATCATGGCATTGCTGGGAGGAGGGGGGGGGGCACATCATGGCATTGCTGGGAGGAGGGGGGGGGCACATCATGGCATTGCTGGGAGGAGGGGGGGGGCACATCATGGCATTGCTGGGAGGAGGGGGGGGCACATCATGGCATTGCTGGGAGGAGGGGGGGGGGGCACATCATGGCATTGCTGGGAGGAGGGGGGGGCACATCATGGCATTGCTGGGAGGAGGGGGGGGCACATCATGGCATTGCTGGGAGGAGGGGGGGCACATCATGGCATTGCTGGGAGGAGGAGGGGGGCACATCATGGCATTGCTGGGAGGAGGGGGGGGCACATCATGGCGTTGCTGGGAGGGGGGGCACACCATGGCATTGCTGGGAGGAGGGGGGGGGCACACCATGGCATTGCTGGGAGGAGGGGGGGCACACCATGGCATTGCTGGGAGGAGGGGGGGGCACATCATGGCATTGCTGGGAGGAGGAGGGGGGCACATCATGGCATTGCTGGGAGGAGGAGGGGGGGGCACATCATGGCATTGCTGGGAGGAGGAGGGGGGGCACATCATGGCATTGCTGGGAGGAGGGGGGCACATCATGGCATTGCTGGGAGGAGGGGGGCACATCATGGCATTGCTGGGAGGAGGGGGGCACACCATGGCGTTGCTGGGAGGAGGGGGGGGCACACCATGGCGTTGCTGGGAGGAGGGGGGGGCACACCATGGCGTTGCTGGGAGGAGGGGGGGCACACCATGGCGTTGCTGGGAGGAGGGGGGGCACATCATGGCATTGCTGGAGGAGGGGGGCAAGGAACATGATGGAGGGGGGATGCAAAGGGCACATGGCGTATCTTTGGTATTGATCAAAGTATTGTTGTGAGAGGAGGGGGGGGCACATCATGGCATTGCTGGGAGGAGGGGGGGCACATCATGGCATTGCTGGGAGGAGGGGGGGCACATCATGGCATTGCTGGGAGGAGGAGGGGGGGCACATCATGGCATTGCTGGGAGGAGGAGGGG
Organism: Rana muscosa; assembly: GCA_029206835.1. Lineage (NCBI taxonomy): Eukaryota > Metazoa > Chordata > Amphibia > Anura > Ranidae > Rana > Rana muscosa. Next base: position 185,635,851 of record CM055124.1, on the reverse strand, counting down.
GGGCACATCATGGCATTGCTGGGAGGAGGGGGGGCACATCATGGCGTTGCTGGGAGGAGGGGGGGCACACCATGGCGTTGCTGGGAGGAGGGGGGGCACACCATGGCGTTGCTGGGAGGAGGAGGGGGGAGGGCACATCATGGCGTTGCTGGGAGGAGGAGGGGGGAGGGCACATCATGGCGTTGCTGGGAGGAGGAGGGGGGAGGGCACATCATGGCGTTGCTGGGAGGAGGAGGGGGGAGGGCACATCATGGCGTTGCTGGGAGGAGGAGGGGGGAGGGCACATCATGGCGTTGCTGGGAGGAGGAGGGGGGAGGGCACATCATGGCGTTGCTGGGAGGAGGAGGGGGGAGGGCACATCATGGCGTTGCTGGGAGGAGGGCACATCATGGCGTTGCTGGGGGGAGGGCACATCATGGCGTTGCTGGGAGGAGGGGGGAGGGCACATCATGGCGTTGCTGGGAGGAGGGGGGAGGGCACATCATGGCGTTGCTGGGAGGAGGGGGGAGGGCACATCATGGCGTTGCTGGGAGTGGGGCACAGTATTTTATACCTGTAGATTATTTTATTTTTTTCCCTTAAATTGTTGTGTACACACACACACACCTCATTCACACTATGCATGCCCTAAAGTGGTACTAGACCCTCAGTATAATAATTCTCTTCATTAAAGTTCACCTGTCTGGCATCTTTTTCCCACTTTTAAACAACTGACCTCCGGAAATGTATGTCCTTTTTTTTTTCCCCACAAATAGAGCCTTCGTTCTAGAGCTTTTGTTTGGAATTTGATCACCACTGCTGTATTTATTGTGTGCTATAAACGAAGACCGACAATTTTGTTTTTGAAAAAAAAAAATAACACCTATCCAAAAAACATTTCTTCATTTAACTTAGGCCAATATGAAAAAAAAAAAAGCTGGACAGCCACACTGCTGGGGAATTTCTTTATTCTAATACGGGATACAAAGGTGACCTACAGGTACAAGCTAACATGTTTCACACCAAAGTCGGGTGCTTTCCTCATAGGCCAATATGAAGTCTGCTACATCCTTTTTGTTAATAAAAATCCCAATAAGGGTCTATTGATCAGTTTGCGTGAACATCATGGCGTCTACAAACCTATGGGATATATTTATTTTTTTACTAGAAATGGCAGCGATCAACGATTTACAGCGGGACTGCAATATTGCTGTGAACGTTCTGACACTTTTGACACTTTTTGGAGACCAGTGGCATTATTACAGTGATCAGTGCTAAACAAATATGCACTGTCACTATACTAATGACAATGACTGGGAAAAGGGTTAACTGTGTGCCTAGCCAGTGTTTTTTTTTTTTTTTTTTTCTAAACTGTAGGAGGTGCTTTTACTAAGGGAAGACATGGATCCAAGTTCCTCTTTGCAGGAAGACGGGATCCATGCCTTCCCTACTGAAACAATGGCGATCTCCCTTGTTTACATAGGCAGGATGCTGTGTTGCTTCTCTGCTGGATGATCGGCAGATGCCAGCAGACATCGCGTCTGCAGTGCCTGCTGCTGGGCTCCCGCTGTTTGTAATCAGAGAGAGCAAGCTGCCGGTGGTGCGCATGCACACACCCTACCTGGATTGTATGTGTGTATGTATGTATGTATGTATGTATAATATAAATATATAGTGATTTGGTGCAGAGGTGACGCCCTATAGCAGCAAAACTGTAATGGGGTGGACTCTAAGTGGTTAAACTCCCCTGCATGTTGGCCTATGTGTCCATGCACACAGATATTTAGCAGTGTTTAGAGGCAGGAAAAAAAACCTGTGCCAGAGCAGCAGTGTTTGGCAGAAAAACGCTTGTAAACGCATCTAAATGTGCTTAAATGCATTTTAACGCTTTCACACGGGCTGTCTGATCAGGTTTTCAGGCAGACCTCATCCTGTCCTCCTATGGAGTGGCGGTGCGTCCGCTGACACCCACTGCCATCTGATCCTGTGCCAGAAACGGACACATGGTGGAAATGGGCAGGTGGTCCGTTTCCATCCGATTTCCCCATAGAGGAGAGTGGGACTGTGTGGAGGGGACACAAACCTGTCATCCGCCTGCTCAGCAGAGCGATCCCCCGCTGAGCAAGCAGATGCTGTTAACCACTTGCCTGCTGCAGTTTTACTGCGGCAGGTTGGCTCGGCTGAGCGAAATCACTTAATGTAACGTGATCTCGCATTGTGGTCACTAGGGGTGTGCGCTCTTGCCCCTGGTGCCGATGCGAGTGCCCAGCGGGCGCGATGACCGCCGGGCGCTCGTGACAGAGCGAGAACCGGAAGCTGTGTGTGTAAACACACAGCTCCCGGTTCTTTTAGGGGGAGAAATGACTCCTTGTATGTTCATACAAAGTATGAACAGCGATCTGTCGTTTCCCCTAGTCAGTCCCATCCCCCCCCCCCTTCAGTTGGAACACACTTAAGGGAACATAATTAACCCCTTGATCGCCCTCTAGTGTTAACCCCTTCCCTGCCAGTGTCATTTTTACAGTATTCAGTGCATTTTTATAGCACTGATCGCTGTAAAAATGCCAATGGCCCCAAAAATGTGTCAAGCGTCCGACATAATGTCGCAGTCACGATAAAAATCGCTGATCGCAGCCATTACTGGTATAAAAAAAAATATTAATAAAAATGCCATAAAACTATCCCCTATTTTGTAGACGCTATAACTTTTGCGCAAACCGATCAATAAACTTATTGCGTGTGTGGGGTGTTTTTTTTTTTTTTACCAAAAATATGTAGGAGAATTCCTATCGACCGAAACTGAGGGAAAAAAAGCTGAGTTAGACTTACCGGTAACTTCTTTTTTGAGAGTATTCCTGGACAGCCCATGAGACCTAGGGCTCCTCCTCCTACCAGGACAGGAAACATGTTACCCCCACCGGATAAAAGGGCGGTTCTCCAGGCCCCATGTCAGTCTTCTCGAACCGTAGGCCTTCCCTGAAAAACATGCATAAAACACATAACTTCCAGACAAAACCGGGTGGGAATCCAGCTGTCCTGGAAGACTCTCAGAAAAGGAGTTACCGGTAAGTCTAACTTGGCTTTTCTCTCAAGCGTCTTCCAGGACAGCTTATGAGACGATGAGACAGAACTTGCCAGTCTAGGGTAAGACAACTGCCTGAAGGACCTTTCGACCAAACCCCTGTTCCTGAGCAGATAGGAGATCCAGGCGATAATGTTTAATGAAGGTTGAATAACTGGACCATGTGGCAGCTCTGCAAATTTGTTCCGGTGACGCACCAGCCCTCTCAGCCCAAGACGCAGACAATGCTCTTGAATGTGCAGTGACAAAAGGTGGAGGAACTTCTCTAATTTTGTAAGCTTCAGAGATGGCTTGCTTTATCCATCTAGCCAATGTGGCTTTGGCTGCACTCTTACCCCTGTGCGTACCTGAAAAAAGGACAAACAAGGCGTCTGTTTTCCTAAAGGTCTTGGTGACCTCAAGATAGACGAGGAGAATTCTTCTCACATCTAAAAAAGGAAACTTTCTTTCTTAGTTGCCCTGTGGCGAACTACAAAAGGTTGGCAGTACAATGTCCTGAGATCTGTGGAATGTACTGGCCACCTTAGGCAAAAACCCAGAATCAGTTCTCAAAACACGATCCTCAAAAATTGTGAGGAACGGCTTCCTCACTGATGAGGCCTGTAACTCGCTTACCCTACGAGCTGAGGCAATAGCTACCAAAATTTTTTTTTTTTAAAGTAAGTAACTTAACAGAAATATCCTCTAGGGGCTCAAAAGGAAATTCTACCAGAGTTTGAAGCACCAGGGACACGTCCTAAGTTGGACAACTTTTCACCACTACTGGTCTGACCCTAGAAATGGATTTGAAAAATCTAGCTATAGTGGGATTTTCCAGGAGAGAAAACTGGAGGAAAACACTGATAGCTGCCGCCTGTACCTTTTTTTTTTTTTTTTTTTTTTTTTTTTTTGTTGTAAACCCACTTATGCAACTTGCACCTAAAGGTAAGGCTTACCTGTAGGTGCAAGAAATATCTCCTAAACCTACAAGGTTTAGGAGATATTTTCAAAAAATGACATGCATTAGTGTCTACAGCGCATGTGGGCAGTAGACAACGGCGCATTCACAGGAATACTCCCATTCACAAATCCGGATTTGACGGCTCCCGTGCTCATGTGCAGAGTGACGTCTCCGCTGCTCCGGCCAATCACAGCGCCGGAGTGGCGCTGTGATTGGCTGGAGCGGTGATACCCGGATGTAACCTTCTGGCTATCGCCGCAGCAATGGCAGGAGAGGGAGACGAGGACGGCTTCGGGGGCCCCGATCTAAGGTAAGTGATGCATAATGAGCTAGTATGCTAGTCATGCTAGCTCATTATGGCTTTGTCTTGCAGGTTGGATTTATAAAAAAAAAAAAAAAAAAAAGTTTCCAGGGTTTACAACCACTTTAAGGTACTAACTGAAAGACCTTTTTCGACACCCTCTTGAAAAAATTCCAAAATAGAAGGAACATCATGAGTTAATCTTTGATTTTCAGATAACCATAAATTAAACTTTTTCTAAACCTTGGAATATATGGCTCTAGTGACTGGTTTTATGCAATTTACCAGTGTCTTGACTACTTTGTCAGAGAACCCCTGGGCACTTAGTATCTTTTCTTCAGATACCAAGCCGTCAAGTTTAAGGAAACCACCTGGTGGATGTGACACTGGACCCTGCTATAGCAAGTCCTCTCTCTTCGGAAGCCTTAGTGGAGGCTCCGAGACCAGAGTCTGTAGCAGGGAAAACCATGGCCTCTTGGGCCAGAAGGGGGCTATCAGAATAAGGTCTGTTCTAGGAGAAACTTCCGGAGAACTTCCGGAATAAGTCTGATCGGCAGGAAGGCGTAACAGAGGCCGAATGGCCACGGATTCGCCAGAGCATCGATCCCCAATGCTTGATCTGCTGGGTTCAGAGAAAAGAACCCCTCTGTCTTGCGGTTGTCCTGGTTTGCGAACAGATCCGCTTCGGGACAACCCTATTTGTCGGTGAGCTCCGCAAACACCTCGGGATGAAGAGACTAATTGTCTCAAACCACCCTGTAGCGACAGAGTCTGCCAAGCAGTTTTGCATCCCCTTCAGGTGCACTGCTGTAATTGAGGCTAGATTCCCTTTCTGCCCATGATAAAATCTCCTGGGCAATAGATTGAAGAATCCGACTCCTCGTACCTCCCTGCTTGTTGAGGTACGCAACTATCGCAATGTTGTCTGATAGAATCTGGAGATTGTGACCGCTGATCTCCATCTGAAAAACTTGCAAGGCTCTCTGAACTGCTAGAAGCTCTCTCTGGTTCGATGAAGCTCTTGCTTCCCTCAAGGACCATTCTCCTTGTGCGACTTTGTTGCTGAGGTGGGCTCCCCATCCCCAGGAACTTGCATCCGTAGTGATCCTCTGGGATATAGGAATGGACCATGGTAGGTGAAGGTTTGTCCTCCACCACCACAAGCTTCTTTTTACACTGGCAAGTAACAAAACCTTGACTCCAGAGACCTTGTGTCTCCATCCCAATTCCTCAAAAGAAACATCTGTAATGGTCTTTAATGGAATCTTGCCCGTGGTACTGCAGGAAAGCATGAGGTCATCAGACCTACTGCTCTTGCAACCTCTATGTGAGACCGATTGGTCTGTAAAGCTGAGACTGTCGTCCAGGTAAGGGATAATAGTTATCGCCTTTAACCTTGGAGCTTGGGCTTTGTCCTGAGTCTTGGTCTGCAAGAGAACAAATGAACCTGTAAGTTTAATGCCACATACCCTCCATCACACCCCATGTAGGAGAAAAGGAAAATGTGCCCCCCTTCACCTAGTCCCTACTAATTACAAGGGGGAAGACACTCACAGTATGAGTAAGTAAGCAAATAGACTTCAGGCTTACCTGTGAGGCGCTGGTGTTAGGGCCTGCTTCCACTGCCTGTGCAGGTATCGCAGCGGAGTCCATCCTGCCCCCATAGTGGTCCGCAGCCTCTGCTGGGTTTCACCTTTTCAAACAACCAGCCTCCCAGCGTCCCTTTTTTGTGCTGTTTAGAGACCGGAACTAGCGTCTCCGGCGCCCGTTGAGACGTCATGCGCCCCGGAAGTGACCCCTCTGGTAATTCCTGTGAGCCAGCCTGGAACGCAAGTTCCGCCCATCGCTGTGCACGGCTTCCTCCTTCCACTGCATGCTCCAGCCTGGCTGTTTAGCAGGGGAAAAAGCCGACTACTGCCGCTGGTGTGCAGGTATCCATGCGGTTTGCGGGTGGGAGCTCAGACGAACATCGCGGTACTGACATTCCCCATGTACTGAGAAACAGGGACAGCAGCCACAAACAAACTCCCCCGGTGGATGTGCCGCTCTGGGAAAGGAAAGAGGTAGGAAAACTCACGCCATTGCTCAGGGAGCCATGCTCTTGAGACCTAGGGGAACCAGTTCCAGGAACATGTTACCCCCCGTCCGCAGGAAACGCTAATACTGACATGGGGCCTGGAGGTTCGCCCTTTTATCCAGTGGGGGTAACTTGTTTCCTGTCCTAGTAGGAGGAGCCCTAGGTCTCATGGGCTGTCCTGGAAGACGCTTAAGAGAAAAAAAAATTTTTATATATTTTTTGGGGATATTTATTATAGCAAAAAGTAAAAAATATAGAATTTTTTTTTCAAAATTGTCGCTCTATTTTTGTTTATAGTGCAAAAAATAAAAACAGCAGAGGTGATCAAATACCACCAAAATAAAGCTCTATTTGTGGGGAAAAAAAGGATGTCAATTTTGTTTGGGAGCCACGTCGCACGACCGCGCAATTGTCAGTTAAAGCGACACAAAAAGTGGCCTGGTCTTTGACCAGCGAAATGGTCCGGGGCTGAAGTGGTTAAGCAGCGGCGCCCGTGTTAAAGGGGCCTAATGCCCTGTACACACGATAGGATTTTCCATAAAAAAAAAAAAATTGGATGTGAGCTTTTTTGTCGGATATTCCGACTGTGTGTATGCTCCATCCAACATTTTCTGTCAGACTTTCCACCAGCAAAAGATAGAGGGCAGGTTCTCTATTTTTCCGATGGAAAAAGTTCTTGTCGGAAATTCCGCTCGTCTGTATGCAATTCCGATGCGCAAAAAAGCACGCATGCTCAGAATCGAGCAGAAGAGCTGAAATGCCTATTGAACTTCATTGATCTCGCCTTGTTGTACGTCACCGCGTTCTTGACAGTCGGAATTTCGGGCAAAATTTGTGTGACCGTGTGAATGCAACACAAGTTTTGAGCCAACATTCCGTCAGAATCCACGGTTTTCTTGTCGACATTTCCGATCGTGTGTACGCGGCATGAGTGTTCATGTCTGAGCCTACAGTGCATGAATTGCCTGAGAATGGCACTAAGTAGCATGTGTATGTACAGTCCTTGTCAGAAGTGGCATATTGGTTGCTCCTAGAAGGTTCTGCAAGGCAAAGGAGCCACCCTATAGGCAGAAACTTTACAAGGGGACAAGAAACAAAGGTGACGTAAAGTTTGCTGCTACATATTTTTTTTTTTTTTAAGGAGATTTTAATAACCCGTTAAGGCATCACATTTAGAGCTTAAGGGCCAGTTCACACCAGATGCAGTTCCGTGTGCTTTTTTTTTCTTCTGCACAAAATGCATGCACAGCGTTTTCCATGTATTTCAATGGCTCTAGTTCACCACAGTGCAGTTTCCGGTGCGGCAACTGACTGCATGGTCTGAACTAGAGCCATTGGAATACATGGAAAACGCGGTGCATGCATTTTGTGCAAAAAAAAAAGCACACGGAACTTCGTCTAGTGTGAACTTGCACAAAAAGTACCTACCAACGCATAGAACTATAATGCACAGATGGTTCTGATTTGCTTGTTGCAATGTGCTATATAGCCCAGGTGCATTCTGGTCTCCTGTGTATGTGTGTTGGCTCATTAGCCATGCAGACTGGTATGACAAAACATGTATACTTGTGTATGTTAGCATTCATCACTGCAATACATGTGACTAGGCTCTTAAGAGCCAGTTCTGCACCGGAAACTGACTGCATGGTGTGAACTAGAGCCAACTAAAGCCTTTGGAATACATGAAAAACACTGCATGCATTTTTAGTGAAGGGAAAAAATGCGCACAGAACTGCGTCTGGTGTGACTTGGTCCTAAAGGATAAGTTCAACTTTCATAAACGAGTAGCCCCCTGCACCCCCTGTTGTGACAGCAGGCCTTGGATCTTTTCCCCGCGCCCACAAATTACAAAAAGCAGCCGCAAGGCTCCACCCACCCGACCGCGTCATTCATTCACCAAGTTCTGAGAATGGAAGAACTGCAGCAACAATTCTCAAAGCACTACCAGGGCGCTGATGAGCGCTCTAGGTAGTTAAAGCGGAGCTCCACCCAAAAGAAGCACTGATTGGAGAAGCATTGGTGTCACTGGTCCCCAAAAAGTGTCAATTGGGGTCAGCTTTATCTACTGCAATGTTGCAGTTCCGCTAAAAATCGCAGATCGCCGCCATTGCTAGTATAAAAACATAGTTTTTAGACTCTATAACTTTTGCGCAAACCAAAAATATACGCTTATTGGGATTTTTTTTTTTTTTAACCAAAAATAGGTAGAATACTACATATTGGCCTAAATTTAATGAAGAAATATTTCCCTCTCTCCCTCCAGTTACTTTGGCTTCGGTCTAGGGGTACCTTGAAGGGGAATAGCGAGGTGCGCCATGTCCTCTAGATTACAGCATGTAGAGGTGAAGGCCAGTATCAGATTACACCCGGGCTGTGTATACGCTCAGAGCCAGGTCTGTTCTGCTGATAACCCCCTTTGCTCCCAGTAATTGGAGTACCACACACTGAAAAGGTCCAACACGTATTTATTCCATAACGGCAAACAAATAGTCCTTTGCGAGCAGACAGTTTGAGACCCATAGAACAGTTCAGTATTGGTGGGGAGTAGGTCAAGGCACAATCCTCAAAGAAACTGAACCGTTGAGGTTTCACCAACGGTTGCTAAGCACAGTGGCTGTTAAATGGACTTTTTGGTGCAGAGTCTCTTCCAGCGACTCTAGTGAACAGGAACTGGAGTTACCTTCTCTACGTTTCAGCCCCTGTCAGGGGGAAGACATCCCTCCAAGGGAGTTACCAGAGGCCCTGCCGTCACCGGATTAATGCTGTACCGGGCTATTCGGAAGGGTTACACTCCCCGGCCGCCTCGCCTCAGATACGGGTCCCAACACCTTTTTTTTTCAAAATTGTCCAAATTTTAAATCGTTTATAGCGCAAAAAATAAACCGCAGAGGTGATCAAATGGCACCAAAAGAAAGCTCTATTTGTGGGGAAAAAAACGTTAATTTTGTTTGGTTACTGCGTCGCACGACCACGTAATTTGTTAGTTTAAGCGACGCAGTGCCGCCATGGGGGGGGGGAGGCCCGATCAGGAAGGGGGTAAATTCTTCTGGTGGTTAAATAAAAAAAAAAAACTTTTTTTAAATATACATCAGTTTTTGTTTTTTAAATAAAATAAAAAAAATCAGTTTTTTAAATCTGAGCAAAAAATGCCTATGAATTTGGCTCTGTTTACACTAGCTGACTCCAAAATTGTGCGATTTTCAGCGCAATTTTAAATAGGGTTGTCCCGATACCACTTTTTTAAGACTGAGTACAAGTACCGATACTTTTTTTCAAGTACTCGCCGATACCGAATACCGATATTTTTTTTTTTTTTTTTAATCTCGTGTCAGTATTTTTTTTTTTTTTTTTTTTTTACAATGCTTTATTTTTTTAAGGAGTGTGTGTGTGTGTGTGTGTGTGTGTGTGTGTGTGTGTGTGTTTTCTTTTATTTATTGAATTTTTTATTTTATTTTTATCAGCCCTGTTGGGGGGCTTTGGTGAGATATCAGGGGGGGGGGGTTTGAGAGAGAGAAGCGGAGAAACAGCTGTAAATCTATACAGCGGTGATCGGTGCTTGTAACACCCCCCACACACGATCACCGCTGACTGTCCAGGTATCGGATCAGGTATCGGGAACATTTGCCCGAGTACAAGTACTCAGGAAATGCTCGGTATTGGTACCGATACTAGTATCGGTATCGGGACAACCCTAATTTTAGAGTCTGACTTTGATAGGACTTTAACACTCTCTGGCATTGAAGTGTCTACATAGTTACATAGTTAGTCAGGTTGAAAAAAGACACAAGTCCATCCAGTTCAACTATAAAAAAAAATAAAAAATATCGTACAATCCCATATACCCAATTCTATACCCACAGTTGATCCAGAGGAAGGCAAAAAACCCCAGCAGAGCACGATCCAATTTGCTACAGCAGGGGAAAAAACTCCTTCCTGATCCCCCGAGAGGCAATCGGATATTCCCCGGATCAACTTTACCTATAAACGTTAGTACCCAGTTATATTATGTACATTTAAGAAAGAATCCAGGCCCTTCTTAAAGCAAACTACTGAGCTGGCCAGAACCACCTCTGCAGGGAGTCTATTCCACAGCTCTTACTGTGAAGAAACCTTTCCGTATTTGGAGGTGAAATCTCTTTTCCTCTAGACATAAAGAGTGCCCCCGTGTCCTTTTGTGTTGACCGTAAAGTGAATAACTCAACACCAAGTTCACAATATGTACATGTTGATCATATCCCCCCTTTTATCTCCCCTTCTCGAGAGAATAAATTCAGTTCTTCTAATCTCTCCTCATAGCTGAGCTCCTCCATGCCGCTTATCAGTTTGGTTGCCCTTCTCTGCTATTTCTCCAGTTCCCCGATATCCTTTTTGAGAACTGGGGCCCAAAACTGAACTGCATATTCCAGATGAGGTCTTACTAATGATTTGAACAGGGGCAAATCTCGCTCTCTAAATTTTTTTTCTTGCTATGAGCAGAAGCAGCTTTTCCCCATTTTTTTCCTTGCATATGATTGAAATATTTGGACCTGTGTCCTTTTACCACATAGGAAGGGCGGGGCTATCAAACTAGTGAACATACCATCACAGTGAGTGCATTCACACACATGACACGGCCTAAACTCTGATGTATTTGTGATGTAAAATACAATTGTTTTGAATAATGTAACATTTTCATGTTTTTATCTTTTAAGGAATCGGGTATACCTTGTTCCACATATTAATTGCTATGAAAGATATGTGCTCTAATTACACATATGAAACATTTCTTTTTCTCATGTGTAGCAGTGTGTATGGATTCCTAGAGGATTTTAAAACAGCAGCAGGTGTAATCGTGATCATGTAGCCCACTGAGCTATTTTTAATGAGACGTTTCTAATGAGATGCAGTGGGCGTTGGATTTAATTGAAGCCCCAGAGTTTTAAAGAAGCAGTAACTGCAAAAAAAGAAATACAAGCTTTTTCCACATCCCAGACAAAGCATCTTGTGAAAATGATTGCTGGGATAGTTTCCAGAAAGCCTTTTTTTGGGTGATTATTGCATATCCCATCATTTAACCACTTCAGCCCCAGAAGGATTTACCCCCTACCTGACCAGAGCATTTTTTGCGATACGGCACTGCGTCGTTTCTAGCTGACAATTGCGCGGTCGTGCGACATTGTACCAAAACAAAATTTACTTTTTTTTTTTTTTTTGCGCTATAAACAAAAAGGAGCGACGATTTTGGCAAAAAAAAGCAATTTTTTTTTTGCTATAATAAATATCCCCAAAAAATATATAATAAAAACTAATTTCTTCCTCAGTTTAGGCCGATATGTATTCTTCTACATATTTTTGGTAAAAGAAAATCGCAATAAGTGTATATTGATTGGTTTGCACTAAAGTTATAGCGTCTACAAAATAGGGGATAGAGTTATGGCATTTTTATTATTTTTTTACTAGTAACTGCGACATTATGGCGGACACTTTTGACACTTTTTCGGATCGTTGTCATTTATACAGCGATCAGAGCTACAAATAGCCACTGATTACTGTATAAATGACACTGGCAGGGAAGGGGTGAAACACTAGGGGGCGATCAAGGGGTTAAGTGTGTCCTATGGAGTGATTCTAACTGTGGGGAGGATGGGCTACCACTGACATGACAGAGATCACTGCTCCCGATGACAGGGAGCGGTAGCTCCCTGTCATGTTACTAGGCAGAACAGGGAAATGCCTTGTTTACATAGGCATCTTCCCCCTTCTGCCTCTCCTCGCCGCAATTGCGGGACACCGGTGAACATTGAATTTGGCGCCTATCAGCTAACTCAAAGGGACGTACAGGTACGCCCATTTGCCTGCCTGTGCCATTCTGCCGAGGTATATGTGTGCGGTGGTCAACAAGTTAAGTACCCACATTGTCTTCAGCAGGCGGAACTGCAACAGGTAAATGTGCTAGCCCCACCCCATTCAGTACTAGGAGCTTGCTGATTTCAGGAGGGATCATGGTAACAAATGAGCTTGGTTAGATTCTACTTGCCAATCCTAGGGCAAGATGGGATGGAGACTGCAGAGTTGAAAGACCCTGGGGGTGCCCACACAGAGGACTTGTTGTGAGTACAGGACAGCACAGTCCCAAATGTTGACGGTGCCCTGCAGTTTTTTTTTTTTTTTTAAGGCAGAACCTTATGGAGATGCTGACAGGTTCTCCTTAAGGTCACCCTTCCTTATGATTGACAGAGGATGGTAATGGGTGAATTCCATGCTATGCAATCCATCTACTGGGGGGACCTACCTGTCTCTCAGAACACCCATCGGCCTTCTGCCTGCTGTGCCTGTTTGTGGACCTACTCAGGCGCTGGGCATGCAGCTTGGTGTTACCGAGCCACACTGAGGACAGTCTCTACCACACACACACACACACACACACACACACACACACACACACACACACACACACACACACACACTATGAATTCCAGGGAATGTTTTATTACAGAGATGTTTTTACCCCTCCCCTTCTCCAGGAGTGATACTTAAGGATCTTTTTTTTTTCTTTTTTCTTTCTTTCTTTTGGGAGAATAGGTATTAACAGCATGATACACAATCCAACAATACTATGGGTTCCAACCGAGTAACCGCAACAGAACTCTGTGAGAATGATGACCTGGCAACCAGCTTGGTGCTTGATCCTTTAGTGGGATTCCGAACACACAAAATGAACATCGGGTGAGCTCTATGCTGTGTGTGTGTGTGTGTGTTATATAGATTATGTACAGTGGGTACGGAAAGTATTCAGACCCCCTTAAGTTTTTTTTTTTTTTTTTTTTTTTTTTTTTTACTCTTTGTTATATTGCACCCATTTGCTAAAATCATTTTAAGTTCATTTTGTTCCTCAATGTACACGCAGAACCCCATATTGACAGAAAAACACAGAATTGTTGCCATTTTTGCAGATTTATTAAAAAAGAAAAACTGAAATATCACATGGTCCTAAGTATTCAGACCCTTTGCTCGGTTTTTAGTAGAAGCACGTTTTTGATCTAATACAGCCATGAGTCTTATGGGAAAGAAGCAACAAGATTTTCACACCTGGATTTGGGGATCCTCTGCCATTCCTCCTTGCAGATCCTCTCTAGTTCGGTCAGGTTGGATGGTAAACGTTGGTGGACAGACATTTTTAGGTCTCTCCAGAGATGCTCAATTGAGTTTAAGTCAGGGCTCTGGCTGGGCCATTCAAGAACAGTCACTGAGTTGTTGTGAAGCCACTCCTTCGTTATTTTAGCTGTGTGCTTAGGGTCATTGTCTTGTTGGAAGGTAAACCTTCGGCCCAGTCTGAGGTCCTGAGCACTCTGGAGAATATATTTTTATTTTCTCTCATTCTAGCCTCCTTTTTATTTTTATGTTAAAGTCTTTAGTATGCTTCTGTCTTGTGAAATTTTGTTTAGAAGAACTGAGCAGTGTTCAGCAGACATGCTTGGTGCTGTGTCAGATCTCAGAGCTTGATTGCATACACATTTGGTTTTGTCATGCCCCTACTCTAACGTCTTACAGATTCAGAGGCTACATCTACTTCTCAATTCAACGATGAATATCACTTGGATACATGAAAATTGAAAGTAAAAGGACATCTGTTTTTGGGGCTTCCAGCACTAGAAAAAAAAAAAAAAACTGAATTTGGGTACTAACACCCCAATGTTCTATTGCCTATTGTCAACTATCTCATACTAACCCTTGAACTACCCATAAGATTTAAACCCAAGCAAAGTAGTCAGAGAATTAACTTAAGTTAAAAAAGCAGTGAGGGTTTAATACTTCTGCTTTAACACATTAAGTACAATAAAAATACTTTCCCCAGTAAATGTATTTATTAAAATTTGTACCCTGGTACTTGCAGTTTACAACTGTTGTCAATGTTACTGATTCCTGCTCTCTGAGCTGCTTCTCTGAACTTGCAGTCTTCACAGGAAAGATAAGAGGACAGTGTGGACTCCAGTCAGTCTGTTACTTTTGTAGAAAGGAGGGAGGAGCAGGCAAATACCTTGTGATCCTAGGCTATGGGGCTGTGCATTTCTCTTGATGCACACAGTGTAGTGCCTGCATGCAAGGGTGGCTCCATAGAATGCTGCAATAGAAAGGAACCACCATGAGAAGTGAAACCTGAGGCAGCACTCGCCTCCTGCTTTTAAAAGCAATCCAGTGGCTAGTTAGCTGCTAGGATTGCTTTTACAAGAGAGCCAACCCCTGGCTCAAGAAATAAAATAAAAAAAAACGGTACCGGGATAATGCCTGCAGCTGCAAGCATCATCCTGGTATAACCATTTGAAGTCCATCGACATACGGGTACGTCACTGGTCGGGAAGTGGATATTGTGTTTGCTGACAATCAGTACAAAATAACCCAAATGTTCAATGCAAGTACCAGTTTGCAGCATGTTAGCATTCAAGAGGAGTCAACTGTGAAGATGTCTGAAGTTGGAGAGGAATTCATACACTAGGCAGTGCTGTGTGCAGCAATAGATCAGCAAAGTGGTGGGGGTGGGGTGGTCTACAACAGCACCTCCTTAGATGAAAAATCTTTTCAGATGGATTGGAAGAAAATAAACTTTTCAGAATCTAACAAATTTTAGGCACAGAATATTTTAAAAATGTATTCCAAGGTAACCATATCACGGAGGATAGGAATTGGTTATCTGTGTGCCAATGGGTGCATTCCAAGAGGTTTGGTGCTTCCTGATGTAAATCCTGCACAGCCATTGTCTCAGCTTGTTTGCTTTTCCTATCATCCTCATTCACACGGGTGCTATAGTCTGTTTTGTTTATGCAGCTTGAGCCTCCAGTTGAGTGCAGCCAGCCCATGTAAGTTTTTGGGGACACAGCTGCTTGTCCTAATTTGATAGGTGTGCCGGTGAGCGACCCAACAGTCTGTGTTTTGTAGCGGTTTACCCGCACGCTTTGCAAAATAGGATCAGCGGCTGGGTCTCTGAAGCCACGGAATCATCATATTCTCACATGGGCTATCCGCACACAGCAACAGGCGGCCCAGACCACATACACAAATGGGGCCTATTCAGTCTACGGGCCTCAGTGCCTGTGTAATGAGGCCTTATAAATCTAACGGGTACGTTTTTAGCATTAACAGTGGCAGCAGTGGAACCTAAGTGGGTGTCATTTCCCGGACTAAGAGCACACATGTTGGTTACATTTCAGCCCTGAAATCTTGTAACTTTTTTTTTTTTTTTTTTTCTTTGACATATTTGGGCTATAAATCTACTAAAGCAATAGAGATGGTTTACTTTTCAAAGTGAATGACAAGCTTAATTAATAAGATAATGTGTTTGTGTGTAAGTTGAGAAAACTTTCAGAGTAGAAGTGTTAATAGTTTCCATTTTTTTTTTAATTGATAAAAAATAAATAAAAGTAAATGAGCAGAAGAGAAAATCAAATCCCTATTTGGTGCGACCAATCTTTTTCTTCAAACCAGCCTCAATTCTTCTAGGCACACTTGCACACAGTTTTTGTTTCAATTTTTTTTATTATTTTCGAAAAATTATACATGCCAAAACAGAGTAGAGAAAAGCGGAATGACATGAGTACAACAGTTTTTGAAGGATTTGAGGCAGTCTACATCCACACAAGATCTGTGGTTAGTTCTCCAAGATGTTTGGAACAACCTACCTGCCGAGTGCTTTCAAAAACTGTGTGCCAGTGTACCCAGAAGAATTAATGCTGGGTTGAAGAAAAAAATGGGTGGTTGCATCAAATTTTGATTTTGGATTTCTCTTCTGTTCATTTACTTTAATTTGGTTTAAAAATAAACTATTCACACTTCTAGTTCTGAAAGCATTCTTTATAAAAAAAATTTTTTTTTTTTCACACCTCCCTAAAACTGTATTGTGCGCACACGTGGTGGGATTCACTGGGTAAAGGTCACAAGCTCCCGTGGGGAAAAAAATTTATGCACACATTGAGGTAAAGAGGACATCAATTTTGTGGAATTTACCCATTAATCTTACTGTAGTGGACTATGCACATGCAATTAATTCTAGCGTGGAGTTATCTGTTTTGTTTAATTGAATATCACGTTACAATATTTTGACGTAATTAAATTTTATGCTTTATTTTTGGAGTAGCGATACCTTTTTATAAATCAATGGATTATGCACACAATCTTTTTGATCAAAAGAAATTGTGCAAACCCCATAGTGTATTTATTAAATAATAAAATTGCCTTCACAAGAGAAAAGGCACGTGCCAAGGGGGACTGCCCCAGAAGCTTTGGACCAGGTGTACCAGAATATCCAGAAACTTTTTCTCCTGGTACACCTGGTCCAAAGCCTTCTTGGGCAGTCCCGCTTGGCATGTGCCTTTACTCTTTCGTCCATGGACCGACACAGCTTCTCTTGACAAAGTGGGTATTATCCGTTAATTAGGAGTGACTAGGCAGAAAAACTTGTAAAAAGTGTTGCATCACACCTTCTACAGTACCGCCCAGGGGGCGGACCCTCTGGGTATAACCTCCTCAGTCTGCATCTCGCAGATCAGTTTTTTTTTTCTGTCTAGCAAGGAGTAGGACATGGCTCCCTTCGGGCCCATTGGTCCGGGGGGATATATATATATATATATATATATATATATTATATATATTTTCATTTTTTTTTTTTTTTTTCATTTGTTTTCTTCGATCAACTGCCGACTGGGTGACAGGCTGGATCCTCGATCCTTGTAGTCTCCCCAGTTTCGCCCATCGAGCGTGTGCCGACCCTAGCTACGCGCTGGGTTTTCCACGACATGCCCGTCGCTCCAGGGCCTGCATCGGACCGCTCAGCTTTGGTTGACCTTACGGCCGAGTCGCAGCAGCCTGGCCGGTGAGCTTACGCTCCAAGGCTTGCATCGGACCGCTCAGCTTCAGCTGACCTTACGGCCGACTCGCAGCAGCCTGTCCGGTGAGCGTCACTCTCCAGGGCATACATATGATCGTCCCTTTTGGGTCCAATCACAGCATGCCTGGCCAACAGTCACCTTCTGTGTGCGGACGATGATCTGTTTGGAATGTCTTGCAGGATAGGTAAGTAAAACTCCCCTGCCTCGGCTGGGTCATTTAGCTGGACATTCCTGGAGAGATCAAGTAAGTGGTTGTGGCCCCTTTCTTCCCTCTCTCCCTGCCTTTCCCTCCTCCCTGGGCTTCTAGCTAAAGGTTGCTGGGTGCTGGGGGTCACCTAAGGGGTCCCACTGGAGCGGGGCTGGCTGTAACTGACATTTAAAAGAAATGTCATTTCTGCGTGTGTGTGTGTGTGTGTGTCCTTCCTCCTCCATGCTGTCGGCGGCCATTTTGAGGTGGTCCATGCCAAGTTTGGCCTCTTGTGACTGCCCGGCGGCCATCTTCCTGTGGTTCGGCCACACCCACTGGCCCCTATTAGGTGATCGGCGGCCATGTTTGTCCACCCTGTATGTATAGATTGCCGTTCGGAGGCCATCCTTTTGTGGTCTACGGCTGCTTGACCTCTATCTTCGGCTCCGCGGCCATTTTCTTGGAGCCCACATTATCTTCCATACAGACGTTTTTGGCAGCCATTTTGCGAGAGCCTCCGGCCTCTAGGGTGCATTACACTGGCGCGAAAATTCACACAGGAAGTGCTGATAAAAGAAGCAGGCTGACACAGCAGCAGGGGGACAGCATCACAGACGCAGCACACAGCAGCATAGCAGTACCTATCCAGGGTGGTGAGTCCTCTGGGTGACCCAGCCTCTCTGCAGCACAGGAGGGTGGCCTATTGATATCTTGCCTGGAGCCCTGTGGGTGTCAGCGTGGCATCTGAGCCACATGTCTTCTCCCCTGAAACACCAGATTTAGCAGCTGGTGTCCCTGAGGTGTCTATGGACGCTATGTCGGCAATCCTAGAGGCGTTTGCTGCCAGGGTGGAAGCAGCACACGGGAATACAGGGGGAAATAAACGCCCCCGTCCCCTGCAATCTTCTGGGGATATTTCTGATGCAGAACCAGGTCCAGCTACGGCTCATGGCCCAGATTCTGATGCATAAGAGACTGCAGACCGTGACCGATCGGACAGTGAGGAGGACTCCAAGTCCAGGTCAGTACGCGAGACGGCTTTGGTATCTGACCTTTATTACTGCAGTGCGGGATACGCTAAAGTTGGAAAATACTGCAGAAGTAGCAGATACTCCAGTCCCCTTTGGGTTTCGTAAACCTGCCCGCACTGCTAAGGTGTTCCCTTGTGTGTCTGATTTTGACAAACTCTTATACAAGGAATGGGAGAACCCACTGAGGGTCTTTACAGCCCCAAAGAGGTTTGCAGTACGGTACCCCTTTGAGGAGAGTTTTCTGAAGATATGGACCTCTCCCCCTATAGTGGAACCTTCTGTGTCCAGACTTAATAGAGCCACCACTATTCCAGTAGAAGGGGCTCCGGTTTTCAAGGACCCTGTGGATAAGAAGGCTGAAGCACTCGCTCGCTACCTATACTCAGTGGTAGGCTCGGCAGTACGCCCGGCATTGGCGGGGGCCCTAGTGTCTCAGACACTTACTGAATGGGCAAAATTGCTACTCCAGGGGTTAAAGGAGCGAGATGCTCCTCCTAATGAGATAACTTTGGCCGACCAGTTGGTCCAGGGCCTTAAGTTTGTCTGCGAGTCAGACATGGATACTATTCCCCTGCTGTCAAGAGCTTCGGTTTATGCAGTAGCAATACGCCGCCTGATCTGGCTAAAGGGCTGGTCTGCGGACCAGACTTCCAAGAAAGCCCTGTTGGATCTGCCTTTTAAGGGCGACAGACTTTTTGGGGCTTCTCTGGATGACATCATCAAGGATGCCACAGGAGGTAAAAGCACTTTGCTTCCCCAAACTAGCAAGGGTAAGGGGCCACGCCAAGGGCAAGGGCCCTCCTTTACTGCACGCAAGCGTTTTTTTCGCCCCCTTAAGGCGACAGGGAAAAGACCCCAGGCCGATAAAGCGCCTGCCCAAGGACAAAAGCGTCCTTGGTCCCGCAGACCCAACAAGCCTGCGGACAAATCTGCGTCCACATGAAGGTCCGCCCCCACCCAGCTCTCGGGTGGGGGGACGTCTTCGCAAATTTGCGACTCAGTGGACTGCTCTAGTCTCCGACAGGTGGGTTTGCGAAGTAATCTCCTCAGGCTACAAGATAGCATTTCTCTCTTGTCCACCGGACAGATTCATCACCTCCAATCTCCAGCTACTACCGACCCGTCGGGAGGCCCTGTATGGGGGCGGTCCAGGGTCTACTGGAACGCGGGGTAGTTATTCCAGTTCCAGAACAGGAACGGGGTCAGGGTTTTTACTCAAATCTGTTCATTGTGCCGAAGAAGGAGGGGGTTCGGCCAATCTTGGATCTCAGAGCCCTCAATTGCTTTGTGAAAGTACAAAGATTTCGGATGGAGTCGGTTCGATCTGTAGTCACGGCTCTCCATCCGGGGGACTTTCTGGCCTCCTTGGACATCAAGGACGCATACCTGCATGTCCCCATATACTCCAGACACCAGAGGTTTCTGCGATTTTTCTATCGGGAAGAACCACTACCAGTTTGTGGCCCTCCCGTTTGGCCTTGCCTCAGCACCCAGGACGTTCACCAAGGTGCTCGCTCCGATTCTGGCACTTCTAAGACAGCGGGGTATCGCTATCACAGGTTACTTGAACGACCTTCTGCTGAAGGCCCCTTCAAGCTCAGGATTAGAGGTAAGCGTGTCCATTACCTGTCAGACTCTTCGAGACTGGTTGGATACTAAACACGCAAAAGTCAGTATTGGTGCCCACTCAACGCCTAGTGTACCTGGGATTGATTCTGGATTCCTCAGAGGCAAAGGTATTCCTCCCTGTGGAGAAGTTGCAGACCCTCCGGGCTGCAGTACGGCAGCTGACTTCCAGGAATTGGTCGTCACTCCGTTTTTTGCATGCGAGTGTTGGGCCTCATGGTAGCCTCCTTCGAGGCGGTCCCATATGCTCAATACCACACTCGAGTGTTACAGAAGGAAGTTCTGTCCAGATGGAACAGATGCCCTTCATCTCTGGATTATCAAATCCGAGTGAGCCACCTAGTCAGGAGTCTGGTATGGTGGCTGACAGCACCGGCTCTAAGGGCCGGGAAGTCATTTCTTCTTCGGTTTACTGGATAGTGATCACGACGGACGCCAGCCTTACAGGTTGGGGGGGAGTCTGGGGTGTCCAGTCGGCGCAAGGTCGCTGGACCCCAGAGGAAGCCCTCCTGCCGATCAATGTCCTGGAGATCCGGGCGATCAAGCTGTGCCTCTTCAAATGGTCTCAGAGACTGCAAGGGCGTCCAGTCAGGATCCAGTCAGACAACGCCACAGCGGTGGCATATGTCAATCATCAAGAAGGAACAAGAAGCTCAGCTGCAGCATCGGAGGTTGCTCGCATCCTGAAGTGGGCAGAGAAGAGCGTACCGGCACTATCGGCCGTGTACATTCCGGGTGTGGAAAACTGGCAGGCGGACTACCTGAGCCGCCAGATACTGGACCAGGGAGAATGGTCCTTACACCCGGAGGTGTTCCAACTCCTCTGCCAAAGATGGGGCACACCAGACATAGATCTTCTGGCTTCCCGACTCAATCGGAAGGTATTGAGATTTGTGGCCCGGTCAAGAGACCCATGGGCAGACGCAACGGACGCATTGGTAGCATCGTGGGGTCAGTATCGGCTAATCTATGCCTTCCCTCCCTTAAGGCTTCTTCCTCTTCTGCTCCGCAGAGTGGAGGCAGAGGGAATTCCAATGATCCTAATCGCTCCAGATTGGCCTCAGCGTCCTTGGTACGCCGATCTAGTACGTCTGGTAGCAGACGTCCCCTGGCGCCTACCACTACAGAAGGACCTGCTATCGCAAGGTCCCATATTCCATCCTGCTTTACAGTCATTGGCTTTAACGGCATGGCTGTTGAGAACCAGGTACTGAGAGACCGGGGCCTGTCAGAATCAGTAATTTCTACTATGAGAAGTGCTCGAAAACCGTCCTCTAGGAAGGTTTATCACCGCACTTGGAGGGCCTACATCTCCATGTGTGAGGAAATGAAATGGCATCCGCGTACCTTTTTGGTTTCCAGAATCCTGCTGTTTTTACAGCATGGGGTGGACCAAAGGCTTGCCCTAAGTACGATTTAAGGGTCAGATATCTGCCCTGGCTGTCTTTTTTTCAGCGACCCCTGGCGACTCACTCTCTCGTGAGTACATTTGTGCAGGGGGGTTCGACATGTGGCCCCTCCGGTCCGTCCCCCGTTACCTCCGTGGGACTTGAACCTGGTCCTCTCGGTGCTTCAGAAGGCACCGTTTGAGAAGATTAGAGATATTCCCCTGTTGACACTTTCTCATAAAGTGGTCTTTTTGGTGGCTGTTGCGTCGGTTAGATGAGTCTCTGAGCTGGCAGCCTTGTCCTGCAAGGCTCCCTATTTGATTTTCCACAAGGATAAGGTGGTGCTGCGGCCGCAGCCTTCCTTTCTTCCGAAAGTCGTTTCGGCTTTTCATCTCAACGAAGACATTGTACTTCCATCCTTGTGTCCTCATCCGTCGAATCCTAAGGAGTCGGCGTTGCATTCCTTGGACGTTGTCTGAGCTTTGAGAGTATACCTATCTGCTACTTCCCTGTTCCGGAAGTCAGACTCACTGTTTGTTTCGGTGGCTGGTCCCAAGAAGGGCCAAGCAGTCTAGTCGGCCACCATCTCTAGGTGGATCCGACAGACAGTAATCCAGGCTTACGCCTTAAAGGGTCAGGCGCCCCTCTTTCCTGTCACGGCGCATTCGACCAGGGCAATAGGTGCCTCTTGGGCTTTCCGACATCATCAAGCGTCTGTTTCCCAACTATGTAAAGCGGCGACTTGGTCGTCCGCTCACACTTTCACAAAATTCTACAAAGTTGATGTAGGGGCATCTTCGGATGCCTCTTTCGGCCGCAAGGTTTTGCAAGCGGCTGTTTAGAGTTGCAACTCCTCCGTTGGAGTGCTGTTTTGGGGTGAAGTTTGTTTTTATGCTGTTGCCACCCCTCATTTTTTTTCTCTGACACTGCTTTGGGACGTCCCACTTTGTCAATAGAGAAGCTGTGTCGGTCCATGGACGAAAGAGTAAATAGGATTTTTTACTCACCGTAAAATCCTCTTCTCCGAGTCCATGGACCGACACAGCACCCACCCCTCCTTTTTAAGTTTGTACTGCTTTTTGACGAACTGATCTGCGAGATGCAGACTGAGAGGTTATACCCAGAGGGTCCGCCCCCTGGGCGGTACTGTAGAAGGTGTGATGCAACACTTTTTACAAGTTTTTCTGCCTAGTCACTCCTAATTAACGGATAATACCCACTTTGTCAATAGAGAAGCTGTGTCGGTCCATGGACTCAGAGAAAAGTATTTTACGGTGAGTAAAAAATCCTATTTCTTGTTCATACATCACGGGACACAGAGCAGCATAGTCATTACTATGTGGGTTATATAGAATTACCTTCAGGTGCTGGCACTGGCAACTTCCAAAACAGGAAGTACCCTCCCCTATATAAGCCCCTCCCATCCGGGAGTACCTCAGTTTTTTGCCAGTGTCTAAGGTGTTGGCCAAGGTTAACATGTATTCATCTGGGCTTGTGTACAGGTTCTCTGGGCCTTAGCAAGCTATTCCGGATCCGACCAAAAAAGCTTCATAGCTAAACGGTCGGTACCCGGGCCTTGCAGAGAAGAGCAGGGTTTTGCCTGTAATGCCTCTCTTAGGAGGGCTGGACCCTGGGATCCAGAGCTCTGGTCATACCCAAAACCAAGAGGCTATCTGTGCAGGGTGCTATACAGGTCCAGGGGAGTGGAATCCTTGGGAACCCGGTCCTTGAAGGTCTAGTACAATGCCTGCCGTGAGAGGTGAAGTTTGGGCTTCTGTGGACCAAACAAAGTCCTGCGGCGGGGAAAAGGTAAGTGGGGGCCCCTCAGGAACTTGGTTCTATTGAGGGGACCCCCAAGCCTAATATGTCTTTCTGCCTGTTATCTAAAGGTATTCCCGCTAATAGCTGTATATGCCTAAAGAAATCCTAGAAATGTCTTTTCATAAAGGAAGTTTTAAAAACTGTAAACCTG
This sequence comes from Rana muscosa, assembly GCA_029206835.1. NCBI lineage: Eukaryota > Metazoa > Chordata > Amphibia > Anura > Ranidae > Rana > Rana muscosa. The sequence continues at coordinate 185,612,409 of CM055124.1, read as the reverse complement.
GAAATGTTTTTCATAAAGGAGGTTTAAAAAAAAAAAAAAAAAAAAAAGACAAAAGTGCGGTACCTGTGTTTGTCCACTAGAGGCCGCTGTGGAAAGTCTTTTTTTCTTGGGACTATTCCTTCCATGGTGAAAGTCCAGGCAGATGAGTGAGCTCTCTATCAGGGAAGCTGCATTCCTCTGTCATGCTGCCAAGTAGTTTCCTTCCATCCCCGAGTCCTGGTGAAACAGGGACCCTGGCTCCTCTCCCTACAGGGCGCCAAGAGCGCACACGTGCGCGCGCACACACGCTTTCTTTTTATAGATTTAGCTTCAAAAAAGTGGGCGGAGCCTGGCGGATGACGCGCTCTGTGCGCCCAGCGCTTCTGCGCATGTGCGGGCGTCCCAGCAAGATAAAAGGACTCAGTCCACGCTGCTTGCTATGGACACAGAGCATTAAAAGGAGCTGGTAGCATGGTATAGGGCCTTACAGCGGGCGGTTGATACAGGCATCCCCAGAAAGACGCATTAGTAGACACCCACTGATGTACATAGCAGCAAATTGCATTAGACTATTTCAGTAAAGGGGTGTATTGCGGCTGGAATACCTCAGCTTTGAACTAAGGAATATGCCGCCTAAAAAACTCTGAGATATACCTCTCAGGAAGTGTAGGGGGTCTCCATCGGGCTCTGAGGATCTGGAGCAGTCATCTGCACCCTCCTCCCCTGAGAAATCAGAGGTGATACCCATAAGGAACCCCCGGGAGTGCCAGGTACTGCGGCTGTCCTCAGTCCACCTGCTCCTGCATATATAACAGAGGAGGTTTTTGCCTCAACTCTGGAGGGATTGGAGCAGAGATTGGCCGCATTGATCGCTTCTTCTCTGCAGGAAAGAAAGCGCGCCAGATCTCCATCACCTCCATTAGAGTGCCTGTTGGCAGAGCAACAGTCCCAGGAAGGGACCGACCTACCTGAAGGGGATCAGGAGGAGGTTAACTCTGTTTTTGAGGAATCGACAGTAGATGAACCATTTTCAGCATCACAGACTGAAAGATTGTGGGTCCAGACCCTAACTGACATGGTTCGATCTGCATTTAAGATGCCTCTTGTTGAACCATCAACTACTGCTGTCTCCTCATTGGGGTCGCTAAAAGCTCCCCAGGTTAATTGCTCCTTTCCAATGCATCCATTATTGGAAGGACTTATATACCAGGACTGGGAACATCCTGATAAACTATTTGTTCCGCCTAAGAAATTTCCGGTGATCTATCCCATGGAGGAAAAGTTCACCCAGAGATGGAATGTTCCTACGGTGGGTGCAGCCATCTCTTCTGTGAACAAATCACTGACATGCCCAGTAGATAATGTTCAAATGTTCAAAGATCCAGTAGATAAAAAATTGGAATCTTTATTAAAATCTGCTTTTTCCACAGCAGGGGCTGTTACACAGCCAGCAGTGGCACCTATTGGGGTCTGCCAAGCTTTAAAGGATCAGATGAAAATGGTCCTGAGGGATTTGCCAGACCAGCAGGCCCAGGCTCTGGCTGATCTGCCTAGAGCATTATGCTTTGCGGTTGACGCCATCAAGGATTCTATCCATCAGGCCTCACGCTGTCTTTGGTACATATGCGTAGGCTTCTGTGGCTCAAAAACTGGTCTGCTGAAGCTCCCTGTAAGAAGCTCTTAGTTAGCTTCCCATTTCATGGGGAACGCCTTTTTGGCGAGGACCTGGATAAGTATATCCAGAAGATTTCCAGTGGTAAAAGTACTCTTACCGAGTAAGAAGAGGTCTAGGGGTCCATCTTTTAAGAGGACTACCTCTCCTATCCCTGCGACGTCTGCTACTAAGCAGTTCCGACGGCCTCCTCGGTCAAACTCAGGGGGTAAAAATCAGGGACAGTCACAGGGTAATAAGAAACCCTGGATCCGAAGGGGTGGGTACTAAACCAGCCTCCAAGTCAAGCCTATGAAGGGCTGCCCCCACTCAAACGGGTGGGGGGAAGACTTCAGTTGTTCGCAGAGACCTGGCGGGAGACAATCAAAGACAGATGGGTGCTCTCCGCAGTAACTCTGGGATACAAGTTGGAGTTAAGAGTCTCCTCCTTCCCATTTTATGTGGTCAGGCATGCCAAGAGACCCTCTGAAAAGAGGGTCTCTCCTATTGGCGTTAGAACAACTATTGCTCCAAGGAGTAATTATGGAGGTTCCTATGGAAGAGTGGGGGTTGGGTTTCTACTCAAACCTTTTCACAGTCCCGAAGCCAAACGGGGACATAAGACCCATATTGGACCTAAAGAGTCTAAACAAATTTCTAAACGTCCGGTCTTTCCGGATGGAGTCGATCCGATCGGTCACCGCTGCCCTACAGGGGGAGGAATGGTTAGCCTCGATCGACATCAAAGATGCTTACTTGCATGTTCCCATCTTTCCAGGTCATCAAAAATTTCTACGCTTTGCAGTAGAAGGGCGCCGTTTTCAGTTCAGAGCCTTACCATTCGGTCTGGCCACAGCACCACGAGTGTTCACAAAAATTCTGGCCCCACTGTTGGCCGATCTAAGAACACGAGGTGTAACGATAATGGCATACCTAGACGACCTGTTGTTGATGGACCACTCAGTTGCCAAGCTAGAAGTGGTAATTGTCGATACAATCAAGTATCTAGAATCTCACGGTTGGGTCATCAACCTGGACAAGTCAGCCCTACAGCCAGTGAAAAACCTGGTATATCTAGGGCTACGGCTGGATTCAGACCAGAGGAAGATTTTCTTACCTCTAGACAAGGTATCCTCTTTGAGGGGCTTGGTCCGTCTGCTTTGTGCAAAAAGACAGCCGTCCATACGCCTGTGCATGAGGCTGCTAGGAAAGATGGTAGCATCATTCGAAGCTGTGCCATACGCCCAATTCCACTCAAGGAATTTACAGAGGGCCATATTGTCAGCCTGGAACGGAAAGATTCAGGCTCTAGACTTCCCGATGGCTTTGTCCCCTTCCGTTCGGAAGAGTCTCTGCTGGTGGTTGATCCCCCCAGAATCTCCAGAAGGGAAAACCCTTCAGTCCGATATCCTGGAAGGTGGTCACTACAGATGCCAGCCTTATAGGCTGGGGGGCAGTACTGGAGCAATGGTCTCTCCAGGGCAGATGGTCAAATGTAGTAGTAAAAACCCTGCCCATCAATCTCTTAGAGATACGAGCAGCCCGGTATGCCCTAGTAGCCTGGACATCCAGACTCCAAGGGTCCCCTGTCAGAATTCAATCAGACAATGCCACAGCAGTGGCATATATCAATCATCAGGGAGGCACCAGGAGTCGTGCAGCCCAGAGGGAAGTAAGTCACATCCTGGAATGGGCAGAAAAGCATGTCCCATGTATATCAGCTGTCTTCATTCCAGGGGTGGAGAATTGGAAGGCGGACTTTCTGAGTCGCCAACAGTTATGCCCAGGGGAATGGTCCCTTCATCCCGAGGTCTTCCGAGCAATATGTCAGCGGTGGGGAACACCGGATGTAGATCTGCTAGCATCCAGGTTCAACGCAAAGGTGGACAGATTTGTCTCCCGGACAAGGGATCCCCTCGCTTGCGGCTCGGATGCTCTGGTGTTCCCTTGGGATCAGTTCAGACTGATATATGCATTCCCTCCGCTACAATTGTTGCCTCGACTCCTTCGCAGAGTCAGGTTGGAAAGGAAGCCGGTGATCCTGGTGGCTCCAGCGTGGCCCCGAAGGGCCTGGTACGCGGAGATCATCAAAATGTCTGTGGGGAGTCCTTGGACCCTTCCACGTCGTCCGGACCTGCTTTCGCAAGGACCGATATACCACCCTTCCTTACTATAAGTTTAATGGCCTGGCTATTGAATCCCACATCCTAAAGAAGAGAGGTCTCTCTAACTCTGTGGTATCAACTATAATCAATGCCAGGAAGCCTGTATCCAGGCAGATCTACTATAGAGTTTGGAAGGCGTACATCACTTGGTGCGAGGCCAGAAAATGGCATCCACGTAAGTACGTTATAGGCAGAATTCTGGACTTCCTGCAGTGGGCTGTAGACAGGAAGTTTGCCTTAAGTACTATCAAGGGCCAGGTTTCGGCCTTATCAATACTATTTCAAAGGCCCCTGGCTATGCATTCACTTGTCAAATCCTTTATGCAAGGGGTGACTCGTATTATTCCACCGATTAAAGCTCCCATATGCCCATGGGATCTAAATTTGGTTCTGTCGGTTCTGCAGAAGCAGCCATTTGAACCTTTGCGGCAAATTTCCTTGGTTCTACTCACCAGAAAATTGATATTTTTAGTAGCCATATGCTCGGCTAGAAGAGTGTCGGAATTAGCCGCCATGTCCTGTAAAGAGCCATATCTGGTTATTCATAAGGACAGAGTAGTATTACGCCCTCACCCAGCCTTTCTTCCTAAGGTGGTATCGAGGTTTCACTTGAACCAGGATGTGGTTCTTCCTTCTTTTTTCCCCAAACCAAGCTCGGTAGAGGAAAAGTTATTGCATTCTTTGGATGTAGTAAGAGCAGTTAAAGCTTATCTAAAAGCCACTGCTCAGATTCGTAGAACGGATTCTTTGTTTGTTCTGCCGGAAGGCCCCAGAAAGGGTCAGGCAGCATCAAAATCTACTTTAGCCAAGTGGATTCGACAGGTCATAATACAAGCCTATGGCTTGAGACGTAGACCGCCTCCGTTCAAAGTTAGGGCGCACTCCACGAGAGCAGTTGGAACTTCATGGGCAGTGCATCACCAGGCCTCCCTGGCTCAAATTTGTAAGGCCGCAACATGGTCTTCAGTACACACGTTTACTAGGTTCTACCAGGTGGACGTTAGAAGTCAGGAGGATGTCGCCTTTGGGCGCAGTGTGTTGCAGGCCGCAAAAGATCCTTATGCCTGATGGCGCCCAGCTTATGTATGGTGTATCCCCCCCCCCCCCCCCCCCTCATTTGGCATTGCTTTGGGACGTCCCACATAGTAATGACTATGCTGCTCTGTGTCCCGTGATGTATGAACAAGAAAGGATTTTTAAAACAGCTTACCTGTAAAAATCCTTTTCTTGGAGTACATCACGGGACACAGAGCTCCCACCCCTATTTTGGGGACACGTATTGCTTTGCTACAAAACTGAGGTACTCCCGGATGGGAGGGGCTTATATAGGGGAGGGTACTTCCTGTTTTGGAAGTTGCCAGTGCCAGCACCTGAAGGTAATTCTATATAACCCACATAGTAATGACTATGCTGCTCTGTGTCCCGTGATGTACTCCAAGAAAAGGATTTTACAGGTAAGCTGTTTTAAAAATCCTACTTTTTTCTCTTGCGAGTGCAATTTTATTGAATCTTTTCTCATTTAATTGCTACTCTGTGGGGGTTGTATTTTTTTTATTTTTTTATTTGTAGTCATGGAAGCACCCACTCAAACTCTAATACTCATAGTAGTTGGTCTCTCTTTAGCACTCTGGGCTACCTGCACTTTTTATCACTAGGTTTATTAACTTTATTTTGTATATTGATCCGTATTAGCAATTCTACTCCCACATTTTTTTTGTTAAGCTGGGTACTAAATTGGTGCTGAGTGCTGTGTTTTCAAAAGTTGCCTTAATCTTTTTGATCACCATGTGGTTGCATTGCACTTTAAGCCCCCATTCACACCAGTGCGACTTGTCTTGCAGTTTGATAGTTCCCAATCGCACGACAAGCGGTGGAACCATTCATATCGCCGCTACTCGTGTCTCAGCAATTAGGAAAGGATCCTGCGCTGCTTTTTTCTGGTTTCATTGTGACTTGCATAGATTGCATAAGAAGATAATGCTGCGCTGAATGAAGGATGGCAAAAAAAATTTAACGTGAAGTGTCCTTTTAAGGGAGGGAAGAAGATTCCTGTTTCCCTTGTGATTAGTGCGGTTGTCCCCTTGCCTTACTGCTGTAAGGTAACCGCATATAATCTTTATGGGTAAATCCGGCGTGTACTCTGGTTGTCCCCCAATATGGCGTCTCCTAGTACTGTGACCTTTGTCTGTAAACAGACTTTCCCTCGGGAGCCCCGCTTGGTGTAGCAGTAGTGACCCTCACAAAAAAGGGAGATGGATGTGCCAATAGTGTAGTATATTTAAAAATATTTATTGGCAATTAACCACTTGACAACTGGGCACATAACCCCCTTCCTGCCCAGGCAAAATTTCAGGTTTCAGCGCCGTCACGCTTTGAATGACAATTGCGCGGTCGTGCGACGTGGCTCCCAAACAAAAGTGACGTCCTTTTTTTTTCCCCACAAATAGAGCTTTCTTTTGGTGGTCTTTGATCATTTCTGCGGTTTTTATTTTTTGCGCTATAAACAAAAATAGAGCGACAATTTTGAGAAAAACACAATATTTAATTTTTGCTATAATTAATATACCTTTTTTTTTTTTTTTATTTTTTTTATTTTAACTATTTTCCTCAGTTTAGGCCGATACGTATTCTACATATTTTAGGTAAAAAAAAAAAAATCGCAATAAGCGTATAGTGATTGGTTTGCGCAAAAGTTATAGCGCCTACAAAATAGGGAATAGAATTATGATTTATTTTTTTTGACTGTGACATTACGGCGGACACATCGGACACTTTTGACACATTTTTGGGACCATTCACATTTATACAGCAAACAGTGCTAAAAATATGCACTGATTACTGTATAAATGTGACTTGCAGGGAAGGGGTTAACCACTAGGGGGCGATCAAGGGGTTAATATGTTCCCTGCTAGATGTTCTTACTGTGGGGGGGGGAGGTGACTGACTGGGGGAGGTGACTGATGGTTGTTCCTATGTACAAGGGACACACCATCCGTCTCCTCTCCCTCACAGGACGTGGATCTCTGTGTTTACACACAGAGATCCACGTCCCTGGCTCTGTGACAGCCGATCGCTCGTACCTGGCGGACATCGCGGCCGCCAGGCACGCGCACCGGCACTCACCTGACACGGCGGGCACAGTTTTTCCCCGATGCGCGCCCACGGTGGCGCGCATCGCGGAAGTAAATAAGAGGACGTCCTATCAGCAATTGACGACCGCTTTGCGGACGTCTTTTTCTTATAGCCCGGGCGCGAAGTGGTTAAAACTTAAAGGGTTTTTTTTTTTTCTGTAGTTAAAAAAAAAAAAAAAAAAAATCAAAGGGTACTCGCCTAATATTATATGAAAAACAGCATGTAAAAGCGAGCTTGCAAACGTCACCTCCGGTGTCTCGACGTGTGTTTGTCACGGTCACGTGACTACATCAGGAGTGACTCCTCTACTGCCACTTCCAGCAACGTCTTCTCTCTACTTCCTTCTGACTCACCTCTCACCCGGAACTTCCTGTCTGTACATACATGACCATAAAGATCATTATATGCTGTTACCTTACAGCAGTAAGGTAAGGGGACAACCGCCCTAATCACAAGGGAAACGGGAATCTTCTTCCCTCCTTTCAACAACGACACTTCACGTTTGGAAAATTTTGCACAAGCACCTTCACCTACTTCTATTCAAACTAGTCATCTTCCTTTTTTGCACAAGGACACTGATCATCGTTTTTGTTTATTTTTACTATTGGAGTCATTTTATTCTTAGCAATGATGCTTTTGAGGAATTTTGGCAACACTTTGAGGACTTTTTTTTGCCATTGGCGCATGTTCACAGCTGCACTCGGCACTTTATACTTTCACCCTGGATTCACTTTGTATATGATTCACAATAGAGTGTATTCTTTTATGCTGTATTTTTCTACCATTTTTTTGATGTTGTATTTATTTGGTTCTCCGATCACTACCTCTTAGGTGAAACTGTCTAGGTGCACCTAATAGACAATTTCCCATCCTTCATTCAGCGCAGCATTATCTTCTTATGCTATTTACTGTGGGGTTTTGATATACCTCCAGTGCTGCAGCAGTACCCTCCCCACCTCTTTGGTAGCGCGGTAATACCACATCCACACATTTTCAGACTTGCATAGATTACTGTTAAATCAAGTTGCAAGCAGCAATGAAATCGGCACTGCTGAAGTAGCACAATTTCAAAGCTACATTGGTGTGAACTGGGGCTTATGGGGTAACACCTGTCCATGTTGGAGTCAACTGGGAGGGTTTATGCAAAGTTTTTTTTTTTATTTTTTTTCTCTTAGGACCCCTTTCATATTGAAGGCACTCTTCAAAATAGTGCCTGAAAAGTCCTGCAAGCAGCGTCTTTGAGGCGGTGCAGGAGCGCTGAAATCAATAGCCAGCGCTGCCGAAGCGCCTGCAAAACTCTTCGGCAGCGGCGCTTTGCGGGTGGTTTTAGCCCTTTCCCCGGCCGCTAGCGGGCAAAAAGCACTGCCATAACAGCCGTAAAGTGCCGCTAAAACTAGCGATGCTTTACCACTAACGCGACCGCGCTAGCAGTGTGAAAGGGGTCTAATGTAGAGCTGCAACTAACGATTATTTTGTCTGTCGACTAATCTAGCGATTTATTTTTTTCGATTTAGTTATCGACTATAACGATTTATTTTTTTGATATTTTTATTTTATTTTTATTTTTTTATGTTCTGTTTTTCTTTTCTGTTCAGACGTTCATGATTGTTTTATAATTTTATTTTTTGCAATGCTTTCTTTTTTTTAAGGGAAGGGGGGGGGGGAGGGACAGTGTCAGTGTGTTGTTTTTATTTAAATTTTATTTTTTTCATCAGCCCTGTTGGGGGGCTATGGTGAGATATCAGGGGTCTTAACAGACCTCTGACATCTCCCATTCGCGAGACGGAGACTAGGGACACAGATTCCCCAGTCCCTTTCTCAGCAGCCTCAGTTGCACTGATAATGAATGGAGAGAAGACAACGGCTTCTCTTCATTCATTAACTGAGACATCGTAATCACAGGAGGTTACAATGTTTGTTATGTGAATGGACAAAGTCAGTGATCACTGACTCTGTCCATTCAGAAAACTAAGGAGCCGGTTTTACCGGCTCCAACCTCCGCACAGCAGCATGGAGGGGGACACGGAGAAGAGAGGGGGACAGATGCACGGAGGAGAGAGGGAGACACGGAGCAGCATGGAAGGGGACAGCAGCATGGAGGGGGACACGGAGAAGAGAGGGGAGCAGCATGGAGGACGACGGATGGGGACTGGAGGAGGATAGGGGACAGTCAACGGTGATCGTATGTGGGAGAGAAGCACCGCGCTGAAAGCCGCAGTGGGGGTGTATTGACCTGCAACACGTTGCGTGTGACGCATCAACGCTTTTGACGTATTTCCGTAGTCTACGTAATCGATTACGTTGTGGCAGCTCTAGTCTAATGGATAATATTGATTGCACAGAGGGTCACTTGGTTATTTGCATGTTATCGTGGTTGAAATAAATTTAGGGTTACCTTAAGCTGTTTGTGTTCTACATATTTAATGTATTTCTTTTTATGTTCTAGTCCACTGCCTTCTATAAGGAGACAGCATCATTTGAGAGAGGCACTGCACACATTCCGTAAGAAGCGAGACCTGGAGGCAGCATTCCGTGCTCTTATAACAGGGGCTAATCATTACCTCAAAAACCAAATAACACAGCAGGAAGCTACACTGAAGGCACATGTAATGGACTTTTTTTTTTTTCTTGTATTGTATATTTTCTGTAGCAGGGTATTGCCAGGCATTCTGAACCTATTAATGACTAAGCTGTGTAAATCTGCATCTTAACCCTTTCATGCCTACGCCTATTTCTGACATTTTGTTGCTTACAAGTTAAATCTGTATTTCTCTTATGGTCCATGGACTGACACAGCTCTCATACTGTTTACGTGTAGGTATATGTCCCTGCTCGCAGGAGAAGATCTAGGCAGAATGTTAGAAACATACATTCTAGAACAAACCAGAGCTGAACAGCCCCACCCAGGGGGACGGTCCATCCGGACATAACCCTCCAACCTGCAGCTAGCAGCCTGTTGTGTGTGTGTGTGGGGTGTGTGTTTGTGTTTTTTTTTTTTTTTTTTCTGCCTAGCAGACGACGTGGCTCTCTCAGGAGCCAGTCTCCTGGAAGATTTTACTTTTAACTTTTATTCCTTTTGGGAATTTTTATTTTTCAGACCTTTAATCAACTGTCGGCTGGGCAACAGGTTGGGTACACTGGTATCCTCGTAGTCTTCCCTGTCCGACCATCGAGCGTGCTGATCCTCGTCTTGTGTGCGTGAGACTCAGTTCACGACATACCCCATGACTCCAGGGGTGGCCGGGTCGCTTTTATGCTCCCGCGGTCCTCTTAAGATTGAACAGTATCTGTCTGTCTATCTTTTGCGGTGGACCGGGCCGACAGCTACGCAGTACTACTCTGTGATAGGTCTGTCTGAAACAAGCCAGTGGGTCCCTCTGGGACGGGTAAGTAGTCTCTCCTGCTGCAGGTGAGTATATACTGGCTGTGTTTCTTTATATGGGGGGGTTTCTCCCTGTCTCCCCCCCCCCCTGTTATGCTGCTCTGTGCACCCTGTACTGGTGCTGTGGGGGTGCTTGGGGGTCACTCTGGCCTGGCTGGGGGCGCTTATGTCTGTTTTAGTGGACCCTGGGAGAGGAGCAGTGTTCTGGTGTGTGGGTGTTTTACTTTACTGTGTGCGCCATTAGCGCTGTGAGGTGATTTTGAAAAACGTGCTCGGCAAGCCATCTTGCCGTGGATCAATGGCGCAGTAATGCATGCGGCCGGCGGCCATTTTCTTGAAGCCGCAGCGCTTTTACTTTCGGTTTCGGCCTCTATCGGCGCTGCTGCGGCGCGAATCTCACAATCTCCTCACACTCTCCTCAGGCTTCACTTGCGCTGCAGCGCGGTTTCATACAGCGGAACTGAGCGGTCCTTACAAGGGTTGGTGAGTCCTCTGGGTATCCCCTCAGCTTCAGCGTAGCCAGTGGGTGGACTGTGTTATTCACTATAATAGTGTCCAAAGGTCTCAGAGGGTGGCGGTATAGAGTCTAGTTCACCTGCTTCTCCACACTTGTCTGAGGCAACTGGCAGTGCTCCTGCACCTGCGGTCCCTAGCGACTAGTTGTCGGCAGTCCTGGAATCATCCTTGTCAGGATGGAATGGTGTGAGAGCGCAAGGGAGCTGTAAAGCGCCCCCTCCCCACACATTCTCCTGTAGGGAAGTGCTCTGTCTCAGATATGGACCTAGCTACTGCCAGAGGCGTTGCTATGGGGGTGCGGGGGGTGCCGCTACACACAGTTGTTACTTGCAGAGCTGCAGCAGAGCGTTGCTAGTGTGCCTGCCGCGCTCCTGCGTCGAGCCGGCACAAGTTTTTCAGTCACTTCCCTGTCAGGCAGTTCCGGCTGACATGACATCATGATCTATAGGCAGAGAAGCGCGGCGCGGGAATGAACAACAGTCAGCGCCGCGGTAGGAAGAAAGGACTCGAGGAACCAGGAGGAGGCTGACCGCCTGGGATAAGGGAAGAGACCGGAGAGGAGGAGCCCATCTTACAGTAAGCGGCAGCAGCACTAAACACTCGGTCTGTGCACACACACACAGCACATGCCATTCCCTCAGATAAAGCCTCAAGCTGTGCTGTCTGTGCCACCAGTGAGAATGGCAGTGCCGGCTCTGTCACCCCCCACCCCCCTCTCTGTCACCCCCCACCCCCTCCCTCTGTCACCCCCCACCCCCCTTCTGTCTCACCCCCCCACTCCCTCTCTGTCACCCCCCACCCCCTCCCTCTTTGGCACCCCCCTCTGTCACACCCCCCACCCCCTCCCTCTGTCACCCCCCACCCCCCTTCTGTCTCACCCCCCACTCCCTCTCTGTCACCCCCCTCTGTCACCCCCCCACCCCCTTCTGTCTCACCCCACCCTCTCTGTCTCACCCCACCCTCTCTGTCACCCCCCCACCCCTCTCTTTCCCCCCACCCCTCCCTCTCTGTCACACCCCCTCCCTCTCTTCCCCCCACCCCTCCCTCTCTGTCACCCCCCCCCTCTGTCACACCCCCACCCCCTTCTGTCTCTCCCCCACCCTCTCTGTCACCCCCCCACCCCCTCCCTCTATTTACCCCCCACCCCCCTCTCTTTCCCCCCCCACCGCCCTCTCTGTCACACCCCCCACCCCCTCCCTCTCTGTCACCCCCCTCTGTCACACCCGCACCCCCTCTGTCTCACCCCCATCCCCTCCCTCTGTCTCACCCCACCCCCTCCCTCTGTCTCACCCCTCCCTCCCTGTCTCACCCTCACCCCCACCCTCTCTGTCCCCCCCACCCCCTTCCTCTCTGTCTCACCCCCTCCCTCTCTGTCTCACCCCCCTCCCTCTCTGTCTCACCCCCTCCCTCTCTGTCTCACCCCCTCCCTCTCTGTCTCACCCCCACCCCCTCCCTCTCTGTCCCACCCCCTCCCTCTCTGTCTCACCCCCTCCCTCTCTGTCTCACCCCCTCCCTCTCTGTCTCACCCCCTCCCTCTCTGTCTCACCCCCTCCCTCTCTGTCTCACCCCCTCCCTCTCTGTCTCACCCCCTCCCTCTCTGTCTCACCCCCTCCCTCTCTGTCTCACCCCCTCCCTCTCTGTCTCACCCCCTCCCTCTCTGTCTCACCCCCTCCCTCTCTGTCTCACCCCCTCCCTCTCTGTCTCACCCCCTCCCTCTCTGTCTCATCCCCACCCCCTCCCTCTCTGTCACCCCTCCTCTCTGTCACCCCCTCCCTCCCTCTCTGTCTCACCCCCTCCATCTCTGTCTTACCCCCACCCCTCCCTCTCTGTCTCACCCCCTCTGTCTCACCCCCACCCCTCCCTCTCTGTCTCACCCCCTCTGTCTCACCCCACCCCCTCCATCTCTGTCTCACCCCCACCATCTCTGTCCCACCCCTCTCCCTTTCTCTCACCCCCACCCCTTTATCTCTCTCACCCCCCTCTCTATCACCCCCACCCTTCTCTCTCTCTCTCCCCCTTCTGTCTCTAACCTTCCACCCCCTCTTTCCCTTTTAGGGCAAATTCACACTAAATCAGCATGAAATCAAAGATCAGCCGGAGCAATTTGGCACTCCAGCCACTCTGCATTGCAGGCTGCTAGGGGCAGTATGATTAACAGTTCAGTGCATCATACTTCCCCCCCTGTTATTTTTTTTGTACAAACTTTGTTTGAAGTGTATATAATGTACATTTTATTCTCCAAAATGTCGGGCAGCACGCTGTCATTTCAGGTTCTCAAAAAAAAAGAAATGCATTCTGTTAGTAGTTTTTCTATGTTTTCTCAGTGTATAAAAAAAGTTGTGGGGGGTTGGCAATGCTGTTTGGGGGAGGGGGCACTTCAGAGTCCAGTGCCTATAGGCTCCTGAGATGTGAATTCTGCCCTGATGGATAGAGAGAGAGAAAAGGAGAAGAAAGGAGAATAGCGAGAAACCAGTAGGGTAAAAAATATTTGGAAAAAGTTATTGGGGGGGGGGGGGGTGACACCATATTTTACCGCACCAGGTGACACCAACCCTAGTGACGCCACTGGCTACTGCTGCTCAGGACCCTAGCTCTGAGGATTTTCATGTTTTTGAACAGGATATTCCCTGTGAGGAAGACCCCAGTTCTGAATAACTGTCAGGGTGCTTGTAAGTGAACTCATTGATGCTGTGAGGGACACTCTCTCAAGCCGTCTCCTTTGGTTCCTTTTAAAGCCGTTTATTCCAAAAAAGTTTTTCCATATGTGCCTTTTTTTTTTATACATTCATTGACCAAGTCTGGGATAAGCCGCAGAAGACTTTGACAGTCCCGCGGTGCCTAGCCATGAGGTACCCCTTTGAGGAGGACCTGGTTAAGAAGTGGGCTATCCCCACCCCGGTTGCCCGTTTGAATAAGGCTACCACGCTCCCAATGGAAGGGACTCCTGCATTTAAGGATCCCACTGACAGGTCAGAAGTGGTGAGTAGAACTATGTTAACCTTATTGGGGGTCTGCCTTACGCCCTATAGTGGCGGCGACACTTGTCTCAAGACACTCACAGGATGGGCAAAGATTTTGCACCAGACAGTACAGGAGCATAATCTCCCTCCTGAGACCATTTTCCCTGGCTCACCAACTTGCGCAGGGTTTAGTCTTTGTGTGCGATGCCACTTTGCATGCGGCCCCTTTAATATCTGGGGCCTCTATCTCTGCTGTGGTGCTGCGTCGCCTTACCTGGCTGAAATGCTGGTCGGCCGACCTAGCTTCCAAATAGCTCCTGGCTGACTTGCCCTTTAAGGGCGGTAGACTGTTTGGGGCCGCCCTGGATGGCTTTATTGTGGATGTCACAGGGGGTAAGAGCACCTTCCTCAGTCTGTTAAGGAAAAAGAGCCCCACCGTAGGCCGGGCCCTTCCTTTCCGGCAAAGGAGTTTTTCGTCAGTCAGAATCCATGGGTAAGCCCGCCCAGACTGAGAAAAGTGCGGCTGGAGGACATAAGAATCCCTGGGTGCGTAAGCCTACCGAGCAAGCCGCCGCCGCATGAAGTCTTGCCCGACTCTGGGGTGGGGGGACGTTCTTGCAGGTTCACGGTTCGGTGGACCTCCCGGATCTCCGACCGGTGGGTGTGCGAGGTGGTCACCTCGGGATACAGGATAGAGTTCCGTTCCTGACCCCCCAGACAGATTCTTCCCCTCAATTCTCCCTCTCCTTCCTGCCCGTCGGGCGGCCCTCTTAGGGGCTGTACAGGATTGATCAGGTCTGGAGTGATTGTGCCCGTTCCGTCACAGGAGAGGTTTCAGGGTTTCTACTCTAATCTGTTTGTAGTCCCAAAAAAAGGACTGGTTCGGCCAATCCTGGGCCTCAAGGCCTGAATGCTTTGGTGATGGTGCAAAAGTTCTGCATGGAATCCATTCGCACGGTGTTCGCTACACTCCAAGGGGATTTTCTGGCATCCTTGGACATCAAGGACGCCTACTTGCATGTTCCGATCTGCGCAAGTCACCAGTAGTTTCTGCGCTTGCGATCGGCGAAGTCCACTATCAATTTGTGGCTTTTCCCTTCAGCCTAGCCTCGGCACCAAAGGTGTTTACCTCCGGTTCTAGCTTTGCTGAGACAGCGAGGCATTGCTATCGTGGGCTATCTGGACGATCTTCTAAGAGCAGACAATGGCTCAGAATTAGAAGAAAGTGTGACGATCGTCAGTCAGACCCTTAGGGACTTCGGGTGGCTCCTGAACATTCAGAAGTCGGTCCTGGTCCCGGCTCAGCATTCGATGTATCTTGGTCTGATCCTGGACTCCTTGGAGACGTAGGTATTCCTAACCCTGGAGAAGTTACTGACATTTCAGTCTGCAGTGTGGGTCCTGACGTCCCGAAAATGATCGTCAACCCGTTTTTTGCATGAGAGTCCTGGGACTCATGGGGGGCCTCGTTCGAGGCTGTTCCGTATGCCCAATCACACACACACTGGCATTACAGTAAGGGATCCTGTCCACTTGGGACAAATCCCCGTTGTCCTTGGATCTTCAGATCCAGATGAGTCACCCAATCAGGGCGTCCCTGGCGTGGTGGTTGGGGTCCCCGGCTCTTCGATCCGGGAAGTCGTTCCTCCCCATCCAGTGGACGGTGATCATGACGGACGCCAGCCTGACGGGCTGGGGTGGAGTCTGGGGAGTCCTGTCAGCCCAAGGGCCTTGGACTCCGGACGGAGCCCGTTTTATCAATGTTCTGGAAATACGGGTAATCAGACTGCCTCTCCTTGTGGTCTCTGTCGGCCGTCTACATTCGAGCGTAGACAATTGGCAGGCGGACTATCGGAGTCGCCAGACGCTGGACCAGGAAGAGTGGTCCTTGCCCCCGGAGGTTTTCAAATTCTGTGCCGGCGGTGGGGCATGCCGGATGTGGACCTGATGGCCTCTCGACTCAATCGCAAGGTGTCGGTTTGTGGCCAGGTCCAGGGATCCTTGGGCGGATGCCTCGGATCCGTTGGTGGGCCCCATGGGGTCAGGGTTGTGGCCGAGGGGATTCCGGTGATCCTCTTTGCGCCAGATGGGCTTCGGCGTCATTGGTACGCTGATCTGGTACGTCGCATCGCGGACGTTCCTTGGCGGTTGCCAATGCGGCAGGACCTTCTGTCTCAAGGTCCTATTTTTCATCCTGTTTTTTACAGTCTCTGGCTTTAACGGCATAGCTATTGAAAGCCAGGTGCTGAGAGTCCAAGGACACTCGGATTCGGTCATTTCGACCATGTTAAGGGCACGGAAGTCTTCCGCTAGAAAGATACCTGGAAGCTTACATCGCTATGTGCGAAGAGCTGGACTAGGGTCCACGGACGTATTCCGTCCCCAGTATCCTGCAGTCCTTTCAGCGTGGCGTCACCCAAATGCTTGCTTTGAGTACCATTAGGGGGTCAGATTTTGGCCTTGGCCGTCTTCCTTCAGAAACCGCTAGCGGGTCATTCCTTGGTTAGCACCTTTTGTGCAGGGGGGTTCGCCATGTGCTCCCTCCTGTTAAACATCCTCTCCCTCCTCGGGATTTGAATTTGGTGCTCTCGGTTCTCCAGGAACCTCATTTTTAAAAATATCAGATATTCCCCTCTTGACCTTGTCTCCGAAGGTGGCCTTCTTAGTGGCCATTACTTCTGTCAGACGGGTGTCTGAGTTGGCGGCCTTGACCTGCAAGTCACCCTATTTGGTCATCCATAAGGATAAGGCGGTGTTGCGTCCGCGACCTTCCTTTTTGCCAAAGGTGGTCTCGGCTTTTCACCTACATGTGGACATTGTCCTCCCGTCCTCACCCATCACATCCCAGAGGGTTTGCGCTTCACACATTGGATGTGGTACGTGCTATGACTCACTAGTTGTCTGTCTCTGGTCCGAAACAGGGCCGAGCGGTGTCGTCTGCCACCATTTCTAGGTGGATCAGACAGACTGTTATACAGGCCTATGCCATTAAGGGGAGGGCACCTCCCTTTCCGGTTACGGCGCATTCTACCAGGGCAATTGGTGCTTCCTGGGCTTTCCGACATCAAGCGTCGGTTGCACAAGTGTGCAAGGCGGCGACCTGGTCGTCCGTTCACGTCTTTTCAAAATTCTATAAGGTTGATGTGGCTGCATCTTCGGATGTTTCCTTCGGCCGCAAAGTGTTGCAGGCTGCTGTTTAATGCTGCAGCTCCTCCGTTGAGGGGCTCTGCTGGTTTGGAGTGAAGTTTTGGTTGTTCCCTTACTATTTGCTCCTACCCTTTTTCTTATACTGCTTTGGGACGTCCCACACGTAAACAGTATGAGAGCTGTGTCAGTCCATGGACGATGAGAGAAAATAGGATTTTTGTACTCTCCGTGAAATCCGTTTCTCTGACGTCCATGGACTGACACGGCACCCACCCTTCCTTTTTAAGGTTTGTACTGCTTGTTACGAACTGAGGCTGCTAGCTGAAGGTAGGAGGGTTATGTCTGGAGGGACCGCCCCCCTGGGCGGGGCTGTTCAGCTCTGGTTTTGTGTGTGTGTTTGTTTGTTTTAGGGCGATTTTAAATTTTTCGTGTTTGATCGTTTTTTTTTTGTTTTTTATCGATCGACTAATTTCGATTAATTATAACGCACATAGATCCAACTACTTTTAGCTGATCTCCTTGCAGGCCGATTCCCAGTGCATCTACCAACCACTGGAAAAATGGATAGCAGGATGCAAAAAACACACAAAGGCAGCGCTCGATGGGAATAGCATTAAAACTTTTATAGTCTTCAGGTAGATAACAAAATAAATATTGCCCTGGAGATAAAATCTATGTAGCTACATAAACTGTAAAAATGGTGCGTGTAATACCAAACGGTAGCAAAAGCAGTCATAAAAACATGTAGCTAAGTATGATACTGGTATAAAAATGTGTACAATAATACCACTGCTGAATCCAGATGAGAAGGGGCTAACATCAGTCCGTCGGCATGCAGATGTCCCGTGAAGGGAACTATCGCAACTCCCAGTGGATGGCTGTAGAATCCCAGGTTGATAGAGGGAAGTGTAACAGCCCTTGCGTGTGGCAGATAGTAAGGTCCCGCCGGCATGCAGATATGAAGGCACAGCGAAGGAGCCCTTCAGATGGACACGGCAAGCCCCGCCGGTGTCCGTGACGTCACCGGATCTCCCTGAAGACCCAGAAGTCGGGGGAGAGGTGTGTACTAATCAAAAGAATTTTGATCGATCAAAAGAATTAATCGAGGAATTAATAGTTAATTTCCACAGCTCTAACATTCTGCCTAGATCTTCTTCTGCGAGCAGGGACATATACCCACACGTAAACAGTATGAGAGCTGTGTCAGTCCATGGACGTCAGAGAAACGGCTTTTAGAAAAATACTTAGAACCCCCAAACATAATAAATATATAATGGCGATTGTTGCAATATTTTGTCGCGCAGTATTTGCGCAGCAATCTTTCAAACATTGGCCAGCTTTGGCCAAAACAAGCCCTTGGGTACTAAGGCTGGAATATCATAAAGTTTTTTTCACATCTTTAACACAAATTGAAAGTGCATTACATGAGGATTGGCCTAATCCTGAAACGGTGTTCACTCCTAAGCTTTGTATAACTTTATCCCACGAACGAGGAAAATTGCTCTGTTCAGTAGATGATCCTTGCCATTTTGGTCCTCAATAAATACCTTACAGTTACCATTGGAGGCGTTCCCTTTTTTAATGATTCTGTTGATGGCTGTTTTGAAGTCCTCTTAAAATTGGAATTTCGCCATCTTAATCCACATGGACTATTTCTAATCCTTATGCTGCCAGTAATCGTAAATGGGTAAAGGCATATTTTACCTGTTTCTAAACTTGTTTTTTTTTTTTATTCATTTGTTACTTCCTGGTTTCTATATCTAGGCAAATGTCATACATTCCTGGAGTCTTCAGGAGGTGAGGAGGGGATTTCTCAGCTAAGCAATCCCTCTTGCCTGAGCTAAGGGCAAGTGGATTCCAGGAAGTAAATGCTACCTGAATTTTTTGCCCGCACTCAAGATGTCCACAGCTAGATGGTAGGAGTCCCCCCTGTCAGAATACAATAAAGCAGTGGGGGAGATTCTTGCTTCAATGTCGCTTGTGTTGATGCAGAGATCTGAAAGTTGTGTGTGTGTGTGGGGGGTGATTAGCGGTTATATAACTGATGGGGAAGGGGTGGATGTATTTTGTGTTTTAACCACTTAAGGGTGTGTGTGTGTGTGTGTGTGTGTTTTCAATTGCATTTTAGTCTAAATATGAGATCTGAGGTCTTTTTGACCCCAGATCTCATATTTAAAAGGACCTGTCATGCTTTTTTTCTATTACAAGGGATGTTTACATTCCTTGTAATGGGAATAAAAGTGACCCATTTTTATTTATTTTTTTTGAAACGGTGTAAAAATAAAATCAAGTAAAATAAACAAAAACAATTTTTTTTTAATTGCCCCGTCCCGACGAGTTTGCGCGCAGAAGCGAACGCATACGTGTGTAGCGCCCGCATATGAAAACTGTGTTCAAACCACACAAGTGAGGTATCGCCGCAATCGTTAAAGCGAGAGCAATAATTCTAGCCCTAGACTTCCTCCAACTCAAAAGATGCAACCTGTAAAAAAAATTTAAACCTCACCTATGGAGATTTTTAAGGGTAAAAGTTTGACCCCATTCCACAAGCAGGCGCAATTTTGAAGCGTGACATGTTGGGTATCAATTTACTCGGCGTAACGTTATCTTTCACAATATATAGAAAAAAAATGGTTTTACTTTACTGTTTTTATTAATTAAAAAAAGTTTTTTTTCCAAAAAAGTGTGCTTGTAAGACTGCTGCGCAAATACAGTGTGACAAAAAGTATTGCAATGACTGCCATTTTATTCTCTAGGGTGTTAGAAAAAACAAAACAATATATAATGTTTGGGGGTTCTAGGTAATTTTCTAGCAAAAACCTGTTTACAACTTGTAAACACCAAATCTCAAAACGAGGCTCGGTCCTTAAGTGGTTAAGGTCATGACGTTGCTGACATCGTAAAGCTTAAAACCACAACAAAACAGATTTTTATATTTGGATGTTCATGAATGAGTCTTTAAAATGTACTCCTGCTCTTCACTCCCAGATATTCCGGTACCTGCGGATGTTCCTGCCAGAGAGTGGCTTCACGATTCTGCCTTGCAATCGATACTCTCTGGAAAGCAATGGAGCCAAAGTAGTTGCTACAAAACCTTGGTAAGTATGTAAGAGTTTATAATCTCAGACAGAAAAAGTGCACCCATTTTGTTACAGGCTGGATATAGAAGAGTGTGTACCTACTGTGGCTGAGCGCATAGAAGGCTTTTCCACTACAATGGCGAAGAGCACAGAAGTGTGCAATTTACAGTAGTGGTGAGTGCCAAGGCATCGATATGTGCAGTGAGCCCAAAGGTGAATGTTGGTGCAATGTTGAGTGAAGTGAGAGAGGATAGGGTGTTGGGCGCACTGGTGAGAGGGGCTTTGGTGTGTGCAGAGAAGGGGTGGGGGGAGCTGCTGTGTTGTGAAGGTGGAGTAATGTGCAGAGATTTCAGGCTTGGTGGGGTTGAGAGGGTGGTTGAAGGTGTGGTGTCTCCAGAAGAGGGGATTGGCTATTTCTCTAGATACACGCCTCCTAATTGTTGGGGGTGACTGATGAAATGTATAAGTTACAGCACAAGCCAGGGGTAGGTAGGTGGTGTGAGTTGACAGGGCCATAAATTAGGCCATGTCAAATTTTATTGCAGACTTGTCTGCAGCAGGGACCACTCTGGATGTGTTTCCCGCTGGGTATGGTGGTTGTGGGTGGTGCTGGTCTACATTTAAACGTTGATGCTACTGCACATGTAGTATTGTCTTCTTGCGCATGTGCCATTTTGTGTTCTCCCAGACACTTTACAGTACCCTCAGAGCGACCTGGCATTTAGTGCTTTTGATCTCCTAACCTGCAAGTGATCCACTTCCCAGCACAAGAGGTCTCTTGTCACTTGCGACTTATTTGTGGTTCCTGCAGGTCACATGATCTACTAAAGAGCTGCAAATTGGTTATTTTTGGAGTCTTCCTGTGCTGGAAGCTGATTGCTGGTATGTGTGGGGGTTGTTTATCAGAAGAATAAAATGCCAGGTCTGGATCCTGCTTCCTGTGCATGGCTAGTGGTTTTATTATGTTCTACTGCACATGTTCAGGTATTGGGAAATCGAAGACTCACTGAGCATAGGTAAACATTGCAACCCAACACTGGTGACTGTTGGAACTGCGCAAGTTCATAGGGGAGGGTGGGGGTGCTGGAGTAATAGTTAGATCAGCACAGTGGGGGGAGAAAGTGGTGAAATGTTCAGAAAAATGCTGCTTAAAAGTTTATTTTATGCTTCAAGTGTAAAGCTAATAAAATGTTTTTTTGTTTTTTTTTAAGAATGTTTTTTGACTTTAGTGGAGTCAAATCAACTTTTGACCGCAGTGATGGAAATTTTTGAAGGAGGGAGATATATATATATATATATATATATATATATATATATATATATATATATATATATATATATATATATATATATATATATATATATAATATATATTTTTTTTCCCCCTTAAATACATTTATCGACTAGTACAATTTACAGTTTCTATCTAGACTGATTCCTGATCAGGTGGCTCTGCGTTCATTGTCACTTCAGTAGAATGTTCTCATTGCACATGTTCCTGAAAATGGCCGGAAGCAAGTATGTGCTGTGTTTAACACTGGTTAACCATTAGTTAATACAAGTCAAAGCGTAGATCACCAGCACACCACAGCTCTTCAAAATGGCATATAGAAATAAATTAAAGGGATCACATCAGCGCAGTAAATTAGAAAGTTTTGGGTCCACGTAGGACTCCTCCATCAGGCATGATTCCCTGAAACATCGCAATTTACTTCTGTGATTTGATTGCATTATATTTTTGGATGCTTTTTTGAAGATCCCTTCTGTGCTGACAATCATTCTAATGCCCCTTCAGTGAAAGCTACAGAGTCTGCACAACTTTTTTAGAAGTACTGAACCCTTTGAGAGTAATTTGCCAAAACTAAAAATTATTGCAGGGATGCATAACATTTGACTTGTCTCACACAAGCAGGAAATTGCATTTCTGGTGCAATTGTGTACACCAACAGTGTATAGAATGCGTCCAGGTTGCCATATTGCATTGAATTTGTAGACCTTTTTTCAAAATTCCAGCACCTGCATATTGAAACTGGAGGGTAATTATTTTTATTAAACATTTTATTACAAAATTGTGTTTTTTTTATTTTTTAACAAAACTTAAAATAATGAAATCATACTAACTTTTTTTTTTTTAACAGCCTTTGTGCATCTGGGTGTCATTCTAAATGAATGGCACCACGCAGTGTTCCTTGTATTTCCGACGCTGTAAAATTGACATTACTGGAACATGTAGGGCTGAAGCAGGCCTAAAGGCCAAATATAGTTTAAAATTACCTTAATCCTAATGTCCTTCTCTCATGCTAACTAAACCCCTTATTGCTTGCAATGCATTCCAGGTGTCTTGACCATATTGAGTGGCACTCAGAGAAGCCTCACTGCAGGCTTACTTTTTGTCTTCGAGCCTATGAAGAATCTTGTACCCCTGGCATTCTGCACCTTGATATTGCATCTGCCTACTACCTAGCTCCGCTGACTCTGCCGTTTTTGGTTCAGTAACGAGACACTGGGCTGCTCAGACACGCACCTTTCTACCAGCCACCACTGTCCCCCCTGTCTCTACTCCCCCTTGCCACCTTTGCAGAGAGGCAGAGTCTTGACATTTTTCTACTTCCTACTCCTGGTTTCATCACCACCTCCCCAGTGCAGCCTGTAGGGGCCAGTCAGTCCTCTTGTCTCTGGGGGCTCTGTGCACTCAGTTTGTTCCTTGGGAATAGGGTGCACAGTTCTGGGCTGGAAGGAAGAGGGAAACCAAATCTTAAGACTCCCACTGCCTACTTTTCCTACAGAACCTTTCCATGCGCGGAGCAGCCTTTTTCTAAGACTAAAGCATAAAAAATGATTCTAATATTTTACTTGCAAGGTAAGTTTTATTTGAAAGAAAATATGATTTATCACTCATCCTTCCTAAACTATTGAAATCGTATTAACATGAACATTTAAACTATATCGGTCTGAAACAAAGGGGGAACAAAACCTCAATCTTCCTGGATTCCTTTTTTAGAATAAGTATAATGTTGTGCAGGGCTCGACAATCCCCGGGTGCCAGGTCGCAAATGCGACTAGAATTAGCGACCTGGCGCAGCACAGATGAGGTTACCTGGATCTCCGTGCGTCCCCCCCGCGATCGCATGATCTCGTCGGGCCGCGCCGGCCGGTAATTTAGGCCGCGGCTTTGTGGCCTTCTGCAAGCCTAGGCTTCATTCTGTAATCTGGCGCCATCTTGTGGTGGCCGTTAGTATGACAAGACAACCAGCAATGCTTGCCTGTTTCACTGCCCGCCCATCTCCTTCCCTTTACTTAGAAGTTAACCCATATATATATATATATATATATATATATATAAATAAATATATAAATTTTATTTTTTCATTGTAATACCCTAGAGAATAAAATGGCGGCCGTTGCAATACTTTCTGTCACACCGTATTTGCGCAGCAGTCTTACAAGCGCACTTTTTTGAGGGAAAAGGACACTTTTTTAAATTAAAAAATAATACAACAGTAAAGTTAGCCAATTTTTTTTTATATTGTGAAAGATAATGTTACGCTGAGTAAATTTGATACCCAACATGTCACGCTTCAAAATTGCGTCCGCTCGTGGAATGGTGACAAACTTTTACCCTTTAAAATCTCCATAGGCGACATTTTAAAAAATTCTACAGGTTGCATGTTTTGAGTTACAGAGGATGTCTAGGGCTAGAATTATTTCTCTCGCTCTACCGATCGCGGCGATACCTCACGTGTGGTTAAAACACTGCTTTCATATGCGGGCGCTACTCGCGTATGCGTTCGCTTCTGCACGCATCGGATGTTAAAAAAAAAAACTTGGCTCCTAGATTCCAAGCAAATTTGTCAAGCCCTGATGTTGTGTATTACTAATATTAAAAAGTTTTGCTGTGTGTTTGTTTTTTCCCTAAACTGCTGTGGATTATTTTCCAGGGTAAAGAATGAGAAAATTGGTCTGCTTGTTGGCTGCATAGCTGAGTTAACCAAAGCTGATGAAAGCCTCCTTCGCTTTGGTGAGAATGACTTCAGTGTTATGTACTCCACCAGGAAGAAGTGTGCACAGCTTTGGCTGGGGCCGGCTGCTTTTATTAATCATGGTAAACCATTCTGCCTAAGATTGTACATTTTGTTATTTTAGACAGATAAGTGGTTATGATCAGTATTTGTAGATTGAAAGGTGCTTTTGGTTAAACTATGCGGCTGAAGTAGACATGTATTCTCTTGTGCAAAATGCATGCATGCCATTCGAGTAATACATTTTTTGACAGCTCAAGGTCCCAAGGGTTTAATAATCAGGCCCTAGGCATGATGGTAAAAGTAACCTACTAAAACCTACTCAAAGGTTTCTGCAGAATGGCAGTTTAACTTCTTGACAATGCTCCATCAACTGCCACCCCTTCCCCCCCACCCCATTGAGGGCATCGGTATTGGCCTCTGAGGACGGCGTGTTGGACAATTGATAGGAGTTAATAAAGCTTGGCCATAATCAGGAAACGTTAAACAATGGTAATAAGAAAACAGCTTTTTCTCTTTTCGTCCATGGATGGACACAGCCTTCTCAATTCTTGACATATGGGTTATGTTCATAGGAGAGGACTAGGCAGAACATGTTAGATATTTATACACGTTACATTAATCAGTTAAACAGCCCCGCCCAGTGGGCAGTCCCTCCAGACATAACCCTCCGCCCTGCAGTCAGGCCCAGAGTCCTGGAGAATTTTTTTTTTTTGTGATATCTTCTAACAACTGCCGGCTGGGCAGTTATTATAGATCCTTGTAGTCTTCCCAGTTCCGGCCATCGAGCGTGCCAGTCCTTAGCTTCGCGCTGGTTCTGCCACGATGTGCCCGATGACTACAGGGGTGGCCGGTGGGCACATGCTCCGGGGTCCACATATGACTGGGCTGATTGTTGTCTCGCTCAGTGGACCGGGCCGACGGCTACTCCAACTCGGTTGTAGGCCTGTCAGGGACGCACCAGCAAGTCCTCGCAGGACGGGAAAGTACTGGTTCTCCTGCCTCGGCAGGTGGGAACGTCTGGGCATTTCAGGGACTTAGGGTTCTCCTGCTCTTTCACAATTTCCCTTCTGCTCTAGCAGCGCGCTGCGACCGGGGCGTACCTGTGGTAGGGGACTGTGGGGTGTCGGGGCCCGTTTTTCTGTGAGGGGTGCTCTGCTCCGGGGAAGTCCCTATACTCGGCCACCTTGTCCACATCGCGGTGCTCGGCCACCATTTTTGCGGCGCCGACGCCATTTTCTTGTGTGCTGTTCGATGTAATTTTCCCATTGGCGGCCATCTTGTTGTGGCACAGGTTGTTATTGCGGGCGGCTATTTTCTTGTGGTCGCGCCCTTTTCTTTCAGTGCGGCAAGGAGGGTGGACACTTCAGTATTTTTTTTTTTTACTGAGTCCCTGAGAGCTGTCAGTGTATCATGGAGTCAGTATCTGGCCATTCTTCCCCAAACATGCCGGAGGCGGCAGCCTGGTGCCCCTGCACCTGTGGTTGCCATGGACACTTTGTCGGCAGTCCTGGAATCCTTTGTTGCCAGGGTGGAAGCGGCGTGCGCGCGTAAGGGGGGTAAAAAGCGCCATCTCCAGGGGAATGCTCTGACTCAGACCCGGGCCTAGCTGCGGCACAGGACCCCGGTTCTGGGTTATCAGAGGATGCCGACCAGGACCTTCCTTGTGTGGAAGACCCTTCATCCAGGTCAGCGCATGACAGGGCACTTGTTGGTGCGCTTATCAATGCTGTGAGGGACTCCCTTAAGCTAGAAGGTGCAGCTGAGGCGTCCACGGACGGGTCAGTCTCTTTGGGTCGCACAAATCGACCCGCTCTGTGAAGGTGTTTCCCCATGTGTCCTTTGATAAATTCATAGATAAGGAATGGGAAAAGCCACAGAAGTCCTTTGTGCTCCCTCAGCGCCTGGCGGTCAGGTATCCTTTTGAGGAGAGCCTTTTGAAGAAATGGGCTTCTCCTCCGGTTGTTGACCCTCCGGTCGCTCGGTTAAATAAAGTAACCACTCTCCCTGTAGAGGGGACACCTGCATTTAAGGACCATACTGTTAGGAGGTCCGAGGCGCTGAGCAGGTCCATGTTCACCTTGCTGGGGTCTGCGTTCCAGCCTATTTTGGCTGCTACCTTGGTGACTCAGACGCTCACTGAATGGGCAAAGATTTTGCACCAGACACTGGAGGAACATCAGCTCCCTTCGGAGTGTGTAAGATTGGCCATCCAGTTGGTGCAGGGCCTTGTGCATGTCTGATGCCACTCTGGATGCGGCCCCCTTAATCTCCAGGGCCTCTGTATCTGCGGCGGTAATGCGTCGCCTAATTTGGCTGAAATGCTGGTCCGCTGAGCAGGCTTCTAAAAAAGCCTTGGCAGACTTGCCCTTCAAAGTTGGGAGGCTTTTTGGCACCTCACTGGATGACATTATTAAGGATGTCACTGGAGGTAAGGGCACTCTTCTCCCTCAGTCCAAGGGGAAGCAGCCGCACCGTAAGCCGGGTCCTTCCTTTCCTACGTAGAAGCAGTATTTTCGTCAGTCAGGGTTCACAGGTAGACCCTCCCAAGCTGGAAAAGGTCCAGCTGGGTGGGGGACAGAAGCATCCCTGGGTCCGCAAGCCCAAAAAGCCTGCCACTGCATGAAGTTTTGCCCCCACCCGACTCATGGGTGGGGGGATGGCTTTGCAGGTTCATGGCATGGTGGACCTCCCTGCTCTCCGACCAGTGGGTCTGCGATGTGGTCACTTCGGGGTACAAGATCGAGTTTTTCCTGTTCGCTGAACAGATTCTTTCCCTCAAATCTCCCTCTTCTTCCGGCTCGTCGGTCTGCCCTATTGGGGGCAGTGAAAGATTTACTAAGGGCCGGAGCGGTTTTACCTGTACCACTGGAAGAGAGGTTTCAGGGTTTTTATTCGAATCTGTTTGTGGTCCCAAAGAAGGATGGAGTCCATCCGATCCTGGACCTCAAAGCCTTCAATGTCTTTGTAAAGGTTCGGAAGTTCCGCATGGAATCCATTCGTTCAGTGGTTGCTGCGCTCCATCCGGGGGACTTTCTGGCATCCCTGGACATCAAGGACGCATACTTGCATGTCCCAATCTGCACAAGACACCAGAGGTTTCTGTGCTTTGTAATCAGCGAAGACCACTGTCAGTTTGTGGCTCGTCCCTTTGGCCTAGCGTTAGCACCGAGGGTTTTCACCAAGGTGCTTGCCCCGATTCTGGCTTTGCTGAGACAGCGAGGCATTGCTATCATGGGCTACTTAGACGATCTTCTTCTGAGAGCAGCTTCTGGCTCAGTATTAGAGGAAGATGTGGCTATAGCCAGTCAGACCCTCCGAGATTTCGGTTGGGTGTTAAACATTCAGAAGTCGGTCCTGACACCGACTCAGCATTTGGAGTATCTAGGGTTGATTCTGGACTCCAAGGAGGCGAGATTCTTCCTTCCTTTGGAAAAATTGCGGACTCTCCAGTCTGTGGTGAGGTTGTTGACATCCCGCAAATGGTCGTCTCTCAGCTTTTGCATGCGAGTTCTGGGTCTCATGGTAGCCTCCTTTTTTTGAGGCAGTACCGTATGCCTAATTCCACATTTGAGTCTTGCAGAGGGAGATCCTGTCCAAATGGAACAAATCTCCATAGTCTCTGGATCATCAGATTCAGGTCAGTCGCCCGGTCAGGGCTTCTCTGAGTTGGTGGCTGAGATCCCTTGCTCTTCAGTCCAGGAAGTCGTTCCTCCCCTTCCATTGGACTGTGATTACGACAGACGCCAGCCTCACAGGTTGGGGGGGGGGGGGGGGGGGAGTCCAGTTGGCCCAGGGTCGCTGGACTACGGACGAATCCCGTCTGCCGATCAATGTCCTGGAACTTCGGGCAATCAGACTGTCTTTCCTCGTGGTCGGGGATACTACAGGGATGCCCGATCAGGATTCAGTCAGACAACGCCATGGCGGTGGCTTATGTCAACCATCAGGGGGGAACAAGGAGCTCAGCTGCAGCGTCTGAGGTCGCTCACATCCTGCAGTAGGCGGAAAGAAGCGTGTCAGCCGTCTACATTCCAGGCGTAGAAAACTGGCAGGTGATCTGAGTCAGATGCTAGACCAGGGGGAATGGTCATTGTATCCGGAGGTGTTTCAACTCCTTTGCCGGAGGTGGGGCACGCTGGACGTGGACCTCCTGGCCTCTCGACTCAATCGCAAGGTGTCGAGATTCAAGGCCAGGTCCAGAGATCCCTGGGCAGACGCGTTGGTGGCCCCGTGGGGTCAGTATCGGCTAATTTATGCCTATCCCCCACTGAAGTTGCTTCCTCGTCTGCTCCGCAGAGTGGAGAGCGAGGGGATCCCGGTGATTCTAATCGCTCCAGATTGGCCCCGGCGTCCTTGGTATGTTGACCTCGTGCGCCTGGTGGCTGCCAATGCGGGAGGACCTTCTGTCTCAAGGTCCCATACTTTATCCTGCTTTACAGTCACTGGCTTTAACTGCATGGCTATTAAAAAGGCAGGTACCAAGGGACCGAGGCCTTTCGGATTCGGTCATTCCAACCATGCTGAGGGCACTGAAATCTTTTTCTAGGAAGATCTACCATCGTACTTGGAAGGCCTACATCTCTGTGTGAAGAGATGGAGTGGCGTCCACGGTTTTCAGGATCCTGCTGTTTTTACAGCGTGGAGTGGATCAGAAACTTGCCTTAAGCACCATTTAAGGGTCAGATTTCAGCCTTGGCTGTTTTCTTTCAATGACCTTTGGTGACCCATTCCCTGGTGGGTACCTTTTTTGTGCAGGGGGTTTGACATGTGGCTCCCCCAATTAGAACCACCTCTTCCTCCATGGGATTTAAATCTGGTGCTCTCGGTTCTTCAGGAACCTCCTTTTTGAGAACATCAGAGAGATTCCTCTCTTGACACTATCTCAGAAGGTGACTTTTCTAGTGGCCATTACATCTGTCAGAAGGGTTTCTGAATTGGCGGCCTTGTCTTGCAAGTCACCATACTATGTCCTCCATAAGGATAAGGCGGTGCTACGCCCGCAACCCTCTTTCCTTCCGAAGGTGGTTTCGGCTTTTCACTTAAATGAGGACATTTTGCTACCGTCCTTGTGTCCTCGGCCGTCGCATCCCAGGGAGACTGCGCTCCATACTTAAGACGGTGTACTTGTCTGTTACGGCTCCGTTTCAGAGGTCTGACAATTTGTGTCTGGTCCACAAAAAGGCCTGGCGGTCTCGTCGGTCACCATTTCTCGGTGAATCAGGCAGACCGTCATACAGGCCTATGCCCTTAAGGGGCGGGCGCCCCCCTTTCCGGTCATGGCACATTCAACCAAGGCAATTGGTGCTTCGTGGGCTTTCCAACCTCAAGCGTCTGTCTCACAGGTGTGCAAGGTGGCGACTTGGTCGTCCGTGCACACTTTCTCAAAATTTTGATGCTTCCTTCGGTCGCAAGGTTTTGCATGCGGCTGTTTAGGGTTGCAACTCCTCCGTTGAGGAGCTCTGCTTGTTTTGGGGTGAAGTTGGTTGTTTTTGATACTGTTGCCACCCCTTGTTTTTTTGACACTGCTTTGTCAAGAATCGAGAAGGCTGTCTGTCCATGGACGAAAAGAGAAAATAGGATTTTTTGTACTCACCGTAAAATCCTTTTCTCTGTCGTCCATGGACGGACACAGCACCCACCCCTCCTTTTTTAGGTTTGTACTGCTTGTTACGAACTGAGCTGCTGACTGCAGGGTTCGAGGGTTATGTCTGGAGGGACTGCCCCCTGGGCGGGGCTGTTCAACTCTGATTAATGTAACGTGTTAAAATATCTAACATGTTCTGCCTAGTCCTCTCCTATGAACAGGAACATTAACCGTATGTCAAGAATTGAGAAGGCTGTGTCCATCCATGGACGACAGAAAAGGATTTTACGGTGAGTACAAAAAATCCTTATTTTTATTTATTTTGGGCTAACACAAGTAATAATGGGCATCTTGGATTTTTTTTAAAAGGGTTTTTTAAATAAAACACTGGTTCAATTTCAGAAACTATTGCAGAGTTTACCAGCCCATGGTTACTAGTTGGTCATGTCACTAGAGAAGGAAAATAAACAGGCTATTTGCTTTGGTTACGGCAATTCTATCCATACAGTGTCTACGAATAGTATCTTGTGACTGTGTAGATATTAGATGTTATGTGCATAGTTTGTTTTGCGAGTCATTTTTGTTTTGTCTTGTAAAAATCTAGTTTGATTGCTTTTATTTATTTAAATTTTTTTTTTCTTCCATGTTTCCATTTTTTCTGTGAACATAAGACTGTCGGCCCAACTGCAAGGTAAATTTACATGACACAAAGTAAATGGTGTCTTGTGAGCACTTTTTTTTTTTTTTTTTTTTTTTTTTTTCTTGATGCAAAACCAGTTTTAAAATGTTTCTCTTTTTGCAAGCCAAATTAAGGTAAAACCTGCTTTTTATATTTGTCCCCATTCCTATAGCAAAACCCAATGACGATTTCAAAATGGCAGCTTGCCTTTTTTAGATGCTCTTATTCTGGACCCTCCAGCAAGGAAAGATCCTACTAGTTTGTCTTTGTTTGAGGGAAGTGGGAAATTGTTTGCCATAATGAACACTGTACTTTCTTTCTCGTACATCACGGGACACAGAGCGGCATAGTCATTACTATGTGGTTATATAGTTTACCTTCAGGTGCTGGCACTGGCAACTTCCAAACCGGAAGTACCCTCCCCTATATAAGCCCCTCCCATCCGGGAGCACCTCAGTTTTTTGCCAGTGTCTAAGGTGTTGGCCAAGAAGAAACATGTGTTTTTCACTGAGCTTGCGTACAGGTTCTTTTGGGCCTCAGTAAGCTATTCCGGATCCGACCAAAAAAGCTTCATAGCTAAACGGTCGGTACCCGGGCCTTGCAGAGAAGAGCAAGGTTTTGCCTGTAATGCTTCTCCTAGGAGAGCTGGACCCTGGGATCCAGAGCTCTGGTCATACCCACGACCAAGATGCTTTCTGTGCAGGGTGCTATACAGGTCCAGGGGAGTGGTATCCTTGGGAACCCGGTCCCTGAAGGTTTAATTACAATGCCTGCCGTGAGAGGTGAAGTTTGGGCTTCTGTGGACCAAACAGAGTCCTGTGGCAGGGAAAAGGTAAGTGGGGGGCCCCCCAGGAACTTGGTTCTATTAGGGGACCCCCAAGCCTAATATGTCTTTCTGCCTGTTACCTAACGGTGTTCCCGCTAAATATCTGTGCATGCCTGTAACTACTAAAAAAAAAAAATATATAGACAGACCGCGGTACCTGTGTTAATCCACTAGAGGCCGCTGTGGAACGTTTCTTGTCATGTGGACTTTTCCTTTTCATCAGTCAAGTCCAGGCAGATGGTGAGTTCTCTTGTGGGAAACTGCTTCCCCTGCCATGTTGCAATGCTCGTCCATCCCCCGGCCTGCGGCAAAAGGGCCCTGTCTCCTGTCCCTAGTTTCCTTTTTCAAAAAGAGCGCCGAAGGCGCACGCGCCTCTATATATAGAGGTGAGCTGGAAAAGGGGGCGGAGCTTGGTGGATGACACTCTGTGCGCGCCGCAGCGCTTCTGCGCATGTGCGGGCGTCCCAGCATGTTAAAAGGCACAATTATGTGTTGTGAGCTGGCTATGGAGTGCAGAGACAGAGCTGGCAACATATAAAAAAAAAAAGACATACAGCAAGCGGTTGATGCAGGCATTCCCATAGAAAGGCACATTAGTAGACACCAACTGTTTATATAGCAGCATTTGTGCTAGACTATTGTCAGTAAGTGGTGTATTTCGGCTGGAATACCTCAGCTTTGGGCTTAGGAATATGCTGTCTAAAAACTCCGGGACTAAGAATCCCAGGAAGCATAGGGGGTCTCCATCGGGCTCTGAGGATCTTGGGCATGCTTCGGCTGCACCAATCTCCCCTGAAGAATCAGAGGTTAGTGACCGTAGAGCACCCTCAGGAGTACCTGGTACTGTGGCTGTCCTCAGTTCACCTGCTCCTGTGTATGTAACAGAGGAGGTTTTTTCCTCAGCTCTGGGAGGGCTAGAAGAGAGATTGACAACATTGATCGCTGCTTCCCTGTCAGAGGGAAAGCGCGCCCGATCTCCGTCTCCTCCCTCGGAGTACCTGTTAGCGGAGCAACAGTCCCATACAGGGATCGACCTACCTGAAGGGGATCAGGACGAGGTTGATTCTGTTTTAGAGGAATCAACAGTGGAAGAACCATTCTCCGCATCACATGCTGAAAGATTATGGGTTCAGTCCCTGACTAACATGGTCCGATCAGCATTTAAAATGCCCCTTGCGGAGCCATCATCCACTTCTGTCTCCTCGTTGGGGTCGCTAAAAGCCCCCCAGACTGTTTGTTCCTTTCCAATCCATCCTTTACTGGAAGGGCTCATTTACCAGGATTGGGAACATCCTGATAAAATATTTACTCCTCCCAAGAGATTTCAGGTGGTCTATCCCATGGAGGATAAGTTCATCAAAAAATGGAGGGTCCCTACAGTGGACGCAGCCATCTCTTGTGTGAATAAATCACTGACATGTCCAGTAGATAATGTCCAAATGTTCAAGGACCCAATAGATAAAAAATTGGAGTCCTTATTAAAATCTGCTTTTGCTACAGCAGGCTTGGTGACACAACCAGCAGTGGCAGCTATTGGGGTCTGCCAAGCAGTGAAGGATCAGTTGAAACAGGTCTTAAGGGACTTGCCAGATCAGCAGGCTCTTGCCCTAGCTGATCTACCTAGAGCCTTATGCTTTGCGGTTGACGCTATAAAGGATTCAATCCATCAGGCCCTCCCGCCTTGCGCTGTCTGTAGTACATATGCGCAGGCTTCTGTGGCTCAAAAACTGGTCTGCTGAAGCTCCCTGTAAAAAATTGCTGGTCAGCTTCCCATTTCATGGTGAACGCTTATTCGGGGAAGACCTGGACAAATGTATCCAGAAAATTTCCAGCGGTAAAAGTACACTCTTGCCGGTTAAAAACAGAGTTAGAGGTCCCTCTTTTAAGAGGCCTGCTTCTCCAGTCCCTAGGACATCGGCTGTGAAACAGTTCCGACGGCCTCCTCGGTCAAATCCCGGGGGTAAAAATCAGGGACAATCGCAGGGTAACAAGAAACCCTGGGTCAGGAGAGGTACAAAACCTCCCCCAAAGTCAAATGCATGAAGGGTTGCCCCCACTCAATCGGGTGGGGGGAAGACTTCAGTTGTTCGCAGAGACCTGGCGGGACACGATCAGAGACAGATGGGTGCTCTCCGCAGTAAATCTGGGATACAAATTGGAGTTAAAAGACTCCCCTCCT
Source organism: Rana muscosa (assembly GCA_029206835.1). Lineage (NCBI taxonomy): Eukaryota > Metazoa > Chordata > Amphibia > Anura > Ranidae > Rana > Rana muscosa. Next base: position 185,579,107 of record CM055124.1, on the reverse strand, counting down.
TCCCATTTTATAAGGTCAAACGTGCCAAGGGATCCCCAGAAGAGAGGATCCCTCCTGTTGGCACTAGAACAATTATTGCTCCAAGCAGTAATTATAGAGGTTCCCCTGGAAGAATGGGGGTTCGGGTTTTACTCAAACCTCTTTACAGTCCCGAAGCCAAACGGGGACGTGAGGCCCATATTAAATCTAAAAGGGCTAAACAAATTCCTACATATCAGGACTTTCCGGATGGAGTCGATCCGATCGGTGGCCACTGCCCTACAAGGGGAGGAATGGTTAGCCTCGATCGACATCAAAGATGCTTATTTGCACATTCCCATCTTTCCAGTCCACCAAAAATTTCTACGCTTTGCAGTAGAAGGGCGCCATTTTCAGTTCAGAGCCTTACCATTCGGTCTGGCCACAGCACCACGAGTGTTCACAAAAATTCTGGCCCCATTATTGGCCAATCTAAGAACACGAGGTGTAACGATAATGGCATATCTAGACGACTTGTTGCTGATAGACCACTCAGTGGAAAAACTAGAAGTGTTTGTTCACCAGACAATCGAGTATCTGGAATCTCACGGTTGGATTATCAACCGAGACAAGTCGGCCCTAAAACCAGTCAAAAGTCTGGAATACTTGGGGCTAAGGCTGGATTCAGACCAGAGAAAAATTTTCTTGCCTCAAGAAAAGGTGTCGTCTTTGAGAGATTTGATCCACCTAGTGGGTACAAAAAGACAGCCATCCATACGCCTGTGCATGAGGCTGCTGGGAAAAATGGTGGCATCATTCGAGGCAGTACCCTATGGTCAATTCCATTCAAGGAATCTGCAAAGGGCCATACTGTCAGCCTGGAACAAAAGAGTTCCGGCCCTAGATTTACCAATGTCCTTGTCTCCTTCCGTGCGCAAGAGCCTCCGTTGGTAGTTGGTTCCCCAGAATCTGGAAAAAGGGAAATCCTTCAGTCCAATTTCTTGGAAGGTGGTCACTACAGATGCCAGCCTTATAGGCTGGGGAGCAGTACTGGCGCAATGGTCTCTCCAGGGCAGGTGGTCGGATGCAGAAAAGGCCCTGCCCATCAATCTCTTAGAGATACGAGCAGCCCGGTATGCCCTAGTAGCATGGACATCCAAACTCCAAGGGGCCCCTGTCAGAATTCAATCAGACAATGCCACGGCAGTGGCATATATCAATCATCAGGGTGGCACCAGGAGTCGTGCAGCCCAGAGGGAAGTGAATTGCATCCTGAAATGGGCAGAAAGATATGTCCCAGCCATATCCGCAATATTCATTCCAGGAGTGGAGAATTGGAAGGCGGACTTTCTAAGTCACCAACAATTATGCCCAGGGGAATGGTCCCTTCACCCCGAGGTTTTCCGGACAATATGTCAGCGGTGGGGAACACCGGATGTAGATCTGCTAGCATCCAGATTCAACGCAAAGGTGGACAGGTTTGTCTCTCGGACAAGGGATCCCCTAGCTTGCGGCTCGGATGCCCTAGTGTTCCCTTGGGATCAGTTCAAGCTGATATATGCATTTCCACCGCCACAATTGTTACCTCGATTACTCCGCAGAATCAGGGTAGAAAAGAAACCAGTGATTCTGGTGGCTCCAGCGTGGCCCCGAAGAGCATGGTAGGCGGAGATTGTAAAAATGTCTGTGGGGAGTCCTTGGACCCTCCCACATCGTCCGGACCTGCTTTCGCAAGGACCGATATACCACCCTTCCTTACCAGCCCTAGATTTGACGGCCTGGCTATTGAAGCCCACATTCTAAAAAAGAGAGGTCTCTCTAATCCTGTGGTAGCTACCATGATCAATGCCAGGAAGCCGGTATCCAGGCAGATCTATTATAGAATCTGGAAGGCGTACATCTCCTGGTGTGAGGCCAAGAAATGGCATCCACGTAAGTACGTAATAGGTAGGATTCTGGACTTCCTACAGTGGGCTGTAGATAGGAAGCTTGCCTTGAGTACTATCAAGGGTCAGATTTCGGCCTTGTCAATATTTTTTCAAAGGCCCTTGGCTTCGCATTCACTAGTCAAAGCCGTTATACAAGGAGTGATGCGTATTAGCCCTCCGGTTAATATTCCCATATGTCCATGGGACTTAAACCTGGTTCTGTCTGTTCTACAGAAGCAACCATTTGAACCATTACAGCACATTTCCTTGGTTCTTCTCACCAGGAAATTGATTTTTCTAGTAGCCATTTGTTCGGCTAAAAGAGTGTCGGAATTAGCCGCTATGTCCTGTAAAGAGCCATATCTGGTTATCCATAAGGAGAGAGTAGTGTTACGTCCTCATCCAGCCTTTCTTCCTAAGGTGGTATCGAGGTTTCATTTGAACCAAGATGTGGTTCTTCCTTCCTTTTTCCCCAAACCTAGTTCGGTAGAGGAAAAGTTATTACATTCTTTGGATATAGTAAGAGCAGTTAAAGCTTATCTAAAAGCCACTGCTCAGATTCGCAGAACGGATACTTTGTTTATTCTGCCGGAACTCCCCAGAAAGGGTCAGGCAGCGTCAAAATCTACTTTAGCCAAGTGGATTCGACAGGTCATTATGCAAGCCTATGGCTTGAGAAGGAGACCGCCTCCGTTCAAAGTTAGGGCGCACTCCACGAGAGCAGTTGGAACTTCATGGGCAGTGCATCACCAGGCCTCCCTGGCTCAAATCTGTAAGGCCGCAACATGGTCTTCAGTACACACGTTTACTAGGTTCTACCAGGTGGACGTTGGAAGTCAGGAGGATGTCGCCTTTGGGCGCAGTGTGTTGCAGGCCGCAAAAGATCCTCATGTCTGATAGCGCTCAGCTTATGTATGGTGTATCCCCCCCTCATTGGGCATTGCTTTGGGACGTCCCACATAGTAATGACTATGCCGCTCTGTGTCCCGTGATGTACGAGAAAGAAAATAGGATTTTTATAACGGCTTACCTGTAAAATCCTTTTCTTGGCGTACATCACGGGACACAGAGCTCCCACCCCTCTTTTGGGGACACTTATTGCTTTGCTACAAAACTGAGGTGCTCCCGGATGGGAGGGGCTTATATAGGGGAGGGTACTTCCGGTTTGGAAGTTGGCAGTGCCAGCACCTGAAGGTAAACTCTATAACCACATAGTAATGACTATGCCGCTCTGTGTCCCGTGATTTACTCCAAGAAAAGGATTTTACAGGTAAGCTGTTATAAAAATCCTATTTTTTATATTTGTCCCCATTCCTATAGCAAAACCCAATGACGATTTCAAAATGGCAGCTTGCCTTTTTTAGATGCTCTTATTCTGGACCCTCCAGCAAGGAAAGATCCTACTAGTTTGTCTTTGTTTGAGGGAAGTGGGAAATTGTTTGCCATAATGAACACTGTATGCACTGGCAAGCAGCTCTACATAGTTGGGTGTAACTAGGCCTGAACACTGGTGGAAGGAAAGAATATCAAGTTATCTATGGGCTGCCTAAGCTAGCAGCTTTACAGTTCTGATTGCGGAAGAGACCTATACATATTGCAGCTGTGAATGGGTTACCTAAGTAACTTCACCCTAGCTGTCTTTAAATACCAAGTCATCAGACCTAAAGTGGGAAGAGGAGTGTGAGAATTACCCTATTTAAAAATATTTATTTTTTTATTTTATTTTTTAAAGGGTAAATTTTATTGTACATATCAGTAGCTTACATTAACATATTACAGTACACATTTTCATACATTATAATTTGCTTATATCAACAAACTCAGCATCTTATAGTCAGAACATGCCTTTCTTTCTCTTTCTTTTTTTTTTTTTTCCTCCCCTCCCTTTCCTGTTAAAAGGAAAAACAGTTATGAGAACAACACTATTCAAAACAGGAATGAGATAGGTAGAAAACAAAAATAAAACAAAAGGTCCTTCCCTTTTTCTCTGTCCTGTAAACCCACAGCAGTAAGCACTGGAAGAATTATGCCTCCCGCTCCACAACAGCATCTCCCCTATCTTTCATTTCCCCACTTATCTCCCGCCAGACCCTATTTATATACAACTATTACACCTCTACTTCTCCAGATACTTTATCCAACCATCCCACCCACACTTTCTCAAATTTTTTGGGACACCCTCTCGCCATATAGGTTAGTTTGTACAGTGGCAGGGCCCTGTTCACCAATGTCACCCAGCCCTGCAGAGAGGGGGGTGACTAGCTCCGCCAATTGATGGCTACCGCCTTTTTTAGCATAGCAAAACAGGATTCTAAGCAGAGTTTTTTGTGAGGTGGATATCTCCTCCCCTAGGTCCCCCAAAAGGCATCTGGTCGGGGAGTAAATATTAGGCAGTTCCAGGGTACCCTCCAGAAATGTAAGTATCTCCTTCCAGAAGTTCTCTATCCGGGGGCACTGCCACACCATATGGAAGAAATCTCCCTCCTCCGCATGGCAGCGAGGACATTTGGCAGACTCCCTCCTACCCGATTTATGAGGTCTCTCGGGGGTATAATATATCCTGTGAAGGTAGTTAAATTGGGTCAATTTATCTCTAGCCGAGATCATCGAGGGTACTAATGTGTCCAAAGCTGCTGACCAAGTCGCCTCCGTGAGGGACGGTATATCCATCTGCCACTGTGCCAACACCTTCCTCATTCTGGGGAAGGAAGATGTGAGGAGCTTGAAATAATATTTGGAAATCAGCTGCGAGTGATCCCCATTCGTTACCACCTTTTCCATACTGGAGGGGGAGAGCATCACCACCCCCCCCCTCCCCCCCGTATTGAGCTGTCGCTGCATGGCGCAGCTGAAGATTCCGAAAGAAAAACGTATTGGGAATCCCATATTCTGTCCTCAAATCCAGAAAGGTCCTAAACACCCCACCCCTAAACAGTTGGTGGGCGTATTTAAAGTGGAGCTCCACCCTAAATAGCAACTTATGCTATTTGGAACCCTCCCCCCCTCCGGTGTCACAATTGACACCTTTCAGGGGGGAGGGGGGTGAAGATACCTGTCTAAGACAGGTATTTTCACCCACATCCGGGAGTCCTGTCTCCGGGAATCTGCGGGAGTTACGTCACTTCCCGCAGACTTCCCTTGGTGTTCTGGGAGACACTCGGCTCCCAGAACACAGGAGCACCAATCAGAACGGCGCAGCGCGACTCGCGCTTGCGCCGTAGGGAACCGGGCATGAAGCCGCAGGGCTTCACTTCCTGGTTCCCTCAGCGAGGATGGCGGAGGGAGCAGCAGAGCGACGAGCGGTCGCTCGTCCTCTGCTGCGGACGTCGCTGGACTCCAGGACAGGTAAGTGTCCAAATATTAAAAGCCAGCAGCTGCTGTAGCTGTAGCTGCTGGCTTTTATTTTATTTTTTCCGGTGGAGCAACCCCTTTAACTCCATACGCCGCCCAACATGATCCGTCCGGTACTTTGGCTATTTCATGGAGTTGGGGGTTATGCCACAGAGGAGCATTAGGGGAGGCCGCCAGACTAGTTCCCCCCACCCTGGCATTGCAGATGTGGAATATTTTATATGACAGTTTCAATAGTCCCGTTCTGGATAAGGTCCGTTCCTATAAAGGACATTAATCAGTCCCTCATACGAGTGGACCTGAGCTGCCTGGGTTGCCACAGAGGCAATATCCAGATCCGGGAAACCCCACCAATGCACATGTGTCAGTTGGGCTGCCAGGTAGTAACACTGCAGGTTCGGTAGGGCCAGTCCCCCCTCCCTTACAGGTAAATAAAGCGTGTCCAAGGACACTCTAGCGGGTCTAGGGCCCCAGAGAAATGCCGAGAGCATTTTATTAATGCTCGCAAACCATTTCTTAGGGATATAAACCGGTGCGTGCCAGAACAGGTACAAAAATCTGGGCAGGTATATCATCTTAAACATATTGATGCGCCCGAGGAGACCAAGCGGCAGCTTAGCCCAGGCTTGGAGACTATCCCTCAGCCGTGTTTTCATAGGCGCTAAATTATTATCTACGTATACACTGACCGGCAGCTGCACATCCACCCCCAGGTATCGAAATTTAGAGACTATCCGTAGGGGGGCCTCCGGGGGCAGTCCTGGGACATAGTCAGGATCAAAGGGGAAAATAATGGACTTGTTCCAATTCACCTTGAATCCCGAAAATCGTCCGAATTCCGAAATTTTGTCCAGAGCAGTGGTCAATGAGTCCCCTGCCTCAGCCAAATACAGTAGCATGTCATCAGCGTAGAGGGATGTTTTTTCCTCCAGCTCACCAACCATGCACCCCCTTATTCTAGCATCCGCTCTTAGAAGGGCCGCCAGCGGCTCTATAGCCAGGGCAAACAGCAGGGGCGATAATGGGCAGCCCTGCCGTGTGCCTCTCGCTATATTGAACAAGTCCGTGATGGTGTTGTTGACCCTGAGCTTTGCCCTTGGTTCCGCATATAGTATCTGGACCCATCTTATAAATCTAGGACCAAACCCCAGCCGCCCAAGGACCGCCACCAAGTATGGCCATTCGATAGATTCAAACGCTTTGTGCGTATCTAGGGAGAGCACCACCCGAGTATCCGGCGTGGGTCCCTCAGATTGTAGGATAGTGAACAGACGGCGCAAGTTGATAGCAGTCGATCTTTCAGGTATAAAGCCCGTCTGATCTCGATCAATAACTGAAGCAATAACTTTGTTCAAGCGCTTGGCCAATAATTTAGCTAGGATCTTCGCATCCACATTAATTAAGGATATCGGTCTATAGGATTCGCAGAGATCATGATCCCTGTGCGGCTTAGGGATCAGCACTATAAGTGCCTCTCTGAGACCCAGGGAGCACACCCCCCCCCCCCCCCCCCCCGATGGGCATCCACGTATATTTCGAGCAGCTGGGGGGCTAAATGTTCGGCATATGTGTTGTACCATTCTGCTGGAAACCCATCCATACCTGGGGTCTTATTTGTATTTAGGGACCCAATTGCTGAGATTACCTCCTCCACTGTAAGGGGGAGGTCCAAGTCCTCCGCCACCTCCCCTGAAAGTTCCAGGAGGGGTATTGGGGCCAGATAGTCTTGAACCTCGTCCCTACTATATGCAACTCTTGAAGCATACAGCTCAGAGTAATAATCCACAAAAGCTTTAGCAATCTCTGTTTGTGATGTACAAAGACGCATCTGTGCATCATATATACGTGGGATAGAGGTCGTGCCTGGTGTGAGTGAGCCAGATAGGCCAGCAGCCTGCTGTTATCTCCGAATTCAAACACCCGTTGGGCTTGATAAAGCAGTTTCTTTTGCGTCGTTTTTTCTACCAGCACCAGATCTAATTGACGCATTTTTTTCCTCCACTTTTTATGGGTGTCATGGTTAGGGGCCTTGATGTAGTCTATCTAGCCTCAGCAGCCACCTGTTCCGCCTCCCTGAGCTTCCACTCTCTATCAGATTGCAGTCGCTTAATGTCAGTTTTAACAATTCCCCTGAGTGTGGCCTTGAACGCATCCCATGTAGTTCCTACTGGTTACTCCCCTCTATTCTCCAGCCAGAAAGTGTTAATGGACCTGGCAGTGGACCTCTCAAAACATTCCTCCTTAAGCCAGAGGGGACTCAGCCTCCACAAAGCACCCCCCCCCCCCGGGGCCTCTCCATATCAAAGGTGATAAGCAGGGGGGAGTGGTCCGAGACGGCCCTTGGTAGATATTGGACTCCCACCACCCTCGGGAGGAGTACCCTGGATACGAAGCACATATCCAACCTGTATAAGGTATTAAATGTGGAGGGAAGCATGAATATGCTCTGGCATCTGGGTTCTTCCATCTCCATGCCTCCTCCAAATCATATTGTGCCACACAGGCTCCCAACGGGGACCCTCCCACGGCCGCCATCCCAAACCTGTCATTTTCAGGGGACAACACTGCGTTCATGTCTCCAGCCAGGACAACAGGGCCCTCCGCCACTCGAATCACCTCCGCCATTATCTCATCCCACACCCCCACTGTAAATGGAGGTGGTATATAGACTGCAACAAAGGTATATGGTTGGTTATTAATAATCAACACCAGGGCTACCAATCTACCCATTGGATCTAGCTTCACAGATTTGACTGTAAACAGTAAGGATTTACAAACTAGGATCGAAACCCCCCTGGCGTAAGTGGAGTATGCAGAGTGGAAAGCCCTCCCCACAAAGGCCCTATGTAGTGCCAATGTCCTGGAGCCCACCAAGTGCGTTTCCTGGAGGAATATGATATGTGGTCTGCGCTTCAGGATATATTTAAACACCAACGCTCTTTTAATCTTGGAGTTAAGCCCCCGTACGTTCCAGGACAGTAAATTAAGGGTCTGCATCCCAGCGTTTAAGGACATATCCACCCACAATAACCTGTGGCTTGATAGGTGGCGACAGACGTCGACCCTCCATGCCGGAGTAAATCCCACATATCATTAACAGCAGTATTGGCGAATATATTGTGACATCAGAATAGGCAAATGCAAGGTTCATACAGGTATGCAATTGGTCTAAATGCAGAGCAAGCGAGTACAGTCGAGGCCTAAGCCTGTAGATTTCGAAGGCATATCAAAATACTGAAGGAGAGCAAAAGTAAAACAGAAAAGAACAAAAAGGAAGAAGAAAAAATAAACCTGAACCATCCCGGATCCACAATGGCGGATCCCAACACCCGTTCCCCCCCACCCTGCCTGCAGCCCCGAACATCCCACAGGCTTCCTCCCCAAACCTTAACAACAAAAGTCTCCCTAAAGGGGGGTGCGTTTCCTGCTCCAGCCGGGCAGGAAAATTTAGGGGGTAAGTACTTGAGTCCACGTAGAGCTAAATCCAGACCGCAATGAACATTGGACCCCCAACAGTGTTCCAACGGATTTGATGTCAGGTAGGATTTTTGAAACCGGGGAAAGTTATATATGACAATTCAGGATGGACCAAATCCAAGTAAAGTTATTAGAAAAGCAATATATCAGCCCCCCCTGGGAGGTCTCTCCCAGGGTCTTCATGGGGCGCGTCCTGCATCATAATAAGCGGAATCTTACCCATGTCCCAGCGATTAGCCTCTTTGGGTGACATGAACTGTGTCTTTCCCTCGTGTACCACACAGAGCTTAGCAGGATAGAGCATGCTCAATGGCAAACAGGTGGGAAAAGCTGTCATCTCCAAAGGCCTGCTTGAGCCAGGTCAGCAAAAATCCCTCCGGGTCCCTTCCCTCTGACCCCTCAGGGAATCCCAGGAACCTCATGTACCTTCTGAGTCTGTCTTCGAGATCTCCCAACTTGGCCTCCTGGGACTTGTGGTCCGCCGCCATATCTCTCACCTGCACCATCAGGGGGTTAAGATCATCCTCCATGTCACTGATACGCTGTTCAGTCTGCGTTACCCTCTGCCTCACCTTCTGGACATCATCCTTGAGGATGGCAAAGTCCACTCTGATGGTGTCAATCTGTGTGGACAAGGCAGCATGGCAGCTTTTGATAGTGTCCATAATCTGCAGCAGCGTTGGCTCACCCGCTCGTGTACCGGAGCCATCCTGCCCCTCAGAAGGCAGGGGAGACGCCAGTGGATCAGTCAGGTCCGGCCAGTCATCATCCCCCTCGGCACCCTTGCGATCCGGAGGAGCAGATGAGGGCCGCCGCGCCGAGCGGGCGCCATTTTGGGAGGCCTCGTGTGCAAATTTAGCCAGCTTCTCTGCTGGCGTGGGCTCCACGCTGGGGCTGTATTTCACCATTATCTGGTGCCCGGTTCTGTCCCCAGTCGGTTCCGGTAAGTAACAGGGCACTGGATCAAGTCTGGGGTCCGTCAGGATAAGGGATCAGAATGTGGTCGGAGCTCTGTACAGAAGCGTCCTCACATACCAGAAGTTGGTCACGCCCCAAAAATAAGTTGTTGTTTTTTTAGATTGTTTTGCAAACTTTTTTTTTTGTTTTTTTTTTGTTTTTGTTTTTTTTGTAATTGCAGTACCTGGGGTTATTTTTTTTTTTTTCTGGTTTAATTAATGTGTAATATAAGTGCTCCTAACAACAAATTTCCTCTTCTGTGGTTCAGTTTGTTCCTTCAGATGGAAATGCAGCTTGTGTAAAAGTTCTCAGGGACATTAAGCCAGACGATGAAATCACCTGCTTCTACGGAGACAGTTTTTTCGGAGAAAAGAATGAGATGTGCGAGTGCTGCACTTGTGAAAGGTGAGTGTTCTGTTAAAAGTCCAATCGATGGGAAGCACCACTCTGATGCCGTCACTTGACTATGGCAGATTGTGTGTAAAATATATATAAATTTATATCGATCATAAAACCTAACAAGACAAATCAAGCTTCACGGTGGAAAAAAATGAAGTGAAATTCAGGTTAATGGCCATTTATTAGGTGACTTGTGTTTTAGAGATTTCTTGCCTTGGTTACTTCTTTATGAATAGTCTTGGAACATTCAGAGAGATTTAGGCTGTCCGCTAGTAAGACGCAAGTTTTATTCTTTAACCACTTCGCGCCTAAGGACGTCCATGGACGTCCTTGACTTTCAGCCTGGATATCTGATTGATGCCTGCAGCTACAGGCATCATTCAGATATCGTTTTTTAGAGCCGGCGATCCTGCGTACCGTAAGAACGATCATAGCGGCTGTTCCGCCGCTTGATCGTTCTTACAGGCGGCGAGAGGGGACGTCCCCCTCCTGCCGCCCTCCGGTGCTTCTACCGACTCACCTGAGCGATCGGTGAGTCGGTGACAGGATCCACCGGCCCCGGCTTCTAACCATAGAGATTTCCGGCGGACCAGATGGTCGCCGGAGTCTCTATGATCGTTCGGAGGCCGGACGCGATGTTATGACGTCACGCCCGGCCTCTGCATTCAAAAAAACGGCGCCGCTTCGGCTAGGAAGCGGTGATCGTTTTATTTTTATTTCAGGCTTCTCAGCCTAGAGGTGAGATGTGGGGTCTTATTGACCCCATATCTCACTGTAAAGAGGACCTGTCATGCTTATTCCTGTTACAAGGGATGTTTACATTCCTTTTTAATAGGAATAAAAGTGATCTTTTTTTTATTTTATTTTTTTTCTAACTGTCAAAGTAAAAAGTTAAGTGTAAAATGAACAATAAATAAAAAAAAAAAAATGTAAAGCGCCCCTGTCCCCGGTAGCTCGTACGCAGAAGCGAACGCATACGCAAGTCCTGCCCACATATTAAAACGGTGTTCAGAACACACATGTGAGGTATCGTAGCGAACGTTAGAGCGAGAGCAATAATTCTAGCCCTAGACCTCCTCCTGTAACTCAAAACATGTAACCAATAAAAAAAATTAAAGCGTCGCCCATGAGGATTTTTAAGTACCGAAGTTTGGCGCCATTCCACGAGCGTGTACAATTTTGAAGGGTGACATGTTAGATATCTATTTACTCGGCGTAACTTCATCTTTCACATTATGCAAAAAACTTGGGCTAACTTTAATGTTTTAATATTTTTTTAATTCATGAAACCATTTTTTTTTCCCCAAAAAAATGCGTTTGTAAAATTATTGCGCAAATACCGTGCGAGATAAAAAGTTGCAATGACCGCCATTGTATTCTCTAGGGTCTTTGCTAAAAAAACATATATAGTGTTTGGGGGTTATATGTAATTCTCTAGCAAAAAAATTAGGCTTTTTACATGTAGGAGCGAAGTGTCAGAATTGGCCCGGATGCGAAGTGGTTAATGCAGGGTTCGCACGGTCATTAAATTCCTGGAAAAGTCATGGGATTTTGACATGGCACTTTCCAGGCCTGGAAAAGTTTTGGAAAATGACTGAACCCCACTAAGTTTTGGAAAAGTCATGGAATATTGAGTAGTCGTGCAAGTAGTCGTGCAACTGATCGTAAGCGATCCGTGATCCGAACGGCGCAATCCGCGGATCGCTCCGAAGCCTCGGCCATTAGGAAAGGCTTCGGCCTAGCTCCGGAGCGGTGGCCATCTTGGAACACCCGGCGGTGGCGGCCTCAGTGAGCTGCGCGCTGACGTCATCACCTTCTCATTAAAATAAGACCGCGGAGAGGGGGCAGAGAAACATCATGGTGCCAAGTATCAGCACTGGAAGCAGGGAAGTGTCAGGAAGTGTCGGAATGTATGTCATACTATGAACTGTTATAAAAGGAGGAGACTGAGACAGAGGAGAGGGGAAAAAAAAAGCATCATTGGTGTTACTATCATCTCAGTGCCTAATCACTCATCCGCTCATTTGAATTGAACTTTAAATTGCAGCGTGGGGGTAACACCGTTTCAGCTAAAGTTAGTGTGTTAGTGTAGCAATGCCAGGGAAATGCAGCTTTAAAAATGTATGGCTTCATGATGAAAAGTATGAGAGGTGGCTGGAGAAAGATCAGGATTCGGGATGTGCTAAATGTACAGTGTGTCATAAAACGTTTGACATTTCGAACATGGGAGAGGCAGCGCTGTCTAGCCACGCTAAAGGAGCAAAACACCAGTCTGCAGCTGCGTGCTCGACAACTTCAAATCCGATCGCTGGCTTTTTCACCCGTGCGCCTGAAGTGACACCGGCTCCCAGCTGCGGCAGCGGTGCTTCCATCTCATCCACTGTAAAACAAGGGACCATTTTGAGTCACTCTGTATCCAGAAACGAAACCCTAACTGCAGAGGTACTGTGGGCGCTAAAGGTGGCTAATTCGCACTATTCGTACAAGTCTTGTGAAGACACAGGCCAGCTTTTTCAGACTATGTTCCCAGACAGCAAGATAGCGGCCAGCTTTGCATGCGGTGAACGCAAGTGCTCATATTTATGCACTTTTGGACTGGCTCCTTATTTTAAGAAACAGACTTTGGCAGATGTATCGAAACAAAGCGTCTATGTTATGCTCTTTGATGAAAGCCTTAATCACTATTTACAGTCTAAACAGTTAGACATGCATGTCAGGCTATGGAATGGGTCCAAGGTGAAAACTACATACATCGGCTCAGAGTTCATGGGCCATTCATCAGCTCAAGACATCGCTGAAAAAATGAATAACTTGCTCTCAGAGATCGGAATCAAGAATCTTGTCCAGATTTCAATGGACGGACCGCACGTCAACTGGAAGGTATTCGAAATACTCCAGAAGCAAGTGCAGGAAGATGCAGGAAAGTCCCTAATTAACATTGGTTCGTGCGGGTTGCACATACTGCACAATGCGTTCAGAGATGGATGTAAATCCACCGGATGGGAAGTTGAACACGGACTCTCTAGCTTGTATTGGCTGTTCCATGATTGCCCTGCACGTCACGAGGATTTTATGACAGTAACTGGTTGTAAAACTCCCATGCTTAAATTCTGTAAGCACCGGTGGATTGAGAATGTCAACGTTTCAGAAAGAGGATTGCAACTCTGTCCACACGTCAAACAATACATTGAGATGGTAGAGAGAGGGAAACTACCCAATCCAAAAGTAAAGTCATTTGAAGAGGTGAAGATGCGCTGTGCTGATCCTCTCTTCCCAGTGAAAGTGGGAATATTCAACAGCATTGCGAGAGAAGTCGACCCCTTCCTCACCATGTATCAGTCTGACCAACCAATGCTGCCGTTTCTCTCCGGTGATATGTACAAACTGATTAAAGGTAAGGATAAACAAAAATTGTGTGATTGCTAATAATGTTTATTAATATAATTATATACACTGCAGTGCATTACAATTTGGCTTGTAAATTAGAAAAAAGCACTTAATTTTACTTTTTCATAGGTATCATGGGACGATTTCTAATGGAAAAGCATCTGGAAGAGGCCACATCCACTCTAAAGCTCCTCCATGTCCCTTATCAAGACAACAGTCTGCACAAGGACAGTTCAAAGATTGACGTTGGGTTTGCAGCAGAAACCACCCTGACCCAACTCAAGTCTTCCAAAAAAATTTCAGATAGGCAGAGACTAGAGATTAAGATGGACTGCAAGAAATTCTTGATCACACTCCTTGACAAGTTGCTGAAAAAGGCTCCAGTGCATCACATGTTAGTCAGAAGCATGCAGTGCCTTGACCCGAGACGCATGGCTGGAAGTAAGGAACTCTGCGTAACTCAAATGAGAAGGATGTTGCACATACTTGTTGAGGCTAAACATGTTAATGAGGCAGTGTGCGATGATATCCTTAGAGTTTAGAGAGTTTTGTGATTTGGCTGCTCTTCAGGTTAAGTTCAGGGAATTTGACCCCAAAACTGCTCGAGTTGACACCCTGCTGTATGAGACAATGGGAACAAAACCATCAGTTTCCAGAGTGTGGAATGTGGTGAAACTTCTTCTTGTCTTATCACATGGTCAGGCAAGCGTCGAAAGAGGTTTTTCAATCAACAAAGAAGTAATAGTTGAGAATCAGAGGGAAAGATCTCTGGTGGCTCAGAGGCTCATTGTTGACCATGTCAGATCTGTAGGGGGCGTAACCAAGGTTGAAATCACAAAGGAGCTGCTCCTTTCAGCTGCAGGAGCCAGGCAGAAGTACTATGGGTACCTGGATGAAGAGAAGAGAAAGAAAGAACAACAAGCTGTTGACTTAAAGAGGAAGGCTTTCACAGATGAGCTGGAAGATTTGAAAAAAAAGAGGGCTAGGATGGAGGCGGACATTTGTGCTCTCGAGAAATCGGCGGATGAATATGCTGAAAAGGCTGAATCTTCAGGCAATCTGACCTTTATCAGCAAATCCAACAGTTTCCGCCGTACTGCAAAAGAAAAGAAAGAATCTCTGCTCAAAATTGAAAAACAGATTGATGAGAAGCTTTCAGAAATGAAAAAATAAATGGTGTTGATTGTTTTTGGGCAATGTTTAAGTTAACTTGTTAAAGACTGTTATCAGGTCAATTTATGGCACTTTAAGTTCAGAACAGTGTTGCTGGACACTTTTTTTTAATTATTTTTTAGTTGCTTCCCCCTTGATTTATGTTATATCTCCCGTGGGGAATTACGTTAATCCATTTCTAAGCGGTTCTCAGGGTTTGATGTATTATGTTATGAAACGTTGTTATTGTGCAAGCGTTATTTAAATAAATATTTCATATTCCACTGTACACTACAAAGCTTGTCATTTTATATTAGTAAAATATGCTGGTGTGACATGGATTTTCTTCTTATTTAACATGTATACATAGACATTTCATGAAACATTAGGTCATGAATATTTACGTGAAGTCATGGAAAAGTCATGGAATTTTATTGGTAAAAATGTGTATGAACCCTGTTAATGTCACAATTGTTTTGTAATATCCAAGGGGAGCCCGTCAGTGAGCACCTCCTTCATTCCTTCCCTAAACTGTGCTGAGATATGCAGAATTGTTTGACACTATTAGGACTGGAAGCAAAGGAGATGTTCACACTTTGACCAGAGTTGCAAAGGCTACTTTTCACCTGTATACATCCACTGTACATACAGTGAATAAAAGTAGTTGAATAGACCTCTAACTATAGGTCTGAGCTGGCAGCCTTATCTTCTAAAGAACCCTCTCTGACCTTGCACAAGGGATGAGCTGGTGTTTAAGTAGAACTAAAGGCAAAACCTTTCTTTTTTTTCTTTTTTTTCATTTTGGATAGAGCAAGGGAGGTCGGGGTTTTTTTTTTTTTTTTTTAACCATCTGTGTCCCATTGTGGAGATTTCCCTTCACTTCCTGTCCCATAACTAAACAGGAGATGAAAGGAAATCCTTGCAAATTAAGGAAATTCCTTGGACCCCCAGGTCACTAAAAACTAGTGTCCCCTCTGTTTTCTGGGTACAACTCAAAATTTGGGGATTTTCCTTTTACCTTTTTACTTTCAATGATAATGGTAAACGGACAAATGGAGGGGGAATCCCCCTGATGAGGACACAGCAATTAAAATGGACAGGGGTTCTAAACCCTCTCCACTCTATCCAAAACTAAAAAAGTCGTTTTGCCTTTAGTTCTTCTTTTAGGGCGGATCTTACAGCCTCTCTTCTCAACTAAAACAGTTCTTCAGTTCCCTTTTTTTTTTTTTTGTCTGACTCCAGGTAATCAGCAGATATTCATACATATTGGTCCCTGTAAAGGGGACTTGACTTCATTTCTCAGAGGCTCAGACAGATCATTAGTTAAGCCTTTTGGCTTAAGGATTTGTCCAAGTACACTTTACTAGATCAATTGGCACTTGTGGGCTTTTCAACATCAGTGTCCCAACATCCCAGATTTGCAAGGTTGTCACAAAGACCTGTTTTACCAGCCTGATGTTTTAAGCCTTATCTGATGCCACCTTCGGGCATAAGGTCTCTCGTGAGATTGAGTTTTTCTGACTGTCCCCTCAAATATGTGATTTGTGGGCCGGACAGTGTTTTTTTGCTGCTTCTCACCCTCAGCTAAACTGCTTTTGGACATCCAAAAAGTAATTGAATAACTGGGTCCCTCCAAGACCCCTTTCACACTGGGGCTTTTTGCAGGCGCTAAAAATGGCGACTGCAAAGTGCCCTGAAACAGCCGCTGCTGTCTCTCCAGTGTAAAAGCCCAGAGGGCTTTTCACACTGGAGGGGTGCGCTAGCAAGATGGTAAAAAAAAAAGTCCTGCTAGCAGCATCTTTGGAGCGGTGTGTATACCGCTCCTGCCAATTGAAATGAATGGGGCACCGCGGCTATACCGCTGGCAAAGCGCCTCTGCAGAGGCGCTTTTACGGTGGTTTTCACCCTTTCTTGGCCGCTAGCGGGGGGATAAAAACGCCCCGCTAGCGGCCGAATAGTACCGCCAAATTGACGTAAAGTGCCGCTAAAAATAGCTTGGAATAGGAGGTGGTTATATAGGGTTTTTTTATTGGGCCAGTGTCCAAATCCTTAATTTGTATGTCTTTTTTAATGAACTACTAGAAATGTGTTTTATCACATGTACAAAAATCCCATTGTTTTTCTTTAAAAAAAATAAATACCTACTTTCTCTTTTCGTCCATGGACGGACACAGCCATCTTAAGTCTTGACAGTTGGGTTATGTTCCTGTTCCTAGGACTAGGCAGACATGTTGGATATTTCAATACATGTTAGTTTAAGAGTTGAACAGCCCTGCCCAGGGGGGCGGTCCCTCCAGACATAACCCTCTGCCCTGCAGCATGCAGCCTCAGTTTTGTTCTGCCTAGCAGAGGAGATGGACGTGGCTCCCTTTTGGGCCCAGAGTCCTGAGGATTTTTTTTTTTTTTTTTTTTAAATTATTCTGTCCTATTGGAACACATCCCCATTGTCTCTGGATCATCAGATTTAGGTGAATCGCCTAGTCAGGGCCTCTCTGACTTGGTGGCTGACATTCCCGGCATTTCTGTTGGAAGTTTTTTCCTTCTTTTCTATTGAACTGTGATTACGATCCAGCCTCACGGGCTGGGGAGGGGGGTCTGGGGGGTCCAGTCGGTCCAAGGTCGCTGGACTCTGCACGAATCCCGTCTGCCGATCGATGTTCTGAAACTTTGGGCGATTTGGATATGTCTCTTCGTAGTCGTGGAGACTACAAGGGCGCCCGATCAGGATCCAGTCGGACGATGCTGTGGCTTATGTCAACCATTTGGACATCCTGCGGTAGACGGGAAGAAGCGTGCCGGCTCTGTCGGCCATCTACCTTCAGGGTGTAGAACTCTTAACTGGTGGGACTATTTGAGTCACTAGTTGCTGAACCAAGGGGAATGCTCATTCCATCCGGAGGGGTGTCTACTCCTTTTGCTGGAGGTGGACGTCGGTCGTGACCTCCTGGCTTCTCGACTCAATCGAATGAGGTCAAGATTCGTGGCCAGGTCCAGAGATCCCTGGGCAGACGCGTTGGTGGCCCCGTGGCGTCAGTATCGGCTAATTGATGCCTATCCCCCACTGATGTGCAGATCGAGGGGATACGGTGATCCTAATCGTTCTAGATTGGCCCCGGCGACCTTGGTACGCCGACTTCGTACGCCTGGTGCGAACACACAGGCGGCTGCCAATGTGGGAGGACCTTCTGTCTCAAGGTCCCATACTTCATCCTGCCTTACAGCCGCTGGCCTTATGGCATGGCTATTGACAGCCAGGTACTAAGGGACCGAGGTCTTTCGGATTCAGTCATCTCGACCAGGCTGAGGGCACGAAAATCTTCCTCCTGTAGGCCTTTTATCACACTTGGAAGGCCTACATCTCCTTGTGCGCAGAGATGGAGTGCCGTCCACGGACGTTTTCGGTTTCCGGGGGTCCTGCTGTTTTTTTTGCAGCATGGAGTGGCTCAAAAGCTTGTTTTAAGGATCAGTTTCAGCCTTGGCTGTTTTCTTTCATTGGCCCTTGGCGTCCCATTCCCTGGTGGGTACCCTTTTTTTTTTTTTTTTTTTTTTTTTTTTGTGTACGGGAGGTTCGACGGGGCTTCCCAATTAGACCACCTCTCCCTCCTTGGGATTTGAACCTAGTGTTCTCAGTTCTTCGGGAACCTCCCTTTGAGAACATCAGAGAGATTCTTCTCTTGACGTGATCTCAGAAGGTGGCCTTTCTAGTGGCCATTACTTCTGTCAGAGGGTTTCTGAATTGGCGGCCTTGCCTTGCCTTGCAAGTCCCCATATTTGATCCTCCAGAAGAATAAAGCGGATAATACGCCCGCAAACTTCGTTTCTTCCAAAGGTGGTTTTCGGCTTTCCACCTGGAATGAGGACATTGTACTTCCATCCTTGTGTCCCTCGGTCATCGCATCCCAGAGTCTGCGCTTCACACTTTTTAGATGTGGTACGTGCCTTGCGGGTGTACCTGTCTGCTACAGCTTTGTTTCGAAGTCTGGCTCACTGTTGTGTTGGTGTCTGGCCACAAAAAGGCCTGGCGGTCTCGTCGGCCACCATTTTTTTCTAGGTGGATCAGGTAGACCGTTGTGCGGGCCAATGCTAAGAGGCGCGCCCGCCTCCTTTCCGGTCACGGCGCTACCAACCAGGGCAATTCCCTCCCTCTCATCTTCTTCTCTC